>OZ030005.1:131147052-132347052 GCA_964023405.1 Apodemus agrarius | reverse complement strand
CTCATCCCATTTGATTCTCATCCACCTATTAAAACTCCCATGATGTGTGATTTCTATCAAAGAGGGAGCTCTCTGTCCCCCTAGCAATAGGACAGCAGCCTTCCCTATGAATCTATTGCAACAGAGCTCTTGGTACATCCTGACTGACTGTCCTCTGTCCCCTGAGCCCACTGCCACTCTGTTGGCAGTCCCCAGGGGACAAAAATCCAGCTTGTCTATGGTACCATTAAGTCTGCAGCACCAAGCACAGTTCTGAACTCAGAAATGCTTCTTAGTAGATGTATATTGATTGACTTGGTAAAGCACACAGAAAGCAGGAGTCTTGGGAGAGAGGCTCCAAGATGAAGCCCTCAGCAAACCTGTGTGGTCCTTGGGGCTGAGTCAGCAGAGGTCCATGTGTTTCTGTAATCAACTGAGGAGAGTCAGGACAGCCAAGGTGAGGTCTCAAAGGGAAGATCCAAGGGCTTTTGCTGGTGGTGGAGTGCTTGGGAGAGACTCCCAGGGAGAGTACGGAAGACTCTCTGAGGCACTTTCAAGTGCTACAGATGTATCTAGAACTCTGAAGGACCTGGCATAGGTCAAGCTTCATGGGCAAAGGCTCACCACCCCAAAGAGCCTTCCCCATAAAGTCCTAGATTCCAGAGATGGGTTGGCTTTCCCAAAGACATTTCTCAACTCAGTGTTCTATCCAACCCCTCACCCCAGGAAGGAGGACGCAGATCCACCCATGGCAGGCAGGGATAGTGTCTCTGCTTGCTGGCCTTCTGTGTGCAATGTTGTCACTATATCTGCACCTACATAAAAGTCATTGAGCACAGATGTCATGGGTATCTGAGTGTTGAGAACAAGGACTTGCCCATCATGCCTGTGTACCAGAGATGTTTATTTGTAGCCTACAGAATGAGAATGATCTTTATGTTTTAAATGGTTGAAAATTTTTAAAAGAATAATAACATTGCATCACATGAAAATTACATGACATTTGGATTAGATTTCATAAGACAAGACAGATTCAGACGTAAATCATCTGTGTGTCTTGTCTGTGGCTGTTTTTGCCAAAGAGTAGAGACTTAAATTTAAGCTTGTTAAGGACAGTCATGACAACTCTGATCTAAGAGAAAACTATATTGAAGGCTTCTGCAGAGGTGTTGGTGGCTGTGACCTGGGAAGATCTGTAGAAGGTGCCCTCAGTGATTCCCTGTGTTCACAGAAGTCAGAACATTGTTTGGGTAGAAACATGTATACCAGAGACCATTCTCAAGGACCATGGTGGCTTTGGCTGCTTGGAGTTCACCAGGAGGCCAGTTTTCATTGTAATCTCTAGAACTGCAAGGAATGTGTCTAACTACATCTTACTGCTTTTATTACCCAGAATGAATAACCTCACAATGACACTATTAAATAAAGCTGGCAGTGTAGGGCTGTAGTTTGACTGGAAGGGTACTTGGCTAGCATGCGCTAGTTTGATCTCTAGCATCTCGTAATTGGAGCATGGTGGCCCATACCTGTGACTGGGAGGTGAAATCAAGAGGCTTAGAGGTTCAAAGTCATCCTCTTCTATATAATGAGTTTTAAGCTAGACTAGCATACATGAGATCCTGTCTAAAAATAAAATAAGATAAAGTGAACATACAGAAAGGCCAGTTAACAAAAGACTCAAAAGGCAGAGTCCTGGGCAGAGTTCCTCTCTAACTCCCTCTCTAGTTGGCCAGTCTCTGGCTCCTTCATCTCAGTCAGTACCCAGGGCTGAATCTCGGAGCCCAGTGAGTATTTCACAACCCCAGTGTGCAGGCATCAGTGCCTGTGGCAATAGGTGCTACAGTCGATCTTAATTTCTGTCACATCCTTCTTCTTGATACTAGAGGTTAATCTCCCCCCTGCTGAAATGTGTGTTTGGGGTTTCCTTGCAACGAAATTAATTCCTTATAAAATTCAATTATAGCTTCCCAATCTCATTCTCCTATCTTGGGAATTCCATGTCCTCAATTACATTAGAACCCACCAACAGTAGCCATGTCTTCCTCTGGGCGAGATGTTTTACAAAAATTGTCTTTCTCTGGCAAGTTAGCACTCCAGGCAATGTGACTGTCTTATGAATAATAAAGTACAATCTTGGCCTATTCCTTCTTGTGATTGGGAGAGCTCTGACTGGTTCCAGGTCTTGGTCCTCAGGCTCTGAGACATTCCTACATGGAGGCAGGCAACGGAAGAAAAGCTTTGTGGAGCATCTGATGAGCTGAACATGAGAGCAGTTTTGCATTTGCATGGATTTGGGGGTGGGGGGTCACAGCTGGACCAGCCGCTCTTCTGAAGGCCTCATAGGACAGAACAACACTCTGAACTTGCCAGCCTGCTGACTGAGTGTTGCTCCTACACTGTGGGAACAAACTTGGGGTTCAATTCATTGTCAATTGTGACATACCTATTAAAATCTACAAAGTGATCATGTTTCTGGCAGTCTCCTGCTTCAGCATGGTGACAGTTTCAGGCTTAGTTTCTGCTTGCTCCTGGGGTTCTGTTCTTCAGGGAGCGACACATTCACAAGAGCAATGGTCCTGGGACAGAGGAGCTGGTTCTAATAGTTCTACATAGGCACAAAGGCAAATTATCTGCTGGGCTATCTCCTTGAGCAGGTTTGGAGGCCAAGTTTATTATCCTCTCTCCCTGCTGCCTGTGATCCCAGGTAACACTGGGCTGTTCAGGTATCACCATAATTTGTGCTTCTGTCTTTATCACCCTCTCCCTCGTGTGTCTTGATGGATCCTCTGCTCTTCCTTTAGGAACACCAGCCATTGGGTTTAGGGCACACCACTCCAATATGATATTTAAACTTGACTGCATCTGTGAGCCTCTGTTTTCAGATAAGGTCACTTCACAGATATCTGGAATAAGACTTCCAAATATAATTCAAGGGGATACAATCTACCCACAGCTAATGATTGCTGTCTTTATACCTCAAAAGCTCTCTTCTTCTTAGCTGAGGATGAAATGGGCTGAGATTCCATGGTCCTTGTCATTCCCTTCATGAAAGCTGATGGGAGGCCGTAGATGGAGGATCCCAGTAGACACCTGTGATGTGTGCTTGCCCTTTAGAGCAGCTGGAAGCTAGGGCCCCACTCCTCTGAGCTGCGCCAGGCCTGAGATGAATGTGGGCTTTTTGATGCTCCTGCTTCTGCTCTGCCACTAATCACGTGACCCTGAGATCAGCCCTCTGGATGCCTGACCCATTAGGTAGCCTTTCTCCTGCCTGTTGCTAATTGCGTGTTCTTTGCACACATGGCGGTAAACAGATAATTCAATAACTTCACTGTCATCTGGGAAACAGCTGCACTTTTATTTTGTAGGTGTTCTGAAGTCTTGGACCCAGTTATAACTGATATGATGGGTGCTATATTAGTTATTTTCTCACCATGACTAATATCAGAGATTTAGAGAAGGAAGTGGTTTCTCTCCCTCTCAGCTGAAGGCTATTGTTCCATCACTGTGAAGGCATTGCGTCAGAAGCCAGACTGGCAGGTCACATTGCATCTGCAGTCAGGAAGCAGAGAAGGTGCAGGAAGTGGAGCTGAACTGTAAAACTTGAAGGCCCGCCTACAGTAATATACTTCCTCCAGCTAGGCCACACCTCTTAAAGAATCTGTAGTTTTCCCAAACAATGTCAGCTGGGAACTGGATTTCATCTTCAGTCTAAAATACGTGTAGGGAACTGAGAGCCATCCACTTGAAAGCAAGTCCACTGATCTTGAACTAACTTTGCTAAGAGTCAGCCATCTTCATGACTTGCGTGAGTAGCTGAAGAAGGCAGGCTCCATTGTTCTTGGGCCATGGAGCCAACTGCAGGTTCTGGGGATCATGTAACAGCTGCCTCCTCTCAAGAGAAGCCTGCTCACAAGCTGTTCCAATACTCCTAGAAGCACTGTAGCCTTGAGCATGACCAATGACTGCCTGAAATCTAAACAATGGGTCAGCAGATAAATGTTCTGCTGCCATTTCTGCCATTAGTGTGCGTGGGCTGAACACACTTAAAGCATTCCTCTATTGTGGATTACTTCAAGTGAGACTATGCAGCTCTCAGCACAAATTGATCTATTGATGTACCCGCCACCCATATTTTCATAATTACTCCACTTTGATTCAATATTAACCACTAAAATGAAACAAGAACACGCGTAGCACACTTAATTGTCATACCCACTTGAGAGGGAAGCCTGGTGTGTTTGCAGAACTCTCAGACAGCAGAGTTCAATCAAAGATGTCTGTCTCCTGTAGCTCAAACCTGAGTGCTTGCAGAGCTTAGGGGAGTCCATCAAGAGCAGCTTGCCTTCCAGAGAGAACAGAGGGAAGCAGGATGCAGACCTGGCGTCTCGGGGTATCTGTGCCCTCATCTTTCTATCTAGTTTGTCTTTTTGGCCCACATGATTTTTTCCCATGAAAGCAAACCTGTCTTTTCTTTCTTCTTGGAAGTGAAGTCTGGGAACAGAGATGTCCTGTTACCCAGCTCTGGAGCTCCCAGGGCAGTTGAGGGAGCTGTGCTGATTCTGTAGCCCTAGAAGCCATGGGCCTCCAGGTCCCCGTGTCAGCCTCTCTCTCGCCTCACACCCCACCTGCCTAGCTTCCTCTGCACTTGCTCCCTGCTTTACCCGTGAAGATGGTGCTCCTCCATTGTGGGACGATTCCGTACATCACTCTTCTACCTTCACAAAGCTCTCTCTTGATTCTGGAATATTCCCCATTCCTATCATGGAAGACCACATGTGGCTACTGAGCCATGATTGGTTGCCAAGAGCTAATTGGTTGGAGCTCCCTAACAGAGAAGATGTAGTTGAAAGTTCGTTGTGCTTAAAATAGACATCAGGCAAAGTCATAGCTTGTATGCAAAGACTGTGGCATTAGAGGCTATCTTTCCAAGATGTCACTTGCCAAGAACAGCCTATGTGGATTCCCTCCAAGTGGGTGCTCCTAACCTAGCACTTCAGGGAAAACCTTAATATGTACTTGGTCCCTAAGGGCTGTCCATGACAGTCACAAGCTTAGGGGTGTCTCCACCCACTGCTACTGTTGTTCAGCACTAGGAGGGGGTGCTAAGTGACAGTCCTCCCATCTTCCATGAATTCTGCAACAGGACATGTATACCTAGAGCACAGGGCTATAGGGTCCTCTGGCCTGAGCCCTGCTTCTGCTCCTTATTCCTAACTCATAAAGCTCAACTAGTTACCTGACTCCTGGACTTTTATCTCCTGTGTTTCAGTGAGAAGCCTGGCTCTAGCCTCTCTGTTTGAGCTGATGGTCTATGGTATGATGAAGGACTTCATCGAATGCCATTCAGAGAAGCCAATTCATCAGGGCCACAACTGTCAGTGTTAGGACCAGTCTGCCTTGCATAGCCTGCAGATAGCCTTCTCCCCTGGCCTGTACACAGTGAACATCAATGTGCTTAAACCTTACTGTGGTGAATCTCATTGTTCCCAGACTGCTATGCAGTTAGTGTTGAGCGCTTTACCAGCATATTTGAGAAGCTTGCTGCTGGAGATAGGGCTGAGCACCTGGAAGGCTTTGGTCTGCCCATCACAACATAACCTTGATTTATGGCATAAGAATTTCCAGAGCCTTAGTCTACAGTGTTGGTGATAATACTGACCTTGCTGTCAGAGGCCCGCAGGAGGCTCTGGTCTGTCTTGTCTCCCATAGGCATGTCGCTGACTCTGCATTTAGGAATACTGAGCCGCTCTTCAGCTCATTGCCTGGGGAACACACACACACACACACACACAAAAAGAATTGCTAAGAAAAGGCATAAGGATAGAGAATGTGTTACTTTGAGCAGACTTTGGGAGACCATGTCTACAACGGGGACTGTTAGACTCAGTTTGTCATTCTCCTGTACCGGTTCATGTGCAATGGTAACAGCGCCATGAGTATTGACCAATGGCTGCACATGCACTTAGCACCAGGGTGAATTGTAGACACCAGGTCTGTAGATGTCTGTCACTATTTCATCAAAGGTTCTTTCATGTGCTTTCTTTTTTTTAAAGATTTATTTATTATATGTAAATAGCTATTATATGCAAACACCTATTCTAGGGTGTCAGATCTCATTACGGATGGCTATGAGCCACCATGTGATTGCTGGGACTCGAACTCAGGACCTCCAGAAGAACCGTCAGTGCTTTTAACCGCTGAGCCGTCTCTCCAGCCCCTGTCATGTGGTTTCAACCCTGACCTCAGATCAGCTTCAGCTGAGGTCCTCTACAGACTGGCTTGAACACAGATGACATGCTTGTCTCTAGAGGCCTTGTCACAATACAGAATAAGATGGGAGGGACAATGTGAGGTCCAGACTAGGGGGACTCAAGTTTCTCTGTGATACCTGTGCATTCTTACCTGTGCTAGATTCACCTACACACCCCCTCAGCATGCTTACTGAGCTAAGGGAACTGGTGCAGGTAGCTGTAGATCGTGGTCTGGCATTCTGGTACTCAGTGAGTGCCATGACAAATATGGTATGACGCTTCTAAGTCACCAATAGTCTTTTATCTCTACCAAGTCCTGTGCTGAGCATGTCAGACAGTTTGGGCTTAGTATTTTCTAGCCCACTCTTCCCCAGAGTGTGGGGACCTGCCCCACATCCCTTGTGTTCACATTTCAATCCACTTCAATCTGTTCTCTGAATCTTCCCAGCACCTGGGCTACCCAGTAGGGATGCCTCTTTCTCTCTCCCTGCAGTTGGAAGAAGTGGCATTTATATCTGCTTGGATGCTCCTCACAAATAAAGCTTCTGATGTACAAAATACTTTCCTGTTATTTATTACAGTTTCCAGAAAGAAAACCTGGATTTAGATTCCACCCATCAATATTGGTTAGTATTTACAGCTAGGCACATTAATGTGCAATTCCAAAGTCGTGATGTCTATTTATTTGACTCTGTGCCTGGCAATGCAGCCTGTACTTCTGGACAAAGGAGCAGCTAGAGTGATGGTATCTGACACTCAGATTCTGTGTTGCTCCTGAGAGGTGAATGGGCCAGTACTCGGTACTCCAAGTCCAGCACAGAGCCCCCACCAACACTGCTTGGAAATCAAACCACTTCCTAGAATGACAACCATATAGACCTGGGGTATACTGATATCATATGGCTGTGCTGATTCAAGCAAGGAGTTCCATGGAGGCTGTGACAAAGATGAGAGGTGAGATTGACAGTTGCCTGGCTGGGGGAGCCCTTCAAGGTGCAGATAATAGGTGGGAGGTGCCTATTGTCACAAGTTTCCAGTTACCAAGTTCTCTAGCTCCCCTGTGTAGCCAATATCTCATCCATAGGATATTGGATAGAGCTGCCAGAAAGGGTATTTTGTAAACTCTTGTCCTATGCTCTGTGGGTGACTGTTCCTATGCTCCATTACCATTATTACCCATCAGAGTTGGCCTGAGCCCCCAGCTTATGATGTGTGTGTGTGTGTGCGCGCGCGTGCGTGTGTGCGTGCGTGCATGCGTGCGTGCGTGCGTGCGTGCGTGTGTGTGTGTGTGTGTGTGTGTGTGTGTGAGCTTCCCATAGGTCAGACAGAGGGCAGCTTTACATTGACTGATAGGGAGGTGGGCAGGTTGGCTCTTCCCAGATGCACTGAGACTCTGAAGCCATGCATATGGGACCTGCTAATGACCTGCATCTGTCCCACCTTTGGCTCCTCCCTCTGCTTCACACCCAGTGATGAATGAGTTTGCCCTTCGCTTTCTTTCTCTTGTAACAAGTTTGAGATGTGAGGAGTAGTCATGGAAGCCCTTTGCCTGAGCTGCCAATCACTGATGGGGGCGGGTTCCTGGGGAGGAGCTATGTTTTCCATCTGCTCAGCTTGCTGTAATGGCTCCAGAAATCATGGAAGGTGTTAACTCAGGAGTACAAAGTTCTGAGTCACTGAGGCCATGCCTGCCCCATGGGCTCTGGAAGAGTCTGAAATGGGCAGTTTTTATCTTCTTAAAGTGGGCATGCTGCTTTGATTTCCTGGGAGCTAGAAAAGACCAGATTAGAAAAGGTATTTGGATTCGAATAGGCATTTTTTTCATGCTTGAATTCTTAAAGGTTGTTCTCCAGGTGGCTGTGTCTCTCTGTCCTGGACACAGGGCCTCATTCTCTGCCTTCTGCCTTGCTGATACCAGGTCCGTCCCTGTCTATAAACAGAAATGCTGCAGATTGTTGGAGTCCAATTTCCCGGCTCAAACTCAGTTAAGCAATTTCAAGGTCATGGATTGCAGACTAGGGAAAACCATTTGTTTTGATTCGGTGATTTGGAGACAACAGGAGACTTTCTGGAAACTGAACAATAATCAGCAAGATGCCCTACTGAGAGGCCACTCAGGAGATGGTGTCAGGACTGACCCGAGGACATTTTTAAATTAGTCTTTGATGAGAAAGAAGCAACTTGTTCAAGATGGCAAACTGGACTCTGCCACAGCCTCCTTCCTGCTGTGCATTCCTCTGGTTTTGCTCAGAATTTAGGTAACAGCACAGTCCATCTTAGACTGGGAGTCTCACTGGCAGCAAGGACTAGCACGCCATCTTCTCCCAGACTCATACTGTAGGTCTCCGAACCTACACTTCTAGGTGAAGGGATCATTCTGGACTGTCTAGAGCAGCGGTTCTCAATCTTTCTAATGCTGAGACCCTTTAATAGAGCCCATGTTGCAGTGACCTCCAACCATAAAATTATTCCTGTTGCTACTTTGTAACTGTAATTTTTTGACACTGTTATGAATTGTAATGTAAATATATGACATGCAGGATATCTGAGAGTCACATTCAACCCTCAAAGCGGGTCGCGACCCACAGGTTGCAAACCTCTGGTCTAGGGAGTGTTCCATACTCCTATCTACACTCCAACCATAATGACCTGGCACCATCCCTTAGCAGGGAAAGCCCACACACTCTTCCAAAAGCTGTGTTTGAAGATGCTCAAGTGAGTCTGGACACCCCCTTGGCCTTTCAGGGGGTCTCTCTGTGTGAGCAGTAGTGGTCTCCTCTAAGCTACACACTACCTAGCCAGGCAGAGACTAGAGCCTGGAATAGAATCTAGATCATGCCGAGGTTCTCCTGTTCACTTGCTTGTGCTACAAGCAGGTGCTAAGTGGGTCTTCTCGGGATCTCAGAAGAGGTCTATGCATTCGCTAGCCAGTAGCGTGTTTGTGGCTGTCTCTGCGAGAAGTTTTGTCCTCTTTCTGGTAGGCTTCCACTGCAGTGCCCCTTTCCACAGCTCACAACATATTTACCATGACACAGTCATCTACAGAGTTCATTGTTCTGAGAGCAAAAGGAAAGGCTCCCGTGCCTATATCTGGCATCAGGGAGCAGTGGTCCTCAGCTCTACTCTGTACTGGCAGGTTAACAGGACCCCATCCATCCTGCTCTCTGCACCACCTGCAATTAGAACAAGCCATCTCTTTCACAGCCTGTCCGCTACTCACCAGGAGTGTTTGAGATGGATTTAGAGAGTCATTAGTAAGCTGAGATCAATATTAAGAGAGACTCAATATTCAGGAATTATCTGTGGCTGAGCTGTCCCAGACTTATAGAGATCAGCAAACACAACACATGCTGAGATACTTCAGAGAGTTGACACAGAGTTTGATGACACCACTCCAACCCACATACCTGCAGGGTGTGTGTGAAAAAGAAGACAAAGCTACATCAGAGTCCCAGTAAGATGGCAAAGGCTGGGACTCACGCAACCGTGTGTGCAAAGGATCCGAGGCCTGCCACAAGCCAGCTCCAGCCCATAGGTGGTGCAGGCACAGAGCATCACATGCTTTAGGACCTTGGCACTGCAAAATCAAGACCCCTCCCTGAAGGCTCGCAATTCGAGGAATTCTCCAAAAGCTTCCAGGAGCCTGACCATCCCTTTAAGACTAGTTTAAAATCTGAGTAGACACAGATTTTCTATAGGAAAGAGCTTTGTGTCCTGTGCTCAGAAAGCATTACAGTAGGCTCTGGCTATGCAAGCAAGGCCTGTTTTATACAGGGCCAGTTTTCACAGGACATCTTGAGGTACACAAGTACACAACAGGCAAATGTGTGTATGTAAACACACATACACATATTTTATAATCAGGGGCTAGGTAAAGATGCAGAGGCCGCTGCATCCTTCAGTACCCAGAGATCACAAGCTCAGTGTAAACTTTACTCAGAAAGGGGTGGGGGTCACTAACATCCCAACTCAAACACTCAAACGTAGTAGGCAGGAGGGACTTTCCCTTACTCTGGACGTTAACCTTTTAGTTCTACTCAGACCCTCAGTGAATTAGATGAGACTCATCCTCACTGGGGAGGCCATCTTAACAGTGTACAAATGAATGGAAACTGATGTCATTTACCCAGAAACACCTTGGAGACACACTCAGAGGAACAGTTGACTATGTCTTCACACCTGAGGCCTACCTAACCACATGACACACAGATTCTCTACTCAGTGAACATTAGAACTCTCTGCCATGGTGTGATGGCAGATGTTTCCTTGACTGTCTTTCTCTCAGTGGTCCAAGCTCTCTAGGATATCATGGGATAAAGCCCAGCTTATGGCAGCTGGCCTATCAAATCACCATCAATTGTGCCAATCAGCACAGAGACCCCCAACACCTACTGCTTCTTCTATATTCTTGTCTGTACAAGAGGCAGTGATGTAATAGGAGAGCCAGGCCTGGACTGGGGAGGAGCACCTTGAGCTGGAGAGAAGGGGGCTGGGAAGCACTGTGCTGAAAGTCCCAATGCACAGGAGAGACGGGAGCTATGAAGAGGCAGGAGTGCCACTCACTCTACTTCTCTTATCTGACAACGAGTATTAGCACATTAAAGCTAAGTGTCCCCTGAGGCCTTCTAAAAAAAGGTACTAGAAAGAGACAGAGTATATTCTTATCTGTCAAGGGAGGCTTCAGTAACAGAGTTTGGATTCCATCTGGGTGAGCCTCTGAGGTCAGCAGCCACCAAGCGGTTGTCTGGGAAAGACCCATTGTCAATAGGAATCATAGCATGCAAGGCAGATGTTGACAGAGGCCCCTGCAGGGGACCAGAGATTGCATATAGGACACATCCAGTGTCTGTCTTTGCTCAGGTTGTCCAACACAGAGGAGGACAGCAGCAATGAAGAGCTCACACCTGTCGTGTACTAGACACATCCCATTGGAGAGTTAGGTCTGCTTTTTTGGCTTCTATCTTCCAACCTGTAAACTGGGGCTAAGAACAGCCTGTAGCTCTCACACTGTTGAAAGGATTAAGTGAGGTGAATACATAGCCAGGTACCTCTGTCATTGTGCTTTACCTTGACAAGAACCTCTCTCCTTTACATGACAGAAAACACTGAACTATTGATCCTCTGGCTGTGTGGAGACAGGAAGTTGGGACTGTGATAAGCTATGAGGCTCCATTTATATCACTCTGCTGATGAAAACTTATATAGGCTGGGAAGTGGACATAATGAAGAAGCAGGGAAACTGGGTCCTGAGAAAGGCGGGGGGGATGCATTGACTGAGTGCCTAATCATGATCTCATCAGGAGCACACGGTATACACTTGATCTCCTGGAAAGGATGTGCTGCACTGGAGTAGCTAGTGCTTTTCATGGAAATGACAGCGTCATCTTTATACCCACTTTCATCAGCATTTCCTGTTAACTTTTAGAGACGTTATGCCTGTGCATTAGAACCTCAGCACAAATGTGGGATGGCACAGACAATCTGCCTCAGCAGCCATCTCTGGGAGTTCCTTTCATTTCTCTGCTCTGGCCTTCCAAAACTTTGACGACAGAGCATGGAACAGAGTTATGTAAATGAAGGGCAGGAAAGGCAAAATCCAATGCTGGGCTTTTCCTAATTATGGGACACATCTGACGTCATCAAGCTTTAGAATCCTTTTTCCTTGAAAAGTCATCTCAATACATGAAAAGTGTACCCGCAGAAGCTAAAACCAACCAACCAAAACAAAACAAACCAGGCAGTCGTCCTGCAGAACCTTGGCTCCCTGTCAGGAGATTGTGAGGGCCAGTTCTCTCAGGAAACACTGCAGGGAAATCTAAGCTCAAAGAGTTACAAGGCCTCATTAGCTAAGGGTCTCTAAAAGTCATGTTTCTGCTTTCACTCCTGAGGCCCCTTCTCCTCCTGAGGCCAAGAAAATGTCACCTTCTAGGCTGCTCATAGCTTGGGTTGAAGCTGCCTTCCCTCAAATGTCATTCTTAATGAGTTCGCTGGCTTGCCTGGCTTCTAATGGCCCCATTTCCAGCAGGTGCCTGAAGTCGGTGGGTGTCTGTCTCCGGGCTCAGTTCTCAAGGTCTTCAACTGGCCTCCTCCGATGCTACTGCACAGGAAAAATTAGCATTCCCATTAGCTATTTGAGCTAATATGAGGTTGTTTATGTGTGTTAATTGAAGAAGTGACTCCTGTTTAAGGATCTGCAACCATCTTGTGAAGATGGTATCTGCTCTTTCCCCCTGGGGGACTGTGTGCAAAAGCTTTTCTGTGCTTTTGGTTCATTGCATTAGTTCGGGAGATGAAGAAAGCAATGTCTACTAAGGCAACCTCTGCTACTCTGTCAAAATTGAGATGATACTTGTATCTTAATAATGTCATTTTTCATGGTGGAGACAAGATGGTGTGAATCCACAGGTGAGTTCATCCCCCAAGATTGTCTGCAAGGTCAAATGTGTTCATAAGATCAAATGTCCCTGAAATAGTGTTCTTCAGGGTGACAAAACTCATTCGAATGGAACACTATTCAAAGATGTCAACAGACTGAAGTCCATTGTGGGCTTAAGAGCACTGTATTGTCAGTTAGCTTCTAGATCTAACTGAAGTATTTGCTATGTGTCTCAAACTCAAGACGTTCAAACTTGACCTAAAAAATAAATCTCAGTTTAGAATTTACAAGTTCTCTTTGTATAGGACCTGGGGATGCGTATCAAAGGAGTAGTTCTAACGTCATTCACATCATGACATTTGGGTACAAGGACGGAGTCCCTGAGCTTTAGCTGCAGATCTAGGGCAATATTGGCTGGCTATCAGCCTACCAGAGAAGGAGGTGTCTAAGAGTCTCAGATTGCTGCCTCCTTGCATTCAGACAAAAAGTCAACTTCTTCATGCATCAGTGGGTTATTAATTTTCAATTTCAAAGCGAGAAAAGCTCATGTAAAATAATCAAGCAACCCAGAAGTGTTTCTTTACTGTCTTGCTGCCAGCCAAGACTGCCAAGAGGGAATATTTTACAGATGGGTACTGGTAACACTCACAATTCCATGGGTATGCATTCTGACATCTTCCTCAAAATGAAACAGAAAAACAAAATCAGCGACAACCAAAGAAGCCGGCAAATGGAACTCCTGAGTTTGTTGTACATGTGGCGACTTCCTATTAGTAAAATTCTCCAAGAACCAGTCTAGTTCTCTGTGTTCCAGGCATCTGAGTAAAAAACTAATTGTATCTTAGAGCACCAGGCTCAGAATTCATTCCTCCTTTACTGGCTGGTCTTGTGTGTCAGTCTGACACAAGCAAGTGTCATCAGGGTCATCACAGAGGATGGAGACTCAATTGAGGAAATGCTCCATGAGATCCAGCTATAAGGCATTTTCCCACTTAGTGATCAATGTGGCATCCCATGGTGAGTGGTACTAGTCCTGGGTTCTATAAGAAGGCAGACTGAACAAGCCAGTAAGTCACACCCACTCATGGTTTCTGCATCAGCCCCTTCCTCCAGAATCCTGGACTGTTTGGGTTCCTGTTCTGAAGTTCTTCACTAATGAACAGTAAGCCAAATATTTTCTACCCAACTCTCTTTAGTCGTGGTATTTTGTCACAGCAATAGAAACCCTAACACACACACACACACACACACACACACACACACACACACATTCCATACAATATCACACCTTTTCCATGTTAAAAGTATTGTGGAGGAACATAGGAAATGAGTATTTGTTAGGGGAAGAGGGTAAGAGTGGAAAGGGGTCAGCATTTCAGTCCTGTTTAGGCTTAGCCTGCAAGATGATATAACTTACTTGATAACTTCAAGCTCAAAATAGCTCCCACTCAACTGAGATGTAATTGGATGACAGTCAAGGTTCCTGAGTGAACATGTAATACGACAGAAGTTCTTCCATCTATTCACCTGAACACTCACACATCTACCCATGTACTCATCCAACTACCCACTGACCATCCATTCCCTCAGCCTCCCACCCATTAGCTTAATTCAGCTACATCTTCAGACACCTCATTGGCCAGGCCAGCTGCTGAGTTGGAAAAATGAGCCCTCCAGATGCAGTCCTTGGACTCTTGAACTTACCCTGGGATGAGACACATTGTGGCTTTGTTTTCATAAACATCCCACCGCAATATGCACTCCAAGTCCTTCATGTCTTAAATGAACAGAACCCTAGAACGTGGTACCTCAAGTGGTGAAAGAGACCATAGTTATGTTAAGAATCTTGAGTCCTGGAGAATGTTCTGGGTTTTCTGAAAATGCAAAATAAGCAACGATGAGACTCTATGGTCTTGATAATAAGCTGTGACCTGGAGTTTACATGATGGACTTTGCATTAATCTAGATTTGCGTTTACATTTTTAAAAAGGGTTATTTTGTTTCCAGACATTGGAAGAGTTGAACTTGAAACACTCCTCAGGATCACATGGGTGTGGCCTTGAATATGGCTCCTCCTTCCCTTTGTGCCCAAATTGTGGGTCCCCAATAGCTGACTGAATCGAGAAGGAAGGTGGTTGAAGGATGTTCAACATTTCACAATAACTATCATCACTGAAATGTGGAAGTCAACTTCTTCATGTAGAACTGGATTAGTAATTTTCCATTTCAAAGCTGTGAAAACAGTTTATATAATGACCAAGCAGGAGTACATCCAGAGACCCCAGTGCTTTCTTTCCTGCAAGCCTCATTTTCCCTAAGCCAGTACACATCCCATCATGCAAGTGGATCCTGGCAATCCCTCTGGAAGCCGTGATTTGGGTTGGTGAAGAGGAAGAGAAAGCCCTAACTTAAGACAATCAGTGGCTCCACTGGGCTGAATCAGCATATGAGATCTTGACCAAAGATTGCTCACTGGCAATAATGTTAGAAAAGGTAAAACAATTCATATGGTCGTAAAACTGTAAAGACAGAGGTTGATGCTGCTGAGGCTGGGAACAGTAACAGAGCTTTGATGCCCTTAAGGCTGTCTCAGACTCTGACTGGGATTTTTCTTACATGTTCTTTGAAATAGAGCACGTAATAGGTTTTGGCAATTCATGTGTACCTGGCAAAGCAGAATGGCTGAGCATGGGTATGGGCACAGAGACTTTCTGTACTCATGTAGGAGATTACAAACCCTTCCCAATAATGTTCTCCTTCAAAATGGAAGTGGAGGAGGCTGTATGTCAAAGTCAAATCCCTACATTACAATAAGAAGTTTAGTGGTATCCGTGGCTGCAATCAGAATGGGTGAAAATGGAATCTGGCCAGGTAGATATTCATGAGCTGACTTGGCCAGCTTGCA
Organism: Apodemus agrarius; assembly: GCA_964023405.1. NCBI lineage: Eukaryota > Metazoa > Chordata > Mammalia > Rodentia > Muridae > Apodemus > Apodemus agrarius. The sequence goes on along the minus strand of OZ030005.1, from coordinate 132,331,541 downwards.
GCTGATTCCACATGCCTGGTCCTCTCAGGCAGGGAGGCAGAGGCCTCACCATGATGGGGGTGGAGGTTGATCCTGCAGCAGCCAACATGGGACTCATGGTGACACAGTCCATGTACTCTCAATGACCAGCCAACATCTACAGTGCTGTGTTCCACAAACTTCTAGGCACACAGTGACTGAGCCAGCAATTAGCATTTAATGCCTTTTTCTTTATCACTCAGTGTGCTTATGAATAATAGTGATTCAATCAGATGTACAGTCTATAATTGCCAGTGTACTGCTTTATTGCAGAAGAAATCCCATCAGGTCTTAGATGTCTAGTTCCTAAAAATGAACTCTGAGGAAGAACAGGCAATTTGCAAGGAGAGTGATTATTGGTAAGGTTGCAAGACTCATCATATTTAGAGAGTGCTCTGAGATGTAAAGAGTGCTATGCATCTTTATATTATCTTAAAGGCACACATGTCTATAAACGCCATTGCCTCAAATCTTTGGATAGTGATACTCACGTCTCTGCTTGTTGTAGAGTGTAATGTGCAGTATGTGAATTGCGGCTATGATCATAGGGAGTTAATGGCTTCATTTCTTAATGTAAGAATAGCAGAGTGAATAGGCATTGCTACAGTGTGGGGTGAACCCAGAAGCAGGAGTGGTATTGGCTCTAGCCTGCTATCTTGAAAATATGGCTTAAAGTACAAATCGATGGGCTGTCAATTGCTTCCTTTAATTTATTGGGATGTAAGAAAATCAACAAAGTTGGTGATTATTATTTATGAATGCTATTTTCCTATAAAGCCTCATCAGCAAACACCATTGAGATAGCAGCGTCACATCCCCTGTTGCAAGCTGAGCATCATGTTTGAAAGAGCAATGGACACTCATAACTGCATACTCTGTTGATAATAGCCCCTGAACTTGTTCCACCCATATCTAGGAAGCTCTTGTGAATGTTGAGAATTCCAAATGCAGTTCAGAGATTTTTCTCCAGGTTTCTCTAATCTGCATAGTTAGACAACGTTCGAGTTTTTGCTAATAGCTTTCCTTATGACTTTAAGAAGGATTGAATTCTAAGACCCCTGAGCAATGGCTACAGACATCAGGAAAACCTTCGGGTTTTGTATCTGAGAGTTTCACAGTTCTTAGGATAGAAGCAGCATGCTTTGCTATCTATGGGTGAAACTTTGGCAGGTACTCTGAGGGTGGTGAAAATGTAATAGAAATGTGAAAATATTGATGCCTAAGTTTTTTGAAAATACGATAGAGGCTTCAATACCCATCAGCTGACCCAAATCCCACATATGGATGCTGGCTATGGGCACCAAGTTTAGTCACTTACTCTAGGGCACAGAGTACTGAACTCTAGAGCCAAGGTGGCTACCCAGACTCATGAGGTTCAAGATAATATCTGCTATGAATAGGCCATCAATGACCCAGTGAGGAAAGTCAAGGACAGTGGGATCCCTGCAAAACAGGTGGTTAGGAGACTGGGTGGATAGAAAGAAGGGAGGACTAAGGGAGACAATGCCATGTGAGACCAAGCTGAGACTTGTGAGAGTCCCTCAGCCCGAGGCTCAGAAGATGATGGTGGGATGGGGATGGGGGATGGGCACACTCAGGTGGCAGCAGGAACTGAGACCATCACTCTCTGCATTTGAGAGAGTGAGTGTGCTGCCCACCTGGGTTCTCTTTCTGCATGAGGCACAGCCTTGGCCCAGGACCTTGGACTTCCATCAATAGGAATTTCCTGAGCACTATCACAGATTGCTCTGAGAACCTGATGATCTGAAGACTATGAACCTCTGCACTAGGCGCTATGACTTTCTGCACAAGGCATCATGATCTCTGTGCGTTGCATACTTGTGACCCTTTGCTCTGTGCATGGCAGCTAATCTCAATCCTGCCCTCTGCTAATGCTGACCCAACCTTTTCATGGCTACAGATTCTAGCATCAGTAGGTTAACAAGGATGCTTAGGTTTTAGAGCAGTGGTGGGAGGGGAGGATGGCTCAAAGGCTTCTAGCACCAGCCAGTTTCTGAGTCTTTGCACTGAGTGGGAGCCCAATCATTGAGACCCCAGACAGTTCTCAAGGAACTCATTGCTTGGCACGCTTGCTCTCCTGTGATGATGGATCAAACCGAGGCTATGCAATGATCCTATTCAGGAGAACTTGTTGGGGAGGCACAAAAGAATAAGGTACTATTCACAGACAAATGTCCTAATTCCTCAACATTTCAAAAACTGTGCCAGACACTTAATAATATGGGAGTTAACCTTGCTCACATTGTAGGACACTGAGATGATGGCTGGACTTAGAGGATGGCTAGGTTAGTAATATGAGGCCAGTGAGAAGGCAGTGGCATATCACTTACACCAATCAAACTCCAGATCCATGAAGATGGGGATGCTACCACTGTCCTGACAACAGCAAGGCTAGCACAGAGCACACAGGGAAATTTCCTAGGCCAAGAGTTGTACTTTCTGCTCTCCACTCCATTGTGGGATCAGGGGCCCATATGTTCTCAGAAGTAGGGGAATGTGGCCTCTGCCCCTGCAGATCATGGGGTGGGGGAGGGCTTGTGTGACTAGGGTGAGGTATAAACAGCATGCTACAGGAGAGACAATACAGAGAGAAGCAGGTGCCGAATGACTGTGTTCTTCTTGGAAACCTTCTTTTGGCGATCCTTCCAAGGCCCTAGGTATATGATGTGATTTTTGTATAATTAAAATCCCAAACACTCAAATTATATAATTAATCACATTCGGCTCCAATCATGATCCTAATTGGTCCTGTCTGCTGCCTCTGCACCTGGAGATCTTGGGGACACCAAGAGAGCAGGTGGCTCAGCCTGCCAACTCCTTGCTCCTGTGCTATTGCCAATGGGTTAAATGTTATTTTGCTGCTGGCCTTACAACATGCCAGGTACCTACCATTGCTGATATGTCTCAGATGTCATTAAGAAATGATTAGCTAAGGAACCAGAGAGATCATAATGCCTGAGAGTTCTTTAAGAGGCCAGGAGAGTCGAAGGACTCTGGTAATTGTGGAGAACTAACCTCAAATGCAGCATAGTAAACAACCCCCCGTCCCCCATGTCCACAGATGCTTAATCTACCATCTCCCAAACAAGTCCCTCGTGGTATGAGAGGGCATAGGAAATTAAATAAAAGATGGGCAATATGAAAGAAGTTGGAGGTGTTTAAAAACCCAACCAAAATGTCATTGCTACTGAGTGTGGCCCCAAGGCTTCTACAACTTTCCACAAACCCTTACTAGACTCAGCAAGTGGTCTAGAGTAGTAGAAGTCATAGTTGCCAGTGAGAAAATTTATGAGGGACTTTGATCAGGAGAGTCCTGCTGGGTTTCTGGTTATAGTCCAATGCTTTGTCATGTGCCCAGGTGGCCCTCACTTTTCTCCAGATTTCTCCACTCTCCAAGCTTTGGTAAACCAGCCTTTTCCATGGTCAGTAGTGTAAAGCACGCAGGTGGCTGTGATAGGCACCGGTCAGTTCTTCCCTCATGCAGATGTGTAGCAGTACTGGGAGATGCTCCTCAGACCTCATGTTCTCATCCTTACAAAAGCACAGGGCCGGCTTTCTAGAGCATTAACTTCTGGCTATAGGAAGTGTAGGGCAAGGTCATACTGACATCCACATAGTACCGTGCTCAAGCTCACAGTCTCCAGGGTGCTCTTCATCAGATGATAGGTCAATAAGCTGCAGACATCCACACAGAACATGCATGCTGAAAGTTGGGGGTGAGCCGATGAGGCACAGAGAGACACGGGGGAAACTTGCAAGCAAAGCCATTGCGAACAGGCTGCCTGCACGCTGTGATCTCAAAGCCAAGATAACTTAAGGAAGTCATGGCCAGAGCAGTGGCAGGAAGAGTCATGAATTCCAGGGACTTAAAATGTAGGGAGAACAGGCAGAGTGGGGGACTTTCTGGCATGACACTCTTCCATAAGATCTTGTAAAGGCAGCCTGAGCCATTGTTTAGCCATCAAAACCCATAGACTGCACGTACACCAAGACCAAAACCCAGTGCACATTAGGGACCTGGGGTGAACCAGTAACAGATGCATAACTGCAATTTGTGTATTGTTGATGATGATAATGATTATGATGGTGATGATGATGGTTATGGTTGTGATGATGATGATGTGATGATGATGATGATGATGATGATGATGATGATGATGATGATGATGATGATGTGTGAGCAGCCAGGGCATGTGTTGGAAATCCAATCTATGTCCATTTCTCTTGATTTTGCTGTGAATCTAAAACTAGTATTTTTTTAAAGTCACTAAACAAAGACTTTAGAGCATTAAGGTTTGTCAGTGTTGAAAGAAACATTGAACACAGATAGGAGCAGTACTACCACATGGGATGGAGAGCTTGGGAGTTGGCTGGGACAGCACACAGGGACAGTGTCTGGCTACACTAGGGATACAGCTAGAGAAGATCGAGGGGAAGGTAGCATAGCAGGCAGGGAGTTCTGTGAGGATAGGATTGAGGGGAGCAGAAGGGCACATGCACACAAGTAAGATTGTTCTAAAGGAGGTGCTGAGACTGAATGGGAGGACACAGAAGGGGAGGAGCAGGGGAAACTGCAGGCCAGCCTTCCAGGAAGATGTGAAGAATGGCAAGGGGCAGTGGTACACTGCCAGTGCAAGGGACTGTGGGACACTGCCAGTGCAAGGGACAGTGAGGCACTGCCAGTGCAAGGGAGAGTGGAACACTGCCAGTGCAAGGGACAGTAGAACACTGCCAGTGCAAGGGACAGTGGGACACTGTCAGTGCAAGGGACTGTGGGACACTGCCAGTGCAAGGGACAGTGAGGCACTGCCAGTGCAAGGGCCAGTGGGACACTGCCAGTGCAAGGGACAGTGAGGACACTGCCAATGCAGGGGATTGAGGGGCACTGCCAATGCAAGGGAAAGTGGGGCACCACCAGTGCTAGGGGAAGTGGGTCACGACCAGTGCTACGGACAATGGGGCACCTCCAGTGCAAGGGGATACAACAACCTGCACCAACCTTCTCTCCCAAAGGAAAGAAGGGGCTTTAGCTGGGATTCGACAGCCTTTCCTAATTTTGTCCTCACTACAAACACTCAGAGTGAAGACAGCCATGATAAATCCAGCCAGGAACACGCAGAGCTGAGCCAATTAGCCCCCAATGTCCTCAGGTCCTTGGGCAGGCAGGCAAAGTTTCCAACTCTAGAAACTCCAGGGTTTGCTTTAAGCTGTAGTAGAGAGTGTGGTACTTTTTTACCATTCATTGTTGAAAGACAGCAATAAGATAAGAATTTATTGCTATTTATGGGCTCAAAAATCCTAGTTCATATGATGCAATTTGTGTCACTGGGACTTATAACCTTGAAAAGAGATTATGTATATGTATGTGCACAGGCATGCCCATGTGTTTACATGTACATGACTGTGTGTGTGTGTGTATGTTTGTGTGGATTGTAGTATGTGTATCTAGATGTATGGGTGTGTTCATATGTATATGCATGTCTGTGTGTATGTGTGTAAATAAAGTGTTTGTGGTTATGTAAGTGGCTGAATTTTTTTTTATTTTCTATATTCTTTGTTTACATTCCAAAGGCTTTCCCCTTTCCCAGTTCCCCCCTCACCATATGTCCCATAATCCCTCTTACCCCCACCCATTTCCCAATCACCCCCAACCCTTTCTCTGTTCTGGTACTCTCCTGCAAAACTGGAACCAGTCTTTTCAGGACCAGTGTCCTCTCCTTCCTTCTTCTTGGGAATCTTTTGATTTGCTAATTGTGCCTTGAGTATTCAGAGCTTCTGGGCTCTTTAATACGTACTTATCAGTGATTGCATTTCATATGTATTCTTTTGTGATTGGGTTAATTCATTTAGGATGTTTTCCAGATCCAACCATTTGCCTACAAATTGCATGAATTCATTATTTTTAATTGCTGAGTAGTATTCCATTGAGTAGATATACTACATTTTCTGTATCCATTCCTCCTTTGAGGGACATCTGGGCTCCTTCCAACTTCTGACTATTATAAATAAGGCTGCTATGAACATTGTGGAGCATGTGTCTTTATTGCATGGAGGGGAATCTTCTGGGTATATGCCCAGGAGTAGTATGACAGGGTTGTCTGGAAGTGTCATGCCCAATTTTCTGAGGAACCGCCAGACTGATTTCCAGAGTAAGTGGCCGAATTTTTAAATGTAAATACATGTTAATGTATGTGTATTGTGGTGGTTTGAATATGTTTGGCCCAGGGAGTGGCACTATTAGGAAGTGTGGCCCTGTTTGAGTAGGTGTGGTCTCGCTGGAGAAGGCATGGCACTATGGGTGCGGGCTTTAAAACCCTCATCCTAGCTACCTGGAAGTCAGTCTTTGCTAGCAGCCTTCAGATGAAGATGTAGGACTCTCAGCTCCTCCTGCATCCCACCTGCCTGGATGCTGCCATGCTCCCACCTTGATGATACTAAACCTGCAAGTCAATTCCAATTAAATGTTGTCCTTATAAGTGTTGTCTTGTTCATGGTGTCTTTCCACAGTAATGCAACCCTAACTTGTATGCACTTATGTACACACATATAGACACAGTATGTGTATGTGTATATATAGGTAAGTATGTATGGTTGTGTGTATCCACTTGTGTGCATGTTTATATCTACATGTACATACATGGTTGCTTGTATATGTATGGTTATTTATATGAATACCTATGTGTGCCCCATTTGACTTCATGGGCTATTTAAAGTGTAAGCAAGGTAAAAATAGAATTGCCCCATGGACTCTTCTAGGCTGAGGCTGGCCACCAAGGATGGGAGTTTCAGTCAGTTGGGATCTGCCCTAGAGCACACAGCTCCTACAGAAAGTAGAGTGTCACTGCAAAGAATCTGGCCAGAAACCAGCTGCCAGAACAGGTTGTTATGCAAAGTTTCTCACTTAAAATATTTTGTGCTAGTTGCCTCTAGCATGGATTACTTTTTTCAGACAGTCTCCCAATTAGGATCCAGGATGACACAGCCTCAGTGAAGCTCCCAGCTCTCCTCTCGTCAATTAAAGCCTTCTACTCTCCTCTTCCATATGGCCCCCTTGGGATTAGGAATCTCCTTTCTCAGGTTAGCACAGAAAAGAAAGGTCTGCATGCTGGCTGGGGGCTGATAAGGGCTGCAATGAATAACATTAGCTGCGGATGCTGGAGTTTCAGCTCTTTGCAGCTACCCCAGAGATTATTAAACAGATACAACCAATTTTCCAAAAGCTCCTAACAGCCATACATTCCTCTAGGCTTTCGATGTACGTGCCCTTCCTTTCTGGTGTGTTCATTTGTATCTGACCATTTCCCCACATATTCAATATGCCTCGTAGTCAAATTGCCTTCTCCGCAGCAGAAGGATTCTGTGGGTGCCATGGGCACCGGGTCTCACTGGCAGCGGCCTTGGATGTTCCGGAGAGACCTAATGAGGTGTGTTGTGGCAGCCCAAGCTTAAGCCTACAGAGCTGAGTAATTGAAGGATCCAGCCCCTGGTCTAGACATAAAATACACACAACGCAAACAATTTCTGGTGGGAAGCAGTTTGCCTTTGTTTCTGGTGGTAGAAAATCAGGTCAGAAACGTCTGGAGAAGAGTCTGAAGATGGGGGCCTAGCACGGCTGTCCTCGGAGAGGCCCTACCAGCAGTTGACTAAGCCCTGGGTCTGAAGTTGAGGAACCCTGTGATTGAATTAGGGGGAGGATTGAAGAAGCAGAAGGGGAAGGTGACCCCATAGGAAGACCAGCAGTCTCAACTAACCTGGAGCTCTGGGAGCTCCCAGAGACAGAGCCCCCGACCAGGCAGCATACACTAGCGGGTCCGAGACCCCTGACACATATATAGCAGAGAGCTGCCTGGTCTGGCTTCAGTGGGAGAAGATGCACTTCATCCTCAAGAGACTTGAGGCCCCAGGGAAGGGTAGGCCTGTTGGTGGGGAAGCACCCTCTCAGAGGCAAGTGAGGAGAGGATAATAATGAAAAACTATTGGAGGGGGGCAATGGCTGGAATTTAAATAAATAAAATAATTTTTTAAAAAGATAGAGTAATAGGGGTTCTTATGAAGTTAAATACAGTCCAGCACACATACATATGTGCACTCACAGAGCTCGCCCAGTGTTGACTCCTTTCAAATGGTGGTTACAGAGTGGGGTTGGGTGGACGCGATGACAGACTGCTTGCCATCTTCCGAAAGGAGCTGATGAGTGAGGAGCTACAGCATGAACACTCTGAGGTCAGACATGTCTGCTATGGGCCTGACCTGTGACCCTAAGCCTCAGTTTTTCCACTCATGAAATGAGCTTGGAGAAGTTCAGAGGGAATCATGGATGACCCACAGGAAAGATGGTTTGTACAGTTGGTAAATCCACACTCCTGGGAGGGACAAAGCATCTAAACCCTCGACATCCTCTGCTTCTTCTCACCCGAACATGGACTCTTAGTCTAAGTGGGACTGACCCAGGGCGTGTGGAGATCCCTTGGTCCTAAAGCCCCTCCGACCCTGAGGCATTTGTATGGCTGGTTATATTCTCAGTCACTCATGTTATGGTGACCAGAGTACCTGAATAAAAGCAAATTAAAAGAAAGTGTCCTGGTTGGTTGTTTTGTCAATGCGACGTAGCCAGACATCTGTTAAGACAACGCCTCCATCAGATTGCCCTGTAGGAGAGTCTTTGGTGACCTTTTTCTAATTAATTATTTGATGTGGGAGGGTCCAGGCTACTGTGGGCAATGCCACCTCTGGATAGTCCCGAGAGGTTTAAGAAAGATGACTGACCAACCTTGAGCCAAGGAACAAGCCAATGAGCAGTCTTTCTCTATGACCTCTGCTTCAGTTCCAGCTTCCAAGTTTCCACCTTGAGTTCAGATCCTGGCTTCCCACCATGATGGACTGTGGCACAGACGTGCAAGGCAAATAAGCCCTTTCCTCCCTCAGGTTGGTTTTGTCATGGTGTTTATCATAGCAATAAAAAGCAAACTAGGACACAGGGGGAGAAGGATTTTTGTCCATCGTGCCAGGAAAGGCCTGGCAGGAGCATCTTAGTTCATTTCTCAGGGATTGTGTGGCAGAGATGTCTCGCATGGTGTTGGGCAAGAAGCAGAAAGCAGGCCGGGAATGTAGAGACCCTTGAAGGTCTTCACAGCCTTCTAAATAGCTCTATAAGCTGGGGACCAAATGATGAAATCACGAGCCTGCCTTGGACACTTCAGATACAAACCATAACATTCCACTCTTGTTCCCCTAAGCTCACAGCCATCTCAAGACGCAGAGCACAGTCACTCTTGCTTCAGAAGTCCCCATAGTCCCAAAGTTGTTCAAAAGTCCAGTCTCTTCCTAACTCAGGGCAAACTATTTGTCCCCCCCCCTTTTTTTTGTTTCTTTTTGCAATGCCAGTGATTAATCTGTCACTGAGAATGTCTTTGGCCTTCTTCATATTCTTTTACTTTTATTTTGAAATAGGGTCTCATCAAACTGTTGAGCCAGGCCTTGAGCTTGTGATCTTCTTGCATCAGACTCCTGGGCTGCTGGGATGACCTTTCGGCGACCCCTTGGCCTGACTCAAGGCTGTGACTCCTGTAAAATGAACTGAAATGTAGGTATGGCATGCAGCAGTGCAGACTGGACACCCGGACTCTGAGCAGACCATGCCCTTCCCTGTGGAGGCAGGCCTCACCTCTGTGTGTGTCAGTGACTCGACTGTACCACCCTCCAACACGGTGTGTGTTGTTTCCTTTGCCCGCTCTCACCAGCAGATCCTGGTAAAGGCCATTCATTGTGTCATGGTCAGTGAGACGATTGGGCATTCTCTATGCCATGTAAGACACGTCTGAAGTCTGGGCTTTAGCATCTCCACCAGCCTGATTCTATGGATACTCCCCATTGCTCTTCTAACTTTCCTCCCTGCTCCCTTCCCAGCAGCATAAAGCAGCATTCAACAAGCGAGAGTCAGGAGAGACAGTGAACATGTACTCCATCTTTGTTACTCCACCATAACCTCCTATTCTTTAACCATTATTAGTACACACGTGGCTGTTTAGTATATATGCTTAGAGCTGACCATTCCGGACTGGATAACGTGTTAGGGGGATTTTTCCAGGAGAAAACCGACCTCTCCCTTTCTCCACCACTACTGTTTGCTAGTAGTTTTTTATCTAGGAGGAGGACCTTGTGAGATTCTCCTATCTATGTTGGCATGTCAACTGGTTGTGGTTATTTTGTGGGTCTTGGCTAGGCAAACACAGTGTCGAGGTTTTATGGGTACCCTTGTCATGTCTAGAGGACACTTGCAGCAGATATCCTGGTTCTCTGGCTCTTAACAATATTAATATCTCCTTTCCCATGATCTTTCCTTTCCTGAGCCTTAGGTGTACAGGCTGTATTATAAATGTAACAATTGGGCTTAGGAACCCCACAGACATTTATTGTCTACATTTTTACCAGCTATAGATCTCTGCGGTAGTCTCCATTTGCTGCAAATAGAATCTTTTGTGACGGGAGGTGAGTGGAGTATAAAGGAGCCTCTGGTGAAAGGGCTATGACAGAGCCCTGTAAAGTCATCCCTGTAGAGAGATCTTCCATCTGGGTGTCATCCCAATTGACCAGGGACCCCTCCTCCCCCTGTGTCTGGATATCTGGAAATTCCCTGCAAATACTCACACAACAGCACCTGGTAACCACTTTACTACAACCTTTGACTATCTGACAGTTGAATGGAAGGTTTCCAAAATGTTACACCAACAGTGGAAACCGTACCAACAGTTGTTTCCCTCAGTGTGAGCCAGCAAGGGTAATTAGATGTCAACCATGAGACTTTATTTGGACAAGGCTATCTGATTTGCCTGGGAATGAGCAGAGCCCATTTCATTGCCTTTAAAAATCATTTAAAACTCTTGACAGATTTTGTGTTTTATAGAGTAATGGCTTTCAGTGTTTATATAAAAACAGAACTGTGATTTTGAGATTGAAACCATTTCTGTTGGCTCCATGTGTAGAAGGTAGGAATACAAGTAAAATGTTTTATTTTCAAAACATGAATATTTTGAGATAACATTTAAATACAGTGTATTAGGGGCATTATTGATTTCATCAGTAAGAGGAGTGACTATTGAGAGTGGATTTTAAGAAATTCCATTGTCTGCCGAACTCTCTGCACACACCTTCTCCCTGTCTGTGTAGAAAGATTTACTGCAGGTTTTTTGTTATGTGACCTGAGACAGGAGCCTGGGCTCCACAGTGGGAAGCTGGAAGACTCGAGAGCAGTGGCCATAACTCCATACTCAGCCAAAGGTAGGAGAAGACAGTGGCAGAGTCCCACCTTGAGGACCCTGGGAAGGGTAATGTGGGTGATTCCTGCAGAGTTTCTCTCCTAAGGCCCTCAGTACATAGGACAAAGCCACTCCAACTGGAGAGGCATCAGCTTGATCAGCTAGACCAAAATCTCTTTGTAGAGAATTCACATCTCCAGAGAAATAACTGGGCAACCCTGAAGCCCAGTGAAAGAGTCTGAAACAAGAAATCAGCTAGCTATGACTATTTTATTTCCCCTTCTGAGTGAGTCTTAATCATCCTTGTTTGAGTCCTTGTTATTTCACTTCTTTGGGTCTGTGGATTGTAGTGTGGGAATCCCACACTTTATGGCTAATATCCACTTATAATTGAGTACATACCATGCATGTCAGAAAAATGGAGATCATTCAAGCATGAGAGAAAATGAACTACTTTTAGATAATTTCATAATAACATAATTATGAAACAGATTATTTTGTGGATCATGAAGCTTTGTTATATCAAAAATAAACTTTTTAGTGTTTGTCCCATCACCAAAAGAAGTGAAGAGGAAGAACAAGAGGAAGAAGAGGAGGAAGAGGAGGAAGAGGAGGAGGAAGAAGAAGACAATGACAAAAACCAAATTAGCTAGCATAAAGGCTTTTTATGTATCTGAGGAATCTCTCATCTTTGATTTTGGGTTGGTGTCAGGAAATCTCTGTGGTGACTTGAATAAAAATGGCCTCCATAAGTCCATAGGGAGTGGCAATAGTAGGAAGTGTGGCCTTGTTGGTGGAAGTGCATCACTAGGGGGAAGATTTTGATATCTTGGAAGCTTGAGTCAGGCTTAGCTAGTGATATTCTTTCCTGCTGACTGCTGATCCAGATGTAGACCTCTCAGCTACCTCTACAGCACTATGTCTGCCTGCATGCTGCCCTGCTTCCCACTATGATGATAATGGACTAAACTTCTGAATCCATAAACCAGCCCCAATTAAATGTTTTCCTTTATGAGAGTTGCCAGGGTCATGGTGACTCCTCACAGAAACTGCCTAAGAACACTTACTAAGACTATTGCTATTTAATAACTGTCAGTGTGGCTTCCCACTCCTGCATCCCAGTGCTGAGTGTGTTCCTATCCTGGACTCCATCAGTCTAAGGCTCTGTGTCAACTCCTCATTAAAAGCTAGGGATACAATGAGTGGGGTGTGGAGAGTTCTCTGCTGATAGCACTGAAGTCTAAAGCCAAAGATCCCAGAACCACAGATACAGGAGCCCGAGGCTGAGACCGATGAAGAACCTGACACTCAGTGAACTTACAGCTTGTCCCCACTGAGGACTACCAAGTCACTGCTTGTATGTATGGACCATGATCTGTGTCCCCATACTTCAAGCACCATGTGAGGGCCCCATAACATACTGAACATACTCTTACTAAAACCCTGACTTTATCTAATGAGCAAGAGCCATGTCTGTTCTCCTCATACAGAACTCTAAGGAGTCAGAACCTGCCAAGGAGACATCTGGGCAGCCCAGCATGCTTGGCTCTCCTTCACATTCCCAGCCATCTGTAAGGTATAGAGAAGCCCACAGCCCCACCCAACTAAGGCTGCTGATTTGGGCTAAGTCTCGACAATGGATTTTTTCAGGAGATGGTTTATCAAAAGATACAGCTGCTAGTATTTGTCCCTGGGGCTTCTAAAGAGTACTTCTAAAGAACTTTGTTACTGTTTCTGATGCTTCTAAAGAGTTGTTTTAAAGATCCCTAAAGGACTCCAACATCCACATCTACATAGAAAGTACAAGGGATCTGTGGACCACAGTGTGCCCTGCTCTGAGGCAAGCAAGCAACTCAGTGTGGATGCTGTCCTCCTCCAGGGGTCTCTTTTCCCACTGCTGACTACTGTTCTTCTAATGCTGCTCAGGAGCAGTCGCTGCCTCTCTGTAGACTTGGGGAACCTCACATAGCCTTATACCATCACTTCTTGGGTGCAGCTGTCTGCTTCTTCCTGACTCCTGATCCATATCCAGCCCTTTACTGGTTCCCTGTCTTACCTTCTTGGTGTTCTCTGAATGACCCATCTTGGAATCTATACTTTGCACCCCAGGATATCCATTCCTGCATGTGACCAGTCTTGGTCACTCACATGAGAAAGCTGCACAAGGGTAGAGAGTGCTATATGAGCCATGCACAGCCTGCTGGGAGAATGACCAGTGTTCTACCGAAAACTGAATGCGCACACTGCCTGGGATGGCATATCCATAGGACTGTATTTTCAGGCAAGGACCATCACTGTGGCCATGACCTCTGTTCCCATCTCAGTTATCCTAGAAATGCAGTAGACCCAGCCCTGTAGTTTTGAGGTTGATAAAGGGACTTTGCCTGACATTTTTCTTCTCACATGAAGAAGCTGTTCTGGGTATTGAAGCTGCCTGAGGCTTATGACCAACATCTGAGGCCCTGTTTAGGATCAGGGCGCCTGTCAGTCAAGATGCTTAGCCTGCCTGCTGTTTTGTGTTTGTTCTAGATTCTTCCCCAGACTTGCATCCTCTGTTCGGTGTCTCAGAGTCAGCTGTCAAGTGCCTCTGGAAGCAGAGAGCAGAAGTTCCCCACCCCATCCTTCTCTCAGCAGGCTACCTCCTGAACTTCCGGGAGTGGGAAACGTCCACAAATTAGGCCATTCCTGCCTTCCTGGTTGCTCTGACCCCATGATCCCTACCAATTGACCCAACAGCCCAGGCCATGCTGAGCTCCTCTATTCCTTGCTGCTTGGGAGTAGCTTTTTAAGAAGCAGAATGGAAGCTTTCGCATTTCTGTTACTGCGCCTTTGAACCTCCCTGACAGTTCCAGGGCAACCTACGTCTGCATTCAGTACATCAGAGTCATTGTTCCAGTCTCAGGGAAGTCGTCTGCAATGACAGTTTGGCAGCATTTGGCTTTAAGGTTGACGGTGGGATGGCATGTGTCCTTCCACCTCTGGATGTTCAAAGCCCCCGCCATCTCCTGGGTCTCTACCTTCTGTATCACCCGAGGCTCTTGGTGCTGCTGTCCAGGGGCTAGTGTAGAGACCTTCCTCCGAAGCCGGAGCAGGCAAGTCTTAACACCCTACTGACATGTATTACAAGTCAGGTCCTGACCTGTGGCTGATGCTTCCCCAGCAGGTGAGGAACTGACTTAAAGAGAGCACTGATTGGCTGGGGAAAAAAGATCCTGTAGATTGTAAATTTGTTTTCCAGTTTAAAATAACTTTATCTGAAAAAAAAAAAAAGCTAACTTCTGTGGATTGCCGGGAAGCAATAGGCATGAGTGTGTGCAGCCAGAGGCCGTGGCTGATCTTCTTGGTGGAAGTCTCTCAGTGAAGACCTTTCTTGATCAGCAGTCATGGATTAGCATTGATGGCCTCTGCACAGTGCAGTGCTGCCTAGGAGTTGGGTTCCTTCAGACTTGAAACTCAACAAACTTCCCTCCAAATTAGAACACGGGCCACTTTCTGCTGTTTGAGAACTTTAACTCCCTATGGGTCCATCTCAGCTCCTCCACATGAACTCTTGACAACAGGATTGTCCTTGGTGACCTATGCTGTGGTCATAACTTTCATATCAAAACTCCATTGGAGGGGCCCAATCCAGAAGAGTACCCATGCAGCCATGTGAACATACATGTAATTGTCAATACACAGACATGGTCACAAGTGTACTTGCATTGGTACATCTTTGTGAGTTATCTTTTAGCCCTTGGGTCATTCTCCGGCTGTGTTTTTATTCAAACTTAACATCTAGGTCTCTGTAAAACCATTCATTCACCTTTGAACTTAGGAGCCTTCCCAGCTACTAAGCCCAGAGCTCCAGAAGAGATGTTCCTGACTTATCCTTGAAACCACAAGCCTCAGAGGAGAATACAAGCTCCACCCTGGTGATGGTGTCAGAACCCAGAACCATGGGTCTACCGGACTCCAAAGCACAGCTCAGGTTTGCATGATGTTCAAATGACATACTCCCAAGGGAGAGAAGATGAAGGCTCCGGCTTGCTGTCTGCAGAGGGAGATAAGAATATATCTGTCCTCGCAGCATCAAACACGACCTGCGTTTCAGTGCCTCCCCAGTGTGGAACACACAGCCGCCTCTTAAGAACAGATCCCATAAAGTAGCTAATAGGAGGTTTTACAAGCTAAGTTTCCATTTACTACCTCAAAGAGACAAGCAGACCCACAAATAGAGTGATCGATGTCCTGCCAATCAAACGTTGCAAAAGCTCCCTGGCCCATTAGGCCTCCCTAGGCTAATAACCACAGGGACTGGTCCCTGGTGGGCAGAACGAGCTTCACTCTGGCTCACTGTCTACTCCCATTTGCCCAGCCCACTGAGCTCTCTCCCAGCCCTTCGGGAGCACGATTCTTCCTCCTGTGTTTGCTACGGCCACCAGATCACGCTGACCTGATTTAAACAGAATAAAGCCAAGCTTCCCTGGGGTTGGGGGACTGTGGAGGAGTGATAAGCCTGCATGGAAAATGCACCCTCGAAGGACTCCTGGGAGCATCTCTTCCCACAGTTTCGAGCCTTAGAACAAAGAGGGGCTTGTGCAGGCTGAGCGAAAAGTCTGTTTTAATTGTCGTTTAGCTGAAATAATCCTGAAAACATGGGGGAAATCTCTCTAGGGTGTGACTCTAGACCTGTCACTAGAGATGTGGTCTAAATGAAGTTATGGCAAAACCATCTTCAGAGTCCGAAAACCAAGATTGCATGCTGACCTCTGTAGAGGGGCTATTACATATTACAGCTTGGCTTTTCAAGGTCTAAAGGTTTCCTTAGATAAAATGCCATTACTCTGGAGACAATTTCATAAAAATAAACTCCACATAGCCTTCCTGCCTGCAGAGAGAACACTGCTTTACATGGACAGCAACAGGAGACGTTGGCTTATGGTGGGACTGAGACAGTCTGTGCCTTCTGGCCTCTGGGTCAGGCCAGCACTCACTATGAGCCTGTCATCACTGTCATGCTTAGGCTCTTGCTGGCCAGTTGTTGGGTTGGGTGTACAATGGAGATATTCTCAGGAATTAGTGTCTGGAAGTGGGGAAAGATACCAGCCCAGGAATCAAATCGCCAGACAATTGCATGCAAGGGCCCCAGCCTCTAAATGTTCTGGGGAAGGGTCCCAGCACAGCAAAACTGGTTCAGGGTCTGGGCAGGCTGGGGAAGTCTTTCTAGGGCACAGGGGTGAGGTCTCCATCAGGATAAGCAGGAGAGGGCACACAGGATGGTTTGCCAGAGAAGACAGGCAGGACAGTATGTGATAGGAGTCTGTGGCAGGAGTGCAGATAGATTGTTACCTCGAAACTGGCAAGATGGAGCTTAGAGTCCAAGCTAGAGCTGGACGGCTGAGGTTGGCAAAGGTCTCTCCCGAAAGCTGTAAGGGGACGACAACAACTTCCTGAGATTTTGCATACATAAATTGTACATAAAGCCAAGTTTTCAATGGAAACATTGAATCAACTATTGTTTTAAAAGTAATTTCATACATGGTCATGTTGTTTAAGAGTTTAATCAAAATGTAGAATTCAATTATTAAAAAAAAAACAACCTGTATTTGGGATTGCTCAAGGGGATAGAAAATCTCATTTAAAATACCTAAATTTAATCACATAAAACAAGAATACTCCAGTAATTACAAAAGTCATATTTAGCAAGTGATCTGGTATACTTTAATTTTTCATTGAGTAGAAATGTATTTTTTCTCCATTTATTATGCTCAGAGATAGCTTGTTAGAGAACATGAAGATGTTTCTCTAACTATCTGAGCTGCCCCAGATTTGTTGTTCATGCCTGACTTGGGGTAAAGGGATATTTATCAAGAGGGCACCTTTTCCATTCCTGTGGCTGTCTATGACCTTAACATGGGCCAGTTTTCAAGACAGAGAAATGAGCTAAGTTTGTCATGCAGAACATTTTACAAACATAAGCAAAGAAAAAAAAATGACCATTCATGTCATAAAAGTAGCAAATAAAAAAAAGACAAAAAAAGCAAAAAAACACCCTCTGTACTTGAAACCTCCTTTCAATTCAAAATCTTTGTGGAGGAGCCAGAGTTTTCTGTGCAGTTGGGTCAGAAGCTACCCCTGAATCGTCTCACCAACACAACTGCCTAAACATTATCTGAACAAGAATGGCACCAGTGAGCATGCCAAAGTGAGCAGGAAAAACCCACGGGGCCCCAACCCTACCAAAGAGCCGTGGGCAACTGAAAGCTGGGCGTGGGAGATGCGGCCTTTCCCTGGGAAGCACATTCGGTTGTCCCCTGCCCAGTTGTCAGTCCTGAAAACTGACATACGAGTAACACGTAGACTAAATAGGCCATATTTAGGAATATTTTTGTATATACAATTACACATATGTATGCACTGACAGCTAGTGAAAAAGGAGGCCATGAATTTGAAAGGGAGCAGAGAAGGGTATATGGGAGATTATAGACATAGGAAAGAGAAGGGAGAAATATTGTAATTATAACCTCAAAAAGAAAAAAGCATTAAAAATATATAAGGCATACATACCTGCACCCAATAAGATTTATTTATTTATTTATTTATTTATTTATTTATTTATTTATTTATTTATTTTAAAGTGTATGTGTATAGCTGGGCAAATTTATGTGTACCTCATTTGCAAGTAGCAATAAAGGCAGGAAGAGGACATCAAATGCACTAGAGCTGAAGTCACAATTATAAGACCTGATGTGGCTTCTGGAAACCAAATCCAGATCCTATGCCAGGTATCAAGCTCTCTTAACTGCTGAGCCTCTCTACAGCCTCTCACCTTGAAGTCTTAAACTATAGAGAATGAACCATGTGCAGTGGGAAAGGTGTCCGTCTTTTTGGACAAAGAATCTTGTGATGGGGGACCAGGCATAAGCCCTGTAGGGTTACCTAAGTGTGTCTGGTATCCTGGAGCAAGGCCTGCTCACTGGACACAAAAGACTCCCTGGGGACCCACCCATTTCCTTCCTGGCACAGAGAAACCCAAGCTCCTAGATAGTCAGGGAGCACAGGCAACTGCAAATGGAAGCTTGTGGCTCCCAGGCTTCTTGGAAATCTTAGCATATATTTCTGAGGAGAAAAAAAATAGAAATTTGAAATGGGCTTCCAATAGGGATTAGCAAAAGTAGTGGGTTTGCTCAAAATGACTCTGAGATTCCATCTTACATCTGTCAGAATGGCTAAAACCAAAATCTCAAGTGACAGCATATGTTGGTAAGGATGTGGAGCAAGGGGAACACTCCTCCATTACTGGTGGGAGTGCAAACTTGTACAACCACTCTTGAAATCAATTTGGCAGTTTCTCAGAAAATTGGGAGTAGTTCTACCTCAAGACCCAGCTATACCGCCCCCCTAGGCATATGCCTAAAAGATGCTCCACCATACCATGAGGACATCTGCTCAACTCTGCTCATAACAACTTTATTCATAATAGCTAAAAACTGGAAACAATTCAGATGTCCCTCAACTGAAGAATATATATAGAAAATGTGGTTCATTTACACAATGGAGTACTATTCAGCTATTTAAGGCAAGGAAATCTTGAAATGTGGAGGCAAATGGGTGAAACTAGAAAATATCATCTTAAATGAGGTAGCCCAGACCCAAAAGGAAATGTATAATATGTACTCACTTATAAGTGAATATTAGTCATAAAGTACAGGATACACACACTATAATTCACGGGCCCACTGAAGCTAAATAAAAAGGGGGGGGGGTCCAAGGGAGAATGGTAGAATCTTTCTCAGAAGTGAAATAAATAGACATCAGAGGTAGATGGAGGGAATGAATTGAGTGGGAGAGGAGATAGAGAGGAGAATGGGATGGGGTGGGTGGATCAGGTGCATGAAGAGCCAGGAAGAGAAGGCCAGGAATAGAATTTAGTGGTGGGCAGGGTTGGGAGCATCTCTAGAACATACCAGAGACCTGGCATTGGGGATGCTGCAAGGTATCTATGAGGGCGACTCTCTTGGACTCCTAGCAGTGGGGATATAGAGCATGAAGTAGCCACCTCCTGTATCCAGACGATACAGGACACCAACCACCCACAAAACCTTTGGCCCATAATTAGTTCTGCTTCCAAGCTGTTCATGGACAAAGATGGAGCAGAACCTCAGAGAATGACCGACTAATGACCTACCCAAATTTAGACCCGTCTCATGGGTAAGAACCAATCCTTGACACTATTAATGATACTTTGTTATGCTTGCAGACAGGAGCCTAGCATAACTGTTCTTGGTGAGACTTCACCCAGCAGCTCACTGAAACAGATAGAGACCCAGAGCCAAACACTGGATGGAGCTTGGGCAGTCTTCTGGAAGACCTGGGGAACGGATTGAGGGACCCTGAGGGGATAGGGACTTCCCAAGAAGACCAACAGCTCAACTAACCTGGACTCTTGGGGATTCACAGAGACTGAACTACCAATCAGAGCATACATGGGCTGGACCTAAGCCCCCACACATATGTCACAGATGTGCGGTTAGGTCTTTATGCAGGTCTTCCAACAGTTGGAGTGGGGTCTGTCCCTGATTCTGTTGCCCAACTGTGAATCCTGTTTCCCTAACTGGGATGCCTTGTATGGCCTTAGTAGGAGATGATATGCCTAGTCCTGCAGTGATATGATGTGCAAGGGTGCATTGGTACCCATGGGGGGCAATCCCCCTTCTCAGAGATGAAGGGGAGGAGGATGGGGAGGAGCCTATGAAGGGGGAACTTGGGGGGAGCTGTGATGGGGATGTGAAATGAATAAATATAAATTAATGAGGAAAAGTTGGTGGGTTTGCACCACCCTTTCAGCTAGGAAATGGTTCCAGGAGACTCCTCTCTCCTCTGCTGATGGGCCACCATGGAAGACTAGTGTTGAAGAAGAGTTAGGAGCCCAGATCTGTGATGTCTGAAATCAGAATTGGTACAGAAGGGACAATGCTGATCTCTAGATAAGAGGACTGTCAACTGTGATCCAGGTGACTATTATCTTCTCAATGAGCCAATTTACAATTGAGAATTACGGCTATGAGTTTTTACCTCAAAGGAATATTAAGAAAGCTGTGATTAGTTGGACCTTAGAAACATTCCCAAATCTTCTTGGTCCATCTGTACACATGTAAAATTCAGTCATCAATGAGAACCCTGAGTCAGTTTAGCAGTCCGTCCACCCTAATATCCAACCAGAATCCTCATCCTCTGTGGTTACCAGGGAGGTCTTGTCACCCGGTCACCCAGAATCCCCATTAGGCCAGTTTCCTGGGATCCCTTTAGATGTTTCCCATTTTAACTACCTGTCTACTTATCCTCAGCCTGCTTTCTTCTATAATCCTTACTCCCTGTCAGATGTCAGGCACAATCTGTCTGTCTGTTTGTCTGTCTGTCTGTCTGTCTCTCTCTCTCTCTCTCTCTCTCTCTCTCTCACACACACACACACATACACACACACACATACACACACACACATACACACACACATACATATACACACACACACACACCCTGCAAAACTCTACTGTGGTGGCTCTGCCTGTTGTGATGGCTCTGTTTGAACTCTGCCCTTTGCTCCTTCACCAGTATCTCTCCAAGCCTTGCCTTCTGCTGAAAGGGAGAGGAGAGATCTCTGCTGCCTGTCATTGTCTCAGACAAGGCAGGGTGATACAATAATGATGTAGATGTTATCATGAAGCCCCCAGGGAGATCACAGTCCTGGGACAGCATGGTCACAGCACACGGCTCTTTCTTTCATCCCTTTACACTGCCCATGTGGTTACTGCAAGATCTTGCAAGGGCTCTGAGGTATTCCCACTGCACTACAGTCCGAGGATATTAAGCAATGCATGTGGCAGATTTAATTAAACTTCGGAAACACTGTGTAAAAATAAATAATAAATAACTTCCTCCATGACAAAATTCTTGGGAGCTTGTAATGACTAACAGGCATGCTGGATTCCTGAGGGAAAGGAAGAGTCTATACACATTCCCCAGATTTAGGTGACCACAGAGTACTTCCTTCCTTTAATGTATCCCTTGGGCCTATTGTTGCAGAAAATACTCTTTGGAAAAAACAGCTTCATATCAATTTTTGCTGCAATGCAAAAAGAAATAGAATGAGGTATTATTCTATGCAAATAATAACCACACTGTAAAGTGTTGAGTTTATGTCTGATTCCTAAGAAGCAAGCTCTCCGAGACAGGCTTTGCATGAAGATGACGAAGTGGAGCCAGAGCAGCTAGCTAATGCCAGATGGCTCAGAGATGGGGTGACCCTCCCAAGGGGGTGGGTGGCTGCTCACAGGGCTGCCTCGAGACACCTGCTCTATTCTGATCGTGTGCCAGGAGCTACCCTTGCTTCATAGACCGCCAGTCATCATATCCCTTACCTGCCTTCCCCATCCCATCTCAGAGCCAGCTTCTTCCCTGGGTAGATTTTCTTAGAAAATAAGGAGATTTGATTGAAGGAGTTGACTAGCGAATACCCGGGAGGATCAGGGCAGGTGAGACCAATGGGGAGGAAAAGTGAGATGCACTAGTCCAGAATAGTCTAACATGTGGCAGCAGCTGGTGTCTCTGCAATGCAGGTGGAACAACTCTCCCCAGGGAAAAGTCTTGACCTAGCAAAAAGACTCCATAGGCAAGCACAGTCCCTGCGGAGGCATCTGACATTGCTCCTGGGGAAAGCATGCTGTACTTTTCATGCAGAATGTCCCCTATGAGTTCCTTTGTTAAAGTCTTGGTCCCTAGTGTGGTTCTAGTAGAGCTTCAAGGGTTACGGTTAATAGGAGATTGTTTCTTCATTTTAATTTATTTATTTATCATGTATGTGTTGTGCACATGCATGCATGTGCATGTGTGTGTTATAACTGCATGCATGGAGGTCAGAGGATACTTTTCCGAAGTCAGCTCTTTCCATAGAGATAAAAACAAGTCAACAGGCTTGGCATCAGTGGTCTTTACCTGATGAGCCATCTTCCAGATCCAGATGGAAATCTTTAGCTTATTGGCATGTGACCTTGAGGAAGATGGTTGAATGTAAGCTTACCACAGTCTCATCAGCTTCTCAACAATGAAGTGAATGCTTTTGCTCTTTCACACATACTTGCGATGGCAACCCTACCCATAGGCTGAAGAACAGTGTGTTTGTCTGGTCATGGCCTGGAACCTGTAATGCTGTGCACCCAAACAAATCTTCTCTAGTAATCTTCTCTATAGCTAATATTTCTGGTATCTTATAAAGGGATAGATGCTGACTAGCACAGAGGTGTCTTTTAGGAAAGGGGTGGGCAGTACCTTCTGGCACCCTCTGCTGCAGCTCACTTCCCAGTGCAAAACACAGCTCAGGGAACCATCAGGTAGGGTGTGCATGAGAAGTACCCACAATGTGTTATTAATACCAAGGGCATTAAAATATTGTATTTTATAGATAACTAAAGTTTTTTTTAAAAATTGTTCTTTCTATAATTTCCCAGCAAGTTGAAATTCAGAATTTTGTCTGAACACTAATTGTTTAAAATTTAATATTGCCAATTTTTTCCAGCAATTTACCATACAGTTTAATGTGACTCGCATCAAAGTTTACCAGTGCATTTTGAGTAGATGACTGGTTCTAAACCACATGCAAAAGTAAAGGAAAACACCGTTTCAACAATTGTACATCAACTGTTTATAAAGTTGGACTCACATTTGCCAGGGGACTAACATATGAGCCAGTCCTGGCATTTACCCAAGAACAAGGAAAACAAGTGTTTAAACAGGACGTACATATGAACATCCACAGTAGCCCCACACCTAAGGGCACACCTCTCAAAACAGATATCAACATTTTTTAGTAGGACAATGGATAAACATACCAAACAACCAAATGCTACTCAGCAAAATCAATAAATCAATCAGATAATTCTGCTTTAGGTGTCTGCCTAGGTAGGCATAGAACAAACATAAAACAACACGATAAACCACCAACAACAACAATAAAAGGCATTCTCATCAAACAAAGCAGTTATCCCGCATCTTCCATTCATGGAATCCCAGAGCAGAGTCAACTCAAGGAGAAGCAGCTGAGCCTGAGGGGTGGATAGAAGGTCTGTCCATCATGGAATAAGGGACCTTTCTAAAGAGACAGAGATCTGTTTCCCAACTGTATCTTCTTATATCCTGAGAATGGATGTGCTGTAGGATAGGTAAACTGCTCTTGGACAGATTTGCCCTACAGCATGAGGTAGCACTGGGCAGAGGAATGGTTATACCCACAATAGGTGATACTGAGTGTCTGAAGAAATACTGAGGGACCTGAGCCCCTCTAAGCTGTTAGTAGGAGTAAAGGTCAGGTGACTTTTAATTTCCCCATGGCAGTTACACTAAATAGCAGCAACGTGCAGTCTAGGGAGGTGCTGAGGAAGGATCCAACACAGACACGGGTGTGTGTAGCCTTAGATTTTTTAAATCCCACTTTTAATAAGGGTTCTTAAATGCTTCAACATCTCCTTCAGCCCATCCCCATCAGAGGTAGTGGAAAGGAAAGGCTAATGGAATAAAGAAGTGTGTGGACCTGTTTAGAAATATTTATTTGGAGCAAATCTAATCTGCCTTGTTGTCAGGTTATCGGCAGTCTAGTTCACACGAACCAGTAGAGGCAGCCTGATCCATTCATGAACATTATTCAAGAATCAGCAGCCACAGGACTCACAAACACCATTTACGAATCAACAATGGCAGGTCGATCCAGAAGAAGGTGTAAGGCTCTGCCAACCTGCCCAAGTCCACAGAAGCAGCCAGGAGCAGCTGGAACACCACCAGAAGATTTCGGGTGTTCCTCTCTATGAAGTCATGACGAATGATCACCAACAAAGAATGGTAAGGCACAGCAATATCATCTAGCATTATCCTCTGTCCTTTGGTCTGCATTTACATCTTTTTAAACGTTGTATATTCTCTTAAGCATCCACTCTAGTAAAACATCATATGCCCCTTTTCTAGGCTGCCGCCAGAAAAGCACCACGTGTCTGTTCTTAGCAAAACATCCTCCCACATGCCTGCTTCAGCAAAAACATCTCAGACAGTTTCCAGAAAAAAACATCACATGATACAAACGGAGTCTCCAAAGAAACCAGAAATTTCCATTTCAGGTATATGTCAACAAACACCAGTTGTAATGCAGTTCACCTGCCACTGGGAATGTTTTTTAAAAAAAGCCACACACATACTGCGGACAGTGATGACCCTCAGTGGAACACTCTATGGATGGACACTAACTGGGATAGATCACAACCATGTGTACTGTGAAGGTTATCCTCAGCAGCAGAGCTCTCACTGTCAGAAGGCAAACCCAGCTACTGTCTGAGTGTCTCTAGATCAGACTCCAAGGACAGGCCCTCCAGGGTGCCACAGTAACAGTGTGGCTTTCTCTTGTTGGAGGCCATACTAATGCAGACTGGATGTGGGGAGCTTTATAAGGGCTGGCTTGCTGTCACTCATCTACACAGACCTTCACACTTAGTAGAAGTTCAAGTCAGGCATTTATTATTCGTGCACCATTCTGCACAATGGATCTGTTTAAAAGAATCTTTGTAGAAGGTCAGAAATGAAAAAAAAAAAAAGAATGTCCTAGTTTAACAGAAATCAGAGGGACAGTCAGGATTGAAGCTGCATTGACAGGACCCAGGAGGCAGTCACAGACCCCTCATGGACCCCTGGGTACAGTTGTTGACATTCTTTCTGGTAGAGCCATATGGATGTTGGCTTACAAGTGTGTTTGTGTATGCAGAAGCTTAGACGCTTTAGCTGTGGTGGCTCCTGAGGACACGGTAGTTGGTGTGGGAGAGAGACAAGCTCTTTGGATCCCTCCCTACCACAGTTACCAGCCATTTATCTGTCCATTCATAATGAACCAAGTCAGCTCAGCAAGGCGACATCATCACCCACTGAAATCAATAGCTCTGCTTGATGTCAATTAGAGAGTGTGATAGGAAGACAGAACCCATGGAGAATAAGCAAATCTAAACAGGCACCTAGTAGGGGCCTGCTCTGCAAACAGAAGCAGGGAAAAGCTCAAAGAACAGGGTAATCCTGGCTCACCACGGTCTCTGAGAGGGGCACTTGTTTTCTTTGTATGATGTTGAGCTCTGCAGGTGTGTGTGTGTGTGTGTGTGTGTGTGTGTGTGTGTGTGTATGATGTTCTGTATGTGATATATACACATGTGTATGGAGGCTCAAGATTGATATTAGGTGCCTTTCTTTTGTTCTTCCTCTTTGCTTTTGGAGACAGGGACTTCTTCTGATTCAGCTAGGCCAGCTGTCCAATAAGCTTGAGGGACCCACCTATCTCTGTACCTCCGAGGCTGGGGGTACAGGCTTTTTATGTGCATTCTAGGTATCCAAACTAAGGTCCTTATACTCGTACCACAAACACTTCACTTCTGTCCTCCAGTCTCCCCAGCCCTCTTACATAGTCTAAGCTATGAGAAACAACAGTTTCAAGCCATTCCAGGAAAACATCAGAAGTAGGTTGGGTAGGTCCCTTCTTTTTTATAGACACGTGTCATTTACTCAAGTTTTAGGACACCAGGTACGGCTTAGCAGGGAGAAAAGTATACACATGCCCATGTCTGTATATAAGTCAAAAGCCAGTCTGCGAACCTGATGCTGAGCTAGGTGTGTGCTGTGTGTATTTTGGCAGAGATCTGGAGTGGAGGCAGGGAAATCTAGATTTTTTTTTTTTCCGTCTGAAGGTTAAGTTCCAGTGCCTTGCACTGAGGAGCACAGCAAGGCTGGGTGTGGTCTGTTTGGCTTAGTTGCCACCTCTCTGTGTTCAGCGTTTTCATTTACACGATAGGATGTGTAATGAGAAGAGGTGGAAGAGAGTGTTTTCACTTTTCCGAGGCCTTCCATGCCGCCTTCTAACTAGCTTCATTCATAACTGGCTTTCTGAATGAAGAAAGGGGCTCAAAGATATGGGGTGCAGCAGCTCACCCAGACATGATTGAACCTAACTCCCAAGTCCAACCGCTTCATGCTTAACATCTGCCTCATGGTATTTTTGAAAACATTTTGTTTTTTACTTTTAAAATGTCTCAATTACCCGGCAGGGCAGACCACTTGGTTTACTTGCTCCTGTGGTATATCTTGCTTGTGCCAGGGTCACCGAGAACCCGAGAGCCACCCAGCTGCCTTGGAGACCTTCCATTCCTCAGGATGGAGGAGTACCAGAAAACTTGCACCTCCCCCCTCTTACATGTATCTCTATTCATTAATCCCAGGGTGAGTGGTCCTTCCTGGCATTAAAGGGTTAAAGTGTTTTGAGGCAGTACTCAGAGCCAAGACATCGGTCAATAACTGACTTAGGAAACATTATTGTTCCAACAAGCAATGAGTAAAGTACTTAAGACATTTTAAGTTCTTCTGTAGAACTAGTTTTCATAAAACATTCCCTGTGAACCCACAGGGAAAAGATAGCTAGGGCAGAAATGGTTTAATTTACACATCCACGAAGCATCCAAGAAAACACGGAGCAGCTTGAGAACTCAGTGCTGCCAAGTAATGGGACCCAAATTCAACTCCACTCTGCAAGGAAAATATTTCTTCCCCACTTGTACAGGGCATAGAAGACTGAGACCTGGGGACTCCAGGGCTTCTAGAAGTGGTCGTGCTGACATCCTGGTATCTTATTTCACCTGCATAGGTGCAGAATACCTTAACAATTGTTTATCCCAGGTGACCACTGTCCACAGGGAAAGGAGAATTGGAATGGGGTCATATTTAAAATCCTGTCCTGTGACTGACATCTGCTGTGTATGATCCTGAGCCTAGAGAGGGAAGATAGCTTTGTCAGCCAACACTACAGTGAAGTTGAGAGATGCCACACTGGCACTGAAGAAGTAGGTTCTGGATTGGGGATGTGTCTTGGTCAGAATGCTTGCCTGCCTCTCATCAAGCACAAAGCCTTGGACTCAGTACCCAGCACTGTGTAAAGTGGTGCGATGACACAGGCACTTGGAAGGGAAGGGAAGAAAAACCAGAGTTTACGGTCATCTTTAACTACATAGAGAGCTATAGGCCAGCCTGGACTACATGAGATTCTGTCAAAAAAATGAAATGAAGGAAGGAAAGAAGGAAGGAAAGAAAGAAGGAAAAAAGGAAGGAAGAATAAAAGAAAGAGGGAGATAGGGGGAAAGAGGGAGTGAGGAAAGAGAGAGAGAGAGAGAGAGAGAGAGAGAGAGAGAGAGAGAGAAACAGAGACAGAGACAGAGACAGAGACAGAGACAGAGACAGAGGCAGAGACAAGGACACAAAACGAACCTTGGCTTACAGACCAAGTCGGAGGACAGACTGAAACTCCTACAGGATCCATTAGAGCTGGAACCATGCCTGGTGCATGGTCAAGTCCCCACATATGGACCACATCTACAAGTATTATGTATTGACTCAGTGACTCCCAAACACATGTTAATTGCAGCAAAACCAAAATGAGCCCGTGATACCCACGGACAATAGTGTCTTCTTCCTAGGGCACTTGCTGGGATTCTGAGTCTTCAGGACAGAAATCTGGATTTGGGATCCTCAGTGGGGAAGAAACCTGGTCACAGTCGCACTCCCAGTGGGAGACACAGCCATGCCTTACTCCTGGAACCGAAGTCTCTTCTTTCTAGTGTTTGACTCTTACAACAAAAACCAGAGCCCAAGAGAAGTAGCATCATAGTAATACTTCATGTGTCCCAGAGAACAGAGGTGGGGAGAGCCAGGCACCCAGGAAGCTTCTGTATAGACTATTTACATTACACGATGTTTCTCCCCTGGGTAGGCTCTTGGTTCCATGTGCTCACAAACATGTGCTCACAAATTCTCAGGTTGATCTCCATACATCCTCAGTCCAATGCCACCACAGCCCACATCCTGTCTCAGCAAGGTCCTGATTTAGAGAGGGGAGGTGGTACATATGGGATAGATAAGCCATGCTAGATAAATACCGCAACTTAGAGGAGCACTGTGTGGACCAACTGACCTCTGTGCAGACAGACATCCCCTGTACAGAGAACCATTTTTGGTCTCAGATGGTTGGGCAGCTGGAAAGGGCACAAGAATGATGCACTGATGCATGGTTGCCCGCAGCACATAGACTGGAATCTGCATGTGCTGGAGATGCCGCAGGGAAAGGGACATGCCAGGTCTCAGGTTCTACACCATAAAAACCCCTCTATATTCCACAGGAATCATTGGAAAAACAAGTCCACAGAGGCTTTCTCTGAATGTAGAGAGACAGAAGAGTTTGTGGTTACCTCCTTGGATTCTGCAGCAGCAAGATGGAGGGGGAGGGGAGACACTGGAGGACCTGGTCAGTCTGAGAGACTGACTGGCCTGACTAGAGTTAGACAGTGAAGGCACGAGGGTAGAGGATGGACCAGGATGTCTGGAGTGAACACTGGACATCTGAGTCCAAGTAAAGACTCCTGGGGTGGGGTGGGGGATGGGGTGGCAACTCTTTCAGAGTCTGGAGAGATCAGAGTGAGCTGTGGGCATTCTGATTGTGAGGAAACAGCTACGCAATTGCAACCTAGCAGAACCTGGGCTGAGGGGGTCAGGAGAGTTATCCCAGAACTGGGTGAGGCCCCTTAGGGAGGGCAGCTGATGGGAGAGGTGTTATCAGGTGAATTAATCAGAGGCACCTTGGTTGGCCAGGCTGGACTTAAGAGACGCCAGCAGGTGCTAGAAGTTGGTTAAAGAGAAGACTCAGAAACACGGATTCCAAGGTAGAAGATGATGAAGGTTGGCTCGGCTGAGGCAGATGTGGAAGTGGAAACAAACAGAGAGAGATATTACACTGTCGCTCATCATACTGGGATAAAGCGCAGACTGTACTCCTGCCCCTGGCTATGACCAGTGATCACTAGGATCTGGACCATTCCGCTCTGAATTCCTGTCTGTGTGCTGATGCTCAAATTGAGCATTCAAAAGACTCAGGCTTTGCCTGGATCTCCCTTTCCTGAATGAGCAAGGAGCAAGTCCTACAAAGTTCCTACCACGTGCCCAGTACATGTGTGCTGGCCACAGCATTTAACCCTCAGTCCTCATGAGACACGGGTGGCTCAGCCCTAAGGGACTGAGTGAGTGAACACTGCATTGAGCCTCTAGTTCTACTGTACAGGGTTCAAGCAACTCAGAGAGAGACAAGGCTCAGGATTTTCTAATGAGGATGCCCAGCCTGCCACCATCAGCTCCCAGCTATTCTCCTGCCCTGCGTGCCACTACTGTCCTCCTCAGCAGGGCTCGTGGGTAGTGTTTGCTTCTCAATGTGATGCACCCATCATTGCCCACCCAGAGCTGGGCCCTTTAAACCAGCCAGATCCTCCTCTCTGAATAAACAGTACTCCGAGGCTTAGCTATAGCCAGTTTCTTGATCTAAAGGCACTGCTACCCCTCCTCCAGGACTGCGGAGAGCTGAGTCTAGGCTAAGCAAATATTCATGAGCTTTAAAGGGCCATCTTGAAATACTAGCGATCTTTAGGACATTTTCCCTTGAATTAAACTTGCCACTTGGTGACAGGCCTTCCTCTAAGCAACCCTGCTCGTCTCCAGGGATGCTGAAGTCCAGCCGAGTCTCTCAGAACCATATCTTGCCTGAGTATTACTGAACAGACAAGACAGAGATCTTTCTGCTTTTCCTACATATGATAAGTGAGATTTCACCCAGTGCAAGATGGACTCCTCTGCCCCCGGGAACCCAAGCATATTTCCGCAGCTACTCAGTCACCATGGGTTAAGATGGCCTGGAGGGGAACTGTCCCCCTGGGATTAAGTCTTGGGGAACTCTTGCTATGGTGGTATAACAGCACCCGTGGTGACAGACATGTCTGCTGTAAATGTTTGTCCTGGTGTCCATGCTGAGCTTCTGCCTGGTCTTGTTGCTGCTCAACCCAGTTTGGATCCTCTCTCATTCATGTTATAAACTAAAAGGGCATGGTGTGCTGAACTTTAGATACCCTGCAACAACTTTCTCCCCTGGAACATGCCAAGCATACAGGCTTGCGCACAGATATAGACACACAGCACAAAACATTTATACACACAGCCACACATGTACACATATATGCAACACAGCAGATATATATGCATATGCACATACTTGTGTGAACCCACAATAAATATTCACAAGCATGCCGATGTACACACACAGATGTGCACACCCATCTACAGACACATGTATACATGAGAAAAGGTATGTGCATGTACATGAACACAGAATATACTATATTGATTGCTACATGCTCACACATGCACACATGCATATACCGTCAGCCTCAGCTAAGTGAGAGAGTCCCCTTGGTGTGATGACCAGAAAGCCAATTGGTGCAAGCTCAGTCTGACACATTTTCTGTGATTACACTGGAGAAGCCACCGTGGCCATGGGCATTTTTGTCATCTGATGTTGACAAGATTGCTGAACACCGTTATGTGATCACTACTTAAAAAAAAAGAACTTTATGTGCTTTGGGGGATTTTTCTAAGTGTTTTTCCATCTCAATTTCAAAAGAAAATCTACTCTGTGTGCAAACCTTGTGAAGAGACAATCAAATGCCCTGGGACATAAAAGTGTTGAGGCAGGAGAATGCAATGGAAGCCTCAGAGGGGAAGGTTGTGTATCTGGCCAAGTCACAAACACCAGTGCGTCCACCCTGCCTGCTAGAGTATTTTGTGCTGTGGGAGGACACTCAGATCATGGGTAGCTGAACCCTGGGTGGGTTCCTATTCACACAGCACAGAAAAGTACTTTTGAGATGAAGGAAGCTATCCGTTGATTTATTTGCTTGAAATTTTCAAGTGGGAACAGTCTGAAGCAATCATGTGACAGAGAACCCAAAAGGAAAGAACCCTCAAAACTTGGGGCCCCCTTGTGGTACAAAGTATGTTTACTAAATGTTTCTATCTTATGTCTGAGGCATCAGTTCTGCCTTGCCAAGCTGTCCTCTGGGGCAGGGGGAGTCATGTGGCGCCTCCACGCTTGCTCGGGTCCAAGGGCTGGAGGCGAGCTCCAGGGGAGGGTCAGAGCTGCTCTTCCTCCGTGCACCACAGAAAACTGATGGTGCAGAAGACTCACAGTCTTGGGGGAACGCCTGCCTCGTCCTGTCTTCCGGTCACATCATCAGGAGTGGAGTATTTTTCCTTGCAGAAATAAGGCGACAGACAAACTAGACAGCAGACAGTCAGCAGCATTGAAGTCGGAGCTTCAGACACCAGTGGGGAAAGCCCACCACCACCTTTTTCCTTTTGTGGGGGAAAAACAAACTGTCCTCAGAGCCGGGCATGTTTGGTTGGGAGCTGCATGGTCCAAAAATGGGGGAAATCTTTCTTATTAGTGTGGAAGAGGAAAGTGGTTGTGCTGACTGGGCACATTTCTGGCAGAGGTGGGGGTTTCACTGCTGCTAGAAGAAATCCCATTCCCACTCACCTTTCCGTTGTTAAAGTAGCTTAGTGTGAGTAAGGTCCCGCAACTAGCCCCCACACTCCTTTTTTTTTTATTCAAGAATTAACAGTTGTATCAGGTTCCTTTGCCAGGGTGGGCATTCAAATTCCCTCTTCCTTGTCATTTGAAAGCAGCCTGGGCCACCTGCGGAGCTGGAAGGAAGAAGCCAGAAGCTGTTCTCTCCAAATGACAGAGACGCAAGCATCCTGAATGGTTGACTGCTTTTAAAATGACTGACACATAATTAATAAGGGGCATGGCTCCTATCTGCTCAGTGTCTTTACAAAGCCCAAGGGGCCAGATCACACAACAGTCACTTGGCAGCTTGAACTCCTAAAGGTCTGGTTAGTCTCAAGGGACGCCAGGACTCCAACATTAAGCCCTTGTGGTTTTAATGAGCTGTATGTGTGATAGGGTGATCCTGTGGTTTTCTGTTATCAAGGCAGGGGCAGCCATGATTTCTCTAAATGCAAGGGTTCAGCCGCAGTGACAGCACTGTCTGTCACTTGTGATCATCATGACGAGTTCTGGGTCTAGCATCAGCCTAATCACCCAGCACGTGGAGGCCCACACAGTGTCTGCTGTGTGTGTCGCTCATGAAGAGCATCACACTGGGTCAATGTCTTACGGAGTGAGGCTGCAGACTGTGGGAACGGAAACCAGATGGATGCACCTTCCCCCACGCCAGAGCTTTGCTAGCTGTCATGTAGGCGCCATCTTCACAGGGGTAGCATGGCCCCACAGTGCTCTGGAACCCTCTGTTGGCTCCTGTCATGGCGCCTGCTGCATTAACATGGATAACATTCTGGGCCAGTTACAGACTTCAGGCTCTGGCTGACTGACGAGTCATCCCTGAGCTCTTTTTGTCCCATCTCCTCCCTCTTGACTTCTATCAACTTCTAGATAGTTAGAATCTTAGTGTTAAGAGGAAACAGAAATGGCAGGTCAGGGAGAGGAGGGGCTCTGTGACACTGTGCACTAGAATTAGAAACATTCAGTTCACAACCCCCAAACAAGTGTGAGTCCAGATAAGAGGAAAGGGGGAGTTCTGGCTGTGGATACCATGTGGACACTAGGCTTGGGGACGGGATGAGGGCTGTGACTCTCATGTCCTTCTCATCCCTCCCCCACTCCTACACAGGTGTGTGGAATAGAGAGAGGAGCAGAGACAAACTGCAGACCCAAGAGTTCCTGCCTGCTCCTCTGCTGTGAGTTCTCGGGCTCTGAGACAAGCCAGGCTAGAAAGAAAGCTTCCATGCTGCGAGTGGCAAAGGGGAGAGAAAAAGCTATTGGTTCCTGCTGGAAGAAAAAGCCTCAATACTTGGAGACTCACTGTATCTGGCAGTGCTTCAAAGCCTCTTCAGCTTCTATTTTAATAAGGTGACATTGAAAATGACCCTAAATTTCCTTTCAAACTCAGAAAAAATGAAAAATCTCTTCAGATATTCCCTGCCATAAAACTAAGTCCAAATGTTAGGTGAGGGAAAGCTAAATTATAAACCATGTGCTCGCTGGGTTGCCCCATGACTTTAAACCCCAAATTGATGTAGTGAACATGATCATTATTTTCCGTCAAGCACTTATTAGGTATCTTAAAACTCAAAGTATTTATAAGGTTTACATCATATTTGAGGAGGAGTGTTGAATTTTATTTTATTTTATTTTATTTTATTTTATTTTATTTTATTTTATTTTATTTATTTATTTTTTTATTTTATTTTATTTTCTATATTCTATGTTTACATTCCAAAGGCTTTCCCCTTTCCCAGTTCCCACCCACCATAGTTCCCATAGTTCCTCTCCCCCCAAACTGTTCCCCAATAATTCCCCCTCCCGGGAGTCTATTTCTAACTGGGGGTCCTGTGATGAGGATCCCGGTAAGGTGCAGGATGTGTGTAAGTTAGCTTGGGGTTGTGCCTTTTAGTGAGTAAATGCTTTGTGAGTCAGATCTTGGGTGGCAGTGGGCCACAGCAGGTGAAGAGCCTTCTGTGCTCCCTGTCCCAGTCACCTCAGCCTGCTGTATGCCTGGAAGAGGGCACGGCTTGGTCACCACACACTGTAGGCTGATGTGTGAAAAGAAAGAAGGCAGGGAGTGTCAGGCATCCGTTCATATTCCAGCTGCCAGGGCAGAGTCAGCATCCTGCTGATGGTTTTTATCCAGACCTTGCCGTCTGGCAGGTTGCACCAATCTTGAGTCTGTTTTCAAATAAAGAATTTGAAGCTGGAAACATTGACAGGCAGTCTCTGTATGAGAGAGCCAGAACTCCAATCGCCGGATTCTCCATTCACACTGGTTTCCTTCCATCATACTGACAGAGTCACCTGGTGAACAATTACCTCTGAGGGGGTGCGGGAGAGTTTAAGAAGAGGTCTGGCCATTGTGGATGAATGTGTCATTTGCTGACAGAGGTGACCTTAGTCACAGTCCTGTGACCAGTCAGAGCTGTGGGTCAGCACGGCCAGAGTGAGGGTCTGACAGTCTTCCTGGGTCATGTCTGAGCTATATACTCACCTACTCTGGGATCCACTGAGAGGACCCTGCTAACCTATGTCCAGAGTCATGGTTCCTCTGTTCCCTGTCATCAAGCCCATGCCTCCAGCAGTCTCTGGGCTGCCTCAGAAGCAGAGGACAGCATTCTGAAAGAAACCCAGGTGTTTCTATATGGACCTGCCCCTGCCCATGCTCCTGGGGAAAACAGGCCTATAGGGCCAGAGTTCACCTGCCACAGTTTCCCCCTGGATCTCCAAGGGACGTGGCACCTGGCAGGGTAAATCTGCCTCTACCTCTGCATAAAGGAAATACAGATGTGTCTGTCCTCAAAATGAGCTCAGAAACGTTTGGTGTATGAAGTCAGCCCCGAGCGTTCACCTAGGTGGGTCTCAGAGCAGAGCTGGGGCTCCTCACTGCCTGGTGTCTACAGTTAGCACCTTAGGAATTCTTCTTTGACCAAGGATGATTCTAGAGGACATGGATGGACTTTAGTGTCAGCAGAAACTTGGTTCCCAGGGGAGGATTCTGTTCCAGGCCACAACATAAACTTCTGCCTTCCCACAGACACTAGACTTCCCTGGCTTTACTGTCTTTCAGATTTCTTCTTACCTGGATGTGTCCATCTGTCTCTCTCAATCTCACTCAAGAGCTTCTGACACACAGTACCCTGAATGACACGCTCCTCGCTGTATCCATTTCCTGGAAGCCGCTCTGGGGGATTTCATTGAGCTGGGACTCCTGTCACTTACTTTTTCCTCCGCATCCTGAATTCCAGTTAAATGACTCCACTACTAATTTGTGTGTGTTCTTTATCATAAGGATCCAATTAACAGGCAAGGAAAGTCATTTCTGCTAGTGCCAAAATAAGGGGCATCCTCTCCTCAGGTGGGAACAGCTTTTCTTCTAGAAACTTCAAGCTGAGCTCTCGGGGAATCCATATGAGCTGCATACCCCATGTCTGAGAAAAATAAAAAGAAAGAGAAGATGGAACCAAAACAGAGCCATCCAAATTCCTGCACTCTCTGCTGCTACAGGCTATTTTTTTCCTTTTGTAGTCAGGAAACAGCAACAGTAGGCAGCACCCTGTTGATGATGCTTTCAAAGCTGAGGGGAGGAGCAGCGATGAAGGTCAGACCAACAGAGGTTACTGTTCATTCACTCGGGTCCTCACAGGCAATGGTGGGACTGTCTGCCTGGGAAATACAGGGGTCCAGAGAATTATACAACTAGGCTTGTTTTAAAGAAAGGACATCCACTGGACCCAGATTCTCCTAGGCCAAGGGGATTTGGCTCCCGAGAGTTCCCAACTGCAGATCTCCAGTTCCAGGCAGTCTCCTGAGGAGATGATGCCAAGATAGTTTCACCAACTCCACAGGCTGACCCTGGTCACCCCTCAGTATCCTTTGCCTTCCTTGTAGGGGGTCCTGCTCCCCTTTCCCCAGGCCTCTCATCCCTCCATTATGTTCCTCATGGGTCTACTGCTGCTAGCATCCGGTCATCTGTGGAGTCTACAGCTGGGTGGATTCCAAGTTCCAAGTAGTGCCTTCCTCCCTAGAACAAGCTCTCTCCATGGGAAGGAAGTGGTTCTGAAGCTAGGGTATCTTTGTCTGACAATAAGCTTCCTATGTATTCAGCAAGGCTATCATTTTTGGAGGAAAGTAGGTCTCTGCTGTAGCTGGATTAGACCCACTACTGTGACATTGAGCTGAGAGGATTTTTCAATGTTCTTCATCCAGAAAACCCACAGAGAGGCAAATAAATGTGCTTCCCTGTTCAGACCAGACCCTGAGCAGTGCCCTCACCCAAATCCACCATGTTGACCTTGAGTGCTTTTCTAGAAGTATTTGAAAACTGTAACGTGAGGGGTGAGAACACAGATGCTAAGCCTGGCTCTATGTCCTGGCTCTGCCCTGCCTAGATCTGTCATGAATTACTTCACCCCTGTGACCCGGGTTCCTTCATTGCAATTGAGGATGATGATAAGAGACACTGACCTCAAGGTCAGCCTTATGGGCCCATCGAAGGAGTTACTATGCAAGAGACTGGGACAGCACTAGACAGCTGAACACCTGGACTCTTTGCTGCTCCAAGACCCATGACAGTTCAGTTCTGATAAACTTGTCCTCTACAACACTTTCCTGGGGCGGGCAGCTGATAGTGATAGTAAGTTGGTACGTCTGTCTCAGGTCTCAGAAAGTGAATGGTTGTGGAGCGTGTCAAGTAGGAACTAAGGCTCTGATCTGATGTAGGTACACCCTTCAGGGAAACCCAAGAAAAGGCTGGTATTTGTGTTTTCTCTTTCAATAATATGCCTCAAAGAAATAGGACCAAAGTCAGTCATAGGAACAGCAGAAAGAAATGCTTGTCCTGAAGGGCTCTTCCTTCCTGCAGAAGGGGGATTGAGACTGAGAGAAGGGAGTAGCGAGGGAGCCCATGACCCGTTCCCTGGCACTTCAGGAGAATTGCCTACTATCAACTGAGTCATGCTCCAGTTATGGAATGTCTGTCCACAGACACCATGTTCCAGGAAGCCTGCCCACCCACTCAGCTCTATCAGTCACTGGTCCTTAAGTGCCCCAAGGAGCTGAGAGGGAGAAAGGAAGGATAAAGGAGGGCTCAAAAGAGGACAAGAGACTGAGAGAAACCAAGTCGTGAATCAGTACAAGGTCCCAGTCAGGATTCTGCACAGGTAAAAGATGGGCTATGTTGTGTGACTGTGACTCTATCCTGGGATTTGGGGATCCTGATAGAAAGCTTGTACCCTCTGCATGCAGAAGCCAAGCTTGGCTCCACAGGGCTTCTCTACCCTCTCTCCTCCATAGATACAGAGCATCTGTCACCTGGTTTGTGGATGCCTGACAGTGGATGGGGCTCCACCTAGTTCCCCTGTGAGGCCAGGAACCTCAGAATGGCCTTTTATCCATCCGCGGCCTTCAGCTCTTCCCCATCCTGTTCAAACAGTGCTTCCTCACAATGGAGACCCTAAAATTTCATGGAGAGATCGCCACCTTCCAGCAAGGACAACTGCAGCTTGGCTCTTCATGATTTATGGACAGTAAAAGCTCTCACACAGAGAAAGAAGTGCTTATGATGGCCGCATGAAGGGCCAGGCATAGCCTGCAGAGAAGGGGAGATGTTCCCACATGGGATCCTCTGCCATTGAGAGCTGTTTGCATTAGTGGTGCAGAATCTTAATGAGTTCTGAGTTAGTCTTCGCCCCAGCTGGAGGACAAGCAGAGCAATCTGGGGAGGAACCCTCAGGACAAAGCAATAGCTGGGAGTGTGTGTGTGTGTGTGTGTGTGTGTGTGTGTGTGTGTGTGTGGCTAAAGACCATGGCAAACAGCAGCAGGGGGCAACTGATCCTTGGTAATAAAGACTAAGCCCAAATGTTTCCCTCAGAAATGACTTGAAGCCTGGGGGAACAGCTCAGAGGGTACAGGGCTTACAAACATGAGGACCGGAGTTCAATTCCCAGAACACACCTGAAAAAGTGCGAGGCAGGATGAGGCATGCATGTAATTCCTGCACCAGAAAGAGAGAGATAAGAGGATTCCTGAAGCTCGCTGGTCAGCTCCAGGCCAGTGAGAGACTGTCTCAAAAAATTAGTGAATGGCCTCTAAGGTTGGGCTTCAGCTCCCACATGCACATGTGCATACACACACTTGCATACACATATATACATCCACACAAATAGTAATTTTTTTTTCAAAAACGTGACTGTGCAACTTCTATTGATATCAAATAGAATTCTCCTTTGCAAAACCACCCCAGACAGGGGGCACTGCTAACTGCCCTTGTGCTCATTCACACCCAGCATATGAAATGGGGTACCAGGAGGGAAAATGCTAAGGATGTCCCACAGTGGTCACAGGCTGGAAGCATACCCCAGTGACTGACTGCCCCTTTCCTTTCTCAGAAGAGAGGAGAGCTCAGCGCCCATCGTAGGATGAGCCATACACAGTGATGCGGATCCTGGGCCTGCCTTTGAGCCAGGCTAGTCCAAGGGCATGCCTTCTGCGGACTGCACAGTCGGCAGGGCTGGCATGGAAGCATGACCTTCCATGACCTTCCCAGGGGGTAGCCTTGGTTCAGAGGCTGCAGACAGCCTGGGGGAAATGGCATGTAAGAGACACATGTGCTCACTCTAAGGTGTGTCCTCTAAGAGAAGAGAGGAGAAAGGCCAAGGGCAGAGAGAGAGAGAGAGAGAGAGAGAGAGAGAGAGAGAGAGAGAGAGAGAGAGAGAGAGAGCATGGTGACCTAGGCAGCTTTGGCCTCTGGGTCACTGCTGCTTGGCTCCCTTCACGAAGTGTGTACTTCCTGAGGTCGGCAAGGGAGGCCGGCAAGGGAGGCCGGCACCAGAGTGCTCCGTCCAGGCAGTCATATTCACACTGTTTACTGAGCCACGGTTGATCAAAGCAACCCTAGTATTGCTCACCTGCGACCTGGGGTCAGGGCGGGGGTGGGGGTCTCAGGCTTTCCAGTGGAAGGACACTCTGAAGAAGAGCACAGTGTCCAGTGTGAGTCAAGTGTCCCTCCTGACTGTAGTGTCCCTTCATATTATTAGGGTTTTTTTTCTTGGACTTGGCTGTGACACAGACCCACGTAGCTGAAGTGCTCCCTCTCCATGTGGGAGACTGCTGGAGTTTTGCAGTCAGGTATACACGGTGAGGATGCCTAAGCGCCCTGACATTTTAGGTACAGGCACCCCCAAGTCTGAATTCTTTTAAGATCTGTCCCCACGAGCCATGGTGAACTTCCTGGTATTTTGTTTCCATTTTAACCTCAGCAAAGTAGGATAATCTCAGCACCACCTCCAAGGG
This sequence comes from Apodemus agrarius, assembly GCA_964023405.1. NCBI lineage: Eukaryota > Metazoa > Chordata > Mammalia > Rodentia > Muridae > Apodemus > Apodemus agrarius. The sequence continues at coordinate 132,292,465 of OZ030005.1, read as the reverse complement.
TCCAGGAGACTCCGCAAAGTGCTGGAGAGCCCAGGATGCAATAAGCCCATGTATCTTCAGACACTCTACTCTTGACCTGGAGAATGGAATCGCAGCTTCCCTGCTTGAAGCGGGTTTGTCTTCCTGCAACTGGACAAACACCTATCCTCAGTGAAATCTCCACATCTTGAGGGTGAGAAAAGCACCATCAGCCTATGTAAATATTAACAAGTTTGTCTTCTCACAAGTTCATTGAGACCTGGGGACACAGCACAGTGACATCATGTACTGCCTTTGTCCTCGCCCTGGCACTGGAGCTAGCTGATCAGTAGCCCCTCTTTCCTGGTGGTTTCTACAAATTGCTTTCTGATATAAGCAGGGCCCGAACAACTTCCTATAATGTGGTTTGGGAAAGTTTTGGGAGGAAGGAATTCTCCTGGAAAAAAAAATCTCAAGACTGCAGGAAACCTATAGGGGAAAAAAACCCTACATCCCTGTGTCCTCCTGAAGAGAAACAGGAACCAGGCACACTTTCTCCCTCTGAGACCCTCAGAGAAGGCCTAACACTGGGGTCTGGATCTCAGACCTCAGCTGTATAAGCCAGCCTTTCAGGATTTTAGAGACCCAACCTATAGAGCTGCTTGAAAACAGGCATTTCCAGCAATTTCACAGCTACTGCTACTGAGCACAGAGCCCACACTGGTTGCCTCTGTCCTGGATGTCTACAGGCCATGGCTAGCAGGAAGAATACCCATGAACCATTGTAGTCTGTGGAGCCTGCTGCTGCGGCTCCAGCTCTGTGGCCAGAAGAGCTTTTAAAGTTCTCCTGTAGTGCTATGCAAGGCCAGGGCAAACCCCATGCATGTCACTGTGCTGTGTGCATTCTTGTAGCCCACGGGCAAGAATGACCAGAAAGCTGCCTGTTATGATGAGCTCTTCATACCAAGACACACAGATCTGGGTCACATTAAAGCAGGATGGGCACTCTCCCCCTTCTCAGCATCTCCACATTTAATCCACCCAGGGGAGAGTTTCACGTGTGAATCTGAGTTTTCAACCACAGCAGATTAAATTCCAGCGACTCACACATCCAATCAGCTGCAGTGATCAGAAACAGAGTTTTCTAGGAGTGCTTTGCTCCTCTAACGTGTGGCCAGGAAGTGTTTTGCATTTTGGAAGCCGTAAATAATGGCAAAATCACTTAGAGAAAAGAAAAGACGGGCTGCTGTGACGGCCCAGCGTTTAAAGACCTGTGCCGCCGAGACCGATGATCTGAGTTCAATCCCCAAATGCTTTTGGTCTTTGTCCCTCTCTGACTTAAGACTTAGGTACAAAAGGTGCCGGGAACAGGTCTGAGGCCACAGGCTAAGCATCTTGTCCTATGAAGAAGGTTAGCATCTTCCAGCCACTTCTAAGAGGACCAGTCACTCCAGGTGTTTTGAACTCACTGATGGCTGTCCAACGTCCAGTTAAACCAAGAACCATTTAGCCAGCCCAGGGGAATATGAGATAGACCACCATCCATTCTTTCATTCACTGTGCATGTGGATGTTTGCTACATGTGTGACTATAGCAGTTCACTGTTCGCTGTAGGGTTCACATGAATGAACCCCAGTGCTTTTCTTCTTGGGGACTGACTGATGACTAGAACCTGGGGAAACTTGGGTCATGTTTGAATGTAAGATGTCTTCCACAGAGTCATGTGCTTAAATGCTTGGCACCCAGCTGGTGGAACTGTTTGGGAAAGTTGCAGGATCTTTAGGAGATGACCAGCCTCAAATTCTACATGTCATGGACAGAGTCTGTTCCATTTGCTTGCTATTATGGACTACATCTTCTAAACTGTGAGTCAAAACAAACTCTTCCTCTCTCAGTTTGTTTCTGTAAGCGGCACACCAGGGAGAAAAGTTATTAACTCAGGTGGGTTGGGGCACCCACCATTGAGCCTCGTGGGACATGCGGTCTGCTCTGGTGTGAGCCTTCCCCGACTAGACTCTGAGCACCTGTGCTAATCAGAGGACCAGGAGGAACTGCAGACGTGCAGCCCTGCCCAGGGTGGGTTAGAAAGCTATTGCCTCCTTTACAATTTGAGTGGTAGCAATAGGCATTTTGGGGGAAATATAACTAGAGAGGTTGACCTATCTTCTTTTAAGAAATGAGCTGAGTGTGGTGCCTTCCTGGGGCGAGTTGGGGTCCCGGGGAGAGAACAGACCACTGTTCCGAGGAGGAGCAGGGTCAACGTGATTCTTCTTTCTGGAGTTGGGGTTGTAGCGGAAGGCAGCCCTGATGCTTGATGTGGCCTGGCATCTCAAAGATGTAATGATCAGCACTGAGGAGATGAAGAGATGCATTTGGTCAGCGACGAGCCACCCAGCAGCAGGATTGGTGGAATGGAACTAAGCAAAAATCCCGGAAACCAACAATACACCAACCTTTTATTATTCCAGCTGTAGAGAAATGCATGTCTATAAAAATTTTTTTAAAGATTTCATCTGGTTATTTCAGGACCCCCATTACTCTGGGAGATGAGACAGTTGGGCATTTGAAACAGCTTTCCTTTAACTGTCCAACGCCAAAAGAAAGTGTGAAGATGAGTCCACCAGAACAGGAGAGATGGGCTTGACTGCTGACCTTCAAAGGCTTTGCTCCCTGCGAATGGCCTCAGCTGCAGCATCTGGGCTGCACTTTCCTATCATAGAGTTGGATACATCTTAGAGTTTTAAATGCATCTTAGAAACAGAAAGGTACCACCTGGATCTTACTTTTTGGTGATTCAAAGAAGAGAGGGAAAGAATGAAAAAGAGTGAGTTTCTTCCTGATTAGGCTTTTTTTTTTAATTTTTAAAAATTAGATATATTCTTCATTTACATTTCAAATGTTGTCCCCTTTCCTGATCCCCTCCCCTGGTGTCCAACAAGGCCATCCTCTACTGCCTATGTGTCTGGAGCTATGGGTAACTCCACGTGCACACTCTAGTTGTTTTGTCTCTGAGAGTTCTGGGAATGCTGGGTGGCTCATATTGTTGTTCCTCCTAAGGCACTGAAAACCCCTTCAGCTCCTTGGATCCTTTCTCCAGCTCCCCCATTTGGGACACTGTGCTCAGTTCAATGACTGACTGAGAGTGTCCCCCTCTGTATTTGTCATGCACTAACAGAGCCTCCCAGGTGACAGCTACATCTGGCTCCGGTCAACAAGCACTTGTCTAGGTTTTGTAACTGTATATGGAATGGATCACTAGGTGGGGTGGTCTCTGGATGGTCCTTTCCTCAGACTCTGCTCCACACTTTACCAAATTTCTATAGACCTGGGATGAAGACCTAACAGACACAGGCAAAACTTCAGAGTTGGGGATTTTCACAGACAGTTTAAACATGCCTCTGCACCCCAGTGAATGAAAGCTGGGTGACTGTGGGTAGCTCTGATGAAAGTTGGATCAGGATAGACCACAGTGAAGCACTCTGGAGCCCTGCACACAGGCAAGAAGGGACATCACACCCATGTGTGTGGGTATCTTTCCCTTGACTGTACTCCAGTGGCTTTGCTTTAGTGACAATGACATGTTGACAACTAAACTAGCAGGACAAGCAGCCAGCAGTTCACTCTGCCCAGAGGAGTTTTTGTCTTTTTTTTCTGCCTGGTCCAGACTCAGTTCTGAATAAGGTGTCTTAACCTTTGGCATCTCTTTGTTGTGAAAGATGTAGAACAGGATCCCTATCTGAGTACCTCCTAGTCCTGTCATGGCATTGGTCTTCGAGCACCAAGGTAGTGTGTTCAGCTCCAGCAGTTCATTCGTTCACCTGTTTGCTCATTCATTCATTCATTCATTCATCCATTCACTCATGTACCATGTGATTCCTGAGTGCCTAGTTCTTAAGGATGGAATGACATTGCATAGTACAGTGAAGATACACAGTGTGCTATGGGAATGTAGCAGGGATGGGATGGTCAGGGACAAGAGTAATAAAACGTTCTTCATAGAAGATACATGAGTTAGGCTTTTAAGTCTGACAGTGTAGAAAGGAAATGGTGTAGTGATCCTAGGAAGGGCTTCTGTCTGGAAGAGGCTCTGTGTCACAGAGCAGTGAGCAGGGGATTCATGATAAGAAATGCAAGTCTGGATAGCAAGCTGAGGAACATTTTAATGAAAGGAACCAGGTTGAGTTTGCTTCTCAGTGGTAGAGTCCAGACGCACGAGACCCTGGGTTCGACCCCAGAGTTTGCCTCCCTACAAACCAAACCTCAGTACGGAAACAGAGATCACTTGTTAGCAAGCAGGTCAGAGGGATTTTTAAGATGGTAACATTCTGGGAAGCTGTGGGGGAGGAGCTGGCCTCACTCCTGTGCTTCCCCACAGGCGCATGCAGCAGGAGTCAGAAGGCGGCTGCTCCGCTGGACCTGATATAATCTGAAGGGAAGACAAAGGTGTTTCTGACAGCTCTTCTGTGCCAAGCATGTAGAGCTGGAAGCTCTGAGTCCTCCCCACAGGAAGATGGAAAACTCAGACATTCTGTGCTTGTGAGGAATCATATTTATAAGAAATGTTTAATGACATGGAAAATCATGATGTATAGATACATATGTATGTTACAAAGTGCATAATGTTATTGTTGCTACAGAATAGTGGCATGCTTGGTCACACACCTTTGGATAAAGAATGATGTTACCTGATACAAAGGGGTCTGCCACAACCATTGTGTAGTGTACAGTGGTGGTCCAGAATATACATGCGACCCAGGGACAAATGGTTCTCTCCTATCTCTTCTCTCCTACCATCCCCAGACCTCATCTCTCCTGCTGGTAAACATCTCCATCAGGACTAGCCATACAGCAGCTGTTCCTCTTTTCTCTGCCTTTCTCCTAGAGAACTCTTAATGAGTTCACCGACTGATCAGTCTCATATCTCATGTCTCATTGACTGTGTTGATACACAGCCAATGCTACTTCTAGATAAGACAATACTCTCTCCAGAAGAGGTTGTCGCCATGTGTTGTGGTTTGAATATGCCCCTCAAATCTCACATGTTGGAAAAGCATTTCCTATTGTAGCTGTGTGGACAGGGATGCTCTGAAGGGGATCGTGGAGGGTATACTCCTGTGAATGGGTTTACCCATTCCTAAGATGATAGACAGCTAGAGTAAAGGATTAACAGGCTAATGGAAGAAGTGTCTTTGAAAAGAGAGATGTCTCTAGTACATTTGGCTCATCATGACTTGTGAGCCCCCCTACCCTTGCTGAGTTGTGGTGTGAAAGATTTCCATCAGAGCCTCAACAGATCCTGGTACCGTGAGTGTGCACTTGAAGCCCTCAGAACTGTGAGCCAAATCAAACTCTTCATGTTTCTTGATATTCTTTATAATGCTATAGCAACATAAGATGGGCCAAGACACCATGTTCCACAAATGCAGCATCACCTAAAACCCACTGGATTTCTGTTGGACTACTTCATCTGACATAACCAAATACTATGCAAAGCAGTTTCAATAGTGAGCAGTAACTGTCTCGAAGTTCTGATAGTCCAAGGTCAAAGGCTTGTAGATGTCTACCCTCTGAGTGAACCCTAATGTCTGTTAATGAGGGCACCCATCAAACAGGCTGAGGGCCCTAATTTCCTTCTGCGTGTGCAACCTGTATGTCCTCTTTCGTGCTCAGTAAACTCACTGCTGAGGGCTCTAACTCAAATCAAACAGAGAGGAACACAATTCAGTTTACTGAAAAGGCAAAAGGATCTTCCAAAAAGAACTGAGTAGAGAGAACTTGCTATTGAGTCGGTGGTGTACAATCTTCCACCATAGACCCGAAGTTAGGAAAACATTGCTGATGTTTACAGTGATCGTCTCTGCTGATGGTGGAACCATGGGTGAGTTCCATTCCCTCTCTTGTGAAGCTGCAATTACAGAGCAGAGGGAGGAAGCTGAAGGAGAAAACCCAGGTCGGGCCATGGCCTCATGGCACATTTGCCGGGATAGTAAACTGCATTGCATCACACAGAACTTTATAACATTTGCAGTGAATGCCTGTCACATAGGTGCAAACCATATCTTTCCCAGGGCTTAGGCAGCAAGTGGTGCTGAGGACTCTTAGGTTCCAACCGGCCAGATGCGGGCAAGACCCTGGCTTAGCACTGGGCCATTCTCTGAAGACCTTAGAAAATGTAATTTTGAAAAACAATGCACCGTGGCATTTATAACTTGCACCAGAGAAAAACAGGTGACAGTGACACACACAGCGGGGAGTGAAGATTGAAGAGAGCTGCTGTGAGTTTCTGTAGCCAAGGTGCAGCAGCTGAAGGTCGGTGGTGGCATTTTAATTATGCATGATTCCTATAAAGAATAATATATTATTATCAAGAGGTGATTGTTCTCAGAATACAAGAATGGTTTACATTAAAAATCAATCAATTCACTTCACTATATTGAAACAATAGGGGGAAACATCATGACTTAAATCTGGGCAGAAAATTCCTTTGACAGGACCCCAGTGTCTACCCTGAAATTGTGGCCAGCTATAAATAGAAAAGCCCTGCCCCCATCTTCAGCACTGCCCCAAAGGGGGAATGACCTTCACATGACCTTGGTATCGCAGACCCTTCTGAATAAACCCTTGAATTCTCTAATGCTATCCTTTTGTAGTCAGGTTATTTGTTTGCTTATTTGTTTGTTTTTGTTTTTTGGCTTTTTGAGGTCCTTTCAATTTTTATGTTACTATACCATTTGATCTCAAGACTTACAATAAACTAAACAATACAATATGCCATTTGCACAGGGACAGGCAGGTGGGCCACACAGACTGGATGTAATATGCAGGCACCAGTGGAAATGAAGAGTTATAGCAAATAGTTGCAAATGGCCAGGACTTCTGGAAATCTGTCATTCTAGGCAAGCAGTGAGAACACTGTAAAGAATGTCAGATTCAGGATTCTTAGAATTAACTACCAGTTTGAAACAGTCTTAAGAGCGCTTGTTTAAGAAAAATGGTTGAATCTTGAAGTTGTATCATACTATATGGATGACTCATATAACTTCAGAAGATAAACAATCTAATAAAATGGTAAAAATATTTGGAAAGGCACTTCAATAAAGTATTACACTACATACACAAACTACACACTTTAAATAAATGCATTTTATCCTGTGCAAATCAAATCTAGGTGCAAGTGATTTCAAATTTTAATATTAAAAGCTCAGCAACATATTTGAAACATTTGGTGAGGGAGAACACAGGCGCATGAAAAGTTGCCCAATTTCTTTAGTGACTGTCCAAAGGCGGAATAAACCCCCCATGAGCTCTGCAACAGTAGGGTAGGATAGTGTTCAGTACCCTCTGGTGGGATGTAGCAATATTTACATAGTGACTGTCCGGTTTACTCTAGTGTATCCATTTAAAATGTTTTGTCAAAACATTTTAAATGGATACATTTTATTGTACATAATGGACATTTAAATAAAATTTACTTAAGAAGCTGATTTAAAAAAAAAAAGACTAAACTTATGAAAGGCAAAACCAAAATCATGTTCTTTCCAGTAAATTCTACCTCACAATTCAATAGACAAAATGCTAAGCATTTTTTCCAAACAGTGTGTTGTGGGAATATTGAATGCAGTGTCGTTGCCTCTTCTGTGGTGGTGTCTTATGTGAGAGTCTCTGGGATGCTCCCAGAGGCAGCTGCCAGTGTGCACAGAATAGAGAAACTACCCAGCAGAGGATCTCCTTCAAAAAGGTACAACCGAGAAGATGACAAACTTGAAACAGACAACGCTAACCAGCAAAAGTACGGGTCAGCAAGAAAGCACAAGCCATCTCTGAAGAACCTGTGAAGGAGTCGGGGTCAGAGCAGAAGTCTCTGTTCTCCAGACTGTGTGGATTATGCACTGTATTCATGAAGCAGGATCCTGGAGTTTCAAAAGCAGAGTGCAAAAGATTACTGGGGAGTGGGTGCTTCCCTGGGTCAGCCTGTGTCATTGTGATGGTCAACTTTGATTGTCAACCAGAGAGGATCTGAAATCATCTAAGAGACAGTCCTGGAGGACAACCTATGGGGGCATGCCCAGGAGTATTAGCAGGGAGAAGTCCCTCCTCAGAGTGGCCAGTACATTCCCCTGAGGGAGAAGTTGTGCTGCCTGCCTGTCTATACATCTTGCTGGTAAGTGCATCTATTTCATGGTGTTGTTGGCCCTGCCATCCTTCACTGTCATCAGAGCACAGATTCTTGGCCTTCATGTACACCCCCAAAGAGCAGCAGCACTTCAGAAATCTTCAATCCTTCAATGACAGTTTCAGACTACCAAGGCATCCAGTTATGTGGACTTAAGACCTACTGTTCTCTCAGCCTCTTTACTATGCAGGCCGAACTGCCATTCCAGCAAATCACTGTTAATGTTTGAGGTGTGTGTGCGTGTGTGTGTGTGTGTGTGTGTGTGTGTAATATATATGTGTGCTTCCTGACTCGAATGCAGTCATGAATCACTGAAGGAAGTGTTGGGATGCCCATTCTACTCTCCAGAGCAGAAAGCAGGTGAACTAGAATTTTACCTGGCACTTTGATTCTAAACCACATTGCTCTTAAAGACTCATGCATCTTGGAGCTTTTTATAGTTTTTGTTGACTTAGGTCAAGCACAGACATATCTGTGTGGAAGAAATCTCAACTGGGGAACTGTCTTAATCAGATAGGGCGGTGGGCATGTCTGTAGGGCATTTTCTTAATAGATAATTGATGTGGGAGGACCCAGCCTGTTGTGGGTGATGCCATCCTTTTAAGCAGGTGCCCTTTTAAAATGGGAAATACCTGAGCAGGGCAGATAAGCAAGCCAACAAGAAACTTCCTCTGTGGCTCTTGGCTTGAGTTCTTGCCCTGACTTCCCTCAGTGAAAGCCAAATAAACCCTTTCCTCCCATGTTGGTTTTGCTAGTAGCCACAGAAAGCTAAGACAGCTCAATAACATAGAGGAACAAAGAAAGAATGTTCAAAGAAATGGAAGGATCAAAGAGACTGAGCACAGGCAAACTGGACCATGTCGACATAAGACAATTGCACCAGAGGAAATGCCAAGAGAAGAAGAAAAAGCTTCCCTGCTTTAGAGTATGAGAGACATCTCAGATCCTATATCTTTTAAAAGGTGAGTTCCTGGAGATGTAGAGAACTTTTACTCACCAGTAAGAGATCAAATGACCATATTTTAAAATAGGCAATAGACAGTATATAAAGAAGGCATACAAGGGCTGGAGAGCTAGTCCAGTGGGAAAAGCATTTGCTTTGCATGTATGAGTGTTTGAGCTAGGACCTCAGTACACATCTATAATTCTGCAGAGATAGAATTCATGGAAGCTCAGTCTGGGGTACACATCAACAGACCAAACTGACACATGAGTCTGTCCTTTGACCTTCATCCACACTCCAACTCACAGACACACAGACACTCACACACTGAAACAAAAAAGACATACAAAAGGCCAGTGCCCAACACACACATAAAGAGGCTCAATGGTACTAATAATAGGGAATGGCACCAAAGTCTTAATGAATTGGTGTCTTGAAGATGGCTGTCATAAAACTATGCAGAAACTCACCAAAAGCATATAGATGCACAGCATCTGGGACTACAAACTCTGGGTGGGATGCAAGACAGCGCAGCTACAAAAATTCAAATCAGGAAGGCCATGGATGCAGAAAGGCCACTTTTGCATACATACCTCATTTCTCTCTTCTTGAAGTAAGATGAATGGAGGTGACGGAGGTGTGACCCGACATCTCTGTGGATAGATAGATGAATGGAGAAAGGAAAACACAGGGGAGATTTCCCCACTTACAAGCCTTTGCTGTGCTGCAGGCAACCTTGTGTACGCTCTGCTGAGATGGCTGGTCAGTGCACACACAGAAGTGGCTATAAAATGATACAGAAAACAGGTACACACAATACTTCCAACCCACCTCCACCCCCATACAATATTCTAAATAACTCCTCACGGTCCACGGACCAACTGTCCTTTAATGCAGAGGCTTCTCACAGCAGCCCTTCCCGGCAGAGTGTGGAGTGGTGAAGCTGTGTGTGGGCTGATGGTAATTAGTGCCTCAGGAGAAGTCTGTCCTTGGCACGGAGGAGGACTCCCTCCTCATTGCAGAGCAAGAGCAGGCTTTGCTTGGATCTGGCTTTGTGGTAAGGGGTGGGGTGGGGCCTGGCAGGCTGTGAAGCCCCTTCTCCTCACACTTAAAGTTCAAGTTAACCCCCTCTGGATACCTCATGTTAGGATCTCAATGGCTTACCATCTTAGGTTTGCTGAAGGATTTTGCAACTAGACTGGTCAGTCATCAGTCAAGGAAAAGAACAGGACCATTTTATGTTCTTTGTCTTCTGAAGGGTTGTGTGTGGCCATCCTGAACTTTCCCGTTTGTTTCATTTTAGAGCAATGTGTGAGGCAGCGTCTGCATACCTGACCTGCTCATGGCCACTCACAGAGGCCACACTGATAACACTCTTTGCTCTCTAACTCAGGTGGAGGGGCAGAATCGATCTTCCAGTTCTGGTGATGTCACGGTCACGAATGCTCATGCTATGTTGAAGAGAGCGATCGGTACAGCGTGGAAAGGTCACAGGCGCCAGACTTGACTTCTGGGTTGGAATTTGGAGGAAATGAAGAGTTGATGGGGACAGAGAGAGTATGTGGCAGGTGAAGTGCTTTGCAGGGGAAGAGGAGCCCTAATGTCCTCTTGGTTAGGGAGGGAGGCATGCCAATGAACTGGGTGAGGCATTAGTCTCTTGGATATCCTGAATAAGCCTGGGTTGGAGAGTGACCCAGGGGACTTCTTCCTCAGCCCCATTCCCATGCTGGGCAGAGTTATTCTCCTCTTCCTTGTTAGACTATCTATGAGGTTGTGTCAGCCCCTCGTGAAAGTTCTCTCTCTGCTTGCTGATTATTTGAGTTCACTGCCCAGTGGTTCTTGAAGGGGAAACCCCCATCCTGTGGCAGCAGTTTGTGTCCCTCAGCTCTAGAAAATAAACAATATATATCATAGTAGCACCGATGACACATGGCTTAAACAGGAGGCATCCATTTCCCACACTTCCTTTCCTAGTGGGAAGGTGGCCACCTGCTTCTCTCTCCACTTGGTGTAGAAAGAAAATACTCCTCTTTTCCGGTAGGGACACTAGTCCGACCATAGGACTTATGACTCTTACCCGGTGGCCTCACCTCCAGCCTTCCTCACACAGAGGGATCCTATCATGCAATAAGGAAGACTAACAGCATGAAGTGTATAGGCTTATGAAAGGAACAGAGGCAGGAACGTGGCCTCCAGAAACCACTCAGCACTTCCTGCAAACTCATTTTCTTCTTTATAACCTGCAGGGTGTCTCTGCCATCATGGGAACCACCTTACCTCTCCACCATTATCTTCCTGAGAATTTCAAGGTCCTGTTTCAGCAGCTGAATCTGTTAGGAGAGTCCTCGGTGAAGGACCATGGATATCAAAGCATCTTGATCTTGCATGGCCCGCAATTGCTTTGGCTACCTTCACAGCAGAAGACACACCTCTAGGGTTGGTCCTGTGCTGGCCGGGTCATTTCTGGTAATTTGAGGCATGCAGGCTCCCTGTGGGACCCTCTACCTTATTATGTACCCGTTCGTAGCATCTGCAGAAATGTGGGAGTGCTCACATCTTTCACTTGGCTTTTTTGAGCCAGAGCGCCCCCTCCCCATTGCACCGCTGCTATAGCAGCAGAAACCACGTGATCTTAAAGCACCTTGCTCTTGATTCTAAGCGTGGTATTATTCTCAGAGTGGCCCATGGATCTAGAACCAAGGTCATGCTGGAGGGTACTAACATCAGTGGATTTGTTGAGAGCTGATTGCTGCTTTTCTTGATGTTCATGTATGAAGATTCCCAATAAGAAATTCTCTCATTGAACACACTGAAGGGCTGGGTATGTAGCTCAGGGGTAGGCTGGTGCTTGGCTAGCATGCATCACGAAAACTAAACCCGACTGCTCGTAAACCAACACTTTTATGTTTGCAGGACTAGCCTCTTACATTCCTTGAGGTAGAGAACTTTCAGAAATGTGTAGTTGAGTCTTTGTCAGGTTTTGTGCTTTGTCAGAGATAGGAGGTTGTTCTCACTGTGAGGTAGAGCCATCCTGGATGAAATGTATAGAAGACAGTCACTGGGAGAGGGGAATACTTGCTTCAGTGCAAACATGGTTTCCAGACTTTAAAATTGGCGACCAATGGACTTGGTGACTTGTGTGCCAGGCTCTAGGAGATGTGTAGCTGTGTGGATATCGGGCTTTGGATGGGGTGATGGAGGCACATACACATCTGTTCAGAGCAAGGATACCAACCCTATCCAAGTAGCCTGGATCCCCAGGTGCAGGTGGGGGTCACTGTGGAACTTCTGCTGTGCTCTGCAATACTGTTCTCAGTGTGTGTGTGTGTGTGTGTGTGTGTGTGTGTGTGTGTGTGTGAGAGAGAGAGAGAGAGAGAGAGAGAGAGAGAGAGAGAGAGAGAGAGAGATCCTCTTAATAGGCATCTGGTAGCATATAGATACAGTTATGGAGTAGCACAGTTACATCTCCTCAGCCCGAGTGCCTTAGTCTAAGTCCTTTCAAGCAGGCTCTCCTTACTTCTCAGCAGCCAATATCTGGGCAGAACTGTATCCCGACCTCTCTGGTGTCAGATTCTGAGCACACTGTGCTCCACAGCAGCCATGCAGTCCCTGGAGAAGACCAAGCAGGTGAATCTCGCTGCTATAAGGGAGAGTTAAACAAATGCAGAGCTCAACAGCAGTAGGTTGTCTTGGTGCCTGGGATCAGTAGACAAGAAGTTGAACTTAAGACTTGGAATGGAGTCTAGGCATTGTAGTTCCCATGGAGACTTCAGCCATTTGTTGATATATTTTATGAAGTATCTGGTCTAGCATCTTCTTATTGGGCTGTTTGTTGTTTGTTGTTAATGTGCAAAACTTCTTTATGTATATTGGAATGGGGGATCCTTGTCTAGTGTGTGCTTTATGACCTTTTAGTCTTAGGCTAAAAATTTCTTTTTCTAATTCAGAGTGATGTTTTCTGAAGGGCAACATTTCAAATACAGTATTGATGGGTACCAATTTCTCATTGTTCTTTTAAAATACTATGCTTTCTGTACCCTATAAATTTTTTATCTACCCAAAGGCTTAATAGTTTTATCTGTTACTTTTAGTTCTATGATGCATATTGAATGAGGGAAGGATTCAAGATTCATTCTGTCTTCATGTTCTTTTACATTTTTATCCAACACTATTTTAAGACTCATTTTATTATTTTTAATTGTGTGTGTGTGTGTGTGTGTGTGTGTGTGTGTGTGTGTAAGGGGTATGTGTATATGAATGCAGGTGCAGTTGAAAGTCAAAGGCATCAGATCTCCTAGAACTCAAGCTATAGATACTTGTTAGCTTCCTGACTGGATGTTGGGAACTGAATTCAGTTTTTCTGGAAATTTAGTAAATGCCATTAACTGCTGTGCAACCTCTTCAGCCCTGCCTGATATTTTTATGTGAGTGCTTTGTTTTGTTTCTGTGTAATTTCATACTCTAGCCCAAGCTGGCTTTGAACTTGCTGCAGTTTTTCTCTGCCTCCCAAGGGATGGGCTCACAGGCATATGCCACAGTGCCCTGTTACCCAGTAAGGCTTATTATGTTTGTTGACAGTGCCCTCTTGCAGAAGAGCAGTCCTGTCCCAGCTATTCTTGCCCTTTGCCCTTACAGTGTGTATCTGATAATTAACTTATCATACTCTATTAAAAACCATCTCTTGGTTATTTTAATTGCATTAAAATTCTGCATACATTTGTGAAGAATTGGCAAATTTAATGCATTATATTTCTATCTATAAAAGTGGTCCATTTCTCTGCTTCTAAGTGCTTTCTAAATGTCTCAATAAAGTTATACAATTTTCCCCATGATGAAATTACACATTTTTTTTGCTGGTTTACTCTTACGGACCTCATCCTTTTGTGGCTATTGTAAATACTACATATTTTAAAATTATATCCTCCATTTATTGCATACATTGTGGAAATGCAAATAACATTTATATATTGATTTTTTAAAAAACTTGCCAAATCCTATTTTTATTCTTTCAGCATCCACTGTAGAAATCCCAACATGAATATTTAATTTGGCAAAGTTAAATTTTAATAAGTATCTTTACTTTCCCTCCAAATTTACATGCTATTTTGGTCAAGTACTTTTTGGTTTTAGCTTAATTTGTAACCCTGCAAAGTGTTTCTTCAGTATTGCTGCCTCGCGGGGCTGGATGGGTTGACGGACATTCTTTCTCTTCTCCCTCTTTGGGCCAGCGTTTCTAACCTTCCTCCACAGGAGACTCTCCTTCCTTCCCCTGGACCTCGCTTTGACTGGCTTCTGAGGTCCCTTACTTTTCCTGATGTCATTATTTGTCTCTTATTTCTTTTATTAGGTACTTTTCTCGTTGCTTTGACAATAGGCAGCACAAGAGACAACCTAAGGGAGCAGAGGTTTATCTCGGCTCATGGTTGGAGGTTATGGTCCCTCATGGCAGGAAGGCGTGGCAGCAGGTCGCTCCGTGGTGGCAGCAGGTAGCTCCGTGGTGGCGGAGGGTGTGCATCTGGGACTCCCCACCTCACATCTTGGAGGAACAGGAGACAGAAAGCGGGGAGGAAGTGGTGTCAGGCCAAAAATCTCAAGGCCCACACTCAGTGACCTACTTCTCACCACTAAGCCCCACCTCTTAAAGGTTCTACAAGCCCCAAAGAAGTAGCGCCAGCAGCTAGGAACCAAGTGTCCCCACACCCGAGCCTAGAGGCGCATCGCACATTCAGCCCATTCATTGACCACTGTTTCCTGGCCTCTTCCCCATCACTCATCCGCCTGGTCCTCCCCCTAGCTGCATGCTCACACGGCTCACTTTATATTTCAATTGCTCGTTCTCACTTCCGGGATCATGAGAGCTGACTGGGAAGGAGGGGATTCTGGGTAAACACTTCCTATATTTTTCAACTCCCTCAGCTCTTCAGCTTAGTTTGAGCTCTTTATTTACTTGTGGTTTTATTAGCATGCATTTATTAAATATAATGGTAAGCTTGGTATATTTTCATGCACATATACCCTCTTATTCAGATGTTTCTATTTTTATCTTTTTACTTTGTAAGTATGTGTGTGTTTCATGTATGTGTGTACACTAGGCCAGAGATCAACGCTGAGTGGCTCTCTTTTTTGAGACAGTATTTCTCCTTAAACCTAGGGTTTTAGCTGGAATGACTGACCAGCAAGCCTCTGGGATTTACTTATCCCTATCTTCCCAGAACTGGGGTTACATACATGTGTCCCCATGCCTGGCTTCAATGTGGGCTCTGGGGATTTGAACTCAGTTCTTTATGCTTGCAGATCAGGTACTTTACCTGCTGCGCTTCTCCCTAGCTCTTTCTTCTGGTTTTCCATTCACACACGTAGTGTTTCAAACCTCGCTTCTCATGGAAAGCTTATTAAGTTAATTTACAAATTCACCTAGAAAATTTTAAAACAATTTTTCACTTTCAGCCTCGAGTTCATGATGCTATTTTTAAAATATTTTTAAAACATTCATGGCAGAGTCTTGTAACACATTTAAATTTTATTCAAATGAATCCTGCACACAGATTTCATATCCAGTGCTCTAGAATTCCCCTTCTAGCTGTCTTTGGGGGAATTTGATCCTTTATGTCAATGTTTCCCTCACATCTCAGTCATAAAGCTTCCCCACTTACGGTACCTTGTTTTGAGGTATACCTCTGGCCCTTCTGTGTGCCAGCTCTTTGGGGACTGGGTTAGGCTGTATCTTCCAGAGGTTTTTCTATCACACGGTGAGGCTGAATTCAGGGCCTCTGTGTATGTTTTGGGCTGAACCACTGGCAAAAGACTCTCGTCTGACCTGGAGGGCTGAGCAGGTGGGTTCTCCATGGCACAGTAGAGGAAGGTGGACAGATGTCCTGAGCATCCTCAGGGCGGAATGAGCAGGCTCCCCAAGAGACTTCAGGGAGTGGGGGCAGGTTCTCTGAGGACCCTGTGGTTTGAGTGCCAGTCTTCAGATGGTCCTCTGTGACAGAGCAGTGCCACTTTATAGGGATGCAAACTCTATCTGGGATTCTCTCAGCCAACTATCTTGATTCCATATGGAAACAATGGCTTTGGCCACTTCTCCGTGAGCCAATGGCAGCCCCCACAAAACAAGGAGTTCAGCTTAAGCATTTGTCTCTATTTGGGATAGCCTTGCCATTTTCAAGCATTTGGGCCTTCTCCATCTTTGGGGACAATTCAGCCTTATATCTTCCAGAACTGTAGCCATAGCACAAAGACTATGTCTATTTCACACTAGGAGGCTTCTTGTTAAGACATGGAGCCATCTGCGCTTGGTCTTTGTCTGGCTGAGGAATGTAGACAGCAGACAGAGCCCTGACACTGGACACTGGAGACGCATCAGATGCCCAGGTCTGCCTCTCAGGGCAGCAGCACAGGTGGGTGAGGAGAGGGTGGCCTCTTGCAGCTCCTGTGTCCAGGGTGGCTGCAGCCTCTGTGTGGTTCTTCACATCCCTAGGTCAGGCCAGGAGCAGCAGGCATGCAGGAGATCCTGGGTCCCAGGAAGGGCTTAGCTCTGCAGTATGGATCTATATGTGCTCGTGAGAAAGGAATTTCTCTATAAATGAGGGGCCTGTGTCATAGCATACTTTGCTCTCTCCTGTTTGGGGACTCTTTCTTCTTCTTCAGGAGCTAGTATTTATTTATTTATCTATGCATTTATTTATCTATTTACTTGTTTATTTATACGTCTATTTATCTATTTACTTATGATTTATTCATTTACTTATTTATACATTTATCTATTTACTTATAATTAATTTACTTATTTATACATATACCTGTCTATTTACTTATACTTTATTTATTTATTTATCTTTGACTCACTTGAGGAAAACCTCCCCCTTTGAGGGCCTTCCCAGCACAGTAGGCAGGTTCTCTGAGGATCCTGTGGCCTGAGTGTCAGGCTTCAAATGTTCCTCTGTGGCAGAGCATTGCCACTCCCAGAGGCCATGGCTGACCTGCTACCTTCTTTTCCATGGGCTTCAGGCTTGTGGCAGGACTGCCCTGTTTATGTGGGGAGGGACAGAGGCCCTCTCTGTGGGTTTGATGTGGTCAGGAGTACAGAAGGACACTATTCTTCGGCCACTGGCAGGTTTGCCCTTTGACAGATCTCAAGCCACGTGGCTGTCTGACATGTTTTGTTTTCTTTTGAAACGGGAGAAGCCTTTGCATGTTTGTGTAGACTATGGGCCATACAGACTTTGGGCCCCTCCCTGTATTCCGGGAGTCATAACCATGTTGGGGGCACAGACATGAACAAAGGAACCACAGTGCCAGGTTGTGCCGCTAGGCAGGGAGACTATCAAAATGAAATGCTATCTACAGTCCACCCCAGCTTTCAGGAAGTTGTCTCAACCCCCAGAAATGATTCCTATAAATGCTCCTCATTTTCTTCACACTAGAGACCTGCTTCCATCTGGGGAAACTGAGTCTACAGAGATCACAACTAAACCTGGAGGTCCATAGCCAAGTGGGTTCCTGACTATACTCCTCAGACACTGCTAGATGTGATGATCAGTTACTGGTAAGGCCTCTCACTTAGCAGTGAGACACCAGGGAGCCAGCAGTCTCAGGGACCTGGTTCTGGAACAGGAAAGGCAGAGAGGAGGATGGGGGAGGGGGCAAGCTGGGTGTCCTACAGAAGCAGATCCCTATACCGAGCTGATGGCCTGGGAGGTGAGCCGCGAAGCATTCGTTATCCAACCACGTGCAAACGCTTTCTCAGACAGCTGGGGAGAGTCTGCCTCCTTGCTCATCATCTAGGCTTTTTCTGATTTCTCGGCAGTTCTTAAACTACCTGTTCTGATGGCTTAGCTTCCCCAACAAGGTCTGCATGATGACTTCACCACTCTCAGGACCATGGTTTCATGTATAGATCTATATACCTCCTTAGATAGGGGAAATTCTTGTCCTAATTCTGACCATGGGGAACAGTCGGAAGCCAGGTGCCGCAGGTGCCGGTACTGAGGTGAGATTATTTCAGTGTGTTTACTAATGAGCTGGAAGAGTGGAAGAAGAGGGATAAGTGATAGAAGTTGCTGAGTGCACAGGATTATTAGGGTTAAATGCCCAGGGAAGAAAAAACACAGACGTTCCTGTGAATTCGTTTTCCTTGTAAGACTGTTTTATCAAGGTGAAAGCCATTAAGACAAACAATAGTGCCAAGACCGCACCTAGTCTGCTGGTTCATTTCTGATGGTGTATAACTTGCTAGAGTTGAGAGTGTGGATGGAAGGGTTGTGATGGCTGACTCAGAGGTGATCTCTCTCTCTGCCTCCGCCACCCTCTGGAATGCGCACTGCTCTGAAATCAGGCTTGGGGAGAGCGGCTATGTTGGTGCGGCTCTTTCAAAGAGAAGGGATGAAGAAAGAATGGGATCTTCAGTCCCCAGATATTTCTATCACCCCTGAGATAGCCCAGAGCTTTCGCTTCCTTCCCTGAGCAGCTGGTTCTCTGCATCTAAATTCCACTCTTGCAAATGATCAGCTCCAGGGGCTGGGGCATACTGCAGATTTTTCCTTGCCTCAGTTTCTTAATTTTTATAATTACAAAACCGTGTGTGTGTGTGTGTGTGTGTGTGTGTGTGTGTGTGTGTATACCTGGTCAGGAGGAGTTATGCATTCCACAGGATATATGTTAATATCTGAGTTCTTTCAAGAGTTCTTCTTCTACCATACAAGGTCCTGGGGATTGAACTCAGGTTATTGGGCTTCGGCACAAGTGCTTTGATTCATTCGCTCACTGAGCCATCTCATGTGCTGGTCCATTTGCCTCAATTTCTTGTCATTTAAACAGGCATAAATCCTTTCTGTGACACTGTGGGTGGGTTTAATGAATTAATCTGTGTATTAGCTCGAGGTAATGTGGTTCTAGTGCATGTTCAATGATCAAACCCTATGTTGCTGTTCATCTATACACATCCTGACCAGATTTCAAGCTAACCTCCCTGGGAGTCTTGTGCGAGGAATACAGCTCGGGCCCAGCATTAACCATAGCAGACGTGCCCACCAGCTGAGTGCCACTGCTGTCCTGCCGTGTCACCTGCATGCAACTGCACGGTAGGCTGGGTTCAGTACTTGTAATTGTGCCACACATCAGCCCTGCACCATGGGCACTGCGTCATGCTGACCCAGGGCTGCTAGTGGAGTGGATGTACATTGGTGAATCTCTAGCAGCCTAGGTAATCAGACACATGCTTCCAGATACTGAGCCACCAGGAACGGCTCAGGCCACTTTCTTCTGGGGAGTGTTGCTTTTCCGGTATTTCTGAAGAAATGCACTCTGTTATCAGGTGTGGGGTGTGTGCCTGTAACCTCAACACTTTGGATGTGGAAAGAGCAGAATAAGGAACTCTTGGCTGTTCTCAGCTACATGGTTTGTTTGAGGCCACCCTGGGCTACACGAGACCCTGCTTAAAAAATATAGCTCACCTACCAGGAAAAAATATAGATCTGTTGATAAAGGGTTTGATGTGTAAATATAAGAACATGAGTTTGAATCCCTAGCACTCACATTGTTTTTTAAAAAGCACTAGATATGGTGGCGTGTGCCTATAATGTCAGCACTGGGTGGGGTGTGGATATGGATAGATCTCAGGGGCTTGCTGGCCGTCCAGTCTAGCCAAAATAGGGAACAGGCAATTGAGAAAGACACCCACTATTGACCTCTGGTCTCCATATGAATATGTACACACATGTACGTGAACATATGCACATATAAAAGTGCACTCAGACACGTATACACATGTAAACCACACACACCAACAACCCTTGTGAAAACCCAAAGGAGAAATGCGCCCTAGCTGAATCTTGACTCAGACCATGGACCTCAGATCTCTTCACTCTTCTTCCAAATATTCCTGGGACTGAAGAAAGACACAGATGAAATGGGGTGGGCAGGACTCAGAAGGGATCCAGGCCCTCAATCTGCCTCTGTGCAGATCTCAGAGAGGTACCATGCACGGCTGCAACAGTGAAACCTGGTTGGTGGCTTGGAAAACAGGCTGGATAGATCCTAGCTGTTCCCCCTCTCCATAACTGGATATCCTTGTAGGGGAAGATAAATGGCAGATCCATAGAGAAGGCAAATAGATGGATGGGCAGGTAGATGACAGATAAATGACCATTAGGGGACAGATAAATAGATGGATGGATGAAAGATTTTCATTACCCTCTAGTGTGTGTGTGTGTGTGTGTGTGTGTGTGTGTGTGTATGTGTGTGCATGAGCATCTGGTAGGTGGGGTGCCCTTCTGTGTTTGCTACTGAGTTTGCTATTGGGTAAAGAGATGGTGGGTACTAGGGCAGCTCTTCCCTATGAGGCAGCTCCATTGTTGTCCACTTCATCTGCCTGTGGAGGAATTCTCCTCTATACCATTTTAC
This sequence comes from Apodemus agrarius, assembly GCA_964023405.1. NCBI lineage: Eukaryota > Metazoa > Chordata > Mammalia > Rodentia > Muridae > Apodemus > Apodemus agrarius. Next base: position 132,271,988 of record OZ030005.1, on the reverse strand, counting down.
CTCAGACCATGCACAGATGGCTGGTGTTGTCCTGCAATGTCTCTGAAGGGGAGCCTCCCAGCCTTCAGGCATTAGGTGTGTAGCTCCAAATTGACATAATACCCTTGAAAAGAGACTATCACAAAGAGGTAGGGGCAGCTAGGCAAGCGTTTCTGTCCTGGACTTCTACACATCCAGGGTTGCTGGAGGGCTAAGTGGGCATATGACAGAGTGTGGATACCCAGGCTGGGGCATGTCCCCTTCTTGGGCAGAGGATGAGCCAACATAGAAGAAGTTAAAAGCTAGACACGGAGTGGAGCCAGAATAGAAGTCCCTGCTTGAAACCCAGCTGTTGGGAGCCTCAGTTTCCTTCTCAAATCAACCTTGGTTCCATCCAGTGTGGATCCCTCACACAGGGTCCCAGTTCATATCTGTTAGGGTAATCGAAGGACTTTCAATGTGTTTGCTTAATCCAACTTCTTGTTACCCATGACATAAAAGGTAAAGATGATAAGAGAAAGGGCAGAGGGGGCCGAGACCACAGAGTCTCCATTTTGGATACAAGGCAGGAGACTGTGCAGCATGGGCAAAGGAGGGCTTGATCCACCCAGGCACATACACAGGAGGATAAGTGGAGTTCAGGCTATAGATGCCCAATGCAGAGGGGACCCGTGAAAATGGCAGAGTGGCCCGGAACTCCCACACACTCTAGGATTGGAGCCATTATGCCGGGAGGAGGGGGGAGTCTCTCTTTTGAAATTATTTTCCTTAAAATGTAGTACATACTTATTTAGTATTTTCAATACTTCTGTAACATCATGTCAAGCACAGAATTTTTTTTTATTTCTATCACTAGTCTTTCATTGCCAATGATTAATTTTTTACACTATACAGCATTCTGTTTATTTGAAACTAAAACCTTAACACGGGACCAAGGACAGATTCTATAGCTTACCTTCATTGCATCTCTATGGACCCTTTTACTGGGCCAGGCTGTATCCTTTGAGGTGCAAGTCACCCCAGAAGAGCAGGTCTCTATGCAGTCTCCTTTTTGACTAAACCGTGTAGCAGAACTTCGTTGAGGCTTCCAAAGGGGAGCGATTTCAGGATGGCCTTGGTGGCCGAGGCTGTGGAGACGGATATTTAGGGTGGGAGGCCACGGAGCTGGAGTCTGAGGTGGAGATGTGTTAAGGATCAAAAGTGGCTTAGGGCTCTGAGAGCACAAAAAAGGACGTCCTGGGGCTTTTTCCAAAAATGCACTATGAGGGAAATGTACCCCAAACGCCAGGACTCAGCTGCCTTGCTGAGCAGGCAGGGACCCTGGAGGCTAGCTGATGCAGGACTGTCTGGGGAGCAGGCTCGTGCAGCCACACAGTCCTCTAAGCAAGGGGTGTCACAGGCAGAGATCCACAATATTTGGGTCTCTGTTCTCAGTCCCAGCTTGGGGCAGATTTACCCATGGTGCCCAGTCCTCACTGAGGAATGTGCTCCGTGTCAGTGGCCAAGCTCCTGCGGACTTTGTGGTACTGTGCAAAGCTCACAGGCTGCTGCACTGCGCGCCAATGAGATCACAATCATGCATAGTAGGAGCGGAGTCAGTGTTCTTTATTTAAAAAGAAACAATATAAAACTGCACTATGACAAGATGAAAAACACTAGATATACGTGGTATGTGTGTCTGTTTCCCCCCTGTAGGTAGAAAGATGCTAGTGGAATGTTGTTGGGTTAGGTACTTAAGGATGTCTGCCACCAAGACTGACAACTTAAATTCGATTCTTTGGAGCAACATGATAGAAGGAGAAAACCAACTCCTGTAAGTTGTCCTCTGACCTCTATCCCTGCCCTCCCCCCGCCCCGTCTCTCTGTCTCTGTCTGTGTCTCTCATCTCTCTGTCTTTCTGTCTCTCTCTGTCTGTCTCTGTCTCTGTCTCTGTCTCTGTCTCTGTATCTCTCTCTCTCTCTCTCTCTCTCTCTCTCTCTCTCTCTGTGTGTGTGTGTGTGTGTGTGTGTGTGTGTGTCCCACACATATGCTAAAGATTCAATTTTTAAAAAATCTACAAATCAGGAAAACCCTGTAGAGGGACGTTCACCAAATGTTAGCACTGTTTTTCCTTGTGTGTGTTGACTCGGCTTTTCTGTATTGTCGAGATATCTGCACTAACACATATAAAACAGCAACTGCATCCCCCTTCTAAAACACAGCCTGGCCTGTACCAGTGCAGCTTGCTTCCCTCTGTGTTTCAGAGCATCGGGCACCGCTACTTAACCCCAACGCTGCTGCTCTTTCTCCACCGCACTGGGCCTGTGCACTGGAGGGCACTGGTGACATCCATGACTACTGACAGCTGGCACTCTCAACTCCAGCTCCATCCCGGACCTTGCTCCTGAACTCTAGCTTGAAGTTTCCAACAGTGACAAAGACAGATCTTCTAGGTGGTCCAGGAACCTTCAGAATGGGCTCTGAAAGGACAAAGCTGGGGAGCATGCAACTCCTCATGCTTCAGGGACCTGGTGTCACGCTGTCAACCCTCCTCCCTGCAACATCTGCCAGCACCCAAGGTGGTGGCTTGCTTGCTTGGCTTTCGTCCAGGACTCCGTTGTGTCACCACAATGAGTTTCCGCAGCAAAGGACCTGATAGGATCCTTGGAGAGGCAGCTGGCGGGTGGACAGGGAACTGTTGGGGGAAGCCTGGGCCCTGAACCTCCCCCAGCTTCCCCTGACAATATTTTAACTCTGCAGGCCTGCAAGGAAACATTTGCATTTTCCTCTTTCTTTTTTTTTTTTTAATTCATTTCAGTTTTACTTAGGAAAACAAAATAAAAGAGCACCTTCTCCAGGTTGCAAAATCTCATTCCTTCACCCTCTCCCTAACATCCCCTATTATTTCTTCCTGAAAGATGATACACAACTCAGAACTCATTAGTATCTGAGGATAATTAGCCCGTCTTCCTCCTTCTGTGGATGGTCTGCTTACACAGTGTTCTGTTTCACCTTCACTGAAATTATTGTTGCTTTTGTCTAAATATAAAGGACAGATTTTGGCTGTCAGGATGGCTGGACATAAATCCTCTATAAAGCAAGCCTCCCACTGGCTTTCACAGGGAGATGGGTAGCACACATGCATTTAATGAGGCACCACATTCTGTCCCATGTACGCAAATACCCCTAAAGTGCTGACCAGTAAGCAGACACAGCCCCTGCACCCCCATATCTCCTAAGTGGGTAACTTAAGATGAAAGAGGGCTGGCCTGCTGGTTTCTGACCTTCAGCTAATGCTGCCCGGCTCGATGGTAGTATCTGCCTGTAGCACCTTTTTAGTTAACCTAGCTCTTTGACCCTCGAGCCATCCTCATGTCACACAAGTAATCTTCACAGGAATGACCATGGACAATCCTCTTAAGTAACCAGGAATCCAGGGTGCTCAAGAAGAGAACTCACAGCCTCCAGGGTATAAAGTTGTTCCTGGATTCTATGGGGGCTGAGGCAAAGGCTGGGGTGCGGATGAAACGAGAGCCTGAAGGAGGATTCAAACTCTCTTGAGCCTCCTCATAGCAATTAAATAGTGGGAGATACTTTTTTTTTCTATGTTACCCAGAATCCTGCACAGAGCATGGTGCAGAAAAGTGACTCTAAACATTGACATGATAGTGTTGAGCCTGTGACAGTTGACAGAAAAAGAGGAGTGTGGCCATTTGGAGGCTCTTTGAGCCTGTTCTCTCTTTAGAGTCAGGGACTGCCCAAGGTGTCAAGGCCTTTGAACACTAAAGAGCCCAGGCAGGAACTTAGCCTTTAGCTAAGCTGACTAGCAGCAGCATTGTGTGAGAAGTGATGTAGACGTCGCCCGCGATGTGAAGCGCTCACAGATTCGGGTTGACTCCTTTCCTTCCTTCCAGGACCTAGAGGTGCTGCCGGCATACAACTTTGCTTTGCTGAGTGCACACACAACCCAAACAAGGCCACTGGGGGGGGTCTTCTGTGCCCCCAGGTCACACTAGGAAGGGATGAATGGACCCTTTTCTGCTTCTCTAAGAATACAGCTTTGGGGGAGGGCATTAGTCTACCTAGCAACTGGCACAGCATCCCAGTTTGACTGGGAGTCTAGAGACCAAGATGGCCATATAACACCACGTGTGTACGTATAGAAGCACACAAGTGCAGCCTCCAGTGAATGACACCAGCGTTCTAATCTGTAAAGCTTTGGGGCTCTACATGGCAAATAATCTTGTCAGTACTTTGGCACAAAAAAAGGGGGGGGGAGAAACTCTCAAATGGTAAGTTGTTTGGGTGAAGAAAAGTAGTGATGTAAATTAGCTAAGATCTAAAAGAGATCGTGACAGGCCAGGAGGAAGGTAGGAAGGTAGACACACCAGGAAAATGAGGAAGCAACCTAGAAACTGATCGGAGCTACATGGGTGCTTCAATTTCTACCAGGAGAGGTTCCTAAAGGGGTGAAGGGTGATGAGGATGTGCCTGACCTAGGTGTGTCTTTGGATGTAGCTGGGTGGACTGTACTTTCCCCGTGTCAGGCAGTCTTCATAGGCAAGCTCCTTCTGCTTGGTACCTGAAGTTTGGTCAAGTGCTTAGAAGCAGGGCTTGGTCATAAGGCTGAATGCCTAAGGTTCCAGGTTCTTTAGCACGTGGCAGTCTGTTCCCTGCTGTCGTCACGGACTATCCAGGACTAGACTGGGGCTGGAATCAGCTACTAGTTGATGTCAGAGAATATGATGGAGGAGACCTGGCATTGCACCCGTCTGTCTACCCAGCGTTCTGTGCAAGCTAGGTCAGCACAGGGCCTGGAAGCAGCGCCGCCTGGCGGTAACTGCTTGTGATCAGAGCAGAGCCTGGCTCCTCAGCAGGTGCCGGCTGAGAGGAAGGAAGCTCCGAATGGAACAGTAGAGCAAGAGAGTCTTTGACCCAGACACTTCTGCGTGCAGCGGCACAGCAGCTTATGGCAAGGCATGAAGAAACTCAGTCCTGTGCCGGGAGGGATTAAAGACAAGTTCACCGAGGCCGAGCCCTCTAGACGAGGAAGCCACTTGTCTTGTGCGTTGCATCAGAGAGAGGGGAGAGGTTGGGAGTCTGTGGGTTAAAGCAGAGGCAAATGAGGGCGCTGAAGCCAGCAGATATCCGGAAAGGACTTTAGACCTAGTACTAAAAATTCGGGTTTCATGGCACGATGAACCTCTAGAGACTTGGGAAAATATTTTGTATATTTATCCAAGAGATAAATCGACCCATGCTTAGAAGGGTCCGGGACCGAGCTGGCGTCAACATCTGCAGTCTAGTATTCCCTCTGGGCCCTGGCCCTAGACTCACTTTAAACCAGGTAGAACACACCGGCGCCCCCAGCTCCCCGTGTGGCGGGACCTGCCGGGCTCCAGCGCCGCCACCTCGGTTTCAGCTCGCCATTAGGATCGCAAGCGGATTCTGGAGCCCCTGGACCCGCGGTGCGCACCGTCAGCTAGAGCCATTGGCCACTAATAGCAACAACGGAGCGGGCTAGGAATATCAGTAGAAAAAAATCAGCCGGCTGGGTTGGGAGCGCCCCATCCTGCCGCGCTGTGTCCCCGCCTCGGGGGTCCGGGTCTGGGGGCGGGGACTGGGGCCCCGCCAGGCCCGGGGGTGGCGCGGGCAGGAGGAGGGGCTCCAGAGAGGGGCAGGGGCGGAGCGAGCGGCCGCGTCTCGCAACCAAGTGAGTTCGCTCCGAAGCCCGCGCCGCCGCCGGCCCGCACCTCGGGCGCCCGCCGCCCCCGCCGCCGCCCGCGCGGGGGTGTAGGATGCTGGCGGGCGCCAGGCACCAGCGGCGGCGGCGGCAGCTACAGCAGCCCCAGCAGCCCCAGCAGCCCCGGTGGCCGCAGCCTCTCCCGTGGCCGATGAATGCAGACCCGCCGCCACCGCCCTGGGTTTGGATGGTTCCCGGCACCGCCGGGCTGCTCCGGCTTGGCGCCGGGGTCGCGCCCCCGCCGGTGCTGTTGGCCTCAGCGCAGCCTGCCTCCGCCTCGCTGCTCCCGCGGCTTCCCGGCTGGCCAGCTCCGGGCGAGCCCCTGCTGCCCCTGCTGCCGCTGTCCTCTGCGCCAGACCACGCCGCCGTGCACCATTATCCCCTGCTCCACGGACAGGTAACGGCTCCAGCCCCGGTCCCACCCAGGCTCAGTATTGCGGGTCTCCTGTCCTGGGACTGCCCTGACCCCCGGGTTGGCGTCTCTCCCTCCCTGGGTGGGTCTGGGTTCCCCACACCATCAGGACGCGGCCAAGCAGTCATACATTGGCAAGAAAGTTCATGCTTCGACGTCCGGTTTTGCTTTAGCAGTTTTTGCGATATCACCCCCGCTCCCCGGCTCTCATTAGAGCGCTTTAGACCCAGCAGCCCTGGCTGAAGCCAAACAGCCTGGACCCAACTTTCCCGGGGGCCGGGCGCTGTCCAAATCGCGGTCCTGAAGTCGCCGCCGCTGGGCTGAGCGCTGCAGCCAACAACCGTGTCTGCCATCGCCTCGAAGTTAATACTTTTACAGTCTCCACCAGACTTGAAAGCAAGCTGCAGATCAATAGCTATTTCTGATTCTGATCTGGTCCCCCTACTCCTTCACATAGATTCAGGGCAATGCTTAAGAGAATCCCAGCCACAGAAGGCAGTCTGGAAATCCTGCCATGACAGTGTCTTGTGGGAGGAATTCCTCTCCTGCTCTCTGAATTCCCTTAAGCCAGATCTCACTTTACAAGAGTTTGGCATTCAGAGGCTGGAAGAGCAAAGAAAAGTGACTGCACCTTTGATTGATGGTGCGGTGGTGCAACCTTTCCTGGCTTCGGCCAAATTCGTTGTTCACTATCTGTGCAAATGAGTTTGAATCCAGGAATAGCATATATTTCACTCAGAGAGTGATATTAGCACATTCAAATGAGCATTCTGTCACAGTATACCTTTGCATTATTTTAGCCGGGTACCACCTTGTGAGTTTTTCTAGAAGACGTCATGAAACTATCTCTAAGGTATTCCTTAGACTTAACGATACAGATACGTGCTGTACTGGGCATCCTATCTAGATGTGTGATACACATTGTATTCAGCTTTATTGGGTAAGCTCTGCTAGCATTTGCCATGTTTAGGAGGGCTGCCATTTCAGAGTGTTACCACTAGAGGTACATAATGTCAAGAAATGCCCCCCGCCCCCCCAAAAAAAACCCTGCATTTCTCCCCTGCATAAATAAAAATTTAAAAATCCAGAAAGAAATCTTAGCATTAGTCTTTTGAATATTTTCTTCAATTCACTATCCAAATAAGGACAGGGAGAATCAGAAAGTTATTTTTTACATATAACAAACAAACAAAACATGTGACTGACACAGTAGCCACTGAGCTTTCCCCCATCCCAGCATCACTGGGGTGAGGCCTGGGTGGTTTTAGTGGGTGACCCACTCTCAGCCGTCTGTCCCTCGCCGGGCTGGCTGTCCTATTTTCTGCACTGAGAACTTCAGCCAAGCGCTCCTTACATTTTCTTTGCTTCGGAATCTGTTTGTCTTAATGAACCTTGAGAAAGTTACAATCTTAACTCTTTAAAATAGTTTCAAAATGATAAATGAAATGATGCAAGGTGATATACAGAAGGGGATGCCAGAGACACAGCTCTGTGCTCTCTCTATGACTGGAGGCTGGGAATTCAAAAGAAATGAATTCCCTTCATGGCTTCCCATCAGCCCAAGTCTGTCTCTCTCTCTCTCTCTCTCTCTCTCTCTCTCTCTCTCTCTCTCTCTCTCTCCTCCTCCTCCTCCTCCTCCTCCTCCTCCTCCTCCTCCTCCTCCCTTTCTTCCTTCCTTTGTTAAGTTAGTCCTTTGACAACTCCTGAATGTATTGAAGCCTTTCTGGTTTCTCCCCCCTCCCACACCCCCTCCCGCACCCCCTCCTGGACCCCCCCTCCCCCGCCTTTCCTCCCATATCGTCCACTCCCTCCCCACCAGTCCCTTTCCAGGACTCCTGACTTAGGGCTTGCCTTCTGACCTGCTTAGCTCCCCTAGCTGTCTGTGCAACCAGGGGCCGTGGAAGTGCCTTTGTTGTCTCATGGTCTTATCTTGGAAGTTCTTTCCCAATTATCAAAGAGACTGAAATAATAATTTTTATGATGATCCAAATATAAAATTTTTACAAGTTTCTTTGTAATTTATAAATGGTTATGGTATTTCATGATTGGAAATGAGATAATTTTCTCATCAAATTTCTACACTTTTAAATTCCTTTATCATAGAAGTTTTTACAGCATCTTTTGGTACAAATCATGCTGATGTTTCTTTCTTTCTTTCTCTCCCTCTTTTAAAATTTTGCATCCCTAGTGGCTGTTTGGTGGTCATTCCCCGTCCATAGGACTAGCCCCCTCCTCTGCTGTGGAGTTGGTGCCCCTTTTTCCACATGTCTGTCCTTCTACTCTGTCACCTCCTGTTTCGAAAAGCTGGATAGATAAGAGGATGCCTAATTACAAGGTAAAAGTGCAAGCAATTTAATTGGATAAGTGGATTTTTAATTGATAAGTTGCTGGGTATCACCCTGTTAACAGAAAACATTATGCATTTTCTAATTGTAATAGATCGGTTATTTGAGTACAAAGAGGGCTCATTTCAGGACCAGACTGACCTGTTCAAAGACATCTGCAGATAGGGAGAATCTTGATATAACTTGAATGAGTGGGTTGGGTTCTGTTGATAAAAGCACTAAATCTCTGAATCAGATTTTTTTTTTCTGCCTTAAAATGTATAACCATCGACCAAACCCCACTCTTAAACATTATACAATGCAGCTTTTACATTTTGGGAAAGCGTTTTTCTCATGATTCTCACTTTGTTTGTTTTTTTCTTCTTCCTGATGGTTATAAATTCAAATTTCCTGAATATTGTTTACTTACTTGCCTATGAAAGATGGAGTAACACGTTAATTTGTTCTACCACACGAAGTGGTGGTCTCGTTGTCTTTAGTGTGTCACCTGACTATTGGGCTGAACTGGCTAGGCTGACAGTTAAAGATTAGCCCAGTCTCAGCTAGAAGCCTTTCTCTGGCTTCTCACAGCAATCCTTTTCTTTAAGTTTTAGATCCACACTTTACGACATGCCCAGTAGTATAACACCCACCATTTGACCTGCGAGCAATAGCATACACCTGTGCTTTGCACCAAGTGCTTTGTTTTAAATGTTTGCTTGCCTTTGTTTTGAACAGATCTTTTTTAATAATTCCTTTGCTCTGGACTCAACATGGATATACCCTGAGGAATCAGGAATCTTCCACAGTCATGAAAAAACTCATTTTCTGGCAAACCAAGTAACTCCATCTCTGACCAGGCCCACTCCTGCCTCGAGGCCTCTCCCCACCATGGTGTTAGCAGCTCAACCAATACCAGGTCAGTGCCTAAAGAACAATGATAATGTGACTTCTCTGCCCGTCTGTGTTAATCATGAAAAAGAAGTGTCACTTTCGTGACACAATCCTCTCTGCAAATTCTCTAATGACGGACGCATTGCACAGTGTGAATCTGGTTTAAAGGTTGAATCCGGTCACCCAGCCACTCCGGTTCTTCAGCTTAGGGTCAGTTTTGAAGATGAGGAGGTAGCTGAGGGATTTGTGCAGGATAATAGGTAATATTGGCTATGTTCTGCTTTCATGACTGGACTGTTTTCTGCTACTGTGAACAAGGACTCCAGACGAACAGTTATCTTTAACCGTGCTGAATGTCTGGAGTGCTACATACATGGATGCTTGTGGGTCTGCAGGGGACGGGCACACGCATAGATTCTGTACATTCTGCATTGTCAAGGCGGGTGCCAGTGGTGACGTAGGAAACTTTCAGCAGATGAGCTTTGTTCTATCTTTGGAACCAAGTGACCCGACGGAACATTTGTCCTGTAACATAGCCCCTCTAGCCCCCTACCACGAAACAATCCCTGGGTGAAATATTGCATAATAAACCGGTATTGCAACAGGAGAATAAAATCATCTTATGAATTTTTAAATTGATTTTTTTAAAATCACCTTAACATACGATCATATTACAAAAGCAAATGTTGCCGGTGCCAAAATTGTCTTGCAGCCCCTTCCATTATGGAATATTTTATGACTGCAGAATTACATTATCTTCCTGTAATTTCCTACCTACCAAGCTTATCTCAATATGTGTCTCTAAAATTTAGTAATAAGGAGCTGTTCCTGTGGATACCAGCACTAGGGTGGGGGATGCATTTATTTCCTTCTCTGTTTGCCTGCATATTTATTCCAATTTGCAAGGACCCTTGTTTAGCGATAACTCAGGAAGAACAAGGCAGCAGGTCCCACAGGCTTTGCGATTCTTGACTGAAAGTGCCTTCCTTCTTTGTTATTATGCATTGCTGGTTGATTGAGATCTGACCGAACAACAGGTGTACACGTGTTTGTGACGCCTCATAGCGTGATGTTCATGTTTTCTATTTGCATTATTAGTAGTGAAAGATAGCATGACACATGTCATATTATATGAGTGTGCTGTGACTTTCAATGACTCTTGGAAGAATGATATTACTTCTCGATGCATGAGTAAAGTCACCCAGTCAATCTGTGGAGTTCCTTCTTTTCACTCGTAGCAGCAGACCATATAGACATTACTCAGAATGCCTCAGTCTTCCCAGGAAGCACTGAGAAGCCAGTAACTTCTCAGATTGCTTACTTATGATGATGCGGCACATATCTTACATTCTATTCAATAAGCATTTATTAATTTCACTTTCTGATTTGGGGAATAGTAACCCTTAGAGGATGACATGATAATTATGTTATAGTAATCTTTCACTCCAATCTTACCCACAATTAGTCAAATTTTTGCTTTTAATCTTCCCAAAATTTTCTCTTTTGTTTTTTTTTAATCCAGCACTTGAGGCCTGACTTACCTTGAGGAAACGTTGACCTGTCTCCCAAAGTGACTGACACTCAGATGTGTCTGTTTGAGATGGGAGTTTCCACATTGCATCACTAAATTTGACTTTTTGTTAAGTTTCAGAATTCTCAGAAATTTTTCACCTTTGAAAAGAATAAATTGAATGCCTGGTGAACAAATATGTAAGAAGTTATTTAGGTTTTATCAATTATCTAGCAAAGCACTTGCTTCCCTAACCAAGCAAGAAAAGGTGAAAGACAGAGTTAATTCCCAAATCAGTTAAAATGTAAAATATATCACTTCAATTTTACCATGAAAGCTAGAGACTGTACCTTTATTAAAGCATGTATATATATATATATATAAATTATATTTTGTACCTTATAAGTGGATAATTTTGCATATTGTATTTAATGTCCATTGCAATTTACATTATACAAGTATGCATGATTATGGCCATGTACATTTTTATACAAGCACATAATATAAAGTATATTATTATAATAAATATAGTATATGATTGACATATCATATTGACCAACTTTGTTATATATGTTTTCTGTTCAGAATTAAGTGGCCTTAGAATCAGAGAAATTTAATTGATTTCTTTCAAATTAGTCAAGGAAACATAATTAGAATTTCCAGAGAACAGGAGATGTGAGTCTTAAGCTCTTATTTTAAACAGTGCTACTGAACTAAGACTTTACTTTTCTTGGCTGGGTAGTGGTTTTTGTGTAATAATATCCTTCAAGTGCTGTTCATTCATGCGTTGACACTTGAGGGACAGTGGAAGGTTACATGCCAGGGACTCAAGTGACACATGCCTAGCGAGCAGTTTGAGTAATCGCGCTGTTGGCTGCCTTGCTAGAGGCCACTGCGGACGGGAAGCTGGGGCTCAGACTAATGCCACACCTCCCTCACTTAGGCTGGTTAGCAGTTAACTATCGTTCCAGAGGTTCAGTTCATATGAGCTCAACTTGACTGAGCTTGGAAAACTATCTGAACTTTGACGTACCTCAGAGGATTTCACGTTTTAGACAAGCCGTGCTCACGCATGATTGCTCTTCTACTCTGAGCCGGAAGCAGCCCCGGCCGCCTCAAATGGGGGAAGTTATGATTGATGTTGGTAAGAGGGGGCGGGGGTAGTCGTGAGAACCCGGCTGTGCAGTCTACTGGGGGAATGGAAAACAGTAGGTCAAAATCATGTGACATAGTTAGAAATGATGGGGCACCTTGAGGGAAGGGTGCTACCTCAGGGCAGGCAGAGCGGATTGCTAAGCCAAGCAGAAGATATGACGTGCAAGTAACTACAGGCAATTAAGTGAGGCTGGGCTTGTAGGAGTCAATGGGGAACCTAGATGGGACAGTAGAGACCAGGCTCAGGCCCTCTTTAGCCAGAGACATCCCTGAGAGTTCGGGCTTCATAAATGTCAGGAGATTTTGCATTGTCTTCCTACTCTAATGGACCCACACCTCCTCTAGGAAAGCAGGGATTCATCCCGGGAAGTCGAGGGGCATCAGGAGCATCAGTATCTTCTCACTGGCCATTAGATCCAGCATGTGAAGGCAGAGTCACAGCTGTAGAAAGCAGGGGCTGTGATAATAATTAAGTGGAAATGGTCCCTAATGATGGTGTTAATGGGCCGAACTGAGAAGTAATCCAAGCCTCCTTCATTCCCAGCCCTTAGCAGCTGATTCAGGGTAGGAAGCAGGCAGGCAAGAAAGTGTCCAGGGCCAGGACAGTCCTCCTGATCAGGCTGCAGGAGGCACTGGCTTCATCTCCCCATCAGTCCTCTTCCTCCACGGAGCAGGTGATTCCCGGGAAGCATGTCAGGACGCTATTCGGAACTAAAATAGCTGAGGCTGAAAGCATCAAGCAGTGGGAAACGATCATTAACTCACTCGCCGGACAGTAGAGACACAAAATAAACAGTGTCTGGAGGGAAACTGGAGATTCGAGGAAGAACCATTTATACAGCAATGGCCATTAGCCTGAGATCAGAAAGCCCGAGTCTACACAAATGTATACTATGCAAACTAGTTGTGCCATCCCGACTAGTGTGAGAGGCAGATGGGGGGAGAAGACAAAAGCTCAGGAGTGCAGCCTAGGCGTGCTCAGAATCCTTTGACCCACAAGATGCAGAAGAAAGACCTGGTCAGCCACTCTTTCAGGTAGGGCAGATTTTAGTATAATTTAACATGCATAAATAAATAAGTAACCACACAAGATCAGAAAGGGTTGTAATAAAAAATGAGTGGCCTCAGTGGAAGACCATCGGAAGAGATGGGAGAGGCACAAGGGCGGTTCTGAGACATCGTGATTAGAACCACCCAGGAGAAGGCCCAATTGGAGACAGTCTGCAAACACGCCCTCTTTGCCACGGCGACTCTGGAAAGCAGCCCCTGTTCAGAGAAGGCGATGGGCACAGAGCCTGATGCCCTGACCTCCCCTAAACGAAGGTACAGTGTTGGAAAGTACAGTGTTAAATGGGCCGAGGAAGGGCGTCTCCGCTCCCCAAAGCCTGGTGCAGTCATCACTTTTCTCATTGCTGTAACCTAATACCTGAAAAGAAACAAACTTAGGGGGAGGGGGAGGGAGAGCATGCATTTGGACTCACAGTTTGAGGGGGGTTGTACACTCTATTATGTATGCCTGAGCCTCCGGAGGTCACCCCACACTCAGTCCACAGTGGAAGCACCACTCAGGAGAGCTGAGAAAGAGACTCAGCTCAGTCCATCTCACGCCGCTAGATCTGCTCTTCATGTCGAAAAGCGTTAAGAGAGTAGGAAAAAAAATCGTTAAATAATTATGTCTCACCAGAAAGTCATGCTGGTACCCAGGTGGGGAAGGATTCTTTTGGAGCAGCGAGGGGCCGGTCCGTAGGAAAGCCCCCCTGGCACAGCGGCTGCCGTCACTCCACCCACAGTTTCTGATTTTTTTTCCTTTTTTGTTTACACTCGGGTTGTTTCAAAGCACAATATCTGCCTTTCAAAACGAAGCTTTCTGTACTTTACACTTTATATTTCTCTATAGGATTTTGGCACTTTGATTTCTATTTTCTTGTTATTCTCCGCTTTGCCGTTTCTAGTCTGGTGGCATTTATGCTTTGTTTACTTTTGAGTGTAAAGTGACTTGGAATATGTCATACAGATTCTGGTTTTTCCCCCAGCAATTACCAAATGAGATTTTTAAGAAATCCGACTTGAGTTTATGGGGGTTTTATTTCAAATTATGAGACTACCACTACATTAGAAGTCTTCCGTGAAACATGAGACATTTGGAAATATCCATATTGTGTACTTTTATTATTTTCTTTTTAACTTCCTTTACTAAGAAATGAATCTATAGCAAGACCTCAGAATGAGGAAGTCAGGCTTCAGAATATTTGCAAACATCAGCATTTGTGGTTAATAACAGTGGATAGATATGAATGTTTTGTAGCTTGGTCACTGGAGTGAGCAAAAAGCTCTAAGCTATGCAGAAATGCAAAAGCTCAAAGTCTGTTGTCGGAACCCCCGAAACACACAACTAATCACAAGGTTCCCTAAGACTGAAGCTGGACCAAAGCCCCACCCCCTAGGTAACCCAGGATCGGTGCATGGTGTGCCCCCTCTGTGGTCTAGGCATATAAATGTCCATAAGTGGAGACACAAATGCTGAAAGAGATGGTCAGGTGCCCCAGAACGCAAAGCCCCATGGAAGAGTCACTGCTGAGGGAATTTGAAGCCTAGGTAGGCAAAAATGACAACGGGGGCCAAGTCCAGGTCAACTCCTATGTATACTGAGCCTGCCTCCCATGCTGACAGCCTGATACAAGAAGGGCGGCGATGTGCCCCAGAAGGAAGCCGCACACATGGCATTTTCTACTTACAAGGGCTAGCACTGGGTAAGAGCATTGCAGGACTTGCAAATCAAGCAAGAAATTCATCTATCAAGGAACAATCAGGAGAACCAGAGACCTGCAGACTGAAACTCTCAGCATAACACTGATTAACATATTAATCACCTGATGGGGGAACAGGTGTGGGATTTCATCAGATACGTGGAAATAAAGTTAGGGAAATATTAAGAAGATTATATAACATCTGAGATGGAAAAGGGCTTTGATAGGCTCACGAGGAGATGCAAAGAAGCAAAGGACGGAGTTAAAGGATAGAATAATAGAAACCCTGGAAACTGCATTTCAGAGAGGATGCAAGTGGTGAAACGGAGCCGGAGCCTGCATCCTCAGAGCTGAGAGATAACATCAGATGGTTAACATATGTGTGATTGAAGTCCTAGAAGAACACATGGCATGAAAAGCATTTGGAGAGATAATGATCAAAGGTGATACAAAAATAAACTGTTGTCAAACTGTAGATTCAAGAATCTCAGCCAACCCAACCGGAAAAGAGCAACGTGAAAGAGACAGAAACTGAGCACTCGACAAGTCAGAGTCAAACTTGTAAGGAAAAAGACTCAAAGCAGGCCTCGGAGATAGAGAAAAGACACATTACACAGACAAGAACAAAGATCAAAATCTCCCGAGTTTTATTGCCCCGAGGAAGCGATGTGTTTGAAGGGCTCCGTATCGCTAAAGATCTCTCCATCTACAACTTAAACCAATAAAAAAACAAGCAGAACCTGAGGTGAAATACCATCCCAAATAAACTAGAACTGAAAAGAATTCATTGTCTGGATATCATCAGCTCAAGAAATGATAAAGAACCTTCTCAGGAACAAATAATGTAGTATCCGAGAGAAATTTACCTCCCCTAGACAAGAAAGTAGAGAGATGGAGATGATAAAGGTGGTATTGTTCTCTCTCAACTGCTCTGATAATAGCTGCTGGTGTAACGGAGCAGTGAATAGTGACAGAGCATGCCTCACAGTTACAACATTTGCAAAATATAAGAGGCAAGCTGGCTTCCACAGGGGTCTCAGAGGAGGGACCAGGAGTGTGAAACCAGAACACCTTCGCACTGTCTACTGTATGACACACAGTGATATCTGACAGTAAATTCTGTGGACTTAACGTAGACCTGGTACCTCCATGTACGACAAAATAAGTGTAGACATAATTGATTCATAACAAGTAGTCAATCTAGCCACCCAGGGATACACAGTGAGACTCTTTCTTAAAAAACAGACAGACAGACAGACAACAACAAAACCAAAACAAAATCAATAAAACAAAGCCAAGTGTGGTGATGCACACTTTCAATCCCAGCATTGGGATACAGAGGCAGGTAGGGCTCTGTGAGTTCAAGGCCATTCTGGACTGTATAGCAAATTCTAGGCTACCCAGGTCTACACAGTAGACCCTTTCTCAAAAACTGAAACCAACATTCTCTGGGGACCCAAAGACTACTCTGGCCAGGGACGCAGGTAGGCTAACTGCAGATTTTCACCTCTCTCTCCACTCTTCCAAACCCAGTCCCCTAGTCTCAGTGCCAGCTCTGCAATAGACCACATGCTCCAGGTTCACCTTCTCTTTGCCCCCATCTCCAACACAACACACAGAGCTTCTCCTCCAACCTTCTGTATCCCCATCCTGTATTCCCAGCCCCCTCCATCCTCTGATAACCCTCCAGCCATGCCTGCCAGAGAAACAAGTAAATGGGTGGAACTAGAAAAAAAATCATCCTGAGGGAAGTAACCTAGACCCAGAGAGACAATATGCTCAGTGCCTTGCTCAGCCACCATCAGAGAAACAGCCTTCTGCTGCAGATGGGAACAGAGACAGAGTCCCACAGCCAGACAGTATGCACAAGGGTGAGAGACCTTGGAACACCCCGCCCTAAAGAGATGTCTCCATCACATCCCTCTCCTCGGGGCTCAGGAATCCCTATGGAGAAGGATGCAGAAAGTGTGCGGAGCCAGAGGGGACGGAGGACACCAAGGCAACAGGGTCTTCTAAGTCAACACGATCAGAACTCACATGAACTCACAGACTGAGGTGGCACACACAGGGACTGCATGGGTCTTCGGCGGAAGTGCTCCTGGAGCGGAAAGGAGAAGTGGACAAATGTCCCATCCTTAATCCAGAAGCTATGTCCAATTGATCACCATTGGAAATGAAAATTTAATTTTCTCCAAAGGAGTCTCACTAGGGAAGCAAACTACTCATAAGGGTGGGTTGTGCACCCGGCAGTAGATGACCAACAGGAAATAAACTCAACCACATCTTTGGAGGTTCCTTGTCTCATAATATTATGTCAGGGCGTTACTTACTTATTTATTTATTCTCTCTGTCTCTGTCTCTCTGTCTCTCTCTTTCTGTCTCTGTCTCTCTCTGTCTCTCTGTTTCTCTCTGTCTCTCTGTTTCTCTCTGTCTCTCTGTTTCTCTCTCTCTCTCTCTCTTCTCTCTCTGTGTGTGTCTCTGTGTGTGTGTTACCTTACAGGTCTTTTGTATGTATATGTTGGCTTCTAGTTTTGCATTTTTGTGGGATTCCTGAGTGTGTGACCAAGTGTGTCTCCGCATCTATATCTGATTTTTGTGTCTTTTCTTGGTCTCTTTTCCTTCTGTTTGTTTGTAGTATCCTGTTCCAATGTGTTCGCTTTTGTTTTACTTTATATTATTATGTTATATATCATATTTACTATATGATTTTCCTTTAGAAGCCTGCTTGTTTTCTAATAACAGACAGAAAGGGGTAGATCTGGATGGGAAGAGAGATAGGGAGGAACTGAAGGAGTAATCAGAATATATTATATGAGAAAAAAATCTATTTTCAATAAAATGAAAAAAAGGGAAAATCCATATGAACAAATAAAAATGCACCAAGAGAGTCTGCTGCAGCTGTCTTAGTGCTTTAAAGCCCCCACAACAAAACAAATATGAGAAAAAATTATATAATTATTCAACATAAAATCAGGTAAAAAAAGAAAGAGAAGGATCCCACCATAGGAGAACAAAAGAGACATACATGACCGAAACCCTGCACTTGCACATGAACACATGCGGTCTGTCATGGGGTGTCTGTAGCTGTCCCTCGGGCCAGAGTGGAGGGCAGACTCCTGTCAGTCTTCCAAAGCTGAAACCATGTCACCTTCTTGCTGTTTTATATAACATGTAAAACAAACTATACAGTGGATATTGAAACGTGAAGCTTAACTCCCTGTTGACAGGCAGAGGTTTTCAGATTTCTAGCACAAATACGTGAGTGATGTCTATTGCTTTTAATACAATGCCATGAACTAGGTGAAAGTTAAAGGGAGGGGGTGATACCTGCCTCCGCGTGAGTCCAGAGGACTGGGAGGAGGGGGATAATTAATAGGCAAGAGAGAATTCAGAGATGAAAAGGAGCTTGCATAAATAGAAATACCCAGAAAGTGTCTGGAAGGACAGAACAGTTCCAACCAGGAGCGTTCACACAGGACGAACATGGATAGAATAGAAATCGGTGCAGGTGGGTTTCAGGGGCAGCTGGAGGCAGCACCTCCTGCACCAGCAAGAAGGTCACATGGTCTCACCTTTGGAAACTGACAGGAAGGAGTCTGCCCTCCACTCTGGCCAGAGTGACACTTAGAGACACACCATGATAGACATGTGTTTATGTGCAAGTGCACGGAATCTCTCATGCCCGCATTCTAGGCTGCAAAATAACCCTACAGATACCGAGTGGTTAAAATCTATACGAGTTTCCTTCTGGCAAAAATAGCATCAATTTAGAAACTAGTAACAGAACAGAAAAAAATCTGAAAAATGTCTAAATACCTGAAAATAGAATAATGTACTCAAAGTAACACACGGGTCATAGAGGTAGAGGGAGTCAGAAAATATTTTGATTTAAATGAAAATGAAAATCATTATAAGAAATCTTGTGGGGGCACAACCAAAGCAGGACACAGACAGAAATTTATAACATGAAAATCTCTGTATCGGAAAGGAAAATTTAAATCAATGCTTACCCTTAAGCAACTAGAAAAGAGAGAGCTTCCTTGCCAAAACAAGCCAAAAGAACTGTAAAAAAAAAATGATGACTCAGTTTTGCTTTCTGTTGCTATGATAAAATTCTCCGACTTAGGGGAGAAAGAGTTCTCAATTGCTGATTGTAGTTATTCATAGCAGGGAAGGCACAGTGTCAGAAGCATGAGAGAACCGGTCACATCACAGCCATAATTAAGAGCAAGGAGCAATGAATTAATGCTAGGGCTCAACTAACTTTCTCTGGCTTAATCAAGTCCAGCATCCCCAGCCTAGGGAGTGGCACCACCCACTGTAGGTGAATCTTCATAACTCAACTATCATAACCATGACAACCCCCCTCCCCATAGGCATTGTGTACAGACCAAACTGACCTAGACAGTCCCTCATTGAGACTTCCTTCCTAGGTGATTTTAGATTGTGTGAAGCTGACCATTAAAATGAACATAGAATATAAGAAGAGATGTCAAATAATTTAAAAAGAGTAATGTTCAGAAAATTAATGAAAGCAAAGCTGAAGTTTTAGAGAGATCAGTACAGCTGGTCATCTCCTGGGTGGATCTGAGGTAACAAAGGAAGCCGATGCTGATGAGCAATATGAGAACAAAACCAGTTATCACTCAAGGCTCTGTACAAAACGCAGTAAGAAAATGTGAGTCACTGCCTCATGGAGTGTACTCAAAGCTTTAACAAAACAGACAGACTCTTTGTACAGAACGAGCTGAGTCAAAGAGGCAACAGAATGTGACCAGAACTGAGTGCTTCTGAGCAGCGGGTCCATTTAGAGGCCTTCCGGTGTGGGGCAACCTTGAAGATGGCAAGGGGAAACATGAATGGAACAAGTCAGGATTGGAGAAATAAACCCTTTGTAAAACTAACCGAATCTGAAATGCACATGGAGTACGTTGCAAGCCTTTCTTTCTTGGAGATGGATGGGAAGGCGAGATGGAACGTCTCAGAGAGGGCTGCACAGACACAGTGCAGACTGGTTTCCAGATTCGCGGACAGGGGGTTAGAGGAAGTAGAATGAATTATAAAAAAGCCAACCACAAAAAGAAAGGCAGATATGCATAGCTTAAATGATCATAAATAAATAAGGCTGATTAAAAATGTTTCCCTCAACCCTGTGGACATGAAACAAATTACAAGATAGAAACATTTACTTTCTGTCATGTGTTGAACTCTTCACTGGGACCCAGAAGCTATTTAGCTTGAACCAATTATGGGGCAGCTACTTGTATCCCTGTAGGCTTCCAGACAGCTCTAATGGGGCATGTGCTTGGTAACCGCATGTTGGTTCTTTCCCTTGCCTGTGAGTCCCTTTTACACCTGACATATGTGTTACTTCCTATGATGTGCATTTTGGAACATCAGAAATGCTGAGATTATAATATCTATTATGAAAGTGGTTGCCAATTTTTGCAAAATAAAAAAAATTAGAAACTTTAATTATGCAGATAAATCTCAATTATCTAGATAGTTGTAACAATCTGAAACACTGAAGGTATCAATTTGAGTGTTGCTAACATCTGCTGGGATCAAGAGGATCATGTTTCACAATCATGGAGCTGTGTAATGGCAGTCAGACTTTGACCATGACAGGAAGCCCATTGGCTTACTGAAGAAAAGGATAACATACTCATGTCAGTAAATTACATGAAGATGCATTGTGGGATATGGACAAAGGCAACAGCCATCTGTAACAATCTGAAATCACACACTGAGCTAAGAGCTTCACCTGCGGCGATGGTCAAAGCTCCCAGACCATGGGAGGCATTACTCTGCTCGCCACTTTGCCTCCTGGAAGCTCTAGCCAAGAGATGTAACAACATGGAAGACCATTTAGGGATCTCAGAAATATCATCAAGGTCAGCATCAAAACTCTCTGAATTAATTAAAAAGACAGCTCAGCAACATTGATTGATGAGAGATATAGTTCCTTTATGTCAACAGCTTTGTAGACATGGCCGTGGCAGCAACAGGACCACAGTTTTCTGTGACAGTCTTAGAGAACTAGCAGCGGGTACATCTTGAGAGAGTTGCAGGAGGTTTAATGTCTGCTGCTCAGAGGCATTTTCTTACGGTGCATTCTGTGAACACATAGCCCTGATGCCACCCCTCCAGTCTAGTATCCGATGAAAATAGAGAACCCTTTTAATTAGCATCTAAGAAACGCAGGTCTGGATGAAGCTTACTTGTGCAAAGATCTTATTTTATTTTGATTTACTTTGTTTTCTCAGTATGAGAAGAATAGGCTATTTCCATACAAAAAGTTGGAAACTATTAACTTGTGGAAGAAAAAGAGAGCATTGTCCACAGTGCCAGTAACTATCCATAAGGAGCACCAGAGTAGAATTCTTTCCAGACATGCACTACACAAGAACACTTTAGCAATTAGGTATCATTCTTTTATAGTAACTTTGCAGGCTTTTAAAGGACAATAGAGAACAGCTCCTAGGAGTCACTGAAATGCTTACATGCAGGGGAAAGATGTTCCCTCCACTCTTCCTGATCTCCTGTTTTCTTTGTTTACATTTTAATATGTATTTTAATTTACTCTTTGAGAATTTTGCACATATATGCAATGTGTCTTAATTACATCCACACTTCCACTTCCCTCCTCCGAGTTTTCCAAGAGTCCCCTCACCACAGACTATTGTCAACATCATGTGCTCTTTTATTAATTAATAATCTAGCTAGTGCTGCCACTTCCAATGGGTATGAGCCCATCCCATTCAGAACACGAACCTGAAGTAAACTGCTTCTCCCTCCCCTCAGTACCCGTGGGACGTCATGATCCCTCCCAATTCATACTGGAATTTATATTTTCAAACTTTAAGTTTTTCTTTCATTATCTAGGTCTTTGAATGCAATGTTGAAGTAGTTATGACATAGGTGCAGGCTTACAGAGTAGTAGGATTGGCCATGGCATTTGCATGCCCATTTGTTTTCCTTGTTCCTCCTCTCCGTTCCTGCCCCTAATGAACCTTTCCGTCCCCAGGTGCCCTCTTCCATTTTCATGCGACATTTATTCTTACCCCTTGCCCTGCTTCTTTCAAGCCTCTTCTTTCTCCTTTCAGGGTCCCCCTTTTAGTTTTATGACCTATATTCACATTCATGACCACATATATGTGTGTGCATGTGAGCATGTGCACATACACATACACACACACACACACATACACACACACACACACACACACACAGAGAGAGAGAGAGAGAGAGAGAGAGAGAGAGGTTCTGCATACAAGAGAGAATTGCAGTATTATATAGTTATTATTGTTCTAATGTTTTCTATTATCAAGCCTAATGATAATATCATAGCGTAAATGACAGTAACTTGAGAAAGTCCCTCCCATGTAAATTTCCCAGTGGTCACCCCCACACACACCCATGATACAATACTGACATTTTGGTGCAATTCTCTTTTTCTATTAGGCTAATCAGAATTTTCTTTTTATAACTGGTATGTTAGTTAGTTATTGTCAAGTTGGAACATAGCATGGAAGAGAGAATCTCTACTGATGACTTGCCTCCATCAGACTGGCCTATGGACATTTCTGTAAGGCATTTTCTTGATTGATGGTTGATGTAAGAGTGCCCATCCCCTTCTGTGTAAGAAAGCTGTCCGAGCGAGGCAGTGGGAGCAAGCCGGTGAGGTGAGCAGGACAGGATTCTCCTTGATCTCTGCTGTAGTTACTGCCTCTAGGTTCTTGCTTGAGCACCTGACTTGGCATCTGTTAATGGTAGACTGGGACCTGCAAGCCAAATAGGTTTCTCCCCTGCCCCAGTTTGTTTTTGGTCAGAGTAGTTATCACAGCATCAGAGAGGCTAACTCGAACAATTGGCTGTTTGACCTGCATTTTGTAAATGTTAAGTGACATCCATTCCTCAGATGAACCCAAGCTCCTCCTAGTGAATCCTGCGGGCTGTCCTGGAGTTACTGACGTTCCTTTGTTTAGTGTGTTTGATCTATGCTGTGCGTGAATGTGTACTGTGTCTTGTGATCTTCTATTATGTTTGGCGTGAAAGCTCACAGAGAAACACCAACACTCCACTTGAATTCTTTGGGAGCTTTATATTACAATGTCAGAATACAATATTTGTTAAAATGTAGGGCTTGCCTGTTAAAATAGAAGTCAGTCCTCCCTTCGTGGTAAGATTTTTAGCTATTGATTTAATGCATTTCTTTCCGGTTGACTGTTTCATCTTGTTCTGTGTCTGTCCCATACACTCTGGGCGGGCTGACAAATGTATAGGGCGTGCACTTCAGAATCCATCCGTTCCCTGAACTCTGGCGGACATCTTCCTGTAGTAGTCTTTCACAGTTCTGTATAGAGTACCTTTTCTAAACCCTGTTGATAGTTGTCACACTTTGCATATGCAGTATTGTTTGTTCCTTGCTAGTTTAGAAGTTATTCATTCAACACGATTAAGAGTTGCCTAATTTACTGGTTCCTCCAAGAAGCAACTGTCAGATTCTAAGATATTTTCTCACACATTTTACAGCCTTGTGGATATGTGTGCTTTTCTCTCTCTCTCTCTCTCTCTCTCTGTGTGTGTGTGTGTGTGTGTGTTTGGGGGTGGGGTATGGGTGGTTAATCCTGGTTTATTTCTCTTGCTTATGTATTTTCCTGAGTTGTTAAGATACATATTTCCGTATTAGCTTCACATATTATTCCACTACTTTCAGGAACATTGAAAAAGACTTATAGAAATAAGAAAAGGACTTATTTTAAATTGTGTATCTCTGTGTGGGAAAACTTAAAATTTCCTATTTTTGTTATCACCCAGTTCTATTGATTTTTAAATTGTAAAAAAAATTACAATTGGATAAAAAAAACATTTGATTTTTATTGCATGTATTGCATGTAGGTTCGCATACCACAGCACACACATGAAGGTTGGAAGATGACCTTACCGAGTAGGTTATCGATACATAGAGGGCAGCCTAGCTTTATGTCAACTTCCTACCAGCTTGGGTCATCTGTGCGGAGAACTCTACAGAGAAAACATCCGAATCAGAGTGGCCTATGGGCAAGTCTGAAGGGCATTGTTTTTCTTTGTTTGTTTGTTTGTTTTGACTAATGATTGGTGGTATGGGACATAGCTAACTTGGGCAGGGCCACACCCCTGCGCAGGTGGTCCTGGAGTGTATAAGTAAGCAGGAGAGAAGACATGAAGAGCCAGCCAGGAAGTAGTGTTCCTCTGTGGCCTCTTCTTCATTTCCTGCCTCCCTTCATGATGGACTATGAGCTGTAAGATGTAACATTTCCTCTCCAGCAGACTTTGGTCATGGAGTACAGCAACAGAAACCTAACCAAGAGACATGGTTTCTGGGTATTGAACTCAGGTCCCCAGGCTTTCCTGGCAAGCCCCTTACCTGCTCAGCCAATCACCCTATCAGGCCTGCTGTGATTTAAGTTCTATTTAAGCATTGGCCATAGAGCAGTGCTAACAACAGTCTTCGCAGAGATATTCACCGGAGCAATTTCCCATTTGTGGAGTCTTGTTAATAGACATTTTGTTCCTGTTTCCTCATCATTTTAAAGGTTCCGATCATGTTCTTGAGCTGTGTAATAAACATTTCTTTAACATCTGTGGAGAGAGCTTCCTTATGCCAGACTAATACTTCTCAGAATGTCTGAGAGAACTTTTGTTTTTCCCTAGCTATCCAGGGGCTAATATTCCACAAATAACTCACACCTACAATCTACCTCACCTTGAAGAACCTTTATATGAATATTTGATCTCCTCCCTCTGCTAAAAGTTTTGTTTATGTGTCCCCACCCACCTGACAATTCCTGGAACTTGACGACTTGGAGCAGTGACCCCTGACTTCTTTGCTTTATTTCCTTTGCCCTGGTCCTTTGTAAACTGGACAGCTATGAAAGACTGTAAGTCTGACCCAAGCCAATAGGAGAGATGTACAGTCAACACCTGCCTTATACATATATATTTTTTAAAAAACCCAGCACAGCTCGCATCCTTGCTTGCTTTCTCGCCCAGTTTGAGTTATGGCACATTGTTTTCTTTTTGAAAAGGAAATGCATTGCCAAGCTACCATTGCTTTGTTCATGTGTTTCTCCATGCCACGTGGATGTCATTCTTGATTTTCAACACCGCCTGCGTGGTTGTACATCTTTCAGCATTGGGAGCACAGTAGTTTCATGTAGGTCTGTCTGCACAGGCTTGATCGTTATGTTTCAACTATATTTTTATTTTCAAAAATGTTTGCGATGAGTTCCAAACAACTGGAGGAAGGGGAGGCTGTCTCCAAAGCTGTTGCCCATCTGTGGGATATGTTCTTCTAGCTGGGCAGCCTTGTCTGACCTCAGTGGAAGAGGATGTGCCTAGCTGTGCAGAGACTTGATGTGCCTGGGTTAAGGGGGATACCCAGAAGGACCCCAACCTCTCAGAAGAGAAGGGGAAGGAGGATGGGAGGAGGATGGTGAAAGGGGATGACCAGGAGGAGGAGGAGGTCTGTGAATAGGATGTAAAATGAATAAAAAAGCATGAAAAAATAAAAGCAGAAAACAATGTTTGCAAAAGGCAGCTGAGTGTTGTAACAGAGGTGGTTTCTTAAGATCCTCTCATGGTTTAGCATCTTTGTGAGTAGTCCATGTATATTTGGTGATCATAGTTTTATTTTGAGTTTTCCTTCCTATTCTTTGTATGGTAGAGTCACTTCCTACATGGAATATAGAGCAGACCCTCGGCCCTTACAGACTCTCTTCTTAAATAGACCAGTATTTCTTTCTATGATTGGTGTCAACTCTATGTGTTCTCAGAACTGAAATGAGTATTTTTGACATTAAATGGCTGGGTTTTTTCCCCTTAATTAGCAATCTATCTTCTAGCTAGTGAGCTAGCCAATTAGCATTTATAACGAATATCGATCTTTGAAGCTCGTTATGACCTTATTGCTTTTTCACTGCGGTTTCTTCTCAAGTTTCTATTCTTTTTTTCTCATATCTTACATTTTGCTGTTAATTTAACTTTGTGGCCATTTGAAGCTTTTATTATCCTCTATTGTCTGTAATTTATGTCATAAATTCTTAACTTAAAAAGTCTAGTGTTAAGTGCCATGTTGCTTTGCCCATCTCTGTTGAACAGTAGACACTGTAACAATTTGACTGTGGTGTTCATTTTTTTACTGAGGACCCAACTTAATGGTTATTTCAATCATTAACATATGTTTGTAGAGATGATCATTCCTGATATTCTATGCTGGCTAAATATTTAGTTTTCCCAGATGATGTTTCCAAGAGTATTTTGCTAATGGACCTACTTAAGACACTTCTCCTGAAGGCTGGTTACTGGTAAAATCTCTCAATATTGCCTTCTCTGAAAAGTACAAATTTATTTTCCCTTATTTTCAAAGATTTTTTTTTCTGGCCTGAAACTTTTTTTTCCCCCTTACTCTGAGATCTAGTCTATCCGTATTTTGAGGCCTGAATATAACAGTGCTGAGGCTTTCTGTCAGTCTAATTGATACAGTGTGTAGGTCGCCCATCTGCCTTCACAGTGTTTCAGAGAATTTGCCCCTGACTTTATGGGTTCATATACGTTGTTCTTTTGAGGATATGTTTTTGTATTTGGTTATTTCTGGGACTTCATTCAGATGCTACTCCCTCCCCGCCCCCCCCCAAAGGTTAACTTTTTCATCTCTAGACAGTCTATGATCTTTAAAAAGCCCACTTCCTTATTCATTGTCTTGACCCTTGCCCTGTTAAAAACACTTCATACACGGTTACTTTGTATTCTGTGAACATCTGCTCTCCCTGCGTGCCTGTTTACCTTCTATTGTTTTGCTGACTCATTGTAGCTCACTCCCTTCTCTGCTTGGTCTTGAACTCAAGGCTAGCTGGTTGCTTATTCCTGCATTTAAAGATCCTCACTTGTAGAAGTGCAGGGCAGCACCAGCCCTGGGCAGACATCCCTCCTGCAACCAGCCAGCCAGCAGCTCCTGGATTGCTTCTAAGATCCCACAGCTTCTGCAGACCAGGTGGAGCTCCTTTTGCCCTCAAGGTAGACCAGCTTCTTCTATCTGCTACCTGTGGACCCATGGGAAATGGGCCAAACCCTCGTGCTTAGGCTCACTTTTGGTGCCCTGGCCCTGCCTCCCATCCAGAGTAGCTTTCCACTGCAGCTACAGAGACACCCCTGGAGGGAGTCAAGTTCAGAGCCAGTAGGAAATGTTTTCTGTTTCAGCTGAGTTGGGTTTTTGTTGTTGTTGTTGTTGGTGGTGGTGGTGGTTTTTTTTTTTTTTCCCTTTCTAAAAGAACAGTCATTTTGGTGGTCTACATGTACTTATCTCTAAATTGTATAGTAAGAAATATTCTTCCAACAGAGAATACATTTTCATCTCAAATTATATACCCTCAGATTATAAAGTGGGCAGCCTGGCGCACTGCCAGGCACACAGGTACATAGATGCTTCTGAATAGCCAGCCATCACCACAGCGTTCCTTTGTCAGAGAGGTAGTTCTGAGACCTGGGTGCCCAAAACAGGCCTGGGAAGAGCTATCTCCTGGACACAGAATATTCCATCCCATCCCATTATTGTCTTCTTTGGGTGTCACATGGGAAAGGGGTGGGGGGTGTGAGGGCTTGGTGGCAGAAGGGAGGTCTGATTTATTGCTGACTCTTTAGAGCCTGGGAAGCACTTGGGAGCAAATCAATAACCAAAGGCATGATCCAGCCTGAGCACCCTGTGTGGCGTACATGGCAGACCTGCCTAAGATGACGGGTGACAAAGCAGGCATGGCCGTCTGCATCCTTGTATCTTACCCCTGAGTTCATCCCACGAGACTGCACAGACACTGGGAGATTTTGGAGGCGGGGAGGTGCCGTCTTCACGGTGTTCCGCTCAGGCTGCTTTCGTTGGCGTCTGTGGTAGGAGATCACTCCCCTTTCCTACCAGGCATTAGGAACCATAGCACATTTTCAGAAAGAACTGAATCAAAAATCCTCAGAAACAGTGTTAGAGTCTAAAATGCCTCCGTGCCACAGTTCTGGTCCCCTTAATTATAGTCTTTGGATTCCTGAGAATGTGACTTCAAATAGAAGCCCAAGGAATTCCAAAGCTGATGAACCAAATATTTGTGCGGGCTGTGTGCTCTAGGGACAGAGTTGGGTGAATTTCCTCTGAGTGGCTTTAGGCGTAAGAATACTGTCGAGTCCTAACCAGTGTTGGGAGATGCCCTGGAGATTACACTGACCCTCCTTATCCTCAAGGTGCATCTGCCTTTAAAGCACAGGGAAGATAGGGGGAGGAGTTTTCCTGTGGGCAGACTGCACTGCTTTCTTACAGCAATCGCCTATGTGGATACAAGTACCTCCTTATCAACACCAGGGCAGTCTCTCCTTTGAGGAAAATAGTCTCTCACATGCACTGTCTCAGCACAGAAGAATTTTTCCAAACTGGAACTGAATCTTGAATATCCTTAGTTTGGATGAGTCTGTACCTTCACTGTTTAGGGCTGAGACAGACACTTCGCTGTGGGTGAGTCCCCTCAGATACCAGATATAGAGGGCATTCATTCCCTGCTGGGAGACCTGCAGGGGATGGATCCTTGAGATTTGTCTGTTGGTTTCCTGAAAGGAGGACGGAATTCAGTTGGAACTAGAGTCTAGCATTTTCCATGTGCACTAAGAGAGAGAAGGCTGGTGAGCAGTGGGGACAGAACACTGTGATCCTGAGGAAGAGACATCAGGCACTGGTGCAGGTGACAGAAGCGAATTCTTGCAGAGGACCACAACGGTTACTTTTAAAATGACATATGGGACTGCCTCTGAAAGGTCAAGATATGAATATGGACGGATATAGAGCAGGGAGAGGAAGGCGAGGCGGCAGGCTTGCTAGCAGAGCATCTTTGCGTTATACCATAGCATGAGTGGACTGCTGGCTCTGGCTCCCAGAAGCGCCCAACTCAAAGTGCCTCCGGATGTTGAAGTGTAGAGAGCTGGGACACAAGTGTAGCTTGTGTACACATGAAAATTATAGGGAGAGCATGTGTGTATGTGTGTGTGTGTGTGTATGTGGTGTGTGGTGTGGTGTGTGTGTGTGTGTGTGTGTGTGTGTGTATGTATGTATATATATATATACGTGTATATATATATATATATATACACGTATATATATATATATATACCCCCAAGTTGACAGGTGTGAACTTGGGCAATAGGTGAGAGACTCTTGGGTGCCTCAGGTTAGGGACAAGCCTCACTGGCCTGCAGGAGGTTTTTCTGCTGTCTGTCTGTGGGGCTGAATGGCAGGGGCTACTAATGCAGCAAGCCCCACTGCCTCAAAAACTGCTCATGACTCATTGCTGGGCTCCCCGGCAGGGACTATCAAATCTTCAGGCCTTCCATGGGCTCCAGGTGTCTGTTGGGGCTATGCCCTATTTTCATAGACTGTCATTCACTCTACGGATGGAGGAGCCAACAGAGGACCAAGTGATCCAACCCATCTAGACTAACTGTGTCTGAGGGAGGAAGGCCCTCCACGCACTCACAGCTCCTGGCCCGGCCAGGGCAGGGCTGTCCTCAGTCCCACCAGTGCCCCGACTTCTGTTATCAAGAGCTTCTGCTCACTTAGAACATCAGTTCATACTGACTGCAACTGAAACCAGCAGGACACATCACAGCAGCTGTGAGGCTGAGAACGCTCTTCTGATGATTTCTGCTTCGGAGTTTCCATGTATTCAGTACGGGGGTGGGAGGGTGGCGGGTGGGGAGTGTATGTGGAGTTCTGGTCTAGAGGCTGATTTCCTGTAAAAGTGTTTGAGGTATTTAGGCATACAGCCATCTATCACAATGGACATGTTTATCTAGACCCAGGTCCTCAAGTCTTGAATGCAAACATCGGCCTGCATTCACCCGGGGAGGCTCTGGAACAGGAGCTGCTCAGGCAGGTGCCAGAGAGAAAAACATATTTGGTATCTCAATTATGAAGCATTCAATCACCTTAATTTCATAACGAAGATCAGCACCACAAAGTAGGAAAGTTCCTAAAAACCATGGGCTGGTTGATTGCATTGCTGTCTAAATGTGTCTCTGAAGAGAAAGTCGTGGCTCGGAATGGTTTCCTGTGCTTTGTTACCACCATGGGGTATGACGAGGCAGGTAAGAGGGGAGCGTCAATTGTGTGCACATGGGATGGGAACAGACAGCTGCCTGGTGATAAACAGCCAGTCCCCGAGCCCATAAAGGATCCCGTACCTAACTTCTGTTCTGCAAACGAATAGGATTCTTTCTTGCACCCAAGGTCCGAGGAGCCCTCTGTGTGCTGAGCATAGAGCTAGCCCACTCTACCTCTATGAACACACCCATCCTCTAGTATGGTAGATCCTTCTTTGGTCAGCACCATCACAGTCCATAGAAGACATGCTTTTAGTCCTTAGAAATGTACTCTCTTGGGACTCTGCAGGGTGGGTACTGAATGGCTTGTTCAGAAGGTAAATGTCTCATTTTAAGTGCTTGAGGCCGACAGAGCACAGCGGGCATTTCCTGAGCATGGTGCCACTCAGGAACCTGTTCATGTGTGCGTTGGAGGTGAGTGAGGCTGGGGTCCTGATGGACATATGGGGGTTCTCATAAACCAGCCCCGGACTCCAGGGTGCCCAGGGTGCCTGGGTGTTCTTACTGGTCTCTTTCCGCCAGGCTCCTGAGCCTGGCTGCCGCCCTCCAAACTTCTTCCTGTGATGGGTTCCCTTCCACATTCTAGACAGGCTGTTGCCACCACAGGTATTGGTCAGGTGGACACTGGGACAACAACTGGCCAAGTACCCATTGTTGGCATTCTGTCCAAGCTCCACCCCACAGGAAGCCACCATCGTTACTTAGGAAGAACATTGCTACCCCTGGCTTCTTCCTTTCCCTGACTCAATTCATTACTGAGCTGAGGATGTTCAGACTACTTAGTTTTAGCAGCAATTTGTTCTTTGGAGTACTGTAATTAATCTCTAGTTTTAATAAAACTGAATATTCAAATTATTGTGTACCAAGTTACATGAAATCATAAAATAATAAATTAGTATTTGTAAAGTGACAAAAAGAGCTAAATGAATTCTCCACCTCCCTGGGATTAAATAACTTGTCTTTTAGTGTCAGCATTGGTAGGGCTGTGGGAGGTGTGTGTGTGTGTGTGTGTGTGTGTGTATGTGTGTGTGGTATGTATGTATGCATGTGTGTATGTGCATGTATGTGTGTGCATGTGTGTATGTGCCTGTGTGGTGTGGTGACTCTGTGTTTAGGCATCTTAGTATCTATCCAGTGGGGAATGTGGAGGTGGGATAGTTTGTAAAAGCAGGAGCCCGTGGGCCTTTTGAACTCAGGCCTTTCGGCTTCCTCCCTACCAAAAGCAACAAAACTACTACTTTTAGCTTTTAGACTCTGGAAGGAGATTCATGTAAGATGGTCTTGATGCTCTGGGGTCAGGCGTGGAATGGCAGGATTAGTCCTGGCTTTGGCCCTTCAGTACTGAACTGGGAAAGGCATGTTCCCCCTTGAGTTTGGGAGACAATGACCCTGAAGAAAGCATTTATCAGAGGCCTTTGCTGAGTGTTCCTGGTCAGTTCACTTTGCCTCTGGCCTTACTCTGGCCTCCTGAGCCTTCCAGGTGCCACCTAAGCTAACGATCCAGATTGGACTAAAGGGATGGCAGCCCGAAGCATTTCCATCTTTACCACCAGGGCTGAGTGGTGACACCGCTGGACAGAATCTCACCCAGCAGATGCTTAGGTCCACCAGAAAAGCTGACAAAGCATGAGATGTTTTGGGGACCTAACCCTGGCGCTTAAGAGGAGACTTGGCAATTTGGGGTATGTATACAGACAGTGCAGTGTGAGCTAGACACTGAGGAGAGGGCCTACAACCACACCCAGCTCCTCAGGTTGACAAGGCAGTAGGATCACGTAGCGCCAGGTATGTGAGGCCAGCCAAGGAACATTGTCCAGTGTGGGTCTCTGAGTTAGTTCCTGCCTACCACAACAGGAAGCTTCTCTGATGGTGGCTGAGCCGAGCATGGTTCTAAGAGTATAGCAGAATAACCCTAGGAAACACTTTACTGTTAATGTCCCTTTAGTAGAACAATGCTATTTGGTTTTCCCTAGGGCCATGGCTTATCCAGACATTCTGTGGATCCATGTGAGGTATCCTGGGAGGAGACTGAAAAGTATGGGCAGAGATCAGGGAGGAAGAGCGGACACAGCTAGGGACAAGTGTGTGAAGGGAGTGGCTATGGGAGGTCCCAGTCGTGTCATCTGGTAGAAAGTGGAACCTCCAGGGGAGAGGGCAGTAAGGACTATGCATGAGTTAATCATCCCTCACCTGGTACCTGCTGTGTGGGGAAAGGGGTGAGGGAAGCCAAAAGGAGGGGTGCAAAGGAATAACATGGGCTGAGCATGGCCAGCACCGTGTGTTCAGATACCCTGGGGAGGAACCCTCACTCCATGACAAGGTTCCTTCACAGTTCTGGCTGCTGAAGCTGAGAAAACGAACCCCAAGGCTTGGGTCTCAGGTTCCCTGGAGTCAGGCGAATTGGTGCAAGAGTTTGGTCAGAGCAGTTCATCAATCTCAGCAGAGAGACCAACAGAACAGACCGAAGCCCCGAATAGAAACTGCTCTTTACCACTTCCAGGGCCTCCAAGCCTCTGCCCAGGATGACACACATGGGAGTCCAGGCGGGATGGTCTGGCCTTGGCTCCCAGGAATGCAGTCTAGTAACATCATTGTCATAAGGACAATACTCTTCCTAGGCTGAGGCTTTGAGGAGGGCACACACGGGAGTGGCTTGTAGAGCTGCAGTGGGTGGGTCAGGCCAGGACCTGGTCACAGGCCCTGTCACTCTTGTGTGAAGGCCTCCTAGCCTGTCACTGGTTGCCAGGGATTCTTTGCTTATACAGCTCTTGGCTAGGTACTACATGGAGAGAACAAATGAAGTGGCGGCTTTGGAATGGCTCTGCCTGAGATGCTGCCTGGGGTGTGAAAGGAGCTGAGCTCTGCAAGATACAGAGTGTAGTGGAGCCCAGGAAGGGCGTGGTCTTCGTCCCCACCCACCCATCTGGCTCTGGGCACCTGTGTATGTTCAGCTGTACACTGCCATTCCGGGTCTCTGTGCTTTCTCCCTTGCTCCAGATTCATGTCTAGGACGAATAAATCCCAGGGTGTGTAAATCCCAGTAACTAGCTAGCAAGGGGATTTTTCCATGCATGTATGTTTTGAAAGGATACCCTACCTGGTCAAGATGTTAGTCGGCAGTAGCCAACACTGTAGGGGACTCTATAGCCTTCGTGTTCCCTAGGGATGTAGACTGGGACAGCAGGACATCGCACACGGTCCCTTTGAGACTCCCCCATGTTTGAAGGATCAAAAATACATTCTCAGAAAATGGGAACACTAGGGCTAAATGGGCCAGTCAAGTCTTCAAGGTGACCATTTGAACCTCTAAGCCAGGCAAGGTGGCCAAGGCCACTGAAATCCAAAATGGCATCAACACCATCCCTGTACCTCCCTGTGTTGCTCCAGTGATGGAAGGTTGCCTGAGAGGGTGGCCGCCCTCATTCTTGAAGGTCATTTTCTATGACTGGGACATAGAACCAGATCAGGAAAAGAAGTGGTGACCAAGGGTTGTCTTTCTTGCCAGCCAGGGGTGCTGTATGCAAATGGAAATCTGAGCTTCAGGGTCCTATGCTGCTCCCAGCCCTGGGGGCATGGGCGGGATCAGTGCAGTGGGTCGTTGGGAAAGCCAGCAGGATCTCATTGGGCGCCGCGTGAGATGAGCATTGCCTATGGAGCTCAGCAGATGGTCCGGCTGGGCCTGCAGGTTTGCTTCCTTGGCACCTTCAGCACTTGTAACGAGACCAGGAATTAGATGTCTCTTTCAGAAAACAAGCAGAACAAACAGCAAAACAAGCAAATATTGGCCGCATCATTAAGCCACAGTTCAAACACAAGGAGGCTGGGTTTCTATCAGCTTGTCTCACAGACCCATGAAGCCTGTCGCTACTCTTCCAGAAAACCACGGTTGAAGTCCTAACAGATTTTCTTATTCCTTGCAGCACAGGAAACCAGTGCTTGCACAGAATGAAAAGAGACTGTTGGTGGCTTCCCCAACGCCCTCTTCCAGTCCCATGATCTCTCCACCATGCCTTTCCCACCCTGCCCTCCACACCCTAAACCTCCTCGAGAGCCCACCATCCTCATCACTCAATCATTTCTGCAGAAATGATTACCGGTCAGTAGCACAGTGCCTGCAGGACTTCCACCAGAGCTGAAACCATTTGCTAAGCAGACATGGCTAGCAAATGGGTGTTTATTTCTTTGAATGCTTTGCTCAGCAGAGAGGGTGACAGCTGGTGCTCATCAGACTCTGCTTGGCCGAGGCTCTCACCATTCTGCTGTTTACCCAACACTCCACAACTTTGAGTCCTAAAGTTTGCCCCAATATGGGTGTCCTCCCTGACAGATGTGGCAGGCTCCCACTTCTATAAAAATTGGGTGTTGAATATTTAACATCTCACTTACTCTGTAGCCACTGGTATTCATGACCCCTAACAATAATATCTAAGGATGGACCCTAGAGTCCTTTTGACGGCATTTTCCATTTTAAAGCATAAGGAGATACTGAGGGCTGAGGGCTTACTTGCTGTAGAACATACTCAGACATATGGGACAGTCCAGCCAGCTATGGGACATCTCTGGTTCTATGCTGTGCCAGCTCAACTCATCAGCCTGATGTCTATGGCTTTGCAGCCCCTGCATGGGCATTGTCCCAGACCTCAAGTACACTCTTCTTATTTCTGTGTTGTCCCAGGAAAGCAAACTTCAGCCCAAATAGTTTCAGAGTTTGGAGGCAGGTTCCAAAAGGACAGTAACAGCACATCAGTTGCCCTGTAGGGTACATGTAGAACCCACTGCCTGTCTTTACTTCTGAAGCCAATGGCATCTTAGTTAAGCCAGGGCTGTTAGCAACCGGATGTCTTCTGTGTCCATGGCCCTGAAGAGTCTGGACACTTCAGTCTCAGATGTGTCTTTAAGGGGAGGTACATCATGAAGCCCAGCTTTCCTCTGCCACAGCAAGGCACTTATAGATCTCCTCAGCATGTCAGTCTGAGGACTGCCTTCAAAGAGAACATGCAAACAGCTCCTTTGTGGTTTGAGAGCAAGGATAAGTGGGGTGGCCTTGAAAACTCCAGCAGCAGAAAGTGCTACCAGTGGTCAGGGTCCAAGCCAGATGTTTCCAGGGTTTTGGCCTCTTTGCCAAATAACTGAAAATAATGCTCACACAGATTTGCAAAAGCAGTGAGATAAATTTATGTGGAAAAAAATGATAGTTAAAATATAGAAAGATGCACTGTTAAGACTGGCAGTGGGTCACATGAGAAAGAGTATTCAAGAGCCCTGGGTCTTAAGTCTAGGATCTGTCTTATGGGTCTAAGGTGAAGGAAGGACTGGTTTTTAAAGGGAATTATCTACTTTGATTTATGGATTGCGTTATTTAATCACGTATAGACTACCCACGCCCCATTCCATAATGCATCTGGCTTTAATCATATCCATACCAATTATGCATATGCATAAGATGGTAGAGAGGGGTTTCTCTAAAAGGTTACTAGAGAACAAAGTTTCACCTTACTGCATATGCATTCAAAACCAGTTCAGACCAGATTAGCCCTTCTATTCTTTATACCTGGATATATCGGAAATACACTTGAATAGAAACTCTAAATTTGATTATTACCAGGAGTGGGGAAACTTAGACATTTGTTCAAAGATGAGAATACATGTATCCTGTGGCGGGTGAGGGATGGAAGGGCTCTGAGGTTTCTAGGTGCTTTGTTTGGAGAGGGGTTGTATGTACAGTACATATAGTTGAAGGAAGAAGTTTACTAAATGCACTAAATGCACTGTTAAAAGAGTCCAGCTGTGCATAAATCCCAAACCAAGTAGGGGTAGAGTCCCAGGATGTAACGCTGCTTGCCTGCCTCACAAGAGCAAGGGCAGCAGCAGCAGCTGAGGTTGAGCCTATACAGATGTGTCTCATGAACCTTGCTCCATACTGCTTTCAAGGAAGCACCTAGTTAATTACTGGTGTGCCTAAAACATTGACTTTTATAAGTAATCCTTATGGGATGGCTTTGCTGGCTTATCTCTTCGCTGGCTTAGCAGGTTTTTTCCGGCTGTACCTATCTTATCTTACTATTTATTTACTCAACTAAGGGATTTTCTGAAGTCCTTTGGGGAAAGGAAGTTCCTGTCATTATTTATCAGTTGACGGAGGTTATTGAGCGCTTGCTTGCTTATACTCCAAGCTCAGCTGAGAGGCAGATCTCAGGGGGCGCAGTTGGCATCCTGGCTCTCTTGGCTCCACACAGTTCCTGGCTGGTGTTCTCAAGCAGCAGGTACCCGGCAGCATTTATCTATTTGCGTCCAGTGATGCCTCGTGCCTTGCATCTATCATATCGTCTTTCAGTCCCGTAGCTGTGTGCAGCTTGGCACAGAGATGCTCTGCTGGGAGATCCAGGGCTGGGAGATGAGACAGAAGGAGACGCCAACAGCAGCCTCGTCCTTTCTCCTATGCATTGTAAACTAGGAATCTCTCTGTCGAAGTCCACCAGTATTGTGAGTGTGAACTCTGATTGTGAACTTGATTAGATTGAAAACTACTGTGGGTGCCTCGGGGTGTGTGTGTGTGTCTGAGAGGCCTGCTACAGATGATTAGGTTGGAAAAGCTCAGATAAATGCACAGATGAGCTTCTGGATGGGTTCACAGTGGGACCACATTACTGGGAAGTAGTGAATGGGAGGAAGCCGAGTCTACTTGGAGGAGCTAGGGGCCCTGTCTGCGGAGGCTTGCCCTGGGAATGGCCTAGTTCTGCACACTCTTACGTCTGCCTCCTGTCGGTGGTGAAGTAAACTACTCTGCCATGCCCTCCCTGATGTGAGTGGGCCAAACCCTCTGAAGCTGTGAGCGAAAAATATTGTCCTCCATTATGGTGTTATGCCAGGTGCAGTCCTTGTGGCTTGTTACTTTTCTGTTACCACTGGTATCTGACAGATATTGTGAACACATTGGGAGGTGGTGCAATTTTGTATGAAGCAAAATGAACTCAACATGTTTTTGGTTTTTTTTTAAAAAATCTTTTCAGTTCTTAAAGGGAAGATTAATGAGTCATAGTTATTTTGCTTTTAAGTTGACAGATGATTTTTGGCAACAGAAATCACGTGGTGATTAAAAACGTTTTCATATTTCTAGCTGCAAAATGCTTTCACCTGCGCTAACATCTGTTTCTTTTATAATGGTAACTTTCTCTTCCATTAGTCAAGGTCACTTTCATTTTAAAGAACAGAGCAAGTTTATTTCAGAAACTTCACCAGGTGGCACATGGCTGAGATCATAAGGCCTGACTCTGTCTTCTAAAGGGGAGACAGGACAGCATGCTCCCCTGAGTACGGCGTCCCTACGCCCTGCGAGGTTCCCAACTCATGGTGTCTTGCTGGAGCATGTTTTAGTAGTAAAAGTCCTGGTATTATCAGACTACATTGTAAGCTTTGGAGTGGGTAGTCATTAACACTTCTTCAGAGATGGAGGGAAGGTTCCACTCACAGGTCTCATTGTGGTCTGTCTCTGGTGGAAGCTCTGCAGCCTAGACACTGGTCTGATGGGAGGGGCTTCCTATGGGAGGGCCTTCCGATGGGAGGGCCTTCCGATGGGAGGGCCTTCCAATGACGGGCTTCCAATGGAAGGGGCTTCTGAATAGGGAGCTCATCACATCAGAAGTTCAGAAGACAACAGCAGAGAATTGAGCCATTAATTTGTACTGGATGGAGTAGGGAATCAAGAAAATAATAACTTTTTAGTCCTCTTTTCTCTTTCAGAATAATGCACAGTCTAGGTTGGGGCTGAACACAGTTGCAGACATGACTCTTACCCTTGCTGGGTCACCTAAACTTGATTCTCAAGGTTTCATGGATCCTGACATAAGAGCTGGTGGAGGCAAGGACCTATAAGGGAAAGCTTGGGTCGGCTCGGAGTCTTTGGGGTCTCCCTCACCTGTCCTCTTAAGGAAAGCGAAATAGAGGGCCATGAGTATCCCTGGGGTTGGGGTCTTGTCCCCTCCATGTGGAGCCTACTTGCCATATATACCTACCTGCTGCACACACAGCCTGCTCAGGACACTGCTTCTGAGATGCTTTCCAGGGACATCCCTGGTAATCACCTGAAAAACTGCTTGCATTCTGCACTGGCCTTTTCAGGTTCCAGTCTGTGAGTTGTGTCTGGGAACAGTAGTTCCCTAACCATATCTACAAAAACCTTAGGTCCTTTAGATACCCTAAACTGTCCTGTCCTTCCTGCCCAGAGCTAGGCTCCCTGTGGGAGTCTGTTCCCTAAAACTCTCACAATGGGCTCCATTTGGACAGGGCTGTAGAGAAGCTAGAGCAGAGGCACTCGCTTCTTGTCTGTATCTTAAGGCTCATGAGGGACTGTGCTGGGGGTGCTAAGAGTCAAGCATCCTGGGCAACTAGATCTTATTGGCTTCTGGATGGGAACAGCTTGAGTCTAGTAGGGATGAGAGGCATTGTTGTAGAGAGGCAGGTACTATGGAAAGATGGTTTCCAGGAGCTCCTGGTTGGGCAGGACTTTGGTCTTGCAAGGATGATGGCCTTATTGTGGAAGCCTGGAGGATGTTACATTCCTCTAGTCATGTTTTCTAGTGGGGGGGGGTTCTGAGGGATCTCATAATTGGATCCTCCCAGTCTCCCTGAGCCCCACATCCCCCAGCTGCCTGACCAGCTCTCTGAACTTCTGGTATCTCTTCATGTGCTACACATGTGTAATTACATTCTAACTATATTTTCTGTAGCCATAGTGAAATGAGTAGAAGTGGACCCTTGAGGGGGGGGGAATGGCTCTTAGGAAAAAACATTCAAATAGGCCTTGAAGTATATCAGAACATTCAAAATGCCCTTGTTAGCTGACCTTACATCCCCAAAGTGCTGACAGTGTTTTGGCCCCCAGCACTGTTTTATGGTGACTGAAGTAAAATGATATGCTGGATCAGCTGTTTACACATGACTACTTCCAACAGAGACGCTACTTCTAACAGGGAGCACCTATGACCAGGGTGAGGATGCAGATATGGCGCATGTATGCAGTACTCTGCTGTCTGGGTGTCCTGATTCATTGGCTGTTGGAAGCTATGTGAGGGTGAAGCTGTTGATTCTGTAACTCATTATGATAAACGCAAACACGTGGGGGATTGTGACACATTCCCGTATCATTCAGACTTCCAGCAGAGAGACGGACACAGGCCTCAGTGGGGAACAGGACACCGGCTCCATTTCACCAGTTGTCCATGGTGTGTTTCTATCGTGAAGGTGGTACATTCTTGGGAACACTGACTTCAGATGTGTGTCTGACAACACTGGTAATCTATTACACGCAGAGCAGAAAGGATCAGACCCAGAACACAGATGACACAGAGCAAATGCAAGGTTGTGGGCAGCCAGGATGCTCACTGAGTGGGGAATGAAGATGACCTGGAGGTTTCCTTAAAAGCTGAGCACAGGCTGGGGAGGTGCCTCTGTGCATTGCTTACCCCACAAGCTGAGGACCAGCGTTTGAATCCCTCGAATCCCTGTGAGGCTGGATGGAGAAGCATGTGTCTGTAATCTCAGAACCACTGCAGTGAGATGGGAGATGGAAGCAGGAGAAACTGGAATCTTCTGGGGCAGCAGTCTGGCATACACAATAGCAACCAAGAGACTAGGAGGAAGACGGAAGGATGGTACATGAAGCTGTCTCTCGTCCTCTACTTGTGTGCCCGGTCACATGCCTGCCTGCATGTACACACATGACTGTGCACACATATCATATGCAAGTGCAAAGATTAAAAATAAACAAAACCAATGCCCCGGTGCCACATGACCCATCAAGCACACTGTGTTGTTTACCCAAAGGAACTGAAAAGCATGCTCACAACAAAGTCTGTGTGCAGATGCTCATAGCAGCCTTGAGCATAATTGTCAAAACCTGGAAGCAGCCAAAACGCCCTTCAGCAGGCGAGGGGGAAATTAATGGTGGTACTTCTTTATAATGAAATATTACTCCATGATAAAAAGAAATGTGCTATTGAGTCATAACAAAGATAGGAAGGGGACTGCAGTGCAGCTCACTGAGCAGAGGCAAAGCCACTGAAAGGGCCGCATAGCCTGCATGCCTGTAGTCACACGATGCTCTGCAAAAGGCCAGACTTGGATGCTTTGGGATTGGTACCTAGGTGTGTTGGTGTGTGTGTTGGGGCGGGGTGGGAGTGGGGAGGAGTGGAACAGAAGGGGCAGGTGGAGCAGCTGCCTGCTGTTCAACTCTTGTATGGGATGCTATGTGAATACATCCTACATCTGTCACAATCCACAGGGTGTATACCAGGAAAGAACCCGTGGGAGGGAAGCTGGCCTTTAGTTAACAGTGTGTCAGTCTGAGCTGATGGTTGGTGACATGCAGGCCCCTGGGGACAGTGGTAATGACAAGGGAACTATGAAGGGCACTGGGGGAGCTTGGAAGCTCCTGGTCAGTTGCTCTGTAAGTGTGATTTTAAGAGGTGGTCTAGGACCCTCTTAGGAATTTGTAAATGTGGAAAGACAGGGAGAGAAAATCAACTATGATTCTGCCACCTGGACATGCACAGTCAGGACCTTTTCCCTCCTCCTATGGCTATTTTTTTTTTAAAATCTGATTTCACAACATTCAGCTCTCTTAGTTGCCTTCAGATCTCTCTGTCCCTTGTGGATGCCTCCCTTGAGGTTCCCATTCAACCCCCTGTTTCTGAGCCTGTTCAGAACTCAGCCCTGTCCCCTGATTGTTCATATACAAAAGGCAGCCAGAGTGGGACTGTGACAGGAAAGCAGATCTTTCTCCCATCCGAGCCTGCCCACCGTCCTGCAGCAAACCTTATCACCCACACATCTGGGTCCATCTGCTTAGCCTGACGTGCCAAGCCTAATGCTCTATTCCACTCTGCTTCTCAGTTTCCTCAAAGCTCCTGTGTCATGTGGGGCAGCATCTGTCCCAGGACTTTAGCCCTTTCTGGTACGTCTGCCTAGGGGCCAGCGTGCCTCGTTCTCCTATTCCAAAATAACTGTGCCGTGGGTCCTCATCGCAGTCACGATCTGCCCTCGGTAAAGAGCCACGCATGCCTCCTCTCCCTTGACTTATACCCATCAGCCTACAGCATAGAGCCAACGCCGGAGAAGTGTATTCACTGCACGCTTCCTTTTGGGAAGTTCTCGGGAAAGCAGGCATTCCGTTTAGTCATTGCTTAACACCTTGTCGGCCGCCAAAGAGGATTGGTTGTATGACTGTAAAGCTGATGTTTAAAAGTGAGTTTGCAGCCTGAGTTACTTACTGTCGGTAGCCTTGGTGTCATGCCTGGATTCTGTATTAGGATCATCTGGGAGAAGCTAGTGGGTGCTGATTTCTCCTCTGGATTGGAGCAGGTGGTCAGCATCCTGAGTCCCAGTGCTTTGCAAGTCCACACCTGGTCCACAGTCACACCTTTCTGAAGAGCCTCCCCACCTTGATTCTCTTAGTATCATCCTCAAGGTCACTTCAGTTGACCCACATCACACATGTGTAGCACAGTGCCTCTATTTCCCTTTATGATGGGCATGTCCTGGCTCTTCCTTGGAGGCTTCAGTAATGTGGCAGTCTGAGCATCACACAGTGAAGTGTATGTGTTGAAGGATAAGATTCTCTCTGGGGACAATGCTAACCAGTACAGGATGTCATTGGAGAGGACGGTGTTACTTTCACCTGTTTTGAGGGCATTGTTACCAGAGATGGATGTGTGTGTGTGTCAAAGTGCTGACCTTGGTCTCTCTCCCACAGGTGGTTGCCATGACAGCCTTAAGCCAATCAGCAGAGGTCCCACCATCACCATCACTGCTGCCACGGCTGCTGCAGCAACTGCCATGGTCTCTGTAGACCCCGAAGAACTCCGGGGCCTGACCCCCTCCATCATGCAGCCGTGCCATTTTCTGACATTGACCCCCATCAGAATCCCCCTCCGGACAGCCCCATTCTCAGGTAGGAACATTGTGCCACTTGGATAGGTCATAATTGCTCCCAGAGTCGAGCTGGAGAAGCAGGGCCAGCTGGGCTGAGGTGCTCAGTGCCTTGGTCACTGTCCCTGGACACATGCTGTGGGTTATTGGAGGCCAGATCCAGTGTGTGTATGTGGTGGGGGGGCATTCAGTTGGGCTTGTGTGGGCTTGCTCAATGTCAGACTATACAAATACACATGGACTCCAAGAAGCATGGCTTGACTGTGCCCATGTGGCTTTTTGTATGTGCCTGTGTGAAGGGATAAGACCCCTTTACAACTCATGTAGATTCTTCGTGACGCTGAGATCTCAGTCCTTTCCTTGTGTGGCACATGACAGAGAGAGGTGGCTCACCCAAGAAGAGGAACTGACCTAGCTGGTTATACACCAGGATCCACTGCTGAGCTGCTCACTGCTCTCCTTAGTCCTGCCTGCGATTTGAGATAGTGCTGTGGGCATATGGGAAGTCCCGCCCAGGGTCAGGGGACAAAAGGCATGATGGCCCCTGAACCATCATCGGTCCTCAGGGTACTGAGCCTTTTTGGAGAGCTGGAGAGGATGAACTTGAGGTAGCTCAGCACCCTGGAGTGCAGAGGTTCAGAGGTGTGGGCTCTCGAGTTGTGGAATGGGTCTCTGACTGGCCACACGATCTGCTGTGTCCTTGGGATGTGCATGCCGCTCTCTGTGTTGTATTTGTTGACTGGGATCAGTGTGCCCCATGTCCTGTGCAATGCTGGGTTCTTTAAATGTGATAGCAATGCCAACTTGGAATACCAGACAGTAAATCTTTCATCCGTGAATATAGTTGCTTTCGAGAGGTGATCATGTGCTGTGGTAGAGCTTATACTGTAAGTCTGCAGGAGACAGGTTGAGAATCCTGTATAAACAAACCCAAAGCTAGAAATTCTCAGCTCTGATTCGATGCCATAGGTCAGAAAATTCCACTCTAGAAAACCTTTTTATGCATAAAATTGTTTAAAACATTATATAAAATAAACTCAAGCCTGTGTACATATTATAGAAAATGAATAAATTTGTGTTTAGATTTGATGTCTTATTATGTATATGTAAATATTCCAAGATCTGTAAATATTTCAAGATCTGTAAATATTCCAAAGACAATACAGTTCTCATCCCAAGCACTTTGGTTAAGGGGATGTTTAACCATGTTGTTACTTGCTACACTCTCAACAACAGGGAACATATCACTGACTGAGACACATGCAAGCACAAATATGCACATATAAGCATATACATGTATGCACACACATGTTCTATATATGCACATTGTCTCACATACATACAAGGCAAGGATAAATAACCCATGTTCCAGGTTTATAGTGTGCCCTCAGTTATTGATTTTCTTTCTGGTAAATCTAACATGGTCTTTTTCAACTGGACCTTTGGCCTCTGTGTTCCTCTACCAACTGCATAGATTAGCTTATGGGCCACTAGCACACTTATTACCCAGAATAAAACCTGTATTCCGTTTCAGTGTGCTAGTGAACTCTCATTTAGATGCGATGGGAACAAGCCCTTGGGCTATCTGTGTTTGAAGCCCACATTCCTGCTGTGTGAAGCTGTGGGCTAAAACCCCTCAATCCACTGATGCTTGTGAAATTTTATCTTGAAACCAGACACTATGCTGCCTTCTGGCTTTCCTTTCCAGCTCTAGTGAAATCCAGGGGTGTGCAAGCCAGGGCTTCTTTGGCAGGTGTGGCCACCTGGTTGTGTCGGCCTGAGTCTCTTGTCTCACTGGACACAGAAGGCCATTGAACGATACTGGGTATAGCTCTTCTGGAAAAAAAAAAGCCATATCAAGTGTCCTTTGAGCTTCTAAAAGCAGCTGGAAGAATGCATAACTTGTTCATTGCTCTGGTTAGTTTTATGTAAGCTTGACAGATGTGCAAGTCATTTTGGAAGAGGAACCCTCAGTTGAGAAAATACCCCCACCAGATTGGCCTGTGAACAGGCCTGTGGTACATTTCTTTGATTGATGATTGGTCTCAGTTCAGTGTGGGCAGTGCCACACATGGGCTGGTCGTCCTGGGCACTATAAGGAGGCCGAGCAAGCCATGGG
Source organism: Apodemus agrarius (assembly GCA_964023405.1). Classification (NCBI taxonomy): domain Eukaryota; kingdom Metazoa; phylum Chordata; class Mammalia; order Rodentia; family Muridae; genus Apodemus; species Apodemus agrarius. The sequence continues at coordinate 132,228,030 of OZ030005.1, read as the reverse complement.
GATCAAGAGAGGATGCAGCACCCCTCCGTGGTCTCTGTTCCAGTTCCTGCCCTGACAAGGTGGAGTACCCTTTGTCTTCTCCAAGTTACTTTTGGTCATTATAAGCTGCTTCTAAGCTACTTTCATGAGTCCATGCAATGGGTGGAGTGAAGGAACAGCCTTTTCAGAGGACCAGTTTGCCAGGAAATTCCTGACACCCCTGCAAATGATGAACCCGGCTGGGATCAGAAGGAAGACAAAGTCCTTAATGGTCGAGGTGTGGAGCGAGGTGGAGGAGACAGGCTTAGATGGACGGGGAAGGCAGGTCTGAGGCAACATGCTGCCTATGCAGGCTCATCTGCAGGCTGTGGTCCTCGGCATGTCTGCAGTGAGCAAACTGTACTCGATGGAAGAGTAATTCCCATTTAAGAGGATGGGTCTGCCTATTGTTTTGATGTAAAACACCAGATGCCCCAGAGGCTTCATACAGTTGGGGTTAATGAGGCTTGGCTGCCTACAATTTTTGCCTCTTGGGGATATCACACAACCACTGGAGATGGATTTTGGTTATGTCAGCATGTGTGTAGAGAATGGGTCCTGCATTCCTTATAACAGTCCCATGTCCTACCTCTATATAAAACTCCTGGTTTAAATTAGAGTATCATTTAAGAAACCATGAGACCTCGTACTGGGGCCACATGGCTAATCTCTGCTGGTCAGGGAGGACTGGTGTGTGTGTGTGTGTGTGTGTGTGTGTGTGTGTTTCATTAACCGAAGCACTGGAAGGAAATATTTCTGTGGTGAGAAGTGGGCCAGAGGAGTTACACTAAGTCTGCAGCCCCGGTGTGTGTCTGGAGTTCTAAACCTATACTCAAGGAGCCAGGGGCCAGCTCCTAGCTCAGTTATAATGAGGCTGTCTCCTTTGATGTGTAGTGTGTACAGCCAAAGCCTGTGGCTGTTCTCCCCAGGCCAGACACCTGTGGAACTTGTCCCTCTTCTGGACTGAGTGTCTTTCCTATACTCTTTAGTGAAGAAGAGGATGTGGGTGTGGATCTGTGGGCACAGTGACATCCCTGGTCCAGCATCCTGTTGGGTCCATGTCCGGATGAGAAGAGCTGCTCTGTCCATCTGTGGAATCTGATGCTGTTGATTTACTCATCTGTCCCTGAATCCCACTTGGGGGCAGAGAGCAGTTTGGAAAAAGGAGCAGGCTCGTTTGGAGACTTGTCAGTTCAGACGACAGTACAGGCTGGTGGCTGGAGGAGCCACCAGGAAAGGAGAACAGAGCAGGGACCTTCTTGCCGCCAGCAAATGGATTTTACCTCACTTCTCGCTGTTACTCGGGGTTTCCGATTATAAAAGAATCACATGCAGGGGAACAGAGGTCTTGGGCATCACACCTGTGTTGCAATGGTAGAACAGTCTGGGGGTTGACAAGAAGAGAGGCAGAGGATGTGGAACAGAGCAGGCATGCCTTTCTGGTGTTTCTGAAATGGCCTGGCCTGGCCTGCAGGCACTGGACCAAGTGTTACTTCCTGGTTTTCAGCACCATTGTTATACTCATAAGAAGAGAAAGAGGTTTAGAGAGAATGGTATATGGCAGTGTGGGGGGAGGGGGTGACCCAGTAGGCATCCCTTCCCCTGAGGGACCAGACACACACAGACATAGTATAGAGTTTATTTAGGGCAGAGGACGGGAGTTAATGGGGTAGTGGAGGCAGAGAAAGGCAGCGAGAAGGAGAGAGTAGAGAAGTGTAGGCCAGCCATGACCACGAGGTGAGAGAGGGGAGGGGAGGAGAGCCCAAGAAGGGCAGAGAGACAAGAGGAGAGCAAGAATGCAAGAGGTAAGAGATAAGAGGACTAAGAGTGTCAAGAGGCAAGAGAGAGAGGGGGCCCAGCACCCTCTTTTATAGGCCAGGCCTACCTGGCTGTTGCTAGGCAACTGTGGGGAGGGGCATACCTGGCTGTTGCCAAGTAATTGTGGGGTGGAGCTTAGAGAGAACCCTAACACCAGGTTCTGCTCAGACCTTTGCTAGGAAAAGTGAGCCAGGTACCTGATGCCCTCCCTCCCCATCAGATGAAGTATCTGGAGTGGCTTTTCTCCAAAGAATGATAAGAGTTTATTTTTAAAGTGGGACCCACCCTTTCCAAGGCTCTCAAGTGAGGAAGGTGATATGGGAGCAGGGAGACACTGTCTCTAGTATCGCCAATTACGATCAGATACAAATATTAGAAAAGTACCATCTGCCGCAGAGACCATTTGCCACCTGTTCTCTCGCTTCCAGAGCTATTTATTGGTTTAAATTTAGCATGCCGTCTTGCCACAGAGCAGCTGGGCAGTGACGATTTTCTTTGTCTCCCAGTGACTTGCCTGCCAGCTAAGCCACATACCAAGTCCAAGAACTCCCAGGGCATCAGGGTCGCCCATGGCCTTCCAGGTGACGGCAGCTCTCTCATTATGGAAGTGCACTGCTGCTAGGCTACTTCTGACTACAGAGAGCCAGTCACTTCGGGTAAAATTGGCCCCTCTTTTATTTTATTATTATTTTTAACTACATGAATTATTCTCTCCTCTACTATAATAAAAAGTGCCATAATACATATTATGGTTTTAGAGATTTCCAGAGACAAAAATTCATAAACCCTGTAGCAATATAATTACTGATACTCCCAAGCGCCTGGCACCTGGAGGTCGCCCTGCTTAGTGGGGATCATGATTGAATGTAAGCAAGCAAGCCCGAAGCTCTGAGAATTTATTATCTCTGATAGGGAGCTCTATAAGAATGCCCTGAGCCTGCATTCCTACACAAAGCTGTGGGGGAGGGGCAGAACTTCCTCTGTGGGAATCCTGCAGCTGGGCTCTCAAAGTAAGGACAGCATGCACCCTGGGAGTCCTCCACACCACATTGCCCACCATTTACCATTAACCCCCCCCCAGAACCTCCCATTCCTACCACCTTCCCCAGAAATTTACACACCGTGGGGGCTGTATTTGCTGTCTCTACCATGATATCTTACCCACTCTGTCTCTGAAAAGGAAACCGAAAATATATCTTCACCCCAAAGGACCTTAGTGCTGGAGGCATCTGCTGCCTCCCTTAAAGGGGCTGGCAGGACACAGCCATGGATCTCTCTCCACCTGGCCCCTTCCATTCCAGAGGTAATGAGCCCCCTGCAGTCATTTCCTCTGGAGACTGTACAATGCCTTCTCCTCTTGCAGATGTGTCAGCTCTGGCCAGGCTGCATGCTGCCTAGTGGGGCTCTGCTGAATGTAACAGAAACAAGCCACATTTATACGTTCTTCTGTGACTGTGTTTTTTATGTGGTCCTTAAGTGTGTCCCCAAAACTCATGCTAGCAGATCACCTGTTCACACAGGTTGCAGAGATGCCCCATGCTTGGGGGGACATTGGGGACACTTTCAGAAATACCACACAACTCCGCACCTTCCTTTTGAGAAATGCTTCCTTTCTTTCTGCTTCTGACCACACCCTGCTGGGAGGTGCCCCTCCCAAGGGCCTTTGCCAGATTCCTAGAGATGACCCTTGAGTATGCCCATGGCCTCATTCTGGAAGTAACTCTCCCAGCCTGATGTCCTGTGTTTCCATAGGCTCCTGAGTTTTTCCTAATAGATCTCAATATGTTGTGTATTATAGAGAAGGCAGAGCCCGTGTCTTCCCTCATCTTCCAGCAAGTAAACTGATTGCAGGGGGCCTCAGAGCAGCAAATACACCTTCATATGCCAAGCAATTGGCTCAGTAGCTTAGGCTGGATAGAGTACTCCCCTTGTGGCCAGCTTGGGATGTTGTCCCTCTTGTACTCTTCTTACCTCGAGCAAAGCAAGCCCCTTGGCTGCGTCAGGGTCCTTGCACAAGCCACTTCTCTTGTGAGTGCTTTTCTCTCAGCCTCTCAGTACCATATACGGCTGGTTGTTCACCACCAAGACAGTGGTGGCCAGGGAGGTGCACTCTGGGATAACTGCCTTCACTTTCTTGTATGTCGACTTTGAGACAATTATCATGGTCAGGATGATCTTAGGTGTTGATATTTGCTCAGTTTTCTCACCCTTGCAATCCCTCCCTGGAATGTCAGGTTCACGTTTCTTTCCACTACATATAACCAGGCTTGAAGAGCTGTCTGTCAATAACTCTCTGCTGAACGGACACAGTTAAGATCTATCACGGCCTAGTAACTGGTGCATACATTGAGTGTTCAGCAGAGAGACCCTGGAGGGAGAACCAGCATTGCTATCCATTTCCTGTAGGACTGAAATGAAGAGTACCCTCCTCCAAAGATACCTATTCCCTCCTGAGCCTGCTCCTTTAGGGCCATGCTAGAAGCAGGGGCACTACCTTTGAGCCATAGTCATACCTGGGCATGGTAGGGGCCAAGCTCTCACCACAGAGATGGGTTCAGGACAGCTCTGATCAGGTCAGGAGGAGAGCAGGACTGCTCAGTGAGGGCCTTTGAAGCAGGGCGTGGTCCCTCCCCCCTCTTCATGGTCTCTGCATTTCTGACATCCAAAAGTTTCAGCTGAGAGATTCAAGGGTCTCATGCAGCCTGAACCATTATACTGAGGCCAGTGGAGACCAAACCTGAAACCCCATGTGGATGGAAGGTAGAGTGGCCAGTGGAGACCAAGCCCTAATGTCCCATGGCCAGGGAGGGCAGAGTGGCCACCACTCAAATGCCTTTCAAGCATTTCTGGGGCCTTTCCATAGCGTCCAATGTTCCACACCAACCATAATTCACACCCAATCAGACCAGACCAGTCAGGACCAGAGTGCTAACCTGATGGCCTGGCTGACTTAATGAGGGGACGCTGCTCCTGGAGGCGGTTCAGGCATGCTATAGGGTGTCAAAGCCCCTGGAATCTGGTTGATGGGCCATCTGTAGGGAAAGGTGATAGTCACTTGAGGAATGAGGCCTTGAGTAGGTTCTGTGACAAGGAATCTCTCTCACAGCCAGGCAGATGTATTTCCCTTGTAGATTGCAATTGTGTCTACCCTAGTCTCTGAGGGAAACTAATGTACTCACGATTTGAGTTAAAAAAAAAAAAACCCAAAACCTCAAAATATAAAATGAAGCACTCTTTCACCTTGTGCTGTGCAGTTGTGGTATTTAGTAAGTCTGCTGTGCTATGAGCATCTGACCACCGTATCCCAGCACCATTTCATCCTCTGAAAGGAATTGTCCATACCAGATGTCAGTCTGCTCCTGCTCAGAGGCAACCATGGATGTTTCTATGGCCTTGCCTCTGCTGGAAGTGCCTTATAATGGGGCCACAGTGTACCATGGTGCCCGTGTAAAGTGTCTCCCAGGCAGCCCCAGATGCTATTCATTTGACTTTGGAAGATGTTATTTATTTGATCCTTGGTACCAAGGATCTGTTTCTGAAAGTTAGAGCTCTTTTGTCCATTTACTTGGATTTTTTTAATTTGTTGAAAATTTTTAATAATTACATGGAGTTTATTATCAACTCAGGTATCAAGTTTTCTGTACTTTGCTGAGTCAGTTTCCAGAAATTTCTTCTTCCTGTGGCATTTATGCATGTCTTGGAGAATTTGGTGGTAGGAAGTTATTCCTGGGCTCTTCCTTCCTTTAATGTCTAGCTGTGCTATGTAAGATGTTCTGAAACAAACATGCCTTACTATATAGCAGGATTCAACCCCGCCTTCTTTGCCCAGGGCTGTTCAGGACACCTCAGCCCTCTGTTCCAACAGCCATCCACTTCTATTGGGTTTCTTGCTCTGCCTGTTTAAGACTGCTGATGGAGACCTGCCCTTCCTGCATCGTAGTCTCTGATGTTTGACATAGACTCACTCACTCAAAGGTTCTGCCTTATGTTTCACTGTCTGTGCTTAAACCATGTGACATGCATTATGAGATATGTAGATAGTGAATGGTTACTGTAGCTAACCAAATAGGCATCCACCTCTCACATGGGTACCCGATTTTGTTTTCCAGTCTCAAGGCTAACTAACTGTCATCCATTTTAATGTTATATTATATATTTGGTATTTAAAGATTTATCTTCTGTCTATCTATCTATCTATCTATCTATCTATCTATCTAATTTACCTGAATGTGTATGAGCCTATGTAAGTTTATATATACCACATCTATGCAGGAGTCCTTAGAGGCTAGAAAATGGCATTGGATTCCCCAGAACTTCAATTACAAGTATATATGAGTGACTGTCGGGTACTGGGAACCAAGCCCAAGTCCTCTGCAGGAACAATAAGCACCTTTAACACTGATCTGTCTCTTTAGCCGCATGTTTGAACTTTAAACTTTGCCCTGCATGAAGCTGCTGTTCATGCTTCCCATTCTCCGAGTAATTTTTTGATTGGTTTATTTTTTTCTAGATTTCTCATGTGATAATGTCACATAACACTCTTCTCTCTGTGCCTGGTTTATGTCATCCAGTGTTATGTCTTCTGTGTATACATCAGCTTCTTGTGTCATTCATTGAATATCTTGTCACTCTGTTTTTACTCTTGGAAACAAGGTTATGAGAAGCACAGATTTCTTTATAACGTGACCACTTCATTTCTTCGGGTGTACACCCAGAAAAGGGAAGTCTGGGCCACATGGCAGTTCTTCCTTAACTTCTTTTGAACCCTACTTTGTTTGTCATGGTCCCAGGAACTTTCCTGCCGTAAGTGATCAGGGGTTCCCCCTGCTCCGACCTATGTCCTCTCCTCTCCACCAGTGCCACCATAGCAGGCTGCTCTGTCTCACAGTAGTCTTGACATCCATTCCCTGATGGGGGAGGTGCTGCCTGCCTTTTCCCCTACCTTCTGGCCCTTCCGAGTCCCTCCACGATGAGCAGGCTCTTCTCTCCCACCTTTTTGTTAAATGTACATTTCCTTGGAATTAGCTTATGATTACTTAAGTTTCTTATGTTAATACCCACTACAAATCCAATTTTCACAGATTTTCCTCTAATCCACAGGCTGTTTTGTTAATTTAGTTGATTTTGGTGGAAATAGAGGAGGGGCAGATAACGGGGTTTTAGTGAGAGGCAGCACTCAGTGTGGTGGTCCGCTCTGCCTTCACTCAGCAGAGGAGTGGGTGGGTGGGTGGGTGCTAGGGGTGGATGCTGTGAGCTTTGGGCCAGAGCACAGGATAAAATGTGTGAAGGGTTGTTAAGCAGGGTCTTGGAGAGGAAGTTCCTGACCCTTCTGCAGGACTGGAAAGCTGGGCAGGCATGAGTCCTTCCTGTAGACTCCTTATCTTATGATCAAGTTTGTGTCTCAGCCAGTGGACTGAAGGGAGCTCACCTTAGGGCTCTGGTCTGTCTCAATTTCCCTGAAAGTAACATGGGACGAAAGTGGAAACCAAGAAGAAAGAGCGGGAAATGGAATGTACTAGAAAGTCTGTGGCTTTGTATCAGTAAACAGACTCAGATTGGGACTCGGGTTACTCAGGTGGCAGAGGTCCATGTTTTCATTGTCTTTGTCCTAAGAACCCAGGTGGTTCAGTAAGAACTGAGTGCCACTTTCACACCTGAGGCCTTGAGCTCAGAGCATAAGTTCCTGGGACTCATAGACTATCATAGTACGCGCTCTCTCTCTCCTCTCTCCCTCCCTCCCTCCCTCCCTTCCTCCCTCCCTCCCTCCCTTCCTCCCTCCCTCCCTCCCTTCCTCCCTCCCTCCCTCCCTCTTTCCCTCCCCCCTTCTCTCTCTCTCTCTCTCTCTCTCTCTCTCTCTCTCTCTCTCTCCTCTCTTCCCACCCCCAGGAGTGGTGATAGGACATCTGGGACCAGCTTCTCATTCTCTTGTAGTCTTTGAGTTGATACTTCCCTCTGCTTCCCAATCTGGTTCTGAATCAAGGAACAGCCAGGAATATTTGCAGAGTGTCTAATTTGGGGACAGTTTGTACCACCTGTCCTGTCACAGCTGTGACAGGTTCCTGGTGAGGATGGCCTCTAGGTCAGCAGTTGGCAAACTGTCAGCATCTTTTCTGGATCCTGATTTCCTTTTCATTACGTCATTAATCCCCCAGATATTGATATGATGAGTTCTCACTTGGACACAGTGAATGGACAGCACAGATTAGAAATTAAAGTAGCCTCAACTTCATTAGCCTTAGGTGAATTAAGGTGTACAGGCAGCATGTGAGTAATGGGGAGAGTATGTTCTGCTAGATTCTGTACATGCATTTCATCCTTGTAATGGCTAATCAGGAGCTTGACAGGATCTGGATTCTCCTAGGAGACAAGCCCCTCTCCATGCCTTTAAGGAATTGCTGAATCTATGGCCACACTGTCTGTGAGGGATTATGTTGATTAGGTTAATAGAGGTGAATGGTATTTAGGTCTCCTGCTTCCCCATTGTGGATGTAAAGTGACCAGGTGACTCAAACCTTATTACCTTGGCTTCCCCATCAAGATGGATTGTGTCCTGGCCTGTGAGTTGAAAATGAGCCCTTTCTCTCTTCAATTGCTTTGTCAGAGTATTTTGCCACAGCAACAGAGAAACAAACTTAACCCCTTTAAAATGATGGGCTGGAGACTCCATCAAGAAGCCCAGTTGGCCAGCATGGTGGGCCTCCCGGATGTCTGTAGAATACGGTGGCACACTGGGGCAGGTGGCCTCTGGTGGGCTGTCTCAGCTTTTCCCATCCCACATCCACCCCATTATCATAACTAATACATGGCCAATGTGTTAGTTACTTTTACAACCTCGTATTAGTTCCTTTTCTGTTGCATTAATAAAACATGGCCAAGTGTCTTGTTCTTAGTCAGTGTTCTATTGTTGTGAAGACACAACATGACCACAGAAGCTCTTATAAAGGAAAATTTAATTGGGGCTGGCTTGCAGTTTCTGGGGTTTAGGCCATTATTATCATGATGGGAAGCATAGATATATGTAGGAAGACATGGTACTGAAGAGGTAGCCGAGAGCTCTACATCTCAGATCAGGAGGTAGCAGGAGGAGAGAGAGACACTGGGCCTGGATTGAGCATTTGGAACACCAAAGCCCAACCTCAGGGACACACTTCCTCCGACGAGGCCACACCTCCTAATCCCTGTTGAGTGGCACCACCTTGAAAGACCAAGCATTCCAGTCTGTGAGCCTATGGGACCATTGTTATACAAACTGCCATACCAAGGCAATTTAAGAGAGAAGGATTTGTTTGGGCTTAGGGTTCTAGGGGGATAAGTGTTCATCCTTTCCCTGGCAGGCTCACTTGGCAGCAGGTGGCAGGAACAATGGCAGAAAGCTCACATCTCCACCGGAACACAGAAGCCTAGAGAGCTAACTCAGAATGGCACGTCAAACCTCTAAATCTGCCCTAGTTCTCCCCTAAGGCCACACCTAGTAATCTTGCCTAAACAGTCATCCACTGGGGAGCAAGTATTCAAATGCCTGAGACTATGGGGGACCTTGTTCAAACCTCCACAGTCTGGTTGCTTTCCCAGAAACCCAGCCAGGTCAAACTGGTGTCTGCTCCCAGTTTCTGGGGACTGTTTTTATAAGCAGAAAGGCCTCTGTTTGACCCATTCTCCGAGAACGTGCTGAGCGTTGTTTTCTGTCCCTACATTTTTATTTGCCAGGTTGATAGGTTGATGTTTTTCCTTCGTGTGATGGGTTGGGAAATAGGGGCCAGGATTTGAAGCTTTGTATCCACAAGCTGTTCATGTGCAGAGCCTGTGTATGCACACAGGCACGCAGGTGCAGCTGAGCCAGGTCGTGCCAGGGGAGGCAGCCGGATGGAACCATATTCTGCTTTAACTGGAGCTCTGCACCACATGGCAGTGTGTACAGGCCTAAAGAAAGCATCTGAGACATTTCTAGAAAGAAAAAAGAGATGTGACAACCACCAAAAGAAGGAATACTCTTCTACTGCCAGGATCTGGTGTGTTTGTGTCTGTGGGAGGACTGACCATCCTTAGGTGGCAACACCCAAGACCCGTGGAGAAGTTGATTTCTGGGGTCTAAATAGCATCCATGGTGAACCCATCAGGGCCTTTCCCAAGCCCCTGGCTTCCCTTCTGTTCCTTCCTCCAACTGAGTGGTGTCTGCTAATGTGGCAGGACAGTGCTTCTACTTCTGTTTAAGATAATGGGCTTTTCTGCAGAAGATCTGAAGAGAGAAGATCTGGCTTTTCTTTGATAAGTAGTTTCCTACCTTGCCTGCTCAGTCAGTCAGTCAGTCAAGCACTCCCTATTCATGAGCCATTTCTGGATAAGATTCTGGACAATCTGAAGTGAATGCAGGGAGGCCACCTCTTTCCAAGAGGAGACAATTACCTACATCAGTGGACTAGATCACTAGCTCTGATCTTCCCTAGAGATAGGCAGTCCTGTCAAGACCTGGTCTTGGGGCTCTTAGCAAACAAAGCCTTTACAGGGCAGGACCCTTTTGGGCTTAGTCCAGCTTGGGACTTGGGCAAGTCTTAATGTCTGTTCTGAAAGCACCTTACTCTGAGAGCCAGGAGGCACAGTCTTTTTTTCTCTTGCATGTGTCTGGTAAGGGCAGCTGTTGTGCCTCTGCAATACATCCGGGTCAAGACTCTTTATCAGTAGACATCGAATGGAGGCAGAGTGGCCGTAGGAAGAGAGAATTATCTTGTATTATCTCTGTGAGAACTTTGCAATGTATGGTCAGGCCATGTGAAGCCATTTGAGTGTGAGTTTATTAGTTCTTGGCCAGCCACCCGACCAGGGAGGCACCTGTAGTGACTATGCAGGTGGGAGAGAGATGCTACAGGCTTGGACAGAGCAGATGGTGGAGGATGCGGTGTGGAAGTCGGATCTGGACCAACCTCATTTAAAGGTACAAGCAGCAGGCTTGTTAGCAGCGTGTTTGGGTGTGAGCGAAATGCAGTGCGGAGTCAAAGGTGATCTCCAAGGCGTCACCTGCCAGGCAGAATGCATTGATTCCTGAGCAAGCCGGGCTCTGCTCACACGGAGCAGAGTGGCATTTCTGACCTGGAGTCTCCCTGTGGATGCTAACCTTCTCTCCCTTCCTTAAACAAGATTCCTCCCAAGAAGATGTTACATACTTGCTAATCAAAATCTCTCTCCTCCTCATTTCTTTTGGACTTAGTGCTGGCAACACGGGCATGTCCACAGCCTTGATACCCTTCCTGTCAAGGTCACCAGCAACTGTGCTTTTCCGTATCTGAGAACATATGTCTCCCATGTTGCTCTTACTGAACCTTTGTCAGTGTTTGACAGCGTTTATCACCGTCTCCATACTCTTCTCCCACACCATGCCCGGTCAGGTTAGCCCCCACTTTGTTATATGGAGTACTCCATGTCCTGAGCTGTTTCTTCTCTTGTCTCTAAAGGAGCTGGCCAGGCTCAGTCCTGGGATCCCCTTTCCAAGTCCACACTCTACTGCCCCAACTCAGCTGCCAAAGCTACCCAGTCCCACAGCCCCAGTCACTGTCGCATGAATTCTGCTCAGCCTGACCACTTCCCTGATTCCAGACTCACATGCCAAGATGTCTCTGTGACACTCCCACGTGCATATTTAATGTCCACATTCCATCAAATGGATCCCAAACTGCATTCAAACGTCTTTATAATTTTATCGAGTAAGCTATAATTTTTATTGTACTCATATTTTCTCAGGTGACATCTGGGGAAAGAAGTAAGAGAAAGAGACTCTCTGGCGTGGAGAGAGGAGATGGTTATGCTGTGCAGCGTGACTGTGGGGCAGGGCAGGGCAGTGAGGCAGGGCAGGGCAGGGCAGTGAGGCAGGGCAGGGCAGGGTAAGGATTCCTGGAAGCTTATGCCAGGATTCTCATAGGAGCTGGAAAAGCATGTGGTATTTGCAGGTTCCGCTCTGTACTGTGGACCTGGTATGGTTACTGTTACCCATCAATATATCAGGAAGTCTATGAAAGATTCATGTGCACTTGTAAACATACCCATGCAAGACAAGCAACCAGTTTAAAAAAAACAAACAAACAAAACAAAAACCCAACAAAACAAAACAAAATAGTTCAAAATATGGCCAAGGAATTCAATGACAGGTGAAATCCTCAACATTATTAGCCAACAGGGAAGTGACCACGGCACCACCGTGAGACTCCATTCTTACCCTTTGCATTTGTTATTTTTCTGCTCTTGTGATAAAATACCATGACTAAGAGAACTTATAGAAGAGTTTATTGCGCTTATGCTTTCAGCGGGATAAGAGTCCATCGTGTCAGGGAGCCATGGCAGCCAGCAGCGGGCCTGGGGCAGGAGCAGGATGGCAAGAGTTCACACTTTCAAATACAAGCACAAAGCAGAGAGCGCAAACTGGAAGTGGCTCAAGGCTTTTAACCTCAAAGCCTGTCCCCAGTGACACACTTCCTTTAGCAAGGCTAAAGGTAAACCACACAAACCTCCCCAAACATCCACCAACTGGGAATCAGGTGCTCAAGTGACCAAAGACCATGGGGTGGGGAGCATTTATCCTTCGGAATCACCGTACCCTATAAACGTCGAAAGGAAGAAGGTGCACAGTGATATATCATTGGTGAAAATGTAGAGAAATCAAAGCTGCCCCATCCATCGCGGTGGGATTGCAAGCTAGTGGAGCCCTCATGTGGGACCTAGCCGAGCAGCTCCTCTGCAGTTGATACAGGGTTACCTTGTGATGCAGGAGGTCCATTCCTAGGTGCACATCCAAGAGATGTGCAAACACATGTGCATTTCACACTTATTCACGGGATAATAGGATCACAAGAACAACCCAACACCCATCAACTCCTGAGTGGATATATTACATGTGGTCTGGATACTATTCAGTATCCTTAAAAAAAAATGAGAGCCCATGTATGCTTCAACATAGGCAATGGAAAGAAGTGAAAGTTGTCACAAATCATATGTTCTAGGACTATTTCCTTAAACATCTAGATGTTTAATAGACCAGACCTTACAGAGGTGAGGTTTTGTTGTTGTTTTGTTTTGTTGTTTTAAACATGATTGCATCTAGGTGACAAGGGAGGAACTGGACAAAGGAAGGCCCTGAGCTCCTTTTCAGGCATGGAATTTCTGACTCTGCTTGTGGAGATGTGCACATGACCCTTACTCTAGGGTCAGTTACTCATTGTGTGCTGTAAAGGGATGAGTTGTGAGGTATGTGACTTATACCTTAATTACATGTCTATCGTGATGTCCACATATGTAACTATGCTGGACAGTGTACACACACACACACACACACACACACACACACAGATACACGCAGATACACATGCACATGTATAGAGAAAAGAAAGAGAAAGAAAGAGAGAGAGAGAGAGAGAGAACTTCCTGTTTAGAATGGTCTAGAAAAAAGTAGGGGAAACCACTCCAGATACCAAAATTTAGAGATCCCTTCTGAGGGTAGAAAAGGCAAGAGTGCGCTGCCTTTCACTGATGTCACTTCAGTCCCCTAGAGGGGCAGTACTTGAGTGCACTAGCCAGCCTGCTGCTGCCTTAGAAACCAGTAATGTCAGGGCTTTCCCACCTTGCCAGATAAAACCAGGAGACGGAGAATACTGCCTGCCCACCCTGTATTCTCAGTACTTTTGGGGACATGGGGACTCCTCAGACTCAATTTACTGTAAGAGTCCAGAGTCTTTCAGACCAGCCAGCATCTGGGACTGGATTTACACTCCTGTGGAATCCCCATCTTTAATTATGCCAGGGACACAGAACAGTGGAGCAAAGATAATGTTGTGTCTCCAGCATGTCCCCAATATGTCCCCAGCATGTCACCAGGAGGAGAGGTACAGCCTGTATGCTTAGAAGAATCTGAGTAAACAAGCCACTGGGAACATGATGTCCAGAGCCATCCGCCTGCCCCCCTCCCCCCATGGGGACTTCCTGCTCAGGTCGTTTATAGAGTTCAGTCTTTCTCTCTATAACCCACTCAGCGCTGCTACCCTGACCTGAGGAGAGTGTCCCACAGGCCCCCATTATTCACAGCTCTCCATCTCTTGTTTTCAGTTTAGCACTGGCTAGCCCTGTATCTGGACTAAATATTTAACTACTAGCTGACTGGAATCCACCACTCCAGCCTCTTCAGAAGGGCCCACTCCGGTCCTGGGCTGTTTAGGTTTCTGGGGAGAATTGGTGTACACTTGGTATGGCTGGTGGTTGTCTTGGGAGCATGAGCTCAGGGCTCTGCTGAGCTCCGCATGCCTGCCACGGACAGCCATGTGGATGCAGGGTGTGAGATGCGTTAATGGGGAAAAGGGCATCGAGGTGGGAAGGAACTCATGAGATAGCCAGGCACTTTAGAAACTAAAGCTGGTTTCAACCTCTCGGGTTTTATTTTTTTTTTAATTTATTATTTTAAGCCTATTAACAAGCTATAATGTTGGCTGTTATTCCCCAAAATAATTAATCATAGACAAACTCAGAATTCCAAAGAGGTTAGGCCAGGCAACCCCACCTAATGGATTAAATACTGTAATTAATATCGCTCTGGTGCCTCCTCTCATTGGACTCTTTAATTACATTCTGCAGACTGTTTTCCAGCCTGTGGCAGAGTCACGGTTCCTGCACCCCAGGCTGGTGGCAGACATACCAATGAGCCCCTCCAGAGGAGCTCAGGCCTGGCAGGCTTCCCTCAGCTCAAGTCCTTTGCCAAGAAGGCCCTGAGTCCTTTAGCAGAAGGATTAGTTCCTGTGGGGTGTAATTGACACCGATGGTCCCACAGTGTGGCCATGTCTGTAGTGAGAGCTTTCAAAGCTTGTCCTTGTAGCACTGACAGAGCCCCACAGGCTCATCTCCTTCTTTGTGCTCTGGGTCCCACCTGGACTCTTCTCTACACTTGACTCTTCCAGTTGTCTTGTTTTTACTCCTCCAGGTGTCTAGGGAAGGGTGATATTGGCCACCTTTGGGCATTCGATACAGAGCGAGCTGCAGACCTCACAGGAGGATACATTCAGGGCACCAGGCTGCAACCAAACTTCTGTGTAGTCTAGGGCACCTGGATCATAAACTTAAACAGGCCTTGTTATGTCCCTACTGCGCTGTGTCCTCAGGGACACGTATTTGGGAGTCTCTTCAGCCAGCAACTTAATATGACTTTATCCTGATCTTAACCTGTATAAGAGTGTGTGCACTGCACTCTGACACTTCCGAGACCAGTCTGGGCATGGCCATTGAGGACTTCAGCATAGTGGCTAAGCCTGATAAACTTCCGGTCGCTGCTCTGCCTAGAACACCTGAAATCTGACCACCTCCCCAGACTGCAGAGAGCAGAACCACCCCGCCCTCAGGTTCACTACACAAGTCCACTCACCCATGTTCCCACATTGCAGGGAAACCTCTGTCTCTGCCTCTTTCTCTTTCTGTCTCAATTTCTGTCTTTCTGTGTCTCTGTCTCTATTTCTGCCTCTCTATGTCTCTGTCTCTATTTCTGTCTCTCTATGTCTCTGTTTCTGTCTCTCTCTCTTTTTCCCTTCCCCTCAAATGCATGAAACCCCTGAGGCCCAAGCCTTGGACATCGTAGGATACACCCATCTCTTTTCCCCTAGACATTTTCTTGGCTTTTCTTGATAGTGTCTTTATATTATCTTATTCAGATGCACCATACTCGCAGGGCTGAAGACTGAGCACCTCTGCCTCATGCACTCCCTGAGTCTTAGATAGTGCTGCTTTTACTTTATCCTTTAATACTAACTAGAGTGTTGACATCGTTGCCAATTGGCTTATCACCTTTGAACAGTAGCCACTGGCATTCAGTGAGAGATGAAGTTCATATTGAGTTTTGCTATAGAAGGAGAGTCATCACCTTCTAGGTATGAAGTTCATATTGAGTATTGCTATAGAAGGAGAGTCATCACCTTCTAGGTATGAAGTTCATATTGAGTTTTGCTATAGAAGGAGAGTCATCACCTTCTAGGTACCAAGGCATCCAAAGCAGAGTGACCCATGCTAAGAGCCAGTTGAATGGGTCAAAGGAAGTTGGCGGGTCTTAGGAAGGGTATTCTGCTGATACCAGTCACAAGCTTCTGGGTTTGGTACACGTTAGACTCAACAACAGGGAAACCCACATGCAAGTCTGAGATGCTCCTTTCTTAGAATCAGAGCAGTCATAAGCTTAGACCTCTGTGGGGCTGCGTGTGCAAGGCTTTAGACACCATTGCTTCTAGCTGAAGAGCCTGCTAGATTTCCTGAATCAATTTTTATTCTTACAAGGTTTTATAATCTGGCCTTTGGTTCAGAACTCATTCCACTTTGAAAATCACTCACCAAGTGAGGGTTCTATAGCTTGAGTATGTGCGAGTGTGTCTCCCAAGGGTGCTATGGAAGAAACATTGCCCTCAGAGTGGCAGCCTGAGAGGTGACAGGACCCTTAGGAGACTGAGCCTAGCATGAAGTAACTATGTCGCTCGGGCACTGCCCTCAGAAGACATTGGTACTTTTCTGGTTGGGTCTCATGGGATGGCAGTTAGAATAAAAAAAACAAAAACAAAACAAAACAAAACTTCGACACAAAGCAAGTCAGGCTCTTTTCTCTGACTTCCTGTCTTTCTCTAAGGAGGCACTTCCTCTTCCACACACTCCCACCATCATGCCCTTCACCATGATGTGATACAGCTGTAAGGCATTTTCTCAGTTAGTGATCATTGGGGGACCCAGCCCATTGTGGGCGGTGCCATCCCTGAGCCGGTGGTCCTGAGTTTTATAAGCAGGCTGGAAGCAAGCCAAGGGAAACAAGGCAGTAATCAGCACCCTTCCATGAGTTTGGCATAAGCTTCTGCTTCCAGGATCCTGCCCTGATTGAGTTTCTGTCCTGACTTCCTTTGGTGACAAGCAGCAACGTGGAATTGTAAGCTAAATAAACCCTTTCCTCCCCACGTTTCATCATGGAGTTTTGTCACAGCAATAAAAACCCTAGCTAGGCCAAGTACCCAGCCATGGGAATTTTGTTACAGAAGTGGAAAATACACTAAGACAGGAAGACTGGGAACAACAACAACAACAACAACCACAACCACAACAAAAACCAAAAGCCCAGTTTTTCTAATTCAGCAAGGCTTGGTCCCTCTCCGTTATACTTGGAAACTGAAGGGTCCTTTGCTCAGTTTGTCATCTCAGATCTTATTGTAGGCATCTATGGAAGCCAGCCGACAGCTCAGGATTTCCTAGAAGCCATCTTCCAAGGGTTTCAGGGTCATCATGCTGGGTCCCCCCAACATGTCCCAGGAGTAGCATAGCTGACTCTCCTGAGGCCACCTCCTATGGAGCTCTTTTTCTGCTTTTGAATTTTCTTTCTGCACTTTCAGCCTTGCCAGTTGTTTCTTAACGAATTCTCTAACACTCATTCCCTACCTAGTCCTGAAGAAAACGCCTTTAGTGGCTTTTCATGTTTCACTTGAACTGCAGCCTTTTCCTGTATCTGTCTCTGAGCCAGGAACCCACAATTGCACAATAGACACGCTGTCCACAGTGGCTTAAGACAGCCTTGATGGCCTACCTTTCCTGTCCACACATAACCTGGGATGGGCTCAACAGGGCACTTAGTTTGCTGGCTGCACTGCATTGTAAACTGTGATGTTTTGCCTGTAGGGAGAATGACCCAGTACAGTGTCACTGACCAGTCCAAATGGTCATGTGTCTCTCATCTCTAAAGCCACCTTTCTTATATTAGCTGAGATAGAATGATTGGGCTGAAGAAATGGCTGATCAAGACGGAACGGCAGGTTTTTATTAACTAGCTATGGTGAGCTGAAGACTGGTATTTTCCCATTGGTCATTGATAAAGCTTTGAAATACATATTTTTTTATTCTTTCATGAGAATATCCTGATCTAGGGGGTCTTCCAATTTAACTGGTAGTCAAGCTGGCCTAGGAGCAGAGTAAATGCCCCAAACAATTCTTCTGGAGTTCTAGTGGGTCTGAAGGATGTTTAAGCCCATAAAAGAAAACATGAGAGCATCTGAAAAGACATACAGCAGCTCCAGTGGGCAATGGGTCAGGTGAACCTGCCACAGTCTTCAGAGAAACATGTTTTCAATGATCAACATGTCCACAGGCAGAACCGAATAGAAACTGACCCACATGTACGGAAGCTATGGGGACAAACGCAATGGAGACACCTTCTCATCTCTTTCCAGCCACCCACCCACCTGCAGGACCAACAGAAGAGTCAGCATTTCTGGCAAACATAGCTTAAATATTCTTCACACGAACCTGGACAGCTTTTATCATAACCTATGCATCAGAGTTAGGGCCCCAGAGCTCAGTTGACAGGAACAAATAACCCATTGCTTGGCTGTGTGAGTTTGAAGTCAAGCCAGGGCAAGTGCTATGATTTTGCTATGGTGGCTGCTCTGACTCTAGGGCCATGGAAGGCATCCGGGGTACTAGTCCCCTTTGTCTGTGTTCTCCCTCTCATACTGAAATTATGGAATCTACTGGAGGTCATTTGTGGAGCTATGTAGAATCTCAGCAATCTTCGCTTAGTTCCAGATCTGTAAGCACTCTGGCCTCATGGTCTAGCCCTAGGCTTTGTGG
The DNA here is from genome assembly GCA_964023405.1 of Apodemus agrarius. Classification (NCBI taxonomy): domain Eukaryota; kingdom Metazoa; phylum Chordata; class Mammalia; order Rodentia; family Muridae; genus Apodemus; species Apodemus agrarius. The sequence continues at coordinate 132,209,586 of OZ030005.1, read as the reverse complement.
TAGAGCGGTTGGGAAGGTTACAAGGATGGAAGGAAAAGAAAACCCAAACATGTCTTTAACAAGTAACAGGTTAAAGGTGCAGGGGTGTCTGCACTTTGCTGCCTTGTGGGCTCTTCTTTTTCCTATCTTTTATCCCTTGGTCTCACCCTCTCACCCTAGATATGAGAGAACCAAGGAGAGAGGAGAGAGAGGAACTAGGGAAGCCTCTGAATCTAATTCCTTTCCTTTTGTTTCTTCTTTAACCACGGCTACTAACAAACTGCAGCCAACCTCCCCAAACAACCAACAACCACGGACCCAATCCCTTGGGGCCCTCGCATAAATGTACCTTCTGAAAAAAATTCCCAGAGTTCCAAATGTCACACAATCACAGAAACTGTCTGCAGCTGGCAAAACCATGGTTCTGCTGGAGAACGAAGCAAATCCTAGTCGACAGCTGTGGGCAGTCCAAAGCAGCCCCCTATCCCCACATCTGGGATTAAGACGAACACACAGTCTTATAATATTTCTGTGTATATTTTTAAAGAAACCAAAATTCCAGAATCCTCATTTCACCAGGGTCCATTTGCCTATGAATTGTCCCTTGGCACGGGTCTCTTTTGAGGGACGGCTATAAGAACAAGAGCGAGTAAAGCCAACACACACATGCGCTTTCAACTCTTCACTAATTACTGTCTCAGTGGCAAGTGCAGGCATGCTGGCCACACCCAGAGTCAGGAAGGGAGGGGCATGTAGAAGGACTGGGCTTAGAGACTGCTCTTCATGCGAGGGACCATCACTAGAGACCTGGCCTCCAGAATGCAGCCCTGCACACCATTCCACACAATCATCCCTAGTTTCAGGTACTTAGGACTAAGCGTCCTTTAAATAAATTGTAATGAAAATAAAAACACTTAAACTTCACATTCTCCTTCCATAAATCGATAAGAATATCCTGTGGAGTGGGGATTCTCTTGCCTATAACCCGAGGCTCTGTTGCAAATCACTATTTTCTATTATAAATCTGCATTTTCTAGTCTGATTTTTTATTCCAGCTTTCTGAGGTCTAATTTCTGCTGCTACGCTTTGCTTTCATATTTTCAAGTATGTTAATAATTACAATCTGCCTTAGACATGCCAACAAGTTTTATGGTTTTGTTCCCAGACTAATCCTACAAGTTAACAAATAGGCACATTTTGATAATAGGACTAGGTAGATGTCATTCCACTGGGAGACACAAGCCCTGCGACTATGTTTACATCCAAGCCATATGGACACACCTACTCATCTCTTGTGTGTCTGAGACCGTGCCATCCTCTAGGCTGTGCAAAGATGAATGGCTTAGTTCTTTAGACACTTCATTTGTCTGTCCACCAGTGTGTCCTTCCTACATCTCCTCCCTTCCTTCTGTTCTTCCCAGAGTTACTTATTCCTGCCCTCACCAAGAGCTTGGTGAGGACTTGTCTGGTCCAGAACCTGAGTGCTGGGCACTTAGTATAAAAGCCCCAAGTCCCTGCTCTCAAGAAGTTTTGGGGAGCAGAAAGAGACAGATCATAAGATCAACCACCTCCAGGACTTGATTCCATATCTAACTGTTATCCACGGACAAGTCAGCCTCTGCTTGCCTTAAGGAGGCTGTGGGATGTAGTTATGTGGTCTGAGCTTGCCCTGGCATTTATGCTGGTCTTCTAGTGCTGCTTCTAACAACATTGTTGCTTAGAGTGAGCATAGCAAGGAAAGCATCAGGTTTGGGATGTATTCTGAAATAACGCTGTGCAGTTCTCCATGGAGTTAGTGACATGGGGTCAAGCCAATAACTTCTGAGCCCCTGGTATGAGTAGGGCTTAGTTCATTCTAGGTACCAGTGCATCCATAGCATTCTGAGAAGAGGGCCCTTGACTCAGTTGACATACCCTGTTCCTGACCCCTTTGCTGTGCACCTGTTTGCTGGGGGAATTCTGTTTTCTTTCTTTTTTTGTTAATTTTTTTTATTGAATATCGTCTTCATTTACATTGCCAATGGTAAAACCTTTCCCGATTTCCCCTTCCCCAAAGACCCCAACCACTCCTCCCACCCTCTGCCTCCAAGTATATGCCCCTCCACCTGACACACTCCCACCTCCCCCCCTCAGTTTCCCTTTGTTGGGGCCTCTATTGAGCCTTTACCTGACCAAGGACCACTCCTCCCACTGCTGCCCAACAAGGCCTTCCTCTGCCACATTTTTGCCTGGAACCATGTATACCCCTTGGTTGATGGTTCAGTCCCTGGGAGTCTTGGTGCATCTGGGTGGCCAAAGTCATTGTTCTTCCCATGGGACTGTAATCCCCTTCAGCTCCTCCATTGGGATCCCACGCCCAGTCCAGTAGTTGGTTGCTAGCTTCTGCCTCTGTATTTGTAAGGCTCTGGCAGGGCCCCTCCGGAGACAACCATGGCATGCTCCTTTTGGTATATGCTTCTTGTTGTAGTGTTGGGGTTTGGTGACTGTTTACAGGATGAATCCCCAGGTAGGACAGTCTCTGGGTGGCCTTTCTTTCAGTCTCTCCTCTACACATTGTCTCCCTTATTGCTCCTGTGAGTATTTTGTTCCCTTTCTCATGGGAACCAAAGCACCCTCACTTAAGTCCTGTTCTGTTTTCTTTAAGTAGTTCCTCCCATTCCAGGTCCTAGGGTCCTGAGGGTCTTGTCTTTGGCTAGAGGCTGGTGCTGGTACCTCTAGACACAATGGGGAGGCTGCCATTCTTACTGTACAGGAGCCTGGGCAGGATTTCAGGTGACAAGATTTCTACCTCCCCAGAAACGATACCTGCCAGCATCTCCAGTGTCTGCAGCAGAATCCAGTGTGATGTCCATGGAAACCCCTCTGTAGAAATGGCTGCCAGTCTTTCCTGTCCTTTACCCATCATCCCTGGGGTCAGCTCTGGTGTGCTGAGATGCAAATGGCCAGCCTGCCCGGCAGCCAAAACCCATGTGGGGCTGAGTTTGCTTTTCATGAAAGGTGTTGGATTAACACCACTCTTGTCTCCAACACTAGACCACTTGTCAAGATTGCAAAGAGCTTTCTTTAAAGACAGCAAACAAGCAAATGGGTAGCTAGGGGGAGGAGTCCTTTATTTTAGGAGATAAGATGCCTGCTGACATTTAATTCTCATTTTCTTCTGAGCACCACTATAAACAACTTCCGCAGGATGCTCTTTGCTATGTGCATATCTTTGGTCCCACATCAGCAAACAATTTATAGGCTGTTGATTATTTTTAATATCTGATAAAGGCTGCATCTAACTGAAGGCATGGAATTGCATTTCAGAAAGGCAACTGTAACCTTCCTTCTGTACTAGTGGCCCCTTTAGGGCTTGATCTATGGGCTTCATCCTGTCTCTGCTCTGGGAGGTGTGCTGTGAGTCTGGGTCTCTGGAAAAGTAGTGTGTTGCTAGTCATCGGAGGAAAAGCGTGCATAATCTTGGCCATTGGGTGGGTAAGCATCTTAGATGACAGAGAGGCAGAGCAATGAGGTGGCCTCCTAGGTGAGCAGGGAGATCAGCATGCAGCCATGCTTCTCAGAAACCAGCAGGTACCAGAATGACAGATTCTGCTCTACACTAGGTGGGAAAGGACCCCAGACAGTGAGATGCTGGGTTAGCATGAACCCACCTATGTGTGGCAGGAGGATGAACCTTTGGGAGTAGACATCACAGTACTGGGCTGGATTATGTACTTGCTTATGTGGTATATAAGGGCAGAAAGGCAGGGGGGATGGTCTTGCTTGTCTGGGGTAGCTGTGTAGCTATGATAAGAGAAGCATAAGACCTGCAGCATTTGTAGTGGTTGGAATAGGTTTGGTTCCCACTGACTCATGTGTTTGAATGCTTTGCCCACAGGGACTGACACTCTTAGGATGTGTGTCATTCTTAGAATATGTATGGGCTTGTCAGAGGAAATGTTTCACTGTGGGGGTGGGCTTTGAAGTCTTCTGCTCAAACTCCATCCAGTGTGGAAGGGATCCTCCTCCCGCTGGCTGCAGAAGAGACAGTCTCCCTCTGGCTCTCTGGGTATAAACACTTAGAACTGTCAGTTCCTTCTTCAGCACCACATCTGGCTGGATGCTGTCATATTTCCTGCAATGATAATACTGGACTGAAGCTCTGAAACTGTAAGCCAGCCTCAATTAAATGTTGACCTTATAAAAGCTGCCTTGGACATGGTGTCTCTTCATAGCAATGAGACCCTAACTAAGATAGCATTTCTGGAAGAATCTTTACCAGGGTTGCAAATAGAAGTTTTCCTGCTTCACAGACTCAGGGCACACTGAGGGTGCATACAGAAGACGGGGATGTGGAGGTATTCCATAGGCACAGGTATAGTTCCCCAAAAACCCTGCCTTGGAGAGAATTTCCTCCATGCTTCCCGTGGCCATGGTAAAGTCTCTCCCTGGATGCTGGCCTCCCCTATTGAGCTGCCGTTATCCTGCTCCTCCTAGTGTGTGGACAATGAGAAGCTGGCCCCTGGGTGTGCACTAGGGCTCCACCCCAGATCACTGCCCTGGCTTGGAGAACCAGCCTTCCCTGAAGTCTGGGGAAACGCTTCGCTTAGCATTTTCTATAGACTCACCCCTGGGTGGCATCCCTTAGGGAAGGAAGACTCCTCGCTTACACTCTAGTGTGGGCATGGATTTCTTACTAAGGTGGCCGTGCTAACTGAAGTGTCCCCCATCTCTGTGGAGCCACGTGGGTGGGAAAGAACACCCTGCAAGGCATGGAAGGCAATCATGGCCCAGGATGCCAGTGCTGAGCAGCGAGAGAAAAGAGCAGACTCAGCTGTTGCTACCCTTAATGGTTACTTGGCTTGTCCAAAACACAAGGGCCCTTTTGTTTGTTTGTTTTTTTGTTTTGGTAAAGATAGGACAGTTTCTTGCAGCACGCTTGGTGAGGCCAGTTCACTAGGAGGATGTGGTGGTCAGCAGAGGGTGAGGCCATTGAGCAGATGTCCTGTGGTAAATCAATAGAATATCTAAACAAGGGAAGCACAGATCCGGAGCAAACAGCGTGCACTCAGGGAGGGGCACTGCCCCCTGCAAACTGTGGGGGTCATCAGGTGAAGACCCTTCTGCTAGCCCACACATCTAGAAGAGAAGCAACTGGGTTTAGCTCAGCTGCAGAGCTGGCTTTTATAGCTCTTTGACACCTGGCCCCGTTGACTCTCCCTGACTCTTCTGACTTTCTGACCCTTGACCCCACTCTAGCAGTTTCTTTCTTCTTTTTCTTTTTTTTTTTCTCTTCCTAATGGAAAGCTATAGAAGTTGCAGAGAGGTGACCACACAGCGTCACGCCAGCTTCCATCCTGGCTTGCATTTATCTTACTTTAATACCCTAGCACAGGTCTCTGGGACCATTTCACCAATCTACCCTGGTTGCAAAGCTACGAAGAGATTTTTAGGTAGATGTCCACTGTTTTCAGAGCTCCTGCCCTCCTGCAAAGTCCCTGATGGGTAGTCATCCAGCAAGCTGTTGGGCTCTGTCCGCAGCAACTCACAGCATGTTCAACCACCTTCTTCCTCCATGGGATTTACTCCCTTCTGCCTCCCACTGAACCAGGACAGCATACTGACCAGCAGCACCTGCTTAAGGGCCATGCTGAGCTTTACCTCAAAACATCAGCACTGGGATCCATCCAAGCGCTCCTGTGGAGGAATGCCCCTTTGGGAGGTATTAGTAACCGACCATATGCAATGATGGAGTTTCATGTATATCCTTGAAACCATCCCTCTACAAGTTTACATCATCATATTTGATGAAACTAAGTCATTAAACTTAGAGGTATACTTATTTGTCTTGATTAATTCATTTGCTCATTGATTTATTTCAATGATTGCCTCTTAATTCCATGATAAATAATGTAAGGAACTGTTCTTGGTCCTTAGAAAAAGTTGGGACACAAAAAGACTTTTGTCTCAGTGGGCCTCAACCCAGGAGGACAGGCATACACTGAAGGTAGGGTTTGCTATTAGTATACTAGAAGGTGACACATATTCTAGAAAGTGGGCTCTGGAGGAAAGAGGGAGATAGCAAGGCTATACCGCTGGGATCTAGGTGGCCCATGGTAGCCTTTTGCTCATATCTTAGAGTTTACCACGTGTCTCTCTGGGCAGCGTGTTCTGCCGGGGAGATGGAATGGCTCATAGGAAGGCCGATCAGCCAGCACGGCACAGCTGCTGGGGAAGAACCGAATGGAGGTGGAGCAGGAGGCCATCAAAGGCTGGGTTACAGAGCGATTTATCAGACAGCTGTTTAGAGTGCACAGAGTTCAGGACAGAGGACTAACACAGAAGGTATGTCATCCCCCAGAACAGACCGTGGGAGTGAGGGCAAGGCATGCAGACAGGTGTTAATAGGATAAAACACACAGAAACCGTGGATTGCCAAGACCCACAAAGCGAGTGGATTAGACAGACTTTTTCTTTGCACCAGCCTGCAGGGACATGTGTATATGCTCTCACTTATCCACCTTAATACCCGTCTTCTCCGAGTATAAGCTCCTGGCGGAGTCTCATTATAGACACAATTACCTCCACTCGGCATCCCCACTCCTGGAACATCAGCAGCTGTGCTTCAGAACGGGCGGGCGCGAGCTGACGAAGAGATGTGCTGCTCTTAGCACAGTGGGGATGGCTGTCACCGAGTAGATGCCTTTTTAAAACTGCAAACAGGTTGAGCAGGAGGATGTGCGGAAGGGTCCAGGGATGAGAGGGCATGGTACTTCCTCAAGTGTGATTCTTGCGAGCCTGCAGTGCTAACGTGACCTCCCAGTGTGTCCCATTGTTGTTCTGAGGCTGTGTTCTACGGCTAATGACTACATAATTGTTTTAATTAAATTGCTAAGAAGGTGGCATAGTAACTTATTTACTGAGAACACTGAATGCTGGTCCTGGTTGAATTTATTAGACCAGCTGTCTGGATGGAGGAATGTGGTGCTGATACACACAGGCTTTGAGGGCTGCTGTCCACGGATGGGATACCACAACACAAAAGCTCAGTTTTCCCATACGCAGGACATTGGTATCTTGGGAGGCAGGTGTACTGGAGTTTATTCTAGAGTCCCACATCACATCTGTCCCGCTGAGCTTCCCTGCATTGCAGCGTCTTACTTACCCCGAGACATGTGAAGTGTTGTTGGCACAGTTACTGCACAGCTCTTTAATTAAAGGACAGTACTTTGAATACATATAGTTGCTGCTGCTGCTGTTCTGTGTGCGTGTGTTTATATGTGTGCACATATGCTTATATGTGGGGGCGCACGTATACCTCGTTCATGTGTATAGAGACCAGAGCTCAACATGATGTGTTCCCGTCTTATGAATACTGTCCATCTTCCTTTGGGACAAGGTCTATCACTGGGCAAGAACTTCCTGATTTGGTAAGGCTGGGCCAGCTGGCCTTGGGGGCTCTGCCTTTTTCTACTCACCTTGTTTTGAGATCACAGACACCTGAAATCACACAACACCTTCTTATGTGGATTCTAAGGATCAAACTCAGGTTCTCACACTTGCCTGGCAAGCATTTTACTGACGTAGCCACCTCCGCAGCCCAGAACTGCTGCTTTAAAGTAATAAATGAATGTGTTTTCAGTTGATAAGTTTCACATGCAGCAAAAAGACCCAGAGGAAGACTTGCAAGCTGACCACATCTAGCCCTGCCAGCCATACCTCTTCCTTCAGCTTTTGGTGGCTCAGCCAGCTAGATCCTTTCTGGGCTGAAGACACTTGCCTAGCTGGCTGGCCTCTACATGGTCATGTCTCCTTTGATGGATTTTGAAACTTAACCATCTCTTGAGAGTCTCCCTCATTGGTGCATAGAAATATACCCAATTCTATTCAAGTTAGTATTCTCAGATGTCAATTGCTAACCCCCTTGCTGACAGTACCACATTTATACTTTGGCAGAGCAAATGCTACATGCACAATGTTGTCCTTGTTTGTGGACACATTGCAAACATTGTTTTCATTAGGTGCAAAATGAAGCCTCTTCAAAATATGTAAAGCCCCTTTACATATTTAAAGGGGACCTATGAAAAAGGTTGTCTCCCAGCCTCACGATCTGAGGAGTAGGAGAGCCACTTCTCTGCTGGTCCATGTTTCTAAAACAGTCTGTAGCACTTTCTCTGAGGTTTAGTGTCTGTGGTTTGGTTGTGTGGTTAGCATTGCAATTATCTTAGGAAATAACTTTGTTGGCACTTCTTATTCCCTGCAAAGGCACCAGACTTCCCTGGAGTTGGTTTAGGTGTAACTGGTCTTGGCCACTCCTTGTTTGACCTGTGCAAACACAAGCCCTCTGTGCGGCATCCCAAGTCTCTTGCTATGGTGAACCAGGCTGGCCTACAGGAATGCCCCTCCCCCATTTGCTCAGCATCTTCTTCTACTTAGCGTGACAGAGGCAGGTCAGGGGAGCAGTAGAGCTTCCCAGTGACCTCCTCCCCATCTTCCGTCGTCTTCCTTTAGCTTTGTTCAAGAAAGCCTGAATGGATTCTCTTGTTCCTGAGACAATGAAGGCCAAGTTAGCAGTCTCAGTTCCCCATCCTCACTAGGGAAAGCCAGAAGCCACACAGCTGCTCAGGGCTCTCTCACGAAAAGGACACGGTGATGTATTCCAGTTCACCACTCTCAGACTGGTGGGCCTCAGACCTAGTTAATAGCAAAATTATTATTTGTAACAGCAAGGATCCATGAAATTATGTGAATAAATGTAGCCAAAGAAGCTAACAAAGCTACCCAAATGTATGCTTCAGTCAGCATGGGGTCCTGGATACAGAGGGCAGGGCTGATGGGAACAGGAAACGGCAATAAAAGGACGTGATGGTCAGTGGCCAGAGATATTTAAGGGGTGAAACAGTTCCCTAACAGTGCAATGCATATGAAAATGGCAAATGCTGTCCAATATATTGTTAGTTTCACAATTTATGTTGAATGTAACATTAAATGGATTATAAACTTATCTATAAAGAGCAAAACTAAGGAAATGGATGAAATGAAAGAAGAGTCACAAAAGCCAGGACTGAGAAGTGCAAAATCAAATTGAGTGTGTATTCATATTTATATCTTATTTATTAAAATGTAACTGTTGTGGTGAGTTCTGGAGATGGCTTATTCAGAAAAAGTCCTGTTACTTAAGCATGAAGACTCAAGTTCAGGGCCCCAGCAACCATGTGAAAGCCAACCCTGGCAGCACACGCTTCGCCTTTGGTCCCAGAGCTGGACAGGAAGAGACACAGCAGTGTTCTTGGAGCTTGCTGGCCCTGGTCGACTTCCTAGGTTCACTAAGACATCCTGTCTTAATAGGATGAGATGGGATTAAGAAGGACACCTGACACAGACTCTGGCTTCTACATTCAAATATATGCATGAGTATGCCCCCCCCACACACACACTATACAATTATGTATGTGTAGGTATATGAATGTACATGTGTGTATGTAATGACTGTGAATTAACCTCAAGTAAAGGGAATTCCAGAGTTAAAAACATAGTAAGAGTAAAATCAAACAATAGAAATAGTAGCTGAAATCTCAAGTCTTTGCTGTACAAACTCCTTTCCTCTAAAATTTCTCCTCTTCCCTCCCTGTTTCTCCTCCCTTCCACCCCTCCCCCAGTACAATCCCCCTCCTTCCTTCCATTTCATGATTCCATGCTGGAGAAGCTGTGACACAACCCAGTACTGCTGACAGCAGAAAAAGGCTCTCAGAACTCTCAGGGAGTCTGAATCCCTTGGCCTTTGGGACACTTGGTGTGCCCATCTGTGATTCTCCTTCAGAGAACTGAAGGCACTGGGTGTTTCCTCTGGGCAATTTGTGGAGGCTAAAGTCACCATCAATTTGCTTCTTACAAGAGGGAGACTCTAACAAGCCTTTGCTCTGTGAAGCCTTTGAAAAAGCAACTCCCCAGGCTGCGCAGTGCTGTGCCATGTGATAGCAAACAGAGGTACCTGCCTTATGCTTAAGTAATGTAGTGGGAACATTACACACAAGGGTCTGCTGCTGCCCTCCCCCATCTTTGTGAATGAAAGGAGAGAAGGACAGAGGTGGGATAGGTGTAAACGGCTTTTTCTGCTTGCTGGGATTTGGACCTGAGCTGTTTCCAAGGATGTTTGATTTGGAAACATGGTCCCCAGGGTATGGGTTTTCATGGGGTTGCCTTCAGGAGCTGAGTGGATCACATGGGCTCTCCACTGTTGACAAAGCTCTGATAGAATTGCAACTTCGGGCATTTGGAGGAAGTGGTAGAAACCAGGAGTGGACCTGCTTGGAGGGACTAGGGCAATGAGGGTGAGACCTGTCTTTGTCTGCCTCTCCCATGCCTCCCCCACTTAGCAGTCTCCCACAGATTTCTGCTTGGTGCTCTACCCAACCAGCAGCCTGAAAACCATCAACTGTAAGCAACCGTGAATGAAACTATCAGCCAAACCAAATCTACCATCTTTTTAAGACATCTTTGGTGTGGTATTTTTGCACATTGACATATCTTGCACAATAATACTCTCGGTAGAAGCTTCTGCCAACAGACTCTGAGGCTGGTGTATCCCCAAGTTGCTCTGTGGGAACCTGACAGCTTCTCTTTGAAAATTGATTCTTCTACATACTTCGGTTTAAACAAAATGAAAAGCATACATTTGAAAGCTTTTGTCAGGACTTTTCAGCTGTCATGGTTTTTGGTGGTAGTGGTGGGAGCTGTGTTTTTGTTGTTGTTGTTTATTTGTTTTGTTTTCCTGAACTGGGGATTGAACCTAGGGCTTGTGTGTGTTGGGTAACTGAGCAACATCCCCAGCTCTTCTTCACTTTGTCTCCAAGGCTGGCCTTGAACTCCCTCTGTAGCCCAAACAGGCCTCAAACTTAGGATCCTCTGGCCATAGTCTATTAAGTTCCTAGGGTGACAGACCTGTACCACCAAACTCTCAGTCATGTTTTGGCTATGGACCAAAGTCTTGGTGATTGTTCAGTGGTAGAGTGGCAGGTGCTGGCACTGGTCTCAGATGCACAGGTGATCTGTGATGGCTTCACAAATGTGATTCCCTAGGGCAGGGTCTTGGGTCTGTTGGGCAGCTGCCCATCTTGGCTATTCTTCTCCAGGGTGAGAAGCTTGGCTCTGTTGCCTGGGTTTCCTATACTTATATTTTATGATCTGGTTTCCTCACCTGACTCAGCTGCTCATCACTGTCCAAACTGCTACACTGTAACCAAGGTGAAGTTTCCCACACCAGTCTTGGGCTATGTCCCAGCTTGCTTTCAGGGATGTCAGTATTATTGACCTCTGGCCACACTGGCCACATAGACCACATGGGAGTTGCTTCAAGGTTAGTGGCTGACTCCATAATGATAGTTACGTACATTGTGAGTGGGATTCTTCTCCATCATATATTTAAACATTCACAATCACAATTTCAGTAGTGCCAATAAGAATGAAGGCCAATATTTAAAAGTGTGGCCCAGGGTACACACATAGGTCCACCTCATCTGCATATGCAGTCACAAACACAGACTCAGGCAGGCACAAAACGGGTGTGCGTAACACCAGATGCTTAATTAAGCAAGGAGAGCCTTGTCCTCTTTGCAAAATGGTTTAATTATAAAAGTGTTCTTAAGTAGTAAAATGCATTTAACCCCAGCCAGGTTAAATGGGATCACAATTGAAGTATCTGAACTTTTATTTTAGGTTTACATGCTCTGATTAAAACAGACTTCCTTTCCCCAGGCCCCAACTATCCCCATCATTTAACTCTGCTGTGTTACGGGTTACAGAAGTTGTCACTCCTGAACACAGATGTCAACACTTCTAGCAAACAACCAGAAACTTTACAGGTAGTGGCTGGGATGACGGTGGCCAGCAGTGTCCTCATGTTTACCTAGGAGAGTCTGCATCTTGATAGGCAGTTTTCATTCACTCTGCTGTCTGGCTCTTTGGCAGGTGGCTGGGATCTTGCCAGGCCCCCTGGAATGTTACCAGTAGAAGGACAAGTGTTGGTTACTTTCCTCATTTATCTTACAAAATTAACTGACAGAAACAACTTACAGGAAGGTTTATTTCACCTCACACTTTGAAGATACAATCCATAGGGAAGAGGAAGGTATCATAGCGGGAGGGAGTCACCGTGAGTCCAGATGCAGAGTCAGGAAGCAGACAGAAATGATTTAGGCTGCTCAAATGGCTTTTGCCTTTTATCCCATTTTATTATCTTGGTTCTCAGCCCATAGTATCATGTCACCCACATTCAGAGTAAGTCTTCCCTCTTCAGTAAACCTCCATAGGACACCCTAACAGACATGCCCAGAAGTATGTGTCTCCTAGGTGACTCCAAATCCAGTTTGAGATGACTGTAAACATTAATCATCATAGCAAATACTGCTAAAAATCACTCAGCTCAGGGACTCTCCAGGACGACTGCTCCTCTCATGCTTCAAAGAAATATTGGGGCTCAGAAGTGGCTCTGCAGAAGTCTTCAGCTGTACTTATAAATTATACTAACAGGAAGGGGAGCCCTAACAAACCCATATCACTTGTCTTGGAGTCAGCCTATAGACATGGTGAAGGGGACAGAGCTAGTAAGGTGCTAGAAAGAGGAGGAGGAAGAGGAGGAAAAGGAGGAAGAGGAAAAGGAGGAGAAGGAAGAAGAGGAAGAGGAAGAGGAGGAAGGATTCCTGAGGGTGGGTAGGATCAGGTTAGGAGCTGGTTAGGCAATTTTGGAAACTGTGAATAAGAGCTGCCTCCAACAGTTGTTTCCAGGCTGTGTCAAATCATCTATCCAGAAGATAATTACTCAAATTAAAATTTAAATATTCGATGGAAACAGAAAGTTCTTTTTATCATCTACTTAAAAACAAACAAGAAAAGGTGACATCATTCATAAGTGATGGATATGTTAATGAATACGGTGGGTAGTCTTTTCTGTGATCATAAAAATGTGACCTTCATCCTCACATCAATATCATGGCCATCCATTTAGCCTTAAATGGCCAGTTCATGCAGACAGCAGCTTGTCTAACTGAAACACTTCACCTTACCTGATGCTTTGGTTGAGTCCATAGGCTGGATCCATTGTGCATTAGCTTCCCCCATTGGTGCTAGAGGGACAGTCCTGGGAGGTATCATTGGCTGGGTGGGTGGGTGCACCTTCATAGCATGAGGTCCCTGGTAGGACAGAGTCCCTCCACCTCTGCCTATCTTATGGCATTCCCAGAGTCCTCTGTTCTTCCTGTTTGCAGCTTCACAGTAGAGGGAGGACTAGACCTCTTCCTTCACAGGCTCAGGAGAGAGGAAATGGTCCCAGGTTTTAATACCTGAGTTAGGGTTAGACTGAGCCTGGTTACTTCTAGTTGCAGCAATAAACCCCTTGCTACAGAAAGGCTCATTGATTTGGCCATTGGCCACTCCCCATGAAAAATGCTGACATCTTTGAATGAAGAAAATACCTGTGGCCAGTCGGGGCCAAAGAGCTTGTCCAGAGACAGGACAGACGTACATGTGACCAGGTGAGTACTAAATGGGCCATCCTCGCTGCCCAGAATCCACCTGACTTGGTGGCAGGCCTCCTCCCTCTCTGCTGATGGACACCAGAAGATGACAAAAATCTCTCCTGTTTGGCTTCCATGTCCTTATGTGAAAGCTAGAGGCTTTGTTCCCTTGTAAGTTTTAGACAAACATGAAAATACAATTCTTTATCTGTCCATCTGCCCCAGGCAAGCTCAGGATACCTCTTTGCTTAAAATGAACCTAGTTTTTGTTGCCTGTGCTTTTAAACTTCTAAACTATAATTATTTTTGATTACATATATTTACTATGTGGCTAATTTACCTTGAATAGCTTGGAATTGCATTCGTGGGCTGCCCCCACCCTCTCTCACACACCAGCTGCTGCATTGATTATTTCCACCTCCTTCAGTTGGCGGCCTAATGAGAATGGGCTTCGGTGCTCTGCAGAGCAGAGAGCCCACTTCTTCTGCATGCTGATTTCCGTGGCTGGGATTCCAGTTTCAGTGGTTCTGAGGGAAGTCTTAGAAACGCCATCACTTTCTGGATCGCATCATCATTCTGGAAGGTGGGCACCCGTGTCTGACATGCCCAGAGCTACAGTGAGCAATGATGGGGCCAGTAAGTCTGAAAGGATGCTTCCCATGGGATCCAGAGTGCACCTCTCTGAGACATGTATTCTTCAAGACACTCCGTCTCATTAAGATGATGTAAAGCAAAGACCTAAATGGTGAATCATAGCGCAAGGCCAAGAGCAATGAGGTTCATCTTAAAGCTAGCCTAAGAATTCTTTGATGAAAGGTCATGGAGGCATTGGACACTGATCATGGCTGTGCACTGATATGAAATCCTCCTTTTACACCCTGCAGGGCATGGACATGTTGAGGGAAACACCTTTGTGCTGTTGTGTCAGCTCTGGGGTACCCCTCAGTGTGCTTCTTGGCTTATTGGAATGAGATGGTACCTAGGTCCTATAATGAATTGAAAGCACTCTTGGTCTGAAGCAAAGCAGCAGACATAAGGCACTGTGTTTTCAGATGCTGAGCTAGAAACCACTGATTTTGATACACATGGAGTGCCTGTGCCCATCCTATCTCTGCCCCTGGTAGAATGATGTGTCTGCAAGATTGGTACGTTTGTCTTCTCTAGGTTCTGGTCTGCAGCCCTAGCTAGTGACTCTAGATGTAACATGATGTTTCCTATCTCTTCTGTGGACTTTGCTATCAGCTATGGCTTGCTGAGCCATATAGAGGCAAATTGAACATACTGGAGCCATTTGGTTCTCTTCTTAAGCCTTTTTCTTAACCAGCCAATGAAAATCCAATGGGAGTGAATTAGAGTCATGGTTCTGTGGGTCCTGAGTCAGGGGCTGCACCATGTGGGACCTCCGCACTCACTGGCAAAATGAGCTTTCCAAATTGTTGTGTTTGTGTATTGCAAAAGCAGTTCCCAAAGCAGATGTGTGGCCCAGAGTGATGCTTGTGATGTCTGTGATACATATTGTCCCTGTGGAGAGACTCACTGACTAGAAGCATGGAAATTACCCCAGTGGCATCCCAGGTCTATTTCTAGTTCTGTGTGAAGGTATGACAGTCTTTGGTGAGTCCCTCCTTCCTGATAATTCAGAGAGAAGTAAGAACTTGGGTTTGGGGAGAGGCCTGGACACAGGATTATGCAGCTTACAAGGGCCCAGTCTAGGTGACCTCTGCCATTAGAACAAAGCAGCTGGCTAGAGACTTTGGGATTGGGATGGGAAGGCAGCCACACTCTATAGTTGACATGAGCCACAGTGTATCTCCTCTGACCTTCAGAGGGCTCTGTCATGGAAGGAAGAAACCTTCTCTACACAGAAACCATCAACGAGAAAGGCCAGGAGGACATCAAGGTCATGTCTTTGGGAATAGTCATGTCCATGGCTCCAGGAACTCAACATTGTCCTACGTGACCACCCAGACAGCTCTCAGTGAGGCTTGTGTGGGCAAGGCTCTGCATGCTGAGGACCTGTCCAGAATGTTCCCTTTCTGAATCAAGACCCTGCGAGCCTTTTTCACCTCACGTCAGTGGTGAGATTGGATTGCTCTTGATTTTCACATTTGCCTGGTGAGGACGTACTGTTCTGAGGACAAACACACTGAGCAAGAGGGGTAACAATTTTCAGACTTAGGCCCATTGGAATCACACATGGCTCAAAGTGCAGCTGTCACTGTCTGAATGGAAATATCTGTGAATAATTTTCGCAGCATTTGTCACACTGGGGCCTTAGGATGCCCAGGCATGCATCATTGGTGCATTGTTCTGATGGATGGCTGTTTTTGATGTGCTAATGCTTGCATGCTGTGGCGACACAACCATTCTAATGGCCTGGAACTTGTAAAGGAGTCTGTATTGATGGTGTAATATGTCACAGGCCACTTTCTAGAAGGGGGGTTGTGTGGTCACTGTGTGAGCTGTGAAGTTAGCTTACAACTCTCTCCACAGGAACAAGGTAGAGATCCCTGGGAACACAAGAAGTGGGAAAGGCCCCAGGACTACAGCTGGCTTTGGTCACATCCAGCATGAATGGTGAGACCATTAGCTGGGGCATCCACAAGGAATCTCTGACACTCGTAGTGCCTAGACAGGACAGCAGTTCTTTGAAGGAGCTTACAGTGCCACTAGGTTTTTAGAGTTTTTATTTGTCTTAGATGAATGCAGGGGCTGGTCAGTGAGCACTGGATTCCTGGAAGTATCCCTTCGAGAGATGGGAGCTGACACACCATTTCAGAGGAAGTGAAGTCTGTGTGTAATGAGCTGTAATAACAAATACAGTCTTGAGCACAAGCTCAAGTGTTTAAAATGTACCGATGCCAGCCCTAGATACATCTCATAGCAATTCTTCCTACAGCCTCACACCATTGTAGCAGAATTCTGGCTTCTTTATGTCAAGGTCGGGCTGCTGTCTCCTTGTTTCTTGGGTTTTTCCTCACTGCCTTCCGTCCTCCCTGAGCCCACCCTCAGGGATCCCCTGTAGTGTTTTTTTAGCTAATGTTAGGAACACACACAGTCCTGGTTTCTGTCTGCTGGTGGTCCTGGCCTTCCCGGCTATCTTTGCAGTGGGCTCTGCCTTGACCCAGCCATGTACTTTTGTCAGGATGAGAACAGCCTCTGCATAGTCATGACTCCACCGACTACACATCAAAGAAGAACCTATGGTGAAATTTTAAAAATTAGCAGGAAAGAAATCCTTTAGGGATCTTTATAAATTAAAGACCTATAAATGTAGAGTTAGTAACACCAATGAAATTTGCCTCTGAAAGAGAGATGATTTCTCTGATAAAAATTTCATATGCATTCTGCTCAAACTGACTCTAAACTGCCTAGGATTGGAAATGACAGTATGCTTGCTTTAAACTCAAGCAATGAATACCGGAAACTGCACGATCATTCAGCTGCAAATTCTTGGCAATCCCGTGGGGTATTTAGATTTAAGACATGGGAGAAAACACACTCTTCAACCACTGTCTTCCTGAATGTAGAGAAGAAAGAGGTAGAAGCTACAACTCTGAATCCCAGACCCCTCTGTCCTGGTTAGTCTATATTTTCAACTTGACACAAAGCAGAGTCACCTAGGAAGAGGGACTCTCAACCAAGCAATTGCCGCCTCAGACTGGATTGTGGAGAACTGCCTTTCCTGATTGCTCTGAGTTGCTCTTCAGCTCCTCCTCTGAATGATTGTGACCTAAATGTATAAGACACATACATTCTTTTCTCCCCAAATTGCCCTGGCCAGAATGCTTTATCATAGCAACAGAAAGGAAACTAGAAAATCAGTAGGTACTAGGAGTGGGATATTGCTATGATGGACCTGGGCATGCTGCTTCGTGGAAGGATTTGGAACTTTGTACTGGAACACTTGTAACTGGAAGAGCCATTGAGTGCTGAGAATTCAATGGGCTGTACTGTGGGAACATGAAAGATAAAAGTATTGAAAGAAATTCAGACAATGGAGGTCTGACTTGTGAAGTTTAAGTCAGAAGCAAGGATTCTGTGTTCTTTGGGTGATATTTTAGACTAGGAATCCGTATGTGATGATTAGCTGTGATTAACAAGAGCCTAGCAGCATTGAGTTAAAATAGAGAATAGGAACATGTTTTCTCAGGGTTAGCGCATGGAATCTGTAGCTGAAGAAGACTAAGGCTATTGCAGGATATTTGATCACACTGTGAAACTCAAGACTGTGTTATTTACTAAAACAACAACAGCAACAACAAAACTGTTTCTAGTTGTGGTGTGACTCAGCCCTTACTATATCCCTGGCTGTAATACAGACATGACTTTAGTACATACTTTTAATTCAAACAATGAAGGTAAATTCATTAGTAGAAGGAAGCACCCATGTTTGAAAGTGATGTCCAATTGAGTGGCAGACAAAGTGATGAATCACGGAAAGATTTGACAGAATAGGATATGCCCAACCCTCACAAGAAAAGATACTTAAAGGGCAGTGCAGAGAGAGAAAAGGAGGAGAAAGTAGTTTTACCAGGAGATTTTTACAGACAGGTTGAAGAGAGAACAAGCTAGACACAGGTAAAGTCAGAATGAGGTAGAGAATAAGAAGGAGCCAGAAAATTAGAACAGATTGCTGGAGTTAGTTTGAGGGTAAATGGAGCAATTCAGGAGAAGTCAAGAAAGAAGCAAGATTGAATCAATCAGTTTGAAGAGGAGTTTGAACCAGAATCAGCCAGCCAGAGATCAGAAAGAATTAGGAAGGGGTGGGCTTATTCAGCAGTACATCTCAGAGACTGAAAACATTCTAAGCCTAGATAAGATTGTATGGAGTCTAGAAGCTTTCAGGACTAGACCTAGATTAGCAGACAGAGGGAGTAAACATTGGAGATGACAATTACATTGGGTGAATAAGAATTATAATAACATAAGGCTACATCTAAAGCTGGTGTCCAAACTTACAAATGTGTAAGAGTTGCCCATATGGTACTAGTTTTGAAAGTATGAAACCTTTAATGTTGAAAGTGTTGTGGGAAGAAGTTGAGGCTTGGCACCTTGAGGTAGGGTATAAACCTTTACAGAGAGGCACGGAAAGGCCATTATAAAAGGTGAAGCCTCTGTGGCAGTGGAGACACCAGGGTTTTAGAGATGCCAAGACCATGGAATGGACCAAGGACAGTGTCAGATGTGATGCAGAGCTGGCCTTACCCTATGAGACAAGTTATATATGTAGTGAATGGCAAAGCCAGAGGATTGGGACTGCTGAAGCAGTTTGGAGCCATGATATATGTATCCTGGTCAGATACCCTAATATGTGGTTTCTTGGAAGTGGAAAGAGCTGGATCTGAGATCTGAATTGTCTGGATAATGAGCCAGTCACTCAATGTAAAAAGGGAGGCTTGGTATGAGGGGAGATGAGAGCAAAAGGTGCTGAAGACCAGAAGACTAGCTCACCCAGATGGGACTTGGGTGTTTTACTAATAAGTGGACTAGATGCATTTATATATTTATTTCCCCGAAAGCAGGAACATGTCACATAGGATAGTAGACTGTGCGTATTGTGAAGAGGACAGAGGGAGAGGGAGAGAAGGTGGGGAGGGGAAAGCAGGCATTTGTAGCAGCTTGCTCCACCCACCTGCCTCTTAGCTACAGTTCACTACTGCTCACTTCTGGACTCACTCACTGTGTTTATCAGTCCGTTCACTCTGCAGTCTGTGACCTGTAGCACCTTCTTGCCTAGGGTTGCTACCTCACTGGCCATTGTCCACAGTATTCAGCCCTCTCTCACTCAGGGAACGTTTTCTGGTCCCATCTATTCACAATATGTATGATATTGGAAGTTACTGATGCTTAGAAGTAAAGGAATCCTAGACAAGGCCCCTATAGTATTAATGGGCATATCTACTCCTAGAGAGAAGGGACAGTGGCTGGTGATCACTGTTGTTCTAGATAATTCTGAGAACAGGAGGGGCATCTGAAGGAGGACTCTGTCTGGCATGGAGATTATCAGAAAGCACAAGATGGCCACTCTGTTCCCAGTAGCTGTCATGACTGTGAACTCTTATCCCACACTGATCTCAGGACAATGCAGGCACCTGGTTGGGAAATAAAGACAATGATTTATTTCTCCATTGATGTTCCTGTGACTTGGTTCCTGATACTAAAGCCTCTGTTCAAACCACTTCCATCCCAGCCAAACCCAGGTATTGGTGCTGCTGCTGAATATCTCTCTCTGCCTTCTGTCTAGGACCTGTACACTAAAAATCAATGTGCACATTTCAGGGCCACAGCTTTTGGCTATTGTTGTAATGGAAATATTTTCTCAGGACATGATAGACCATTAGCCACCATGAAGGAGGGTTGTTTGGTATTCATACCAAGGTAAGACCTTCTAGAAGTGTATCTGTCTCTGAGTCAAGTTGGACATGATTGGAATCCCATCTTTGGTCTTTGATGCTCTCTGTAGGATGAGTAGCAGTTCTTTACAACTCCTCAATATAATAATGTGAGCGTCTTCTCTGGCTAGCTTCTAAGACTTATTCAGATTTCTCAGGTTGTGTTTTATTTGCTAGCCTCTATTAAGTAAATTTGCATGGGTTAAGAGTGAGTCACTTTGGGAAAACAGCAAGGGAACTCTGGGTAGGAGGAGCTCAGGATCAGCTTGTCCTGTGCTGAAAAGGATAAAGACTAAGAATGGAAAAAAGCCAACTCTGCCTAGGGATACTGACTAGGGCTATGCAGAAGGGTATGTAGAAGCCTGGTGTGTTGGAGGTAAGAGAATTTCCCAAAGGCATGAAGGAATGGACAAATAATGTTTATTGAAATACACAGAGGGAAACAGAGAGCTCTCAGACCAACCAAAGCCCTGTGAGAGAGAAGTTACTTACCCTTATGGTCCTGGGATTCCTGTACAGGGCAAGTGTCTTAGGGGCAGGTGGATATCACGTTCTCTTGTTAAGTAGAAAGTTTTCAGGCTGAGTTGCTTTGCCTAAGACTGTCCATTTGTGTAAGGTGTCATGGGTCATTCAGGTCACTCCAGACGTCTGCACAAGGCACCACGAGTCGTTGGAATTATGACCTCATTGTTCAAGCATGGTAATTTTACTTCTATTTCTTTTTAACCCTTGGTCTCTACAGTTCCCTGAAAGAGGACTTTGGGGAAGTGGTCACCCAGTCAGGCATGACCTGGAACTAAAAGAAAGCAGGCAGACACCTCCAGAAGTAAAATTGTTCTTTAACCAGAACATTTAAAGTGCCACAGTTCCTCCATGAAAGTGACACTGTGCTCACATGGCATGGGGGTGGGCCTCAGGGTTTTATACGATGGGAAAGAGGGAACTTCAGGGGAAACACCTGTGGCCCTGCAGTCTGGGAGTGGTAGATCCCCCCAGCAGGGTTGGTGTGTGGAGCCCGTGATCAGAAGTGTCCACAGGGAACATCAGTTAAGTCAGCTTTCCTTCCAGAGCCTCTAGCTTCTCCTGAGGCTTTTAGGTCATTAACCCTTCATTTAATATCCCAAGGACAGATACAAGGACTAGACTGTCCCCAGAATCTAAGCAGACATACATTGGGTTAATTTTATATGCAGGAAGAGAGTTTTAATTTGATCTGCTGCAGTAGATTGTGGCATTGACAATATACACTCCTAAAGAAACTTAAAAATAATCGTTAGAGGACTGAAAATAGATGATTTGGTTACAAACTGAGACTGAACTTTTTTAATTGGTACTTCATCTTTGAGCTCCATTTCAAACCAGTTTGGGTTTGTGGTGCAGAAGCAGCTTTGTTCTTGAAGGGCACAGATCCCATCCTTAGCAGTGATCGGATCCAGTCTTCTTTAACTGTGAAGTCCTGCCACAGGCAAAGAATCAAGTTGGCCATGCAGTTGGTGAGGCAGAGAGAAACCTTAACCCATCTGTTTAGTTGTGTGCCCTAAAAAAAAACATTCAGAGTGGCAAGAAGAGGGTTGAATTGGAATGGCCTATCACTCCCATTTTCAGAGGTTACCTGAACTGCCTTTAGGAGTCTGTGGGGTGCAGATATCTCTTAACTGCTTTGAGCATCAGTTAGAATGTGTTTCAAGAGAGCCCATCGAAGAGTCTATGATAAAACTTAACAGATGACAGAGATACAGAACTTAACAGCCATTTGGTGATCACATGTATTCTTGGATTGAGCCTCGTGAAGGAGTTAGTGTCTGTACAGCCTTGTGGGGAACAGTAAGAAACACAGGGGATGAGGAAAAGTTTTTAACATAAGTTTTGTTTACTGAGGTGGAATGTGATTATACAACTGACTGGACATGTACCAGAGCCATGTAGCAGGATAAGGTTACTGCAATCAGCTGTTTGTTACATCAGACGCTTGCATGAGGAAGAAAAGCCAGTTAAAGTCAGCATCTAAATGACAATTTAAAGGACAAATAGAACCCCACTGAGTCCTTTCATGCAATTTGTTTAGCACTGTCTCGAGGACATCACTTTGTTATCATGAATAATTTCCAAAATACATTGAGTTTGATCACAGAATACCTGGCACCCTCTTTAAATCAGGGAACATGGGTGGTTAAGGTTTGGAAAGACACATTATACCTGTGAGAAGACCTCGTCCAGAAAGTGGTAGTGTCCCACAGTTGGCAAACACAGACTTTAGATTTGGCCATATTTAAGAAGAAAAGCCTGCCTTTTGTCAGCTGTGCATAGAAGCTACAGCTGCTGATGTAGCTGAGGTCTTGTGCTATATCTGGAATCGTTAGTGAGAAGTAGTTGTCCAAATAGCATTTCATGCTGCATAATGTCTGAAGACTGCAGTCCCTTGAACTGTTAAAGAAGCATAGGAATCAATCATTTTAATCTTGGTTATACGTGGTTATATGTAGTTTAAGACCATGCAGGTGGTCACGATTAATTTCTGTCTCTGTATTGTCAAGGCCAGTTGAGGATCCTCAGGGGTCATGTGAGATTGAGAAGAACCTCTGACTCCCTGAGTCCTTCTTTACCAGCTGTCCATATCTGTGAGATTGTCAAAAGCCTCGCATGGGTGGAAGGACCGAGGAAATCTCTCCTCTGTATTGACCTCCTTTGTAGGTAGGATGCTGGTTAGAAATCACTGAGTGGGTCTCCATGACCTCCCTGAACAAGAGAATAGGTGACTGTTCACACTTGCAGAACATTTTGAGATGGATCACAGTGCCCTGGGACTTGAATGATCTTGGCAGGCAAGGAGGATAATATTCGCCTGTTAATCTCTCTAACCGCTTTAGCATGGATATTGAATATCCAGAAGATCAGTTGTGCTTTCAACTACTTATAATATTTTAAAAATCAGACATTAAATATACCTGAACAAGAAATACATTTTAGCCAGTTCTGATAATTATTGATCCTTGACCTTAGAAACTTTAATGCCACAAACATCATCTCTAAGTCTTATCCTTTACATGCCTTAAGTATCTTACTCAGACTTTTAAAACGTTCAAAAGATTTCTACATTTTTTTCACTTTGAAACCATCTATCCATTTTAATCTTCATACACACACATGTCCTTCTTCATTAAAATAATTTCTGGTTTCATACTTATAACACATCATTTTGTATTTGCTTCATACCATGAGACACAGTAGCATTAACAAATGAATTTACTGCCTGTCGTGAGGATTTTTCTTCCTGGATAAAGGGGATCTAATCAATTTCTATCCCCCTTTTAGTCAGATTGTAATGAAAAACCAAAGTTCCATGTTATCTAAGTTCACCCCGGGGAACCAGTGGGTTTGCCGGGCTTACTTACAGAACGTTGGTGAGGTGTACCAGAGGGTGGGTGACTGAAGCACCACACTGAAACGACTTTCCTCAGTATGTGTGAGGTCACTGTACAGTCACACAAACAAGTAACCGCCCCCATTTTTCCTTTTGTCTGTATAAAACTGGCTAGGGTGGCCTGCTCATCTCATCTTTGTGAAGGACTATTCACATTTAACAAATACTGCTAAAGTCATTTTAGGCCAATGTAGCCATAGGTTTAAACATCTTGACAAGTACTCAAGAACTGTATGATTACGTATGTCTTTTCCTTAAAAGCAGGTTTCGGAATTTTACAATTAAAACCTCATGTTAATTGTTCCAAAGAAGGATTTAAGACCATCTCTAATACCTTGCCATCTCTAGTTGACCTATCGTAGTGATAGTGTGGAGAAACTGAACTACACTGCTCCATGGGTAGAAAGAAAGAGTTACTGTAGATCAAGCTGACACGGCTATTTTGGGAGTTTCTGGGTAGAGAGGAGCAAAATCGTGGAAAAGCAAGTGGACTTTATATGACAGTCAGCAGGGTCAGGGATCTGAGCTGATGCAGGCTGTCAGATTTTACAGGGAACTAGGTGCCTTTGGCCAAGTAGGTGACCTTTAGGGGAAGGTTAAGGGAGGTTTCGTGAAGATTCAGAGTACCTGCCTTTAGACTTGTTCACTTGACCGAAGTCCTTCTGTTTTTGACAATGTCCACCAGCACTGTCATCTGTGTTGGGTGTGTGTGGGTGTGGATGGGCTTTGGACCTAACATCTATGTGGTCATATTAATTATATATATTTTAATATGTGTGTGTTTTATCATTATTTTATTTTTGCTTCCCTCCCTTAATTTTACTTTTATTGTGAACAAAACAAAGCTGAGCCAAGTTAACACCTTTAGTTTGCATGCCAATTTCATATTATATGTTGTACCTGTAATACATGTTGTAAAAGCAAACCCTAATCACATGTAGTCTACATACATAATCATATGTAAGACAATTTTAATAAGCCAAGATTTTGAATACTGTTTGGATTGTGTTTTTATAATCCTTGTTGTGAAGCGGGAACATAACAGAGATCTTTAGCAAGCATACCAAGAGTGCACAGAAACAAAGGCAGAAATATGTGGTAAAGGGGCGTGAGAGCATTTTATCTCAAGGGAAAGTGGGCCTGGAGATACCAGGTGAAATGCTCGCCATTGAGACCCAGCAGCACCTACCACAGCAGCTCCCACGGGTAGCAGCTTGTCTACTGCTTGACAGTTTATCCTTGAGCCTCCGTTGGGAACTGTGAACCATACTCCATTGCCTCCCTTTGTTTCTGTGCCAGTTTTAGAGGAATGTGGCCAAGAGAACTCTTAGGTTCTCATTAGAAGCCTGTAAATGTATCATGGATAAAACTGTTTCAAAAAATAAACAGACACTAAAATAACAAAGAATACCTGGAAAGTGTGATATTTTCTCCTTAGTCAAGATGGTGGTAAAGTCACATGGCATTTGCCGTTTTTATGATATTATTGGAAAGACTGTGGCCAAGTCACATGGTTGCTTCCATCTTGATAAGGCCTATCAGCCAACATGGTATCAAACCACATGTGTATTTTCTGCAAAGGTCATATGGTAAAGTGAGCCCATTCCCCATTGGGGCATTCCAAGTCCCAGCAGAATCTACAATTTTGGAAATCAAAAATGGATCACTATTCCCTTTAAAAAAAAGACACCAGATATATTCCCAGGAGTGGTATGGCTGGGTCCTCTGGGAGTATCATGTCCAGTTTTCTGAGGAACCGCCAGACTGATTTCCAGAGTGGTTGTACCAGCTTGCAGTCCCACCAGCAGTGGAGGAGTGTTCCTCTTTCTCCACATCCTCGCCAACACCTGATGTCTTCTGAGTTTTTAATCTTAGCCATTCTGACTGGTGTGAGGTGAAATCTCAGGGTTGTTTTGATTTGCATTTCTCTAATGACTAATGATGTTGAACATTTTTTAAGGTGTTTCTCAGCCATCTGAATTTCTTCAGGTGAAAAGTCTTTGTTTAGCTCTGTACCCCATTTTTGGATAGGGTTATTTGGTTTTCTGGGGTCTAACTTCTTGAGTTCTTTGTATACATTGGATATTAGCCCTCTGTCAGATGTAGGGTTGGTGAAGATCTTTTCCCAACTTGTTGGTTGCCGATTTGTCCTTTTGACAATGTCTTTTGCCTTACAGAAACTTTGTAGTTTTATGAGGTCCCATACCCAGAAGATTCCCCAGCATGCAATAAGGATACATGCTCCACTATGTTCATAGCAGCCTTATATATAATAGCCAGAAGCTGGAAAGAACCCAGATGTCCCTCAACAGAGGAATGGATACAAAAAATGTGGTGCATATACACAATGGAGTACTATTCAGCCATTAGAAACAATGAATTCATGAAATTCTTAGAGAAATGGATAGAGCTGGAGAACATCATACTAAGTGAGGTAACCCAGTCTCAAAAGAATACCCATAGTATGCAGTCACTGATAAGTGGATATTAGCCTAGAATCTTAGAACACCAAAGACACAATTCACATACCAAATGATGTCTGACAAGAAGAAAGGAGTGGACACTGGTGCTGGAAAGGATCAAAGCATCAGTGTAGGGGAATACAAGAACAGGGAAGTGGGAAGGGCTGGATGAGGGAGCAGGGGGAGGGAAAATGGCATGTGGGACCTTTGGGGGTGGGGAACCAGAAAAAGGGAAATGAATTGTAAATATAGAATATATCCAATAAAAAAAGAAAAAAAAGACACCAGATATATTAATATGGACATAGAAGGAAATGGTACCTATGGCCTAGGCTGGCAGTAAGATGAGAAGGCAGGAGAAGGAATTCCAAGTCCCAGATCAGGGAAACTGAGTCTGTAAGTGGCTGGTTGAGTAGCATCATCTCCCAGAGCTGCCAAGAGTAACTGCTAAACAATGTTAGCTATCCAGTTCCAAGTCATGGTAAGGACTGTGCTCTCCTGTCTCTTCCCAGCCAGAGTCAGAGACTAGCCTGACCCAGAACATGGGTTTGGAGAACAAACACGTGAGTCTGGAGTGGGAAGGCAAAACCCACTCAGAGTCAGCATCTTGGCTTAAATAGTATGGGAGATTTAAGAACATTAATTAATATGCTGTGGTATTGAAAGGGATAGGCTTATTAGCCAGTTTAGCATTTGAGAGAGAGAGTTTAGGGAAATAGGTTTAGACATTTAAGCTTGTAAGCCCTAAAATGGAGGAATAGATGGAACAGACGTGAAGAAAACAGAGATTTGAAGGTGCCGTGTCAGACCTTTTGGTAGTCTGTCTTATAGAATATGAGTCAGCAAGATTTGTCAAGTCAAAAGCATTTTCCAGTTTGCATTGGGTACAGACCCCAGTTGATAGACAACCAACACCTTGAGGTTTGTTTTAAGATAAATGGAATGGATAAAGCCCAAGGTCTATGGTCAGCCACGTTATGTAAAGTGTCCTACTTCTGATCCAGACGTGAGTTTTTAGCCAGTTTAGCATCTGAGAAAGAGAGAGTTTAAGAAATTAGCCTTACAAGTTGCAGTGGTAAAACGTAAAATGGAGGAATAACCAGAAAACAGGAATCACCTAAGGCAGGGTAAGGGTGATTACCCTGGTAATAAGGCATCACCTACAACCAGAAAGTGGCTGAAAATGAGTGATGGGAACGCACACTGGTGCCCCCAATTCCAGCAATCTGGCTGGCAAAACCAGAAGACTGTATCTTGGGTTTTATTGCTGTGAAGAGTCACTGTAACCATGTCAACTCTTAGAAAGGCAAACATTTCATTGGGGCTGGCTTACAGTTTCAGAGGTTCAATCCATTTTCATCATGGCAGGAAGCGTGGCAATGTCCAGGCAAACCTGGAGCTGCAGGAGTCGAGAGTTCTTCATCCTTATCCACAGGCAGCAGAAGGAGATTTTATCACACTGGCCAGACTTGAGTATATATGAGATCTCAAAGTGACACACTTCCTCCAACAAGGCCACATCTACTGCAACAGCCACACCTATGGGACAAGTATTCAAACATAAGAGCCTTTGAGGGCCAAACCTATTCAAACCACAACATTTGGGGTCTGAACAAGGTTATCAGTCTAGGGCACTTAGAGTGAACCCAGACCTTGCCTTGGTGTGTGGATATTGAATGTGCTATAGTCAAATGGCAAAAGGCCTCTGTTCTGGAGTTCAGAGGACAGTGAAAGAGAGAGATGAGGGCAGGTCACAGGAGAGTCAGGCTGGCTTTACACGGCATACCAAAACCCCAGAAGTTTCAAGTTGCAGATGGTAGATGTTAAGCCCTAGTAAGCTTGGTGAATAGCCATGGTATGAGTCACAGAAGAGAAAGGGAAACGGGTAAGGGGAGAGAGGAAAGGTTACCCACCCAGAAGGGAAGGTTGGGGTGTAGAACCCTAAAACCCCTACTGGTTTTCAACACCAAAATCAGATTTGGATTAGTAGAGGAGTCCTTAAAATAAAATAAAGTAAAGTAAAGTAAAGTAAAGTAAAGTAAAGTAAAGTAAAGTAAAGTAAAGTAAAATAAAATAATAAAATAAAAAGAATAAAACAAAATAAGATAAAATAATGAAATGAAATAGGCTTCTCTGGAACAGACTTGTTCTTTAATCAGAACAACTAAAGAGCTGGAGTCTCTTCATGGAAGTACTGTATGCATGTGACTTGGGGACCTTGGGGTTTTATAGGATTGAAAAGAGGGACTTTAGAGATGAAAGGGTCCACCTACAGGCCACTCCCCTGCACTCTAGATGGGGTACATACAGTGGTTTGTCCTGTGGATCCTTATCAGGAGCTTCCACGGGGGTTATCAGTGAGGATGACCTTCCTGTCCAGAGCCTCTCGGTTCACCTGAGGCTTGTAGGTAGTTAACCCTTCACTCAGAGTGCCAGGGCCTGCAAAGAGAGCAGCCACTGCCTTTTCGATATGATATGACTATCTTTCCCACAGGCTGCCTGACAAGCCCATGGTCCAGAAAGTTCTTCATGATCTTAGTTCTCATCTCCTCATTCAGGGGACAGTCTTGTTTCTGATTTTGGCAGGTCTGGAAAGCACCTTCTCCTATAGCCCCAGCCAAAGTAGACAGGGGGTGAGGTTGGGAGAGGACAGAGGGGCAGGAGAAAGCCCTTGGGCCTCACCTGCAGCTCTCTGCAGAATATGGATGGATGGCATGGGAGGCAAAGTCAGGAAGCAGAGGGTCGATGGAACAGATAGGATGGAGCACAGGGCCTGGGATGGACATGGCGGGGGTCAGGGGAGGGAAAGATGAAAGATCCCGAAGGAAGGGAAAGGGATATAGAGAAGGCATGATTCCTGGAAGATGTGGGTGGAGGGAAAGGTCCTAAAGTCCTGGGAGAGTGGAGGGGGTATGAAGGAGGGAAGGAAGAGAGAAAGAGACTGTGGATGAAGGGAGAGGTCCTTAGACGGAGGAAGGAAGGTGTAGGGTTGTAGGCTGAGGGAGAGTCCTAGAGGCAGCTACATGCTTGCTTCTCCCAGGCACACCCGAGATCCTGGCTACAACAGTGATGGACAGAAAGGCCGGCTCTATGGATTATCCCTTCCATGAGGACACTTGTAACAAAGCTGATCCTTGGCCCAAAACATCCATGTGTGCCGGTGATATCCATTTAGGAAACAACTGTTTTAGAGTGCATCTTTTCTCCTGGCTCCACGTAGCAAGACTGCCTGAGACAAAGACCTCGTGGGGCCTCTGTGACTATTGTAGGCCTATATCTATCCCCCAGTGGCTTGATTGTGACCACAGATCTGGAGATAAATACGGGATCTTCCATTGCCAGTTTTCTGAGGATTCTGTGAAGGGAAATGTTTCTCTTGACATTTTTTCTGAAAACCACCTGACTCCAGTAAGCTTTGTGGCAGATGCTGACATGTTTGCCGTGGAAAGATGGTATGGCAAGGCTTTGTGGTGGTTTTGATGCTTTCTGCACCCACACAAGACGCAGACTCAATAGGGGCTGTGGTTGGCAACCAGCCGTCTTCGTTTTATCTCCAGTAATCAGTACACTTCGCCTCTGGCTACTGAGCCTCCTAAAGCCTCCAACCCCATACTCAAGGATGCAGGGTAAGGCCTTCCCGAAGTTGTGTGAATCAGTGAGAACGGGTAAAAGCATCAGGACACACATAATACAGGCCATAACACCAAGAATCCTGTGTAACCAAGCAGCTGTCCACCCACAGTGGTGCTGGCAGCTGGCTTGGGAGCTACAGGCCAAGCTTACACATGGAAACATGACTGTACATACAACACATATACATATATGTCTTCATTCACTCACACACTTGTACACAAACTGCACACAGATGCTCCCACACATTGGTGTCATGGCCTTATTTGGGGGGGGGCATTTCTGAAGCCAATTTTCCCAGTGAAAAAATCAGAAATTAAAACCTTGCCTAAAAGCTTTCCCAACCTCAGGGGACATTTTTAGATGCTTTTAAAAATCCCACACAGCTCTGGAATGCATCCTAAGAGGAGCACACAAGCCATACCACCCACTTACCTACTCCACTTGAGTGCCCCGCAGACATGTGAGGTTATGGTTGTGCTACAGCCCTCTCACCTGCAGGAGCCAATCATCTCTTCCCAGCCTTCATGGATTCCCGATTTAAATGTTTTTCTCTTTAGGCAACTTTTTAAATTCACTTATGACTGTTTTGTGTCCACTCTCAATGTCTTCTAAACTTTTGAGTTTATTTTTCATACCAGTCTTGTGATTGCCATACTGTCTGTGTCCATAGATGGAACACATCAGGGTCATTTGGTGCAAAGGGAAATTTGTAGTGATCACTCAGTCCCAGCCTGGACACTGAGGAAGAGTAAGATCTGTCTCTAGAAGGTGGGGAGAGTTAGAATGTAGACACCAGGAGCAGCTGTGGCATATGTCTGGTGCCCTACAGGCACACTAGCTAGTGGTAGACTACTATAGCTTCCTCCTCCAGGTCTGGCCTTACTTGCTCTCCTTCTCTACCTAGAATATTCCAGAAGGGCATGGCATTGGTTCCTTTCCAGGATTGTGGGCACACACATTCTGCTGTGTGCATGCATATGCATGCACATCTGCACATGTGCATGTGTATGTTCATGTATGCAACATGTTTGTGGACAGAGGCAAAGGGTTGATGTTCAGTGTCTTCTCCAGTTGCTCTCCACCTTAGGTTTTTAATCAAGAGGTCTCACTGAACCTAGAGCTTAGCTTGGCGGCTTTGTTAGTAGGTGTGGTCCTGTTCTATTTTTCCACGTAAAACTTAAGTAAAGTAAGCAACATGTGTCTTGCTGATACTGATGATCCTGGGCTTGATTTGAACACATGGAACCTTCATTTCAGACTGTTCGGAGATCAAGGCTGTCTGTTCATTTGCTCAGTCTCTCCCTGGAACAGGTCATGTGTCAGGGAGAACCTTCTAGCCAGAGGTACATAGAGTGTGGCTACAGACCCATGTGTCTGTACGAGTAGGCAGCACGCTACTCTGAGCTCAAGCTTGGTCACTGCTTTTCTTGAAGGTGTGGTCATCCATGGAAAATAATTTCATGTTTCCCTGCAACCACTTCAGCTTATCCTTTTCTTTAGATGTTTTTTCTGTTTCTGGTCCACTGGGGAGCGGATAAACCTTTGACCCAAGATGGCTTATTTTATTGTTCTTAGTAGTTTTCTGTATGGTCCCTGTTGTGTAGTGTGATGTGTGTGTGTATCTGTGTTTATGTCTTTGTGTGTGTTTTATGTCTGTGTGTTTGTGTACATGCATTTGTGCTTAGCTCCTTTTCTCTTATTAGAGAACACTGTTGTGATTTGATGTGAATTGTCTCACACAGGCTCCTATGTTTGAAAACATGGTGCCCAGCTGCAGCTTCTGTTTTGAAACATTGGGAGGTAAGGCTTAGAAAGAGAAAAAGGATTTCTGGGGACCAGGCTTTAGACTTCATACATAGCCTAGCCCTGCTTTCTGTCTGTTATCCATTTCCTAATTCACCTAGATGTGGAAAGGCAACCTCACCCTGCTGTGGTCACAGCTGCAAGCTGCTCCTGGTGTCATGCCTTCATCACAGTTGTCTACTGCACCCTCAATCACAAGCCAGGACAAATTCTCCCTCTTCATTGCTCTACTCGGGTATTTTGGAATAGCAATTAGGAAAGTCACCAATGTAAGCATCTTTCTGAGAGCTGAGTTAGAATGCAGGGCTCCACACATGACTCTGGAAGGTGGATGTTGTCCTAGGCTAGATCAAGTTTTCTAGTACTGACTGTAGATGACCTTCTGGTTAGCCTCACTGCTACCCTTGGACACAGATCCTTCACAAAGAGCTAGGCTTTTGCCAATTGTGCTGTTGAATCTTCAACTAAGCATTTCCATTTCTGGTGAAATATAAAATTTGGGGTGATTATCTCCCACCAGTTGATGCTTACCTGGTCATGTGCTCCCAATTTAAAATGCTACCTTCAACTTAGAAACACTCTTCTATCGTTAGCCATGAATTCAATGTGAGTGTCCTCCTAGGTAAAGGACTTAGAAGGATCCATGGATAATTTATAGGGGGTATGGGGTTTCAGATCATAGAAAGTGGTAGTGCATCCGGGGGTCAGTACTCAGGCTGCATCAGGCTACAATGGAAATTCAAGAAGGTGGTCTCTATAAAGGCTGCAGAGGAGTGCTTGTCCAGCCTGAGCTTTAAATCTGCCTATTCAGCATGCTCTTGATAGCTCTTGCTACCAAATGCTCTCCTTACTTCTGTGGTCTGAAGTGCTAACAGTCTAGTAATGGTTGGTACAGCTGATCATCTGTGTCAGTGTCTTCTTGGGAACTTTTGTAGGAGCTATAGAGCCAGTAATGTGTCGCCTCGTGTCTACATCTTTTGAAGAAGAGATGCCCTCACACTCAGCTGAGCAAGGAACCTGTCAGGTTTACTGGCTGGATTTTTCCACACCAGAGCTGCCCTTTCTTCAGGACACAGGGACACCAGTGAAACCAAGAAGGGCCCGCGAAGCCACAGAATTTTATACTGAGCATGGTCGCCCAGGACAGTGTCTATGTTGCCTTCCTTTTCTAAGCCAATTCCCAGAGCAGACCCAGCACATGACCTTATGGTTTTGTGGAAATGAATTCTCACATACATGTATCCCAGGAATATTTTTAGCAGACACAATATGGAGGAGGGATTTGGAAGCAGGAGACACAGAAGTTCCTGGGACCATGGAACCAGACCTGTCATATAAATCAACTCATCACATTTTCCTGGGGACATAGGAGTAGACACTGTGGTATAGAGAGTTAACTGGAGTCCCAACCGTGGCTGCAGCTTTCTGATCCCAAGTGCTTAGCTTCCTAGAATCACCTTTAAAAAACTTCTTGGAATGTACAAGTATCTTATGCCAATCAAAAAAGACAAAATTATATTCAAATTTGTATTGTAAGTTACGGTCCAGATTATATCTACTTTCTGCAGAAATTTCCAGCCCCTGGAAGCCAGATGCTTTACATTCAAGGGTGAATCTGTACAGGTGTAAGATCTGCCTTTCTTCTGTGCACTGTGTATTTTTCTAGTTCCAGGAGTTGAGAACTGGTAGAGTCCCTTTCCTCTGGTCTCCAGAATGGCCTCAGGAGAACCTCTCTCATCTCTGGGACCCTATAGACTTGTGACCAGCATGGGGTTCTCATTGCTAATATGACCTGATTGTAGTTGATTAGGGTACAACTTGCTTGGCTGTCTACTTTATAGAGGAGGACAAGGGTGTTTGGGGCAAATGAATAATTAAGGTCTTGAGGTCCAAAGTACATCTGTATGTCAGGGTAGGAGTGGGGATATGATGTTCTTCCTCTTACAGCCTATCCTACATTGTATAGGCCAGTACCCATTGCCCATTCTTACCATCTAATCCATCCTGGCCAGTGGTATGTCCTCTGATGAGATGTATATGTACCTGCATCTGCAGTTTCTCCCTCGCAGTCAGAGGTGGAACAGTGGTGTTGTCAGTAGGTTTGCGGATATACAAAGCAGAGTGGGAACGTTTCAAAGGGCAAGTGCATTTGTTTCTGATAGCCTGGGCTCCCTGGCTTGGTCAGGTATTCTACTTTGAAGGACACATTTAGCTATTGGCAGATAGGTAAAGCCTAACATAGATCTGACTGAAATGTCTCAGTGTATGATATCTAGATGAATGAAGTTCCCCTTATTCCCTTGTACTAGATGAAGTGTCCTACCATGCACATGAACTAGATAAATTATATCCCATTATGCATTGGGCCAGGAAATGAAGTTTCCCACAGTGCCTGTAAGCTGGCTGGATGAATGAAGCACCCCCAACACGCGTGTGGACTAGATGAATCAAATTTCTCATTATATATTTGTTCAAGATGAATGGAGTTTCCCATCAGGTATTTGGGCTCGATGCATCAAGATTCCCATCATGCACGTGGGGAAGGTGAATGGAGTTTCCCATATTTTTGTTGACCAGATGAATGGAATTTCCTAGCATGCCTTTGGGAACTGCTTAACTTCAGGCCAATTGTGGACTTGAAAGAAGGAAAAGGCCATTGCTTTCAGCACCCTCTTGTCCCTGTCTTGCAGATTAAATGTGAACTTTGTGTCTCAGTCAGAGTTAGTGATGAAGGGTGAGAAGAAGAAGCAGACACAGGCTGAGACACCGGGTCTGACACCCAAGCCCGGGTATGAAACAGTCATTCTCTTCTACCAATAGATGAGGATGAGCAGACGCAGTCCCTGTGCTTTATGCATGTGTCACACACTCCCCGTGGTTGGAATCTTGGAGCTTTTCTGGACTAGAGATGAAAGCAAGGGCTTAGCTGGTCTGGGGATTTTAGCAGGGCTGAAGAGGAGGGTCCAGTCTGGAAAGACAAGTTTTCTAATCCACATGATTTCCCCCATCCCCATGGATATCCACAAATCTAATTTTCAGTGAAGTTTCCCTGTTTTGAATATCTAACCTTTAGGGACAACTTGCTCCAGGGATCCCCCATTTCTGACCCTTACACACTGGGATGATAGATACGCCTCTGTGCCCTTCCAGAATTTACATGAGTTCTGGGAATAAGAACTCCGGTCTTGATGCTTGTGTGGTAGGTGCAGTACCCACTGAGCCATCTCCCTAGCCCCTTAATTACATTTTAATTAGCTTACAAAGTAATGGCTTTCCATATGGCTTTTTTTTTATACATACCTAGTTTTGAATAACTATCTCTCACGCTCTCTTCTGCTCTAACCCTCCATACTCATCCTATGTAATATGAAAGTAGAGAGGGGAATGCTGGGAGTAGAAGGACAGAAAGGTCTTTCCCCTCTTAACTAAGCTCAGTGCACAGCTTTCAGCTTGCGGTGTAACAGTAAAATCAGCATGAATTTCTGTTTCCTAGAATGAAACTGTGTTCCTATCACCCGTCCCAGCAACCTCAGTTTGGCAGCTTTTTTCTTTTTCTTTTTTTTATTAGATATTCTCTTTATTTACATTTCAAATGCTATCCTCTTTCCTGGTTTCCCCTCTGAAAACCCCCTAAGCCATCCCCCCTCCCCCTTCTCACCAACCCATCCATTCCTGCTTCCCTGTCCTGGCATTCCCTTACACTGGGGCCAGTGCCTGACAAATACAGAGGTGGGTGCTCTCAGCCAACCATTGAATTGAGAACAGGGTCCCCTGTGGAGGAACTAGAGAAAGGACAAAAGGAGCTGATGGGGTTTGCAGCCTCCCAGGGACTAAACCACCAACCAAAGAGTACATATGGAGGGACCCATGGCTCCAGCTGCATATGTAGCAGAGGATAGCCTTGTGGGACATCAAAGGGAGGTGAGACCCTTGGCCCTGAGAAGGCAATTTTTTTAAAAAAAAATAGAGAATATTCTCCCATTTTCTTTTTTTAGGCTAATGAAAATATTTTATTAGAAATAGTAGGTTATGAATTAAAACAAGGTCTTTTTAAGATTTTTGAATTTCATCAAGAAAGACCACTAAATTATTTTTTTTTTCTTTTTTTTTTAATTTTTATTTTCTATATTCTATGTTTACATTCCAAAGGCTTTCCACTTTCCTAGTTCCCCCCCACCATATGTCCCATAATTCCTCTCCCCCCCAACTATTCCCCAATCATTCCCCCTTCCCCCACGGTTTCTCTATAAAACTGGATCCAATCTTTACAGGCCCAGGGTCCTCTCCTTTAATGAGCCCAGAAGCCCTAAATATTCTCCCATTTTCTTAAAGGAAATACTTAACTATTTCTCTTTGCCACACCTAAACTGCCTGCATCATGAATCTGGGGGTGGGGCTCTTGCCTATAAAATAGGATTATAAATAAGTGCCACTGTTTTCTGGTGGTCCCTCTGACAACTGAGAGTGCTATACCACGTGGTGAAAGAGCCTAAAGAGCAGGCAGTGCATTTATGCTGGAGAAAGTAGTGAATTCTGGGTTGGAAGCTTGGGACATCATCCTGCCCCACAGAACAGCACAAAGAGGAAAACATATGAATTCTTTGATTCTGGAATTTTCCATTGAATACTTTCAGACTCAAGCTGGATGTAGGCGAACCGAAGCTAAGAGCAGCAAAACTGAAGATGCAGATCATGTCGAGCT
Organism: Apodemus agrarius; assembly: GCA_964023405.1. Lineage (NCBI taxonomy): Eukaryota > Metazoa > Chordata > Mammalia > Rodentia > Muridae > Apodemus > Apodemus agrarius. The sequence continues at coordinate 132,173,701 of OZ030005.1, read as the reverse complement.
CCGGGCAACCCTGTGGGGAAAAGATTGTGAGGCACTCTGGCCATGGTCTCTCCAGGTTGGGCAGCTGAGGTACCCAGGGACTTGGCATAGCTGAAGGGGGAGAGAAGTTTCCTTCTGATGCCTCCTTGTGTGAATCCACAGGGGGAAGGTGTATTGCGCAAACCTTAGACTTGCCTCATTTTACAATAAATAGAGCTGTCTAGGGGCCCACTGGACTTCTCAGCAATAGTGAAGAAAGGACTCTGCTTAGCGGCCCATTGATCTGGTGAGTGGAAGCTTTATGGCTCAGACACATAGCTGTGCCATCAGAGCCATAGGCTGTGCCTCTCCTGTGTGTGTCCGCTTCTTGGTCTCTATCCTGCTCTCCATGGTAGCAGATGAGGCTGTCTGTAGAGGGAAGCCTCTTGTCCTTCTCCATCCTTCTTTGCCTAGACCTCTCGTTCTCCCAGCTCAGACTTAGCATTCATTGAACTCATTGTGGAAGGTGACTAAAGAGGTCCTGAGCAGGGGGACATCATCTATCCTGGGGACTTATGAAACAAAAAAAGTTCAAGCTAATCTAGTTTCTGGTATAGCCTGGACTCAGGATACCAGGCAGAAGTTACAACAGGAAGCAGACTCAGTAGGGTTGAGGCTCAGCATGTATATTCCTGATCGGAGGCATCTACTGCACCATGGGCTCTCCCTCCAGCTTTCTGAGAACCAAAGTGGCTCTTGGTCCTTGGAGGCTGAGCTGGCCTCTTGGTTGTAACTTGGTTGTAGAAGGCTTGCTGTCTTCTAGCTATTCCCTGCCCATCAGCATCCCTAGATGTGCAGGGTGCTAGTGTCTGGACACTCATTCCGAGGGGGTTCTCTGTGCACAGCCGAGATGGAACAATGTCTTGGAGGTGTGATTTTGATTCAGACATGAAGGTGCATGGCAGTGCCTCCTGTGAAACTATAAATCTTGACGGGAGGAAAATGAGAAAATGGTCCCGTCATGGAATAACGACTTGGTGCTTTGGCAGTTTGCAAGGCCTACTTGATTTCATGTGGGAGGCTGTGCGCTGTCACTCCCAAATTAATTTTTGGAAAATGAGTTATTGACTGCAGATATAATTTATTACTAATAAGCAAAATATGCTTGCAGCCTGGGCATGACGGAGTAGTGACCAAAGCTAGAAGATGGAACTATAAAGAGGGAGAGGAGAGGGGAATGGAGAGGAGGGGAAAGGAGGGCAGGGGAGATAAGGAGAATGAAAGAGGAGAGAAGACAAGAAGAAAGGATAAGGGAGGGAGGAGTGGGGATGGTACGGAAGAGAGAGAGAGAGAGAGAGAGAGAGAGAGAGAGAGAGAGAGAGAGAGAGAGAGAGAGAGAGAGAACCTGCTGCAACCTCTTGGCATTGTCACGACCTTGTATTACCCACAGTGGTGGGTTTGGAGTTTTTACTTGGCCCCCTTGCTGCTGTGCAGTCTGGAAGACTGGAGAACTTGGCAGATCTGGGTCATACCCCGTCAGTGGCATGGCCAGAGTGTCTCACTGTGACTGCTTTCCTCAAGTAATCCCCATGCCTTATTCCTCCTTGAAGATAATCATAGATGTTGGCTTTGGATGTCTGCGATGGAACTTTTTGGATAGAGTGGTCAATCACAGGTGGCTCTAGCTACAGAGGGGATGGCGGAGAGAAATAGAGGGTGACCTAGGCAAGGGCAGTATAAGAAAGGAGGGTCTGGGAGCTGCTATCTTGGTCTTTGAGCTGCTGCAAGCAGGACAAGCCATGTCCTGCTCTACTGACAGACTGCAGAATGAGGCAATGACATCTCTCAGTGTTCTCCTCAATGTTGTAGGGGTGAGGGGAGCAGGGGAAGGCTTTGAGTCTTGGGTAGGTTGGGTAGGGCTTTTATTTCCTCCCGGTAATAATCATTTTCTCATGATGCTCCTTCTGCAGGAAAAATGACATTTTTTTTTAACAAAAAAAGACAGAAATGTGTCTTCTAGATTTCTAATTCTCACTTCCAGTGGAATGGCTCCTCTTGTGACTGTAGAGGGACAGGATATGGTCTGATCAAGGAGGGTTGTGTTTCCAGGTGAAAAATGGTTGTCATGCTGCTGTTCTGAGGGGTGGCCTAATTAGAATTTTGATATATGAACAGGCAGTATTTAAGAAGTGTTTATATTTGGAGATTAATATTAAAAACATACAAACTTCTTTACGTTTAAAGTTATTTAAATAATTACATGCATTTAGACAATTACACAATGGTTTATTTCGGAACTTATTTTAATGGCTCCTTAAATAACTGTGAAGCTTAATTGCTGCCCAGTTCTGAGGCAGTGTTTGTGGCTGTGGTGGGAAGACAGATGGGGCCTCAGCTGCTGGGTCCTGTGGAATGAGAGTCAGGGTGATTATGCAGAGGAGGTGGCTGGCTCCGAGAGGGCAAAGGCGATTCATTCTATATTTATAAGGACATTTATCTAGAATATTCACACTTGTAATGATAGAACTATTTCGCTGGTTATACCATGGGTGTGTAAAAATGTTCATTAACATTCTAATAGCACTCTCTTAATGCTTTTTTGAAACAAAATTTCTATTTTAAATTGTAATTACAGGAGGCAAGAATCTACTTTATTCCTCACATTAACTAGAGATTATCAGTTAACCTGGTCCATGTTTCTGTTCAAGTAATTCATGGCTTTCTAGAGTCTAGATTATTTGCCTAAGCTGGGCTGAGAAAGGATGTCAAACTCTAAGATGTCTCTACCTCTTCCCTAAAAAAGTTGACCAATGACAAGGCAGAGGCACTGGTGAGCTGACTATGTGCTCTAGATAGATTTTGATGATGAGACTATTTAAATTACAGGCTGAAAAGGATTCGGAAGATGTGGAGCCGGCAGACAGTGGCCTTGAATTCTGCTCTGTGCCTGCCCAGAAGGGCCATCCTCATACAGCAGACACCTCCCTACCAGACCTGTGTGTGCACACATTCAACATTACATAGACACTTTGCTCATCTGAAAAGCAGCTGTGAGGGCCCATGTCTCTAAGGACACAGGCTTGTTTTGGAGGCAGGAAACCTAGGCTGTGTTGGAGCTAGAGGCTCAAGTGGTCTGGGATAATGATGGAGACTTGGGACATCATTACAGACAATGGTACATCTTTCTCTGGCTTCTACCTGTGGTATGATATGGTGTGTGTGTGTGTGTGTGTGTGTGTGTGTGTGTGTGTGCATGTGTGTGTGTGTATGTGATTTCTGAATCAGGTTTAAGGAGAGGCTCATGGATAATGGTCACCTACAGAGCAATAGCACAAAGACCTGCTTATGATATGAGGATGGACAGATTTGAAGGTCACCTGTTTACCTTCCTCTTCCCCTTACTTGGTATCAAAGGCCTTCTGATCTACCTGGACAGACTCTGTAGTCTCTATGGTAATCTTGGGTCTTAAGCCTGTGGCATTGGCTTGCCCATGGCTGCAGTCAGTGTCCCTTTGCCTTCACTGAGTACATTTCTCTTTGGGGCTTCTGAACCCCCACAGTCTCTCTTATCATGGAAGTCACTTTACAGAGAATGTGTCTGCCACTGGCCCTTTCCTTACATGACATTCACTGAGCTGGACCAGGACACCCTGACCGTGTGGACTCTGCACCTAGGCTCTGTGCTATACTCTTCCCAACTCTGGGGAAACAGATGAACTGTCCACAATGCTGCCTTCCCATGACCACCTTATTCTAGATCTGCCTTTCTCTTTGTGGCTTGATGCACTGTACACAGCCCCAGTAGTGCTGACCACCTTGGACTTCATAGCCTATCTATAGAGTAGTCACTCCTGGTGTCCCTCACACCTTTCCTCGGGGTTCTCTGCTGAACCTTCTTCTTCTGTGCTATCCTTCTTCTAGATGCACAGTTCATTTGCTACCTGGGGTTTTTGTTTGTTTGTTTGTCTATCTGTTTGTTTTTATGTGCTGGGAGGTACCCTTTAAGCCATTTTCCTCCCAGAGAAGACTCTGATGTTCATAAAGGCTGTGTCTGTGCCTCCATTGCTGTCTACAATGATTCTTCCGAGACTGTGGAGAGATTGGGTGGGTGGGATCTGCCTGCTTTGCTGAAAGTCACTAATCTCTTTCTGAATGCTGAGCCCATACTGGTGGTCCTGCTGCCTCTCACCTCCTCTGTGCCACTCCTTTAGAAGGACAAATTCGCTGTGGGTCTGAACCTACAGGGCTGTAGTCTTCAACAAAGTGACTCAAGTAAGGGGACCCACAGCCTTTCTAGGGAGAGGGATGAAGCCTACCTTTGGCCCCAGTGACAGCACTCTGCCGGAGAATCCACAGAAAGCAGCATGTACCCTAGCCCTGACCTGGCTTCCCAGGCTACTTAGAAAGAATTTTTTTTTTTAATGAATGTGCAGTGGGTCCATGACTTCTGTGGTATGAAATATGAGCTGGAATGAGACAATTCCCTGGAGAAATTGCTGTCAGAATAACTCACGTTTAACACAGTTGTCTGGATGCTGTTTCCAGGGCCTTCCTTTTTCTCCCCTTTTCTCTCACTTTTTGATTTTATTGCCAGTTTTTGACATTAGGAGAAATTGAAAACCTGCTTAGATTTCATAGCTCCCTATTTCAGAAGCAAGTGACGTGGCCAATAGCCCGCTGCGTCTAATTCTTGCTTCACAATGGACCTTCGTTTCGAATTTTAATTATATAGCATTCCACACAGGAGAGCTGTAGGGATAAAAGAATAAATTGCTAAGATTAACATTTTCTCTCCCTTTAAAAGGGGGATCCGTTATCAGTCAGTAAAGACAGTAAAATCAGGTATGCTGGAGCAGGACAGAGGAGATGGGCTTGGTTTTATGATATGGCTCACTTGGTCTGACCTGGCTAGATTCTCGGAGCAGACCAGAAAGAACAGAAATCAGTTTGAGACCCAGAATCAGAAGAGAGGAATGAATCCCATTCTGGGAAGGAGTCAGAGCCCCCAGCTGAGGAGGACCCTGGACTTCAGGCAGGCGCATCTCTGTTCCTAATGCCATGCAAGCCTTGGTAGACAAGCTTTCTCTCCACTAAAGAGACAGAATGAGGAGGTGAGGTCAGGCTCCTTCACAGAGTCAGTGGTTAGGAATCATCTGAACACGGACTCCCTAGGAATGCCCCTCTGTGACTTCACTTCTATCCCACTCCCTGGAGGTATCAGCTTTACCAAACTAGAAGCAAGAGTCAGACTTTCCAACTTTCCAACATCTATTTTGCAATAACGTTTGGACAAAGTCACTCCAAAAACACTTTACCCAAAGCCACAGACTGCCATCTTAGATAGAAATGGGAGTCTTTGCAGATGTCATTAGTTAGATGTCTGGCATTTATATAAGGTGAGAGGACACAGATCTATGGACCATAGCTATGTGATGATGGAGGGAGAGACCACAACCATGCTGCCATACGCTAGGAAGTGCCAAGAACCATAAAAGCCAGAAGAGGCAGATACTCACCCTTGGGCCTTTGCAGGAAGATTACCCTGCCTGAGTCTGGGAGCTTTGAGCTTCCACATCATAGGAATGTGAGTTCTACTATCCTAAGACCTCAACTTTGTGATAATCATTTTGAGAAGCTCATGGAAATGAATGCCACTGGCCAAGGACTTGTTCTGGGGACAGAATAACCATCTAGTGTCTTTGTGTTGGGGCTCCTGTTCACAGAATTATAGTCTGATTGCTGAGGCACTCTCTATGGGGCCTGATGGGAGGTGGGAGGGTTCTAGTGTTCTCTACCAATGCAGGAGGCAGGGTGCACTCTTTTGAGGAACTTTGTGCCCTGAAGAATAAGCTCTCTGGCTTCTTATAGGCACCAAAGGCAGATGCTTAGGCAAATACTCCTAGATTCAAGGACATGTACATTTGGAAGTTCTCGGTAGATTGTGGTGGTTTGTATGTAAATGGCTTCCTATAGGCTCCTAGAGAATTGCACTATTAGGAGGTGTGGTCTTGCTGGAAGAAGTGTATCACTGGGGATGGGCTTTGAGGCTTCAGATGCTCAAGCCAGGCCCAGTGTCACTCTCTCTTCTTGATTCCTGCGGACCCATATGTAAAACTCCTAGTTCCTCTCCAGCACCATATCTGCCTGTGGATAGCCGTAGTGCCCACCATGATGACAATGGACTAAACCTCTGAACTGTAAGCCAGCCCCGTTTAAGTGCTTTCCTTTATAAGGAGTTGCTGTGGTCATGGTGTGTCTTCACAGCAATAGGACACTGACTAAGACAATTGCCATATGACAGCTGTCAGTGTGGCTTCCCACTTCTGCATCCCAATGCTGAAGAGGTTCCTATCCTAGACACCGTCAGGCTCACTTCTCACTGACATGTTCTGGAACCCATCTAGGTTGGCAATACAAGAGCCACGTGGTCCTGTCACCGTGACTGTAATTAAGAGGGGGAGCTATATTTCACTAGCAAAATCACCAACCACATCACACTGACCAGCTGAGAATACTGCTCCTCCTTGGAGCAATTCTAAGAGATAACAAATCTATCAGTTGAGCCCAGTGGTGTCCAAGAGGTCATTTAGGACTTCAGTGCAGGAGCTTTAACTGGGCTGCTGAGACATGAGTCCTAGGGATGAAAACTGCCTGACAGCTGGCATCGGTCATACTGTCTCTTCCTTAATTCTACCAGCATACTGTTGATTGCTCAGTGAGCCATACCCTGTCCCCACCATGCCACAGTGGAGACAGATGCAGATATCTGCCTACTCAGACGCACTACCCTTCCTCAGCTGTAGGGTTATAGTTAGAAAGAAACCTGGAGCATGACAGCACAATCTTACCCTCCAATCTTGGCCTCCAGGGTGGGCAGTTTCACCTCCCATGGGCTGACCATAGAAAGCCTCAGCTCCCTGGCATGGCCTTGAGAAACAGAAAGGCCTGGAGGATGCAGTTCTAGGTTCAGCAATTATGAGTGCTGTTCCTGGCAAATGTAGGACAAATCCAGTGAATCTGACCCGTAGCTTTGGCTCTCCTGCCATTGACTCTTCAGACTAGAATAAGTCCCTCTACTCTTCCCTAGTGGGAAGTGCTTGCCCAGCATGTCTCAAGACAACGGGCCATTGTGGCATTCATGTCTATCAGCTCTTTTGACTCTTAATCCTTTTATTTTGGAGATTATAATAGTTACATCATGTCCTCTTCTTTCCTTCCTCCAAAACCTCCCATGTACACCTCTGCCATTGCTCTCTTTCAAATTCATGACCTCCCCTTTTAAATTGTTGTTACATAAACATACACATGAATGCACACACACACAAATGTGTGCATGCATAGATATATCACTACAACCTGCTCAGTCCGTAACTATCCATTCTTAACTATTTCCATTTTTTTTCTCGTTAAGTTACAAAAGTCAAGCATTCCCTTTAAAATGGAAACCAGAACTCATAATTTATCTATCCTTCCCAGTTTGGAAGCACAAAGAATCCTTCTCTATCCTTAACATGGAAGAAACTTCTAGAAACAGTTTGTTCTCAGCAAAAAATTTTGAGCATGTGTATGTAAATGTCCACAATAGTTGTGCACATATATTCATATTCTCTCTCTCTCTCTCTCTCTCTCTCTCTCTCTCTCTCTCTCTCTCCCTCCCTCCCTCTCCCTCTCCCTCCCCTTCTCTCTCTCTCTCTCTCTCTCTCTCTCTCTCTCTCTCTCTCTCTCTCTCTGTCTCTCTCCCTCTCCCTCCTCTCTCTCTCTCTCTCTCTCTCTCTCTCTCTCTCTCTCTCTCTCTCTCTCTCTCCTATTAGGGACCGTATCCAGTGCCTTGCACCTGAAAACTAAGAGCATACATCCCTGATTCTGCACAAGATTTTGTGCTGTTGTCTTGTCTGCTCTGCAGAGCTTGGGGTCATACCCATGGCCCTGCACTCCTGGGGTGTTGTAAGCCTGAGATTGTTAGTCCACTGATTTCTGCTAGATGAGTCTTGTACTTAACAACAGGAGTGGAATTGTACCCGGTGGTGACATTGCTATCTCCAGTCTCCAGTCTGTGATGGTTTTGATGGAGGCATACACACATTCTTGATTTGCGGTGGGGATATTCTGCTCCCAGTGTGGACACTCAGAGGCAGTGGCTGAGACTTTTTAAACTCCTTTGTGCGGCTGACAATAGTAGAACACAGACAATATATTTGAAGCAGTAGTCTCATTTTACCCTTGGGGTACCAGACACTGGGTCTATCCTAGAAAGATTGTCAGTAGATCTGTCTTTAGGCCTACATCCACTAGACTTGGAGTGGGCCACTCTTTTTTCCCCCAGCCCAGTTCACATAGCCTGGTACTTGGGGGTCCTTTCCAACATTTCCCATTTTCTCTTTCCTCATCTCCATTCAGGGGGATGTTAATAAGGTATTCTGTCAGCCCAGGCCCTTGTGAACCCTGCAAATAAGATAAAGGCCTTGAGACTTGGCAGAGTGGTCAGTAGATCTTACACTTAATGACAACTGGATGTGTAAACCATCCTTACAGGTCCCCAGAGGATGACTGGTGAAGATATTCAAGGGACAGAGCTTAGAACAGGGAACGAAGGATGGACAAGGATGTGTGTACCAGACAGCAGGGCCGAACAAATAGTAGCGTGTGTCTCTGCCAGGTATTAGGCTGTATTAGCATTGTGCCCATAAAACAGCCCACTGACACGGAGAATGTGTGTGTTAACATACTGAGCAAAAGGAATGATCCTAAGTCATCCGGGATGGGTTCTTAGACACACTAGGAGGCCTGAACTCTGAGATTCTCCCTTTAGGCTCTGCCAAGGCACCATAGCGCTCCCAGCATTGCTTTCTCGTTCCTGCAGAACTGGCCAGGTTGCTCCACTGCCTAGCCAAAGCTTCATGCTCTTCCATTCTGCCTCTATCACACTTCCCATCCTGCCTGGGTCGACTGTGGGAGGGCATGCCAGGGTCCAGCTAAGGGGACATGATCTGGGGAGTCTTCTGGTTTTATTGCTGTGGGAAGTGTAAGGAGTTCACTGCCAATTTTCAGTAAGGCATAGCCTACCAAGCCAGGCATGACTTCTCTGGGTCCCTTATGCATGCCAGGAAGGCACAGGGTAGGTTGGATGTTCTGTTATTGATGACCCTGAAGCAGCTGACACTGGGCACAGGGCCACTTAGGGACTAGGTAACCTGTGTCGAGGTAAGAAGGTGGCTCATGGGAACTTATTCCTCGATAGACATGGCATATTTTAAGCGATGGTTCCATATGCCACCCTTATCTTTGGTCTTCCTTTTTTTTTTCTAGCTCCTTTTTCTCCTTTCCATCCTTTCTTCCCCTCTCCCCATTTTCTTTTTGAACTCAGGCTCTGGTGTCATTTCAGGAGTTCTTCTCCTAGACACCAAGAATTGGATTTCTACTTTTAAGGGAGACAAATACTTGTACTCAGGCTTGTGCCTCAACTTACCCTTATGTTGACAGCTCAAAATAGCCAAATTTGAGCTCTTACCTGTGGGAACACTCTGGAGGGTGAAGCATGGGCAATGTCACAGCCATGCACATGCTTGGTTCCCGTGATGATCTGTAGATGGGATGGATGAACAGAGCCCCATGACCTGCAGCAACACTCCCTAGGTATACCTCTGTGGGACACCATTACACTGGGTGTGAAGCATGATGGGTGACTTCACTCTTGCTGCCTCTGCAGAAGCCCATATTTCCATTCACAGAAAGTGATGCTTCAAAAATTGTTCCAGTTGCAGACCTGTTTAAGTCATATGCAGCACAGAAAAATTGGAACAAAAGTAACTTGGACATTAACATAAGTCTGTTACTTGTGTCTGCATTTTCTGCCATCTGTGGTATTTCATTATTATTTTTATTTCTCTCTTAGCTTTTGGAGAATTTTTTTTTGAGACAGGGTTTCTCTGTGTAGCCCTGGCTGTCCTGGAACTCACTCTGTAGACCAGGCTGGCCTCGAACTCAGAAATCCGCCTGCCTCTGCCTCCCAAGTGCTGGGATTACAGGCATGAGCCACCACGCATGGCTACTTTTGGAGAAATTTATATGACGTGTTTGGATCCTATTCACCCTTCTGTCAACTCCACACACATACAGATCCATCCCCTTTTCCTATTCTTGCTTTTTCCAATCAAGTCCAATTTGGGCTTCTCCCATATACTTAGATGTGTGGCCTTCCACTGGAGCATGGCCAGCTTGCCAGAGGCAACACTCGTAAGGAAAACTGATCCTCCCTTTCCAAGCAACTATCAATTGCCAACAGTTCCTTAGGTAGGGGTAGAATTTCATACCCACCTCCACCCTCCATGCTAGGAACTGGTCTCATTTGAGCTTTCATGAAACTTGTGATACTGTCACAGTTGCTGTGATTTCACATCTGTAACTGCCCTGGTGTGCTTCAGAATACAGTTCCCGTGTAGTCATCCACTGTCTCTGGCTGCTACATTCTTTCCACCTGTTCTTCTGCAATGATCCCTTAGCCGTGGACGAAACAGGTACAATTTGGATGTCCCATTTAGGGCAGATCATCCCAGTCGCTTATACTCTGCATTTTGGGTATCATGTTAGTCACCACCTACTGCAAATAGAAGCTTCTTAGATGAGGGTTGAGAGATGCATTCATCTATTAGTATAATGATAAGGCATTAAGACTCAGTGTAATACTATGTCTACTTAATACAATGACAGTAGTAGATCTTCCCTAGGCCCAGTGGTCTCTCTAGCCACAGTTTCTTGGCCTGATAATGGTACCAGATGTGGGTTTCTTCTGTGGAGGAGAGGGGAACATTTAGAGAACATTTGGTTATTCCCATGATGTTCATGCCACCATTACACCCAGGGGTATGTCTTGCCAGATCAGTCAGTAATGTAGCTCAGAGAATCTATAGCTGGATAAAATCCTTGAGGCAGACAGGTCCAGAATCCATGACAAAAATAGGGATGAAGTGAGAGTAAAGAGCTCACAGAAGCACATGCACAGATGCCCTGTCCTTCGAGTGCTCAGAGGCACTCTCAATACCACTGTCTGGCCACAGGGATGGGACTCATGAGAGGTATCTCAGGAATTAGCCTAGTATATCATCTGGACTGGCTCTACCTCTTCTGAGGAGCTATTCTCACAGAAGTGCTCAGGAATGCTTAGTCAGTCAGGGTGAAATATGTATATCTGTGCATGCATACATGGTGGTACAGTACAAACTAACACATAACATGGTGCATATTGAGTCATTAAGGATGGGTAAACATCAGTACTGGAAAGGTGGGCCAGGAGGTAAAGTACTTGCCATATAAGCATGAAGACCTGGGCCCAGGTTCTCAAACCCATAAACATTCAGATGCAATAGCACAGACTGTTAATGCCAGAACTCTTATGTGATATGGGAGGTAGAGATAGAAAGAACCATGGAGATTTGAGGGTTAGATTTGCTGCAGTGGTAAATAATAAGAGACAGTTTTTCAAAGTAGGTAGAAGGAGAGGAACAGCCCCTAAGGTTGTCATCTGACCATCAATACACACATACACACACCACACACACACACACACACACACACACACACACACACTAACGATAAGTAAAAAAAAAAAAAAAAAAAAGAGGAAAAGTATTTATCTACCTGGACATCAGAGACACTATTTTAAAAGAAGATTCAAAGCAAATATATGTCATAGTGTGTTAGTGAACAGGAAAAGACAAAAGGCAAATACAAACGTGATATTGGTACAAACCACGAAACATCTAGAAACCTATGTGACAGGTAGCAAACTCCATCTTGTCACATGAAAGTTGTGTGGCTGGGTGTGAGGGGAGGGTGATGGGCCCTTCTGATCTATCTCTGCACTTTGAAGTTTAAACAGTGAACATAAGATGACACCTGTTTATATTTATTTAAGGTGTATAGTCAAGAGTCAAGAAGATTAGTGATTTGCACATGTTTACAAAGAAATCAAAGTCAAAGCTTTTGAGATACTTGTATAAACCGCCTTTCAATATTTTTCTAGAATAGTCTTGAATTAATGCTATTGACATTGCTGCCTGTTATTGGGACTAGGAACAAATGAATTACAGAATTTCATCCTTGTTTCTGGGTACTCATTAGACAGTTGGGATGGTCAGAAAGAATTGCCTCTATGGATTACCTGCCTTGGATTTCTCAAGTTTCCTTCTGTCCACTGTGGACCTTGGATCTGAGTGTCTTTAGCATGGATTTGGTAGTGACACCTTCTGGAAAGAGGGAGCCATAATCTCCTGGTAAAGCTTGGACACCCATTTCCTAGGGACTCTGTGTTGGAGACCAGCAGGGCACGCTCATTCTTAATTGTGTTCCCTTCTGGTAGGCAGTGCTTTAATCCCTGCTATTTCAACTCATAAACCTTGCCATCGATGAGACTAATTGCTTTAGAAACAGCCAGGGAACTTCACAAGCATTTGAAACACATAAATAACGCCACCAATTAGCCACCATGGTGCTAAAGCTCTCCATCTTCTTGTCAAAAGCTAGAGCATGCTTTGCTCTAATTGCACAAAGGAGGAAAGGGAAGGCAAAGCCCCTGCTACCCCTCACCCAGGAATATTCTGGGGACCAAAGTAGGAAGCTGCTCTTTAGGGGGAGAAGAGCAACCTAGGATGGAGAAAATTTATTTTACTCATGTCCAAAGGGATCCCTTGATAGCAGGAATCAGGCCCAAGAGCAAAAAGGCAAAGTCCAAGGAAGAGCACAGGACACATACCTTTGAGAACACTGGTTCCTTCTCTTCTCCTAATTGGTGTGTGGAGCTGAGTCCCTCCAAAGTGTGCAACAGATACATTGGGCTGACACAGGATCTTCACAGAATGCAAAGGTCTAAACCTCCACTTAGGACAGGCTATGGCTGAAGGGTAGTGGAGGAGGCATGAAGGTGTTGAAAACTCAAATCCACAAGAAGACGCAAGAAGACCCTTCTTCCAAATGCAGGAAATACCTTAAGTCCTGGTTTCCCATGGTGGAGTCAGGAAGGACGATGCTTAGCACCGAATGGCAGGGATGTCCTTGCTAATGCTCCTCTGACCTCAAGGCAGGGACTCAGTTCTAAGTGAAGCCAATTCATGGATATTGGAGTGGGCCATCAGGCTGAATGTTTTCTGCTGGGCCAGTGACTTGCATTGGGAGGTTTAGAATGACAGAATGCAGACTTGAGGTAGAACAAATGTTTTCCTTCTAGATTAGCTGGAATCTTAGAAGATGTAAATACAAGTATATGTGACTATCCCAGTGCACACATCCAAAAATAGCTGAGAACCTATGGTCCCCAGTGGTCCTTGGTGCTAACATTTTACTTTTGTCTGTTTGAAGAGCATCCTCTCTAGTCTCTTAGAGGATAATATGCAGGCTCTGAACAGACCTGATTTCTTCCCTTGTAAATGATCCCCAGTAACCCTGTTGATCTGTCTCCTACAGCTGTCCTTCTTTCTGCTGCTGGCATGGCGACCCATTCACACCTCAGAATGGGTGACAACTGTCTCTTGCTGTGTTCTCAGAATGAGAGCTGTGGCAGCCAGTTCTCATCTCAAAGTGGTGCACCCCTGTCTGCCATTTACTGCTAAGACCTCCACATGACTGTGGTTTTGTACTGGTGGTGGAATCCCCGTACCTGCTATCCTGGCTTGTCATGGACATTGCATCTCTCTGCTTGTTTAATTTCTTGCTTGCTTCTCTTTTATTTGATTGTTCTCCACATAAGAAGTGGGTAGGGCAGATGACAAGCCCAATTGTCTCTTCCTATGGACAGCAGGGCATATTCGTTTATGAGCTACGCATTATTGATCGAGCAACTAATGTGTGTCAATCACACAGTTGATTTATGATTGATTTAAGATTAAGAGATGTGACTTTTGTTCCTGGACTCACAGACATGAGATGGGTCCAGTATGTGTGATGCACAAGAATGGAACTATGCAAACCATATTTAAAATCACACAGGCGATGAGGACCCTGCTCAGTGAGGCAGCCTGGGTATAGGCTTTGAGGGGTGTGCGAGTGGGACTCTGCTTAGAAGAGGAGGCCTTTACCAAGAAGAAGGGGAAGTCCCCAGAATCTGAGCCATAGAGACCAAAGGAGCTATGGGTCACAGGAACAACCTACTCTTCCTGTCATTTGATGTACAAGTAATAGGGATAGAGCCAGCCCAAGGAAGCTGGCTGAGCCTTCCCTGTAAATAGGGATTATGGAAAGATATGTTGAGGTCAAGGTTTCTGCATTCCAAGAAAGAAGAGCATACAGTAGCCAACCATTCCACTCTGTCGTTGACACACTGTTCACCATGTGGTCCAGAGACCTGGGGAGGGCAATTTTCCAGTTCAGCTTGGAGAGCAATGGGGGCTATGAGTAGCAGAGATGGAGTCAGTGTTACTCTGGGGGAACATGGTCACAAAGTATCATGGGGAGGGCTGTGAGCAGGGGTGAATTCCTGAGACTGAGACCTGATAATGAAAGGATGGGATTGTCTTCTAACCTGCAGAGGGCAGGGAGAGCCAGTGAAGGGCACGTGAAGCCCCAAGGTCAGGTTTGCAAACAGAAGTCTTAGTTTGTTGGCCAGAAATTCTGATTCAGGTTTAACAGGGAGTGAGGAATCCCTGGAGATACAGTGCAATGGAATATTAGAAAGATGGACCCTGGAGAGGTGATGTGTTTTCCAACCAGAGGGTCTTATTTTACCAGATGCTTCATAGTAAGTTAGGATTGATCACTTTAAATTTTTAATATCACTAAATGAAATAGGCATTAAAGTTGCAAGTTCCCTAGAAAATGCCTAAGGCCTCTAAAGCAATCAAATCTCTACCGTGGCTCACGGTCTTAGAACAGTCTCTTTGGGCCTCTTTCTCCCCATCCTTCGGAAAGTACTGTTCCTTGTCATCCAAATGTACTTTACCTGGCTTTGGTGACAGGGTGGCATCCTGATGCTTTGTCAGAATATCTTTCTTCCAAATAATGGGAGGTTGGTCTGCCAGCCTGAATCAGATGGTGTGGCCTGATGTGACAAATGAAATCTGTGTGCACAGAACCATTCCCATACTTCAGTGAAGGGCCCACGATCCCAAGCCTGCATTCCTTAAAGGTTATGTTTGCCTTAAGCTAATTAAAGCCATTTGTATCAAATGACTGGGATAGCTTGCCTTTTGAAAATAGAGAAAATAACTGAAGAAGTTGGTTAAGAAAGTCTGAGTTAATTTCATCAACTGAGCTGAGAACTGCGCTATTAATTTTATTACATCTAAATGCGAGAATAAATCAGTTAGGTGAGGATTGCATTTCCATGTAGATTAGTCTGCAGAAGTCAGCACCCGCTCAATCTGAGCCCTCTGGAGGACAGCGGCAGGCTCGAGCAGCAAGCATGTAAATCAAAAGCCGCGCACTGAACTTGCAGAGGGTGCCCAGTGTTCTGAAATCACCCCTTTGCTTCTGTGATGTGGGGCTGCCAGCACAGTAAGTACTCTTGTGCATTGTGCTCAGGCTGCCTAAGTATCTGTTCATTTAAATCATACAAACGTGGTGCCCTAGGACGAATTAATCATAAGACCTGATTCATGGCTGAGTTGTGTCTAGGTGCTTGCTTCTACTTTATCAACTCACTGAAGTTTTCCCAGTGTGAGGGCTCCAGAAACAGCCAGGCCATGAAGATACTCACCCTGGGGTGCTTAAGACTAGCTTGAATGAATTTATTTTATCCGGTAGGCACTGAGATCCTGTATCAGGACCCACCACCGTGCTCATATAGCACCATGGATACATCTTGATCCGGAGCCATCATTCTGTTTTGTGGTTGGAGACATTGAAATCCAGAGAAGAAAACCAATCTTCTTTCATAGCTGCTGAGTGGCTGAATTGGGTGTTGACACCTTGCCCATCTGACTTCAATCTGTAGACTCTGGGTGGAGCCCAGATCTCTTTCTCTCTCTTCGAGTGGTAGGCCGTATCCCAGCCTGTCCTCGAACTTCTCGGATCAGAAAGAGGGAATCTAGGCTTCCTGCATCTGAGCCAGCTGCCACTCTCTCCTTTCTTCTCCTTGTCCTGGCATCCCTCATCTTCCATGTCCTGGCAGAGAACTGTAAGACCATCTCCCCCGGTAACCAGACAGCTGAAGATCAGTGCTGGAGTCCATACCCTTCCCAGAGGAGCAAAGAATCAAAGAATAGCAGGTCTTTCTGAATGCAGCATATACCCTAGACACCCAGCATCACTGTCATCCTGGGAGTAACGACATAGCTGAAACCAGGATCCACTCTGTGGTTATAATTACCCCATTCTAGAGATGCCGGTGTAACAAATCTCTCTCTTGTGTTACAGTTGCTTTAATATTGAATCCCATTCTTACAAAATGTTCCTATTTGATATAATTTAATGATGCAATTTAGAAAATTAATACATTTAATCATGCCTTTCTCTTCTATATTTAACTGAAGGTTATATAAAAAGGTACTTTGAGGAAGTTTTAAGATATGAAGTGACAGATGCCCCTGCCAGGATTTGAATGTTAGGACAGCCATACTTAATTTTAACCTTGTCAAAATGTACCTTAGACAAGCACTAACCACTCTTAAAGTCCCCTCTCTTCTGTAAACTCATAGTGGGCAGTAGACAGGGGACGTAAAAAAGTCTTCAGTGTTTTCTGGTGCTGGCCACTCGGTATTGGACACACAATTGGTACTGGTGTGCTCTTCCCCAGAGATTACTTCTCTCACTCTTGGCAATTCTTAGTTGGTTTTAGGAATGTGTGGTGTGTATATATAATTTATGTATGGTGTGTGTGTGTGTGTGTGTGTGTGTGTGTGTGTGTGTCAGAGAGAGAGGGGGGAGGAGACAACATCTAATGAAAAAGAAGTCATGTTTAGAGGGAGGAAGGGGAAATAATATACTTCCTTTATCATCTCAAAAAAATTAAAAGAGCCTTCAATATGGCAATAATGCTTGTTTCTATTTTCTTACACTTGCAATATACTATATAATATATAGTATAATATGACTCATGCTCTGGCAGCGCCTGGATCATGTTTCCAGATCTCACAATCCTCAGTGTGACAGTCTGCTCCCACCATAGAGAGAGGAAAGGTTGGGTATTTGTAGAAAATCATGACAATGACAGGGTTACCAGCCACTGCCATCAGCACAGGCTGAAAGACAGAGCTAAGCCATATGCGTGGGAATTTGGGGGACAGCAGCCCAGGTGCAGCCTTCTTGCAAGCGTAGAGTTGCCATCACAGACTCGCGTCCACAAAGCAGGTACAACGCGGCTACTGGCAGTGCTTTGTTTTCTTGTTACATGATTAACTGTGGCTCTCTAGAGTGCAGTGTCATCATCCCATCTGTTGACTCTGATTTGACTTAATGAAAGCAAGAACTAGCAAGTGAGGATCTGCCTCCCCGGAGCATTCATAATGTGATGGATACTTCTGATGGGGCCCGGGGATCCCAGAGGCCCTTGAGATAGGCTTAGGAAAAGGTAGCATAAATTCTTCCTGGAATGTCTTTCGTCCCCTCTGGCTGAGCTCTGATGAGTAGGATCTCAGGCATCTCACGCCTGGCTCTGAGTGGTTTTCAGATAGCTGGAGGATTGGTAGATTGGGGCGTGCTCACAGGAGAGGACAGCAGAATGCTATGGGAACAGGAGTTGATGCACTGCCCTGGGGAGAGTGGATGGTGGATGCTTGCGTGGTACCTCGTGGTGCTGTATGGTGGGCCCTTGGCAGTGTGCTCGTCTCCACTAAGCTCCTGGGAATTTCAACTGTGCTATCATTTGCTTTAAGTATACCATCTTTTACAAACCTCAAAGTGTCAAGGTTCGAAGCTCCCGCCACAGGCCACAAGCTTCCCACGCTGAGAAGACCCCATCCACCCGGTCTTCAGAGTCTCTTGTTCTGTGATCTTGTGGTGAGCTGTGTCTCTCACCCTTCAGGCACCTGAGTAAACACCCTCTAGTGATCTTTGGCCCCTGCAAAGCAGCTGCTATTACAGGTCCTGGGCAGACACAGGAAGTTTGAAAATACCCTTGAACCAAGGGGACAGGAAAGACTTCATAACTGTCTAAGAATGAAGAGGCTGCTGGGTTTTTAAAAAATGGCCATAAACTAGAGGACATAGCTATAGATGAAAAATAAGTAGAAACTGATCCTAAATCATTGAAGGGGCAGAGATGCTGGAGTATCTATTGTAGTGCCCTGCTCTGGATGGTAAGCAGAAAAGGCACATGTGTCTGTGATGCTGAAAACCATTAATTATGTCTGTGAGCATGTATGTGTATACATGTGTCTGTGTGTGTGTGTATATGTGTCTATAGGAGTGTATACCTGTGTATGCACATAGATCTCTGTACCTGTGTATGTATCTTACACTTGTCTTTTTATGTACTTCCATGTGCGTACATACTATTTCAGCATATGAACATGTTGTATACACACGTCTCTGTGTGTATGCACTTTTGTGTCTGTGTGAACTTGCATGTGCACATGGTGTCACTTTGTGCCTGTATGTCTGTTGGTGTGTTATAGGCATATGAATGAATCTCTTTGCACGCATGTGTGTGTACATCTGCCTGTGCATAGCATCAGCGTCTTACAGAGTTGGGGAGCTTGTCCTACTTGGGTACAACTATGAGGATCCTGAGCTTCCCAGAGTACCAGCTTCCTGCAGTACAGAGGAGCCCCTTCAAATGTGGGGAGTGAGTCTTAGCTTTCCCTCTCCCACAGTCGTGATTCCCACAGTCGTGATTCCATGTTACCTTGAATGGTGGATGTTGCTTGAATAACATCTTGCTATTGAAATGGATTTCTGCTTTTTGGAGAAACTGCTACACTTTTCAAGCTCACACAAATATCTCTCTTCCTGCCCCCTCCTATCCCAGGCTGTGCCTCTGTCTCTTCTCTGTGCCCGCCTCTTCTCTATCCCTAGCCCATTTGTTCATCCTCTTCCCTGCTCTAAGCCTGTGGCCAGGTCCCACTGCTGCCACGTGCTGACCCCAGTGTGCTTACAAGATGTGTGCCTTCTTATAGGAATGGCCTAATTTAATGTTCCTGCCTTTAAAAATCTCCACTTTAGGCAAGAGATGAGAACCTTGTTAGTTTTGAAATTATGCAGGGTCACTTATGCCCATTAATTCTCCTCAGAACATATGACTATGGAGGCCAGAAAGGTAGGCTGGGGGCTGGTTCTGTGCTCACTCTCTGGATCCAGAATGTAACATGATGCCAACTTCCTCTGGGCATAGCAGGACACAGACTGCATCTGGGGTGGGTGGCAGCAGTGCCCTGCTGGCCTGGGGACAGCTCTCTGGGAAATATATGGCATTGTCCAGTACTTTCATGGATACCGAAACATATTTGCTATAAACATCAAGGAGCCTTAAGTTTGTCTCTGGTTCTCCCCTCTTCCTGCAGTTCCACAGGACAGCCACACTATACTCTCCTTCATCTGGCTGGCACTGTGATGGGTGGTGCTTTTGTATCCATAAACTCAGGCAGCCTGATTGTTGCAGGTTCTGGAATGTTCTAGGGAGACTGGCCCATCACTTAACAGGCTATTCTGTCCAGTGGTGACATAGGATTCCCCTACAGTCAAGTAAACAATGGATGAATGGAGAAACCGGTCCCATATTACAGGGTGGGTCACCTTCAGGACTGGGATGGATGGTCTTACAGTCAGAATCCCCACACCCGGAGGAAGCTCCACCTGGCCCTCCTGTCTGAGTGTTTTACCACCTCATTGGCATAGGAAGTTCCAGGAAAATAAAAATGGGTGGAAAATCAATTCTCTCTGTCACTTGTCAACTCTGAAATCACAACCTGTGAAAAATTTAGGAGGACTCAGAAGTGATTTGCGTCGCCATGAAAATGATCTTCAGTTTTGTGGATCTTCAGGAGGTCCCTGGAGCCGTGCTACAGAGCCTGAAGCTGGTAAGGCGTCCCGATGCCTCGCAGATGAACACTAGGAGCCCCGGAGCCTGCACTGACAGGACCCAGTGTCCTCTAGCTTGAGCGAAGCTTGGCAGTGCTTTCGCAAAGTGGTCTCTACTGTTCTGCCATTTGCTTCCTGGGAGGAGGGCTCTGAGGATATGCTGGTGTGGCCGTCATTGTGGTCCTGGCCTTGCCGGTAGGGCTGATTCTTGGGCTAAGCATCCTGCGATGGATGGGCTTCTCAGTCAGGTAGTGAAGTTCTTGTCCTACTTCTGGAGCTGTGCATCAGGACAGTTCTGTCTCCTGCCATGCCACCGGATCCTGAACTCCTGCTTTGGTTTTTGGCTGCAACTCGAAGTGTTCTGAGGAACCCCCTGTTCACTAGCCTGTGATAGAGTCTCCAGGGAGCACTGACTGATAGCATCACATCCCTCACCACCTCTCCACCAACAAGGGGGCACTGTGTAGGATCCTGAGAACAGTAAGCCAACACCCGCCAGTCCACAGCTCTGGCTCCTGTCCTCCCAGACTGCCCCGTCCTCATCCTGTTTCTCCTGGCCATCAAGATTGCCAAGAAGAGAAATCAAAAGGGAAGCCCCTGGGGAGCCTCCAAATCAAAGTTGAGCTTGATCAATAGACAGATTGCAGGGAAGGCATTACCATCATGCCTTGCTCCTAGGTGGAAATATATCCTGCACTCCCCCAGGTACATGGGGGCCTGAAGTCTTACAACTTGTTGATTTTGCTTCATAAACCAGCTCTCTCTGCCACTCCAGGGAGTCCTTTACAATGGCATCATTGGAGTCTGCGGAGAGGCCCAAAGCAAAGAGTACTTAAGCATGTCAGAGTGGACCCTGGAAGTGGCCCACGGAGAGCTGTAGAGTAAGCATTTCCACAGTGGAATGGCTGAGACGCAGACCCAATTATGTCTGGGGGCCCGGGGAGCTTCCCTCCTGCCCCTCCGTAGGGTCTGCAGAATCAATGGCTGTTAAAAAGAGTTGGCGATTAAGGAAACCGCATAGGGCAAGGTGCAGACATTTGTCACAGGTATTCAGGGGATATGTGTCTGCTATGAAGGGCTTTAAAATGATCATCAAAAATATTTTCTCCAAGAAGCACTCAGGAGGACAGATATAAAACCATGAATCTCAAAGGCTAGGCTTTACAACTAGATCTTTCCAAAGACCAACTGTTTCCAGTAAAATAGACTCCAGTACACTGTCTTAAGATAGAGGGAGAATAAACATAAGCCATGCTTCCTTTGTTCAAGAAGGGCATTCTAGACACCTGGCCTTACTGCCAATTCTACTGACTTGTCTGGCCTTGAATATTGATTTACATGCATGCATGTCTTTTACCATGCATGCATGCAGTGTAAAGGCAAACCCAGCCTTGTGCCTTCCTTGCGAAGTCGGTCCTGTCCTGCTCTACACAGCTTGCTCTTTATGACATTTGGATAAAGTCCAAACCAAATGGCTCGTGGCTCATTCTTGGGTAGTAAAAACCCATCCACTCACTTCCAGTCACAAAATAGCTCTCAGTTCAATAATTAAATATGTGGAGTCCAGGCAGTAATCAGAGCATACGGCTTCCCTTCATTTTGGCTTTTCCCTTCCTGTACCTGGGTCTGCTCTGGACTTGGACACTGTGGGCAAGGAGTCAATTCAGTTTGTGTTTATCGCACTCCTTTTCATTCTGCATATGAGGGTTGCACGCAAGGTAGAAGGAGAGGGGCTCAGAGGCCCTCGCTGGCCAGCTCAGGTGGAGAATTCTTGGGGCACCCTCTCTTTCCCATAAGTGCGACCGGTGGCTGCTCCATCTCTGCACGTCTCTATAGCTCTGCCATCGCAGTCCCCTGGACACAGGTTCGTGTATGGCTTTGGCTAACCAGGCTTCCTGCTATAGTTATTCACAGCCTCATACGCCTTAGTCCAAACCTTTATCCATAAGAGTCCCATATCTGCTTATAAGCCTTGGAATAAACTCTACTTTGCTCTCCTAGACCCTGGGTAGCTAGGCTGGACCTAGTACTAGAGTTTTTTATAAGGCCCAATGAACGACAAGAAAGTGTTTTGCCTCTCCTGCCCACACCCAAATCTTACAAAACCCCACCTTGACCTCTCTGGGAGACAGGGCTGAGTTCAATAGCTTGGCCAATGCTCTCACCAACGTGTCTCCGTAGTGAGACCTCCACTGAAATTGGAAAGCAAACTGAAGATCTACTGGATTACACACATGTTCAGTTGCCCAGAGAAGGCGCAGAAGCATCAGGCTTTGTGCCATCCCAGTACCAGCGTCAGTGACACTGAATGAATCTGGAAAGCAAAGGAGCAAGGACTACTGCTACTGTTAACTGAATGGCCTGGCACCTGCCTTAGGCCTCTGTTTAGGCAACAAAGCTCTGTTGACTTTACTTCTTGGAGCATTAAATCTCCACTTTGGGCAGGAGAGAGAAGGTGACTGGGTGGCGAAGTGGACAGACTGGCTCAAGGCTGGTGTCAAGGCTAATGTATTTGTGTGCATTTTTAAATGAGGTTTGTGACCTTGGAGGAGGGTCACAAAGCAAATGGCCATTTCTCTCATCTGTGTGCCCTTTCTTTGCTGATCTGTGGGATGGTGATGTAGTGACCTATTGAACTTGCTCTGTGAAAGGCAGAAATAATGACTGTTCAATGTGGAATCAGGACAGAGGCCTACTTCACACTTTGGTGAGGAATGAGCTTCAGGCATGATCCCAAAGTTCAAATCACATCCATCTATCTATCTATCTATCTATCTATCCATCCATCCATCATCTATCTATCTATCTATCTATCTATCTATCTAGTGTATATGTGTTTGTGTAGCATTCTCTGTGTATACCTTTCTTTGTGTGTAGCAGTCTGTGTTTCTAGAGGTCAGCTTTTACCATTGAGCAGTTTCAAAGGCACAAGCTCTAGATAGTTTGATGCATTCAACAGCAAGACTGGCATCCTGGGTTACTCTCCCGTGTCCTTGACTGGTCTCTTGGCTAGATTTGTTTATTTAGCTGAAGGGAAAGCTGATAGATCCTCCCAAATTGGACTTGTCCGCCTATATCCCTCCCTCCCTCCCTCTCTCTCTCCTTTTCTTCCTCCTTCCCTCTCTCCCTCCCTTCCTATATCCCCCCTCCCTCATCCCCTATTATCTTAGTACTGGAGATCCAGCTCCAGGCCTCACAGATACTGGGCAAGCGCTCTTCTACTGAGTCCCATTCTTCCACCTTTCCAGCCAATTTGAAATGGATAGGTAGATGGTTTGGCCAGGCCTATGGATGTGTCTTGTTTGTGGCTGTGGCTGGTTATGCTGGAGCTCTGTCTGGGTAGCATGTCTGGCTTCTTTGTGAAATTAAGGGTATGGGCAGAAGTACATTCAATGACATACAGTGACAGGAGAGAACACCAAGACACCAGATTGCATGCTTGGCTTGCTTGCCTACAGCTTGAGCTAATTGTGGCTGCTCCTTCAGATGCAAGTACCAGTCCTCAGGCCTCTGGAGAAAATGCCAGGCAGGACTTATGCAGACTGAGAGTGGTTTTTTGACAAGGGGCCTCATACTTAGGACATCTCATAGGTACCCACATCCACTCCTTCATGAAGAGAAGAAGCCAGATATGGAACATCCTTGTTTCTGTCTGGTCCAGATGCTGTGCCTCTGTGCTACAGGGCTACTTTCTCCCTGGTCAGAGCTTCCAAGCTGCTCTGTCGGAAGCACAGTTGCTTCACCGAGAGTTTTCCTCCTCACAGCTCAGGGATGGGAATACACAGCCTTTAGAGTAGATAGAGTGAACATGATGATAACCTCAAGTCCAGGGTGGGAATCTGATCGGCATGGGCCCAACCACCAGCCAGCACAGAATGGATGGCAGAGGGTGTTGACAGTGGGCATGGTGTTGTCAGTGTACAAGATGTTCTCAGTGGTAGATCAAGAAAGATTGCAGGTAAAGAGTGCTGTGATGGTTCTTCCACTTTGACCCATTCTCCAGTCTTAGATGTTTTCTGAACATCTAAGGAAGCCATTCCCAGGTGACCATTTTCAAATATATATGTTTATGCAAGTGTGCACATATGTGCATATTTATGTGGCATACACACACATGCTCACACACACACACACACACACACACACACACACACACACAGAAAGAGAGAAAGCTATTTCTGCCATCTCCAAACCTTCTCTGTAACCTCCCCAGCAGAGGTTGATTTCATCCTGGGTCCATCTTGGGAAGCAGAAAAGTCCTAGTATCATGTCTCTCAAACCAAGGGAAACCTGGGCTTGTTTCTCTGATGGTTTTGCTTTCTGTTGGAATGTTGTGTGGTTAGATGGTTTGTTTTCCCTTTCTGGTCTTGATTTTCAAAATAGTCATGAGTCACAATCTTTTACTGAAAGCATTTGCTATGGTTTTAAGGCATTGAATAGATATATTTTAGAAAGAAAATTTTAAACTTCAATTTTATTTTCATTTGGGACTTGCCAGATCTTGTCTTTTTGTCTGTTGCTTTGCTCAGGCAATTCATGTTCAAATGTCATGCACTCCAGCTCTTACCCACTTGATGATGAGGAAGGGATAGCTAGAGATATGGTCACACTGGAGTCCTCTCCACACCTGGCAGGAATGGCCCATGTTGGCCATTATGACCATCAGCTATCAAAGGTTTATTGAGGCTGGCTCTCTGTCCTTCCTGGCATAGGCCTGGGTCTTCTACCTCCACAGCCCAAGTACTCTGGTCACGCAGCATTATAAAAGGTGATTTAGACTGTGCTGAGCATAGGCCCAAATGAAGTTCGATGATATGGAGGAAGCCCCCGACTGCACAGGCATGGGAAACACAGAGAAAGCAATGACAGCCCAATTTGCACATGGACCTGGCTTATTACCTCACCCCATGTGCCGACACACTAGCAGGACTGCTCCAGGCCTGGGTGATTTTTGTAGGGGAAACTTGCTATGTACTCGTTCTTACTGGGATTCTCCATCGAAAAGATTATGGGAGACACAGTGGGATCAGCCACATCTTCAAGGACAGGCTGAAAGTAGGGCTGCAGGGAGTCATCTACACAGATGTTATGGGTGGTCTTTGCCTGGGTTAGGAGAGAGCCCAGGTGAGAGACCCATGTCTCTAAGGCTCAGCATCAGGGTAACATTGTCATTAGACTCTAGCTGAAAAGCCAAGACTGCAGAGTCTGTTCCCAGCAATGTTGGGAATCAATCTGGATGTTCAAAGCCACATTTTGTCTTTGATTTAATTTTTCAAGTCATGACGGACATGACAAGTGGAGTACTGATGGCTGTTATTTTCATCCTACAGATAAAGGCAAAGAGCACAGACGTGCACCCCGTCGCCCTGCCCTGATGCTGCGCGCCCCAGAGAGGAAAAGCCTGGTGGGAGACAAAGAGGATAAGGTGAGTGTCAGAGAGACACAGTCCCCAGGTTTGGGAGATCTGGGGCTGCGACACTTACACACGTGTTTCTCACAAGGGGTTTATAAAATGGCTTTGCCAGTGTGCCCTGCACTACAGCTGAACCTAGGCTGGCAACTTCACACCCCGAGGGAGAGCAAATCCCAGACAGGGTCTGGCAGAGGTCCGTGACCTAGTAAAGCTTATGGGTGGGATGCTATGGGGAGGAGCTTGGCTCCCGGCTCAGTTCACACTGCGTTTGTTTTTGGAATGAAGAGAAGGCAGGCATGGATCCGGCTTCTGCAGACATGCAGTTCAAAGTTAGGCTTTTACTGTTAAAGAAATCCCAAAGACGTGGGACTTTTTCTTTAAATGTTCTAATGTCAGGCCATTCTTTCACACTTTTGTCAAATGGCCTTAAGATCAGCCCTGCCTCAGAATAAGCTGAGATTCCCCTGTGTCCCTAAACTTGAGAATAACACATCGCAGGGTACCTGCCCTGACCAGAATACGACAGCCTCTGTGTCTCAGACCCTTTCCACATATTATTTTTGCTCATATGTTCCTACCTCATACCCTCAGGGATGCTCTGATCTTCCTGGCCTGCACTCCCCAGTTAGCCTCATCCCAGGATATAATCACCCGGAGACTCACCTCTCCTTACCCACCTCTAGTATCAGTACTGGATGATGAACACCAATCACAAGTGTGTGTTGGTGCAGATTAAAATTTGCCCCAGGGGATGAGTTTTCCAGGAGAGATTAGCACATCGGTGCCAGAATTACATATTAATTACACAGCTAGCCTCGCTGGTGCCATCCGTAAATACTTGCTTGATTACTGGTTTCTGCCAGTCTGATTCACTTTTATTACTTCCTCGTCAAGCAGGAGTTTTACACCGTGATTAGCCATTTTTATCACCAACAGGAAATCATAACCAGCATGTGCCTCGTGAAGAAGATCTTGGTAATTAGCTGGAGAGAATCCTAGCAGTGCCAAATTTAGAAGTTGGTACCATCACAAATTACACTCTACCGTATTTACTTGAATAATTTGGTGCTTTGAGGCTGTGTGTTGTGTTCTATTGTTCAATTAACTTCCAAATGAAAACCCCCTCCAGTTTCCCTAATTGGATTAGCAATATAAACCCTGGTCTGTGTGTGTGTGTGTGTGTGTGTGTGTGTGTGTGTGCGCGCGCGCGCGCGCGCGCGCGCACACACACACATGCCAAAGTACACATATATACATATGTACATAAATATACATATATATGTATACATATTCTTAATACTCCCAATTAAGCTAATTATTTATCCTTACCTTTTTTTCTCACAGGAAAAAAACAATATCTTTTATGTCCAGAATTTTTTTAAATTTTTTGCAAAAGTTTTGTTTTTATGTTCATGAATATAAAGGATGGCTGTATAAATTAAAAACCATTTATTAAATGCAGGTATCAACCACAAAGAGCAGAGGCTGTGAGAGATCCCAGAAAGCTATGGGATGCACATGCACAGGTGCATCATGGGTACAGTGCTTCAGTCCCTGTCTTCTCTGATTTATCTAAGCATGAAACCAGGGCAGGTGATTTTGCAGCCATCTGCTCCCTGCTGGGAGGGCTTCCCTGGCCCTCTTGATAACACAGTCAACACAAAGCAGCTTTGTTGCTTATCAAGGATTTCACCGAAGAGCTACACTCAGCAGATTTACCTCTTTTTGAAAAAAAAAAAGATTTTAAAAATATTAAGTTCTGTGTGGGGATATATGCATGTAAGTGTGGGTGCCTAGGAAGGCCAGAAAGGATGTTGGGTTCCCAGGAGCTGAGGTTACAGGAAATAGCGAGCTGACCACAGTGAGCAAAGGAACTAAACTCGGGTCTTCTGCAAGTAAAGTATATGCTCTTAACGTCTGAGCCATCGCTCCGGTTCCTCTTTAGTCCTATTGGCCAACGGTTCTCAACGTGTGGGTCATGACCCCTTTGGGGGGTCAAATATTAGATATCCTTGCATATCAAATATTTATGTTACAATTAAAAATCAAGATACTAGCAAAGTTATAGTTATGAAGTAGCAATGAAATAATTTTACGGATGGGGTTCACCACAGCATGAAAAGGGTCACCGCACTGGGAAGGTTGAGGACCACTGCTCGTGGCTCTCATAGTAACTCAAGGCCCTTTATCACTACTTTAGAAATGTGTGCCTAGGGTGTCCATCAATCAGTATATTCCTGTCCCCATGCTCAGAAGAGTGACAAGGAAAACAAGCTGTGGCTGCCACATTGTCCTGAACTTTGGGCATTGGTGCCAGGCATTGGTGCCGCCGCTGCCTCTCCCACACGGACCTCTTGTTGGGTGTTCTCGCCACTGGGATGAGTGCTGACTTCACGTAGATTTGGTTGGGCACATGGTCAGTCATTTGTTTCCCATACATGACTTAAAATTCACTGGCATTATTGATGATAAACTCAGGTTCTAAAATGTCTAGGTGATATTCGATTCTGTAACCCTCAGTTTAGAATAAGTTGTCATTTGAAACAATCCACCTGCCTTTTAATCTCACCTGAATTTCCAGATAGAGAGGCCATAATCTTTGTTGTGGTCTGAGTTTTGAGATAGAAGCCGTACAAATTTCTAGGGTTTTGGGGAGTGGTTTTAAAAGGTCCCTATCCCTAGAATTTATGCTTTCTAAATTCCTTTCTTTTCTAGAACCATGGCAAAATTTTATTACTGCTTGTGTACTTTTGAAGAACCTCCTCTCTTGATATTGCTTTTCCATGGTGGGAATTAGGCTTTAGCCCATTGTTGATCCAAGAATCCTTGACTGTCTTAAGTAGGACAGCTAAGTGCAGCAGCCTGACCCTGGCTTTGGCTTTCTATTGGACCTGTCATCATCATCCAAAGTTTTTAATTTTCAACCTGACTTGCCTTTCCTGCTGCAGTTCCATCTGAGAAGAACACAGAGAAAGGCATGTTTGCTGCTGTTTCAAACTGCAGAGAATGAATCTTTTTGTTTGTTTGTTTGTTTTTTGTTTTCTAGGAGAAACAAAATTCCAACAGTTCTTATTTTCTAAATTGGGAGCAAAAAAGGGACACTTTTCAAACCTAGCTGGGCATGAGAGTCATATTTAGCTTGAAAAATAAAAATCCCTTGGGTACTGTCTGAGGTAGGGAGTACCCCAGCCTCCAGAGAGTCCAAACCTGTTTAGGACTCTCTTCTTCCTTAGGGATGGCAGCTTAAGCCAGGTGTGGTGGCCAACAAGGGGAAGGTTATTACTCAAGAGGCTAAGACATGACTATCACTGCAAGTTTGAGTCCAGCCTAGACTATATAATGAGATCCAGACCAGCTTGGGTCAAGGAGGGGAGCCTGTCACCTCCCCTGTCATAATGAACCCAAATGTGTCAGCCCTGGCTGTGTCTAGGATACCTTTCAGCATGGAGGTTCTCTGTCACTGTACATAGGGATTTCATGTCACAGCAAGTGACTCCAGCCCATGAATCCCAGATATGAGCTCAGTGATATTTTTCTACCCCTTCCCTGCACCCCAGAACTAAAGCACTCTCATGACTCCCCCTTGTCTCCCCCTGCTTGAGAGCAGACAAATGGGGACCCTAGATGCTGCCTTTTGCGGATCACCCTACCTGTGTGCTCGTAGCATACACCATTGTCGATTTCAGCCTTCTTGTGATTGCTCAATCTAAGAGCCTCCTCTCTGGGATGTTTTACTCTGTAATCATTGCTGGAGACAGCTGAGTCTGCCGGCGACTTGGTTACTTTCCACTTTTTTACTGGAACTGAGACAGTATTCAGAATGAAAACAATCACAATCATCTCTCATCTTCTCTTTCATTTAAAGGAGCCTCCACGCATATTGGTAAGAAGGGAGGATACTGCAGCTAAAGGCAATAAACCGGTGGCCTCCACGCCTGTGCCTGGATCCCCCTGGTAAGACACCCCTAAAGCCAAGAGCTATAAAAGGTAGCTTCATGTTGTCCCAGAGTCTGCTTAGTGTCACCAGAGAGAAAGTGCATGCTGCTTGGGTGCAGTATGCTTAAAAAACACAATCTGCACCCCAGGGCAGGTATAATTCTCCACTTTTGTCACATCTATAGGAAGGAAAATGGCACTTAAATGATGAGTTCCTCGGTCCTGGTGTATTTGTATATATTAAAACAGCAACGCCGTTGCATATAGATCAGTGAGAGTCCGCGGCTCGAGGTAAATGTAGCATGCCGTGAGCTGCTAAGGATTTTCTACCTCTCCCGTGAGAAGGAACATCGGGAAGTAACTGTTAATTAAAGTCGTGCCTTGTTCTCTCCGGCTGCCATGAGGGGATTCCTGATCTCCGAGTGTGCCTTACTCCAAAGTACCTTTCACGAGGGAGCCACAGTCTTTTGGTTTTTAAAAGTGCCCTTTTCTAATGGAGTAATTTGGAACCAGGATAAAAAGGTTATTATAGTAAAAATTAGTTTTAAAACCAGACAATTGGAGTGCAATATACAGCTGGGAGGAAATGCTCAATCCAACCAAGAGAAATAGCAGTGATGGCATTAGGGTAACGTGCCCTCCAGGAACAGCAATGGGGGTATCATGGTAATGTGCCCTCCAGGAACAGCAATGGGGTATCAGGGTAATGTGCCCTCCGGGAGCTGCAATGGGGGTATCAGGGTAATGTGCCCTCCAGGAACAGCAATGGGGGTATCAGGGTAATGTGCCCTCCAGGAACAGCAATGGGGGTATCAGGGTAATGTGCCCTCCGGGAGCTGCAATGGGGGTATCAGGGTAATGTGCCCTCCAGGAACAGCAATGGGGGTATCAGGGTAATGTGCCCTCTGGGAGCTGCAATGGGGGTATCAGGGTAATGTGCCCTCTGGGAGCTGCAATGGGGGTATCAGGGTAATGTGCCCTCTGGGAGCTGCAATGGGGGTATCAGGGTAATGTGCCCTCTGGGAGCTGCAATGAAGTCATCAGGATGCAACTCTAAGCTCTTAAGAATAGCAATGCTATGTCCAAAAGAGGACTTACTCATTGTCTCAGGGCCTCGCATTAACCATGCAGGGCTTATTGAGCCCATGGTCATGTGCTGGCTATCTACCCTACTCAGAGAAAGAGTGTCCCTTCCCCCTATGCAGGGTAATAATGTCCATATTGTAGCATCAGTGACTTCCTGCGCCCCACCTCCACCTCTGCCTCTGGGCACTGCTTCCCCAAGCCCACGGTCCCCAATGCTTTGAGAGCCTCTTGTTCAATTCTGACTATAGATACTAGACTGTGAGTTGGCATCAAACCTCTGGGCTAAAGGCTTAGTCCCAGGAGGCTATTTCATAAAGATGCCAGCCTGCAGGCAGCCTCAGCGGGCTACCCACACTCTGTATAGCTGACTCTAAAGACTGGGCCTCCCACTGCCTCCCCTTGATTTTGGTGATAATTCTCTAGAGTGACTCACAGGACTCAGAAAAGTGCTTAACTGTGATTAGCTATGATTGCAGTTTTATTATAAAGGATATGACTCAGGAACTATGAGATGGAAGAGAAACATGCCCTGGGGATGGGGCATGGCTTAATACTTCTAAGACCTGGCAACTGAACATATTTTCATACCCAGAAGCTTCTTATCTCATTTCAATGGCAGGGTCCCTGTGGAAACATATTTGGATATGTCCTTGGCCAAGCAATTTACATCAGGCCTATCTCCCTAGAGGGTTATGGTAGAGCTGCAAGCTCTTGTAATGAGATATCATGATCTATGTAGACAAGTCCCCATGCTGAACATACTAGGAAGAAATAAGGTATGGTCAGAGGGGCAAAGCATGCCCTTGTCTATTCAGTAGGTCCGAATAATCTCAGCAGATTCCTGTGCTGGGCCCAGAGTGGGCAGGATTCTGTGTGTAGAAACATCCACTGGTCATACCTCATGCCATAGCTTCCATGGAGCTTCCCTTGAGAGAATGTACCTGTAGATGTGACCTTGAACACTAGATCCTAATGGGAAATGGGGCTGGCTGATGCAGGCTCATGGGCTGTCGATTTCCCATTCCCTGTGTGAGGACCTTGGCCTCCCAATTGCTAAGTCAGAATGTAAGCCTTCTTGTCTAGAGTACCAGGAGTCCCTTGGGTATCATATGAGCATGATATAAATGAATCTCATTCTTACTAGAGGAGGTGTTTGGGAATCACAGAGTGAGGACTTGTTCCCTGTGGAATGAAACATTCTCTCCCAGGAAAAGGACCACATGACACTGTTGTAGGCTTCTGAGAGTGGAGCCAAGTTCATGATTCTTCTAGAAGATGGAATGAATGAGTCTTTCTGGGGTGACCAGGAGCAGTGCTGTGAGACTGAGCTGTAGCTGCAGCTGGAGAGGGTTCAGACCTGAAGGGACGGACAGAACCACAGAGGCCCCACGGAGTACACAAAACCCATGATGTCCTGTTTCCTCAGGGTGTTGGAGGGATGCTCCTGACCCTCTCCTCTTTGACTGACAAGCTGACAGTAGCAGGGACTCTGCAGAAGAGCCTGTCTGGGCAGGCTTCATATGATAGGAGAAGCACTAAACCCCTACAGACAGATAGAGGGCTCCATTCCATGAACCAGTCAGAACTGGGCCTCCTCACTGGGACCTGTGAAGAGGGTGCTACTGCTTCCCTTCTATCCTGTTCCTTGTGCATTCCTAACTTGGCCTTTGCTTACGCTGCAGTTCCTTGCCCTGTAGAGCTTTTTAGCTAAGCATGTGTGTGTTGGAAGATCCCACCATACCTGAGAGGGGTTTCGTACTTGCTTTAACAAGGAGAGGGACTAGGATTCTCCATTGGGAATAACAGCTTCCGGTTCTCACTTCACCCGCTAATGTGGTTGAGAGGGACTTTGTAGGTACCTGGAACGACAGCCTCATTAAGCCTGGCTTCACATGTGTGGAGTCTTAGAGGCCAGCCTTTTCCTGACAGCACTGTCTGCTCAAAGCCGGAGCTTCTCCACCTGGAGAGCTATGGCTGTCTTCCCCAGGAACAGAGTTCCTCCACGTGTGACCATCTGTTCCAGAGATGAAGCTACTCCATACGAAGAGCCTTGACAACCCATCTCCATTATCTCAAGTCGTTGTTGCCATCACAATGGCACTGAAACCCTGGAGCTCACCAGTGTCTGGTTGTCCTTGGTCAGCCAGGTACTCTGGGAATCCCAGGAGCAATGACACATCTCCTTTACCCATCTCTGTTCACACGTACCATCTGTAACAGTGGTATAATAGCACCCCCACTCAGAAAGTAGTGGCCACCTTAAACTAACTGCTAACAAGCCACTCCACTCAAGTCAGAGTACAGAAGCTTCTTGGTGGACATGGGAAGGGCCAGGACAAGTGCAGCCTGGGGGGTGGGGATGCCCCGTCCTCAGCTTCTGTAGGTGTGGATGTGCATCACTGCCCAAACCCAGGGAGCTCTGGGAGCTCCGTCTCAGCAATGGAGGCTTCGACCATGGTCAGCCTGGCAGCATTTCCTGGAGGTAATGCTCATCTGGATGGGGGCAGGCCAGAGCTTTCTGCTAGCCCCTCAAGATACTGGCCCTTCTGTACTCTAAGCCCCAGAAGTTTCTGTGCCCAATGGTAAAGCGGGACAAAGGCCAAGGTCCTATACCTGGGGTCAGGATGCAACAGAGTCTCTGGAAGGAGACACTTTAGCAGAAGAACAGAAATCTTAGAACAGAACTCCCCGAGGACCCATGGCTGGGGAGGTTTTCATATAGGCAGAGCTGACGGGGCTGCAGGAGACATCACCCTGAGCCTCAGAGCTGCCCGGGAAACTGGACCCGAGCAAGCAGGAAGTTGAAAAGTGCAAGCCAAGCTGTTGGTGTTTTTATTCTGTCTGTATACTTTAGCAAACCAAACCGAGGAACATGTTTGATAGGACTTCCGGTAAACAAGACTTTGAGTCCCAAGCACACAGGTGTAGACTCTTGAGCAAAGACTGAAGGTTAAAACTGTTTCCTGTCTCTTTTTTGTGTCCACCCTGTGCAATGTACCTGGCAGACTTCTTAGGCTGAAGAAACAGCTTTAAAAGCATGAGAGGGAAATGGGGGACCCTTGTCTGCTCACAGGGACTCTAAGAGCTAAGTAAGCCAAACGTGAACTGGAGCACCCTCTGCCCAAGGCAGTCCTAACCACAGAGGACCCTCTTCTGTAGTCCTGTCACTGAGATGGCCAGGCAGACGGCCTCTTCAGACGCATTAGTGTAACCTTAGAAACACAAAGTCAGTGGCCGAATAAGAGGAGAATCCAGAGTTCTGTGCATTCTCCTTTCAGGGTGGGTGCCAGTTTAACTATTAAAGGTGTTTCCGGGTCCCAGAATAACGTCTTCAGCCAATTCATTACAAAAGGACACAGAGCGTAGCTCTGTTGGGTGGTTTGAAGAGACCCAGATTCCGGACACAGTTTTTAAGACATCGAGGAGGGAAGTGTGCATACCCACTTCCACACAAAGTGAGGCGTCCCCCGTGAGGACTCTGAATATGCACCTCTGAGACGTTTTCCTGTTCAGCACTGAAATGCTTTTCTTGCAGTTATTGATGACACGGGGACATTTCAAAGGTAATGGCTAAACAAAGTGTAAAATCCATGAGGCTTTGGCTCAAAGGGCAATAAATGTCAGCATCAATGATTAATTAGCATCGGAGAGTCATTTTAGAGATTATGGATTTATAAATAATTAGCTATTTTCATGAAATTTAAGCGATGTGTACTGAACATTTCACATCAGTTCACTTCTCTGGGAAAGTCCAGATTGGTGCAGTTCGGGCTTGGTCAGCGACTTACCAACAAAGTTCTCTGCGAGTGCGGCAGAAAGAGAAAGATGTGTCCTGTCAGGGAGGCAGGGGACATGGTGCGATCACAGCCACCGCCTCCTACAAAAGCCAGTTCTCTTGCACTTTTTTTTCTGGTCCTTAGATGCAGATACAGTTCAAGGAGCATGCTGTTGTCATGAGTCTGGTGCCTCTTGTCCCACTGAGAGGCCAATGGCGGGCAGGCCATGTTGGTTAGGAGACATGTTTGGGTAAAACCTCTCCAGGTGTGGCTCCTAAAGTGATTTTTCAAACAGCTGGGTCCCTGTCCCTGACATTCTCTGTCCCTGGTTTCGTGTTAATAGCATGGCTTTTATCCTGACTTAAAATATTTCATATTTTAAGACAATCCTAACTGTCCATTAATTGCATACAGCTTTGAAAAATAGGATCTCTGGATGTGTAGTACTGCAAGTGTCGCGTTTATTTGACTTTAAAAGAATCTGCATAAAAGCGTGTTCTTGGTTGAAGTTGGCAGAACCACTTCAGAGAGAGAGGGGGGGAAGTAGCTCCCCAGGCGTGACGAATATGGATGTTTGACTGGAGACGGAGGTGATTAGGAATCACAGTTATTAAGGGAGAAGCAGGCTGGGCCACATCAGTGCAGTGTCAATTTCAGATGTGACATGTGATCACGCTCCCTCAGCTGCGAGCAAGCATCACTCTTCTTTGAGTACATACTGCTGAAGGGAAACCAAATGTCACTTTGTCCCCTTTGCATAATTGAGCCTTTTATTATGTCAGAGAAGGGACAGGTAAGGTGTTACTGCTGGGGAGGGGAGCTGAATGCTGAGTTAAATGTCAGAGTGCTTAGTTATGGCAGATGGAGGAGGAGGCAGGAGGAAGCTACCACTTAGACCCAGGCTGGAGAGGCCTCTGGAGGGTGCCTCCTGGGTGGGTGAGGGGAGGAGGGAGCAGCTCCAGGCTCTGGGTGCTTTTTATCAGTCTCTCGAAGGTATACTTGAGTCCTGAGACAGTGCTAAGCCAGAAGGGTCTCCTGCGGCTCCTCACCTGTGATTTTAACTATCTTAAGACTTGAGTAAGGAGGTCAAAGGTCACAGTGATGTTTGGGGAAAAAAAAGAAGCCCCTGTAGTTTGTGAAAAGCTGGGATCCTGGTTGACAAGGGCAAAGAAGGGTGGTTTCACGTCCTCACATGATAGATCCTTGAGACAGCCTAGACCCCTGCCAGGATTCTTAAACCAGGTAAACCAACCAGGTTTGAACCCCGTGTCCCGAAAGGCTGGATGGGGAGTGGCAGGAAACTAACAGGCTGGCCTGCTGCTGCTGATTGGCCACTCAACAGAATGAGGAAATAGGAGTCTGAAACAGCTGAAGATAGCTAACTGCAACATTGTCAAAGGCATGCATAGGAGCGAAAAGGACCAGCCCTGGGTACGCGGTGCAGGAGCCCAGGTTGGGCACACCTTAAGGAGCCATTCCTGAAGCCTCCCTGGGTGTCACAGTGAGAGCATGTGAACACCAGCCAGGGCTTTGTCAGCACTTCCATAGCCCCCTCTCCCTGCCCCTGTCTGCTCTCGCCTCAGGAAGGAAGTAGCAGAGGCAGCAGCACAGGAAGGGTACCGAGGCGAGGGGTTGCCTTCAGGAGCCTGGGCCTCAGCTCCATGTGATACCTCTCCAGACCCCTGAGAAGCTTCTCTCTGGCATGTGTCAGTATGGGGGACCTGAGAGTCATGTTACAACGCTATATCCATTCCCAAGCACAGTGCTGCTGGCACTCATGTGTCAGCTGCTGGTTGTCCCTGTCCTGAGTATCAGATACAGTGTTTTTCCTCCCTATGAACTCATTCTGAAAAATATTGGGGTGTGGGGGAGGCATGGCCAAAGTAGTTGGGTTGGAAAGCACATTTCTCTCACCTTGGTGGTCAGACTCTACAAGGCTAATGGTCCTCTGCTTCCCCTGTACCTGGGCCACAGAGGCCCTACAGCCCTGTCCACCTCAGTCCCTTGTAGAAGCAAAGCCCCAGTTAGCAAAGGGGACAGGGAAGCTGTTTAATCCATTGATGGCATACCAGATACAGAAAGGATGCCTTGCCCTGGACAGAGCATGCAGAACTGAGTTGGTAGAGCAAGAAACCACTATGCTTGTCCTGGGTTCATGGAGGCGGCAGGCCACACCTCAGGATTTGCTGTTCAAAGGGCAACTTTATGACTAAAAACCCTTTTCTAGAACAAACCAACCACCACCAGATCTCTACACACGGGGCTTCTCACTGTGGGGATCCTGTATCAGACTTAAATAACTCCCGTGTACTAATTACGTCCGCCGGGATCTAGGGACATTTTGAGAGAAGAGAGATATGGCTGTCATCCAGGAATTATGTGGCATGATTAGAGAAGAGGAGCTATCCATGTACTTAAACTGGGCATAAAATGAAACATAAAATTAATTTTGCATGTCATAGCCAGCTCCGTCTAGTTGAAACCAACCGGAACAAGCGGACGGGCAGATTTCCTCTTGGGAAGCCCATCTATTTACCTGTCGCCCGCTCTGCAGCTCAATTCCACATGCTTCCCCTGGGCACGGGAATGGGTTCCCCGAAGCCTGGATATAAATGTGTACTGCGTTAATTGTCGCCACCCCCACCAGACGCTAATGCGCCATTAAATTTCTAATTAGCTCCATTTCTCCCTGGCTTTAGAAGTTCGGTGGTGGCAGGGTGGGGAGCAGGAGATGTTTCCTCCAGCTTGAAGCCTTGAGGAGCCAGCTAGCTCTTCCTAGGGTGGGATGCACTTGTGTGCCTTTATACCTAAGGAGCAAGTGCTACAGCCACTGCCTCCCACAGAACACTGAAAGTGCCACAAAGATGCCTCTTTGTGAGAACGAGGCCTGGGGTAATTTGGCCAAATAAATATAAATTTTGAGGTGTGAAGTCTTGTTTCTTTAGTGAACGAGAGAGTTCGGGATGTGGAGGGGAGATACTTGAGGACCCAGAGATGCTATCTGAGCCTCCCAGCAGAAAGTTCTCAAGGAGCCTTCCACCTTTGACTTCAGGGAAAGGACCATAACCGCAGAAGGCTATGAGCCAGGCCCCCTTGCATTGTTCTGGTCAGTGGTGAGATCCAGTGGCCTCTTCCAGAGGTCATTGTAACCTGTTCTTTGCTCCCACTGGAGACCATGTGATCAGCAGCCCTCTCCTCTGCTCAGCCTAAAGTCTAGGGAGCCTACAGTATGGTAGGCACCCTGAGTCCTTCACCACATAGCTTCCTGGACCACCTACATAGATCCACCTGCCTCGATGCATCTGTCTATACCCAGCTGTGCAAGCAACCTGTCCCAGCCAGGTGCCCACCTTTTCCAGTTCTATTGACTTGCTTTGAGCCAAGTTTCCAGGTGACAGGAGACCTTTCGTGGCAGCTCAGGGTCCACTGCTGACAGCCTAACACTATTAAACTCCAGCATTATGGGGCGGGACACCTGTTCATCTCAACTCAAGAGACAAAGGTTTACTCATCTGGTCTCAGCTTCTCATCCTCTAGGCCTCTCCTGTCTAGGAGCCACAAGCTGTCTCTCTGACCAGAGTTCTACCAGAACTCAGTGTGTGACCCTCAGCCTTCTGGACAGCCAGGGCTTTTCCACAGACCACCTGCAGAGATCCATCTGTCCCACATTAGGAGAGTCTGCTGGAGCCCTGCTGGGAGACTGGGATTAGCTCAGACTACTGAGTGTCCTTTTCTCCCCCACCACCTTGATCTCTGTCCCTAAGGGTTGACCTGCAACTGCCTTTGTGCTTCCTCCCATGGGCACCCTGCCCCTTCTCTCAAGCCCTGTTCCCCAGTAATTCTCATGCAAATACCAAGACCTCGTGGCATTAGTTTAATTAATTTGTGCCAGTACTTCCTCGGATCAGCAAATGGTAATTGGCTGGACACTTCTCAGTGAGTTTTTCTCATCAGTCTGTGGCAGGCCCTACTGGGAAAGCCTGGGCCTTGGACCTGAGAACCTGGCAGCAGGTGTTGGGAGGACAAGGACCCACTTAGGTTGTCACCATCTTAGCTGCCACCACCAAAGTCTCCTGGAAGCTTATCCCTCCCCCACCATTGGGATCATCTTGAATGGCGCTCCCCAGACACAGTGCATGGGACACAGGTGTAACTGCTACTTGGTACCTAAGGGATCTACAAGGAAGGAGAAGAGAGAGACCAGGGTCTCAGAGGACATGGGGTATCTGGAGCCCAGGTGTGTCCTGGACCATGAACTGTCCCCCTTTCAACCCTCTTCAGACAATGAAGGGCTTCAGAAAGCCAAGTCAGAAAATGTAGATTCCTGTGCATCTCACCCAGTAAAATAAATCAGTAGGAAGGGGCCGTGGCAGTGGCCATGGTTAGAGAGTCCTGGAACCAGCTTATTTAAGAGTAAGAATTAGAAGTTAGACATGCAGCTGAGGAAAAACGGTCTCTTCTAGAAGGGAATAGCTTAAGAAATGGGTCCATGGTAGGACTCATTGGCAGGTCCCTCAACCGTTGCAAACAGAAAGGCTGAGCTCAAACTATATGCAGGTTTCCAAGGCCATATCTCAGACCAGGGACCTCTCTCTTCAGAGTCAGTTGCTCAGCTCTGGGTAGGAGCACAAGGCTAAAGCATGATGTCACATCCCAAGTGCCTATGGAACCATGGGATACATTAACTCCCGTGAGAATGGTGCCCCCTGCCTGACTCAGCACAGCTCATGGAACAACGCTAACTGCTCTCAACATGGAATGGATTTCTCTGTGCAAACACCCATGTTAGTCTTCTAGGATGATAGGTGTGCAAGACATCGAGGGATCCACAGTGTCTCACTGATGGCCAGTTGTCTTCTCTTGGATGAGTTTTTGTGTACATAGCATACTTCTCCCTTTCCTGTGGCACAGATAAGCATGGAGAAAAGCCAGGAGTCTCTTGGAGACTACTATGATAGGCTGAAGCCACGGAGGAGTACATTACCCAGGATAAGTTTTAAAGGATGTCTGGATAGAAAATGGCCCTAGTCACACTTACCTCGGCATCCTAAGAACAGAGGGCAAACAGAAAGGCCAGTGGCCAACCTTGAAAAGGGATCTTGTTTTCTGTGTCTATCCCTGATTCTCATTATCTTGAAGTATTTCAAAACAACAAACCATTCCTTCCCTATACTTTAGGTATCCATATCGGAAAGTACTAGGCCCTTATGAAAGTGAGCAGGACGCCAGGGCTCAGGTGCTGAGTCAGGTCCAATGTATCATGTCTGCTGCATGGTGCTCCTGATGGGTGTGTAGGGGGAATGGGGCAGGTACTGAAATAGTCACCTGGGGACCCAGGTGCCTAGGTCTGAGGTAAAATGTCACTAAACTGAGTCAGGCAGGGCACTGAGCTGGGGAGGTCCTGGCTTTCTGTGGTCTTGTGAAGTTTCCTAGCTTCTCAGAACCTCAGTTGGAATCCTTGCTGGTAAAAGGAGATGGGAACCAAACCTGTCAAGCAAGTGGGAGAGTGTGAGAAGAAGCCCAGGGCATTTCTAAGGAAAGGCTCTGCCATCTTTATCCAATGCCCCCCAGAATGATTTCACAGTCCAGAAGGGTGTGGTGAGAGACAGGTATGGGTATTGCTCTTCACCATGTGTCTCTGAAAGTGACTAAGGCAGGTTTTCGACTTTCACAGGTGTGTGGTCTGGACGGGTGATGACCGGGTTTTCTTCTTCAACCCGACCATGCAGCTGTCAGTCTGGGAGAAGCCAGTGGACCTGCAGAACCGTGGGGACCTCAAGAGAATCATCGAGGACCCACCCCACAAACGCAAGCTGGAGGCCTCAGCAAGTAATTAGGAGGGGATGCGGGGCCGCTGCGGAAGGGCTGCACTGTGTCTGGGGGCCAGAGCCAGAGCTGCTGCGACGTAGTTCTGATGGAGTCATGTCCAGGACTGCAGACTCACAAATTAAGTTTTTGTGACACTTCCCACTGAAAGCTTGACCCTTTCAAGTGGTGGGTTTGAGCTTCTCATTGCATCCCATGAGGTCATTAGTTCAGGGACAGTACAGATGGCCACTAGCTGTCCTTTGGCATTCTGCTCTGGAGAGCAGATGTGGACAAATGAAAGTTTTTCTTTCAACCCCATGGCTCACTCTAGCCCCTGTTAGGTATTAATGGAGGCCCACACATGGGGGTGGGGCAAGCAGCCTACTGTCCTATAGAAGGGGCTGTTAGGCAAGGAAGCAGCTGTTTCTGACCAGCCTTGTGAGTCCTGTCTCACCAAGAGTGAGAGAAAAGCACCCAGTGCCTCCTGAGAGGCTCCTTTTCAAGAAAGCAGATACATGTTTTATGAGTGACATATGAGACACTCTGACTCCCCAAGCCCATGGATTAAAATAGCATCATTCCAGAGGGGTGCTAGGGGTTGAACATGTCTTGCACATGCTAAACAAGCATTGTACCGACCGCTGTGCTGTAGCCCTGACCTCCTTTTGCTTGTTATTTGTATACAGGATCTCATTAAGTCACCTGGGCAGTTCTTGAACTCATAATATAGCCCCCAAGGGCTTTGGACTTCCACTTCCCCTGCCTCAGTTGTCCAAGTGGATGGAGTTAGAGGTCCACATCGGATCTCATCTCCGTGCTGATAGCTGTTACTACACTCTGAAGAAAGCCAGAATGCTGGGCATGGAATCTTGACTTGTTTTAAAGAAATCATTGTTTAGTTGTCTTAGGAGGTATTTTATAGGGCTTGTAGTGAGTTTTTATCTCACATTATCTAGAGCTGAACAAGACAGCATCAGCCCCCACTGATGGTTAAATCAGAGCCATTTAGAAGGCTGTCCATTCAAGCCCTCTTACTCTCTTCACAGTACTAAGGGACATGGAAGCCGGTGCTCTTAGGAAGCTGGGCTTAGTCTTGAATACATGAGAAACAAGAAATGTAACATGTCTACCTCACTTAAGCAGAACATTTTTTGGAGAGTTTTTCCAACTGATGTTGGGAAAATAAAGATGTCCTAGGTGTATATTTTACTGAAGAAATAAAAGAACCTGTTAAAATGTTTCTATGTCCAGGGATGATGAGACTGGGCTTGTGAGTGCTTTTCCTTTTTGATGAAGTAATGTCTGAACTAGAGGGAACATTTTCATCCCCAACGAGGCTTTATAAACCCTGCAGATCAGTTGCTTCTGGCTCTCAGCAAGAGAAGGTGCGCGGGTCAGAAAGAACAGCAGGATTTCAAATCCTGCGAGAAGGAAGCAGTTGGCACGGCTTACCCTGGCAGTGACTTCATTTGCTGTGTGTATGGTGACAGTGCTCTTTTCACCTTTTAAAAGGTGTTGACTCTTCCAGAAACTTGCATGTGATCCCTTCGTATCCCCCAAAGGACCGGCGGGAACGAGAAGGGAATGAAGTTAATGAGAGTTAAATGCCCAGTTCCTCTCCTACTTCTGTTGTCTGGACCAAATTGGGCCACATCTGAAGAGTCAGGGATGGGTCTCCAGAGCCTCTCCAGGGTCATCTGTGGAGGGGACCATGGGCAGAGGAAAGGGACCTGAGTCACCCAGGTCATGTCCATCAGTGATGTTGCGTTTCTCCCCAACAGGGATTACACTCCATAGATACAAATGCAGAATTGAGTCTCTTGTCTCACAGAATAGCTTAGCATGAGACCTCAATCTAGGGACAGGTAGCCAGGCAATTTTAAAGCACGCACCCACGAGGTCATTCTTACCTTTAAGAGACAAACACAGACAGTGGGCATTTTTTCACACAGTTCTTTTTATTTTGTTTTTGTTTTTGTTTTTGTTTTTTTTTAACCATAGTTTCCACTTCCTCCTTTCCTCACAGTCCCTCTAGAACTGCTCTTTTGCCCTCCCCCAACCACTTCTCCATTTCTCTTCAGTAAAGGGCAGGTCTCCTATAATTATTAACCAAACGTGGTATATCAAATTGCAATAAGACTAGGCACCCCCCCCTTGTACTAAGGCTGGAAAGCCAACCTTGTAGGAAAAGGGTCCCAAAAGCAGGCACAAGAGTCAGAGACAGCTCCTGCTCTCACTGTTAGGAGTCCCACAAGAAGACCAAGCTACATAACTATAATACCTATGCAGACAGCCTAGGTTAGCCCTGTGCGGGCTCTCTGGTTGTTGGTTAAGTCTCTGTGAACCCCTATGAGCCCAGGTTAGTTGATTCTGTAGGGTTTCTTGTGATGTCCTTGACACCTCTGGCTCTTACAGTCCTTCCCCGTCCCCCTTTCAAAGGATACCCTGAGCTCTGTCTAATCTTTGGTTCTGACTATCTGCATCTGTTTCCACCAATTGCTAGAGGAAGCCTCTCTGATGACAATTGGGCTAGGCACCAATCCATGGGTATAGCATAATATCATTAGGAATCATTGACTGTTTTTTTTCTTTTTGCCAGTTGTGTCTAACAGACTTCCAGTGGAGGGACTGGGACACCAGCCTACCCACATAACCAGCCTACCTCACCATGCACTGTGCATTGCCTACAAGGTGTGCAGGGATAACGGTAGCACAGAAATCATGGGAGTGGCCAACCAATGACTGCTCCAGCTTGAGACCATGCCATAGAGGGAACCCATCCCTGACACTGCTGGAAGGCCAGGACCCAGAGGCTGGATAGCCCAGAGATCTAGGATAGAACCAAACATGACTTTCCACAGATTTCTTAAGGGCATGAAAATGGCTTCCATTTTCAATTTCCAGTAGACTTGTAGTTATGAACCTCTAACTCTGAGATCTGACAAGCATGTAGGAT
Organism: Apodemus agrarius; assembly: GCA_964023405.1. Lineage (NCBI taxonomy): Eukaryota > Metazoa > Chordata > Mammalia > Rodentia > Muridae > Apodemus > Apodemus agrarius. Next base: position 132,130,827 of record OZ030005.1, on the reverse strand, counting down.
TAATTCTGGAGGATTAATTGATGACAAGAGAGGAGAGCTAATGGTCTCCAGGCCACAGCAGCCTTGTGGCATCTTCCCTGGCTGCTGGTTCTCCATGTTTCACAGATGATGTGACTGTGCTAGTATAACAGGCTCCAGGGCTGTGATGCTCAGCGGCAAATTTTATTTTATATTTTTTTTGGTTGTGATCCAGTCTGGATTTGAGTGTATTGATACATTGCTTCTTTCTATTCTAAACAGAACAATTTAGTGCTCCAGTTGATCTGTTGATCTGCACTCTTTCCAAGAGGCAAATGAAATGAATGGATTGCATACAATGTTTGGCACATTGACCAGCATCAGGCTGTGTGTATATGTGTGTGTGAGAGAGAGAGAAAGAGAGAGAGAGAGAGAGAGAGAGAGAGAGAGAGAGAGAGAGAGAGAAAGAGAACAGATAGAATTTATTTAGTACATGTGGATATGAGAGTGAGTATGTGTGTATCAGAGATGTGTGTGAGTTTGGTGTATGAGTATGGGAATGTTTGTGTGTGTGAACAAGTGTGAGTGTGTAAGAGACAAAGGAGACAAAGAGAATATGTATATATGAGAGGAATGTGTAAGTGTGCATGTGTTTGTGTAAATGTACATGAGTGCTTGTGTTAATATGTATGAATGTATATAAATATGCATGAATGTACATTTGTGTATATGAGTGTACATGTTTGTGTGTGATTGTATATGTGTGTTAATATATAGTATGTGCATTTGAGAATGCATATATGTATTTGTCTATATGGGAATGTGTGTGAATATGTATGTTTATGTATGTGTGTATGGTATGATTATGTGAGAGTATATGTGAGTGTGTAAGTGTATGTGAATGTATGAATATACATATTTATTTGTGTATATAAGTGTGAATGTATGTATGTGAGTATATATGTGTGTGTTTGACAGTGTATATACCTATATGTGTAAGTATGTGTGTGCTTTGTGTATATATGAGTGTGCATGTGTATATGTGCTATTTGTGTGTGCATATGAGAGGTGTGTTTATGTATGATTATGTCAATATGTGTGTGTAATATGTGTAAATATGTGTATATGTGACTGTATTATGTGAACGTACATATGTAGAATAATTGTGTATATGTGACTTGTGTCTGTGAATGTACATATATGTGAGTACATATGTGTATGTGTATATGAGTATGTGCATATATGCATGAGTGTGTGTGTGTGTGTGTGTGTGTGTGTGCATGGTGAATATTCATGATATAAACCAAGGGAGTGGGAGCTCTCAGCATCAGTTTCCTGGGCATGGCCCAAGTACTTATCCTTAGTCATTCAGCAGATAAGGAGGCAATCCACCTTTCCATTCTCTTGGCCTTGCGGAGGGATTCGGGAGAAGATCTAAATTACCCTCTAATTACCTTGTAATGCATCCAGATGTTTTATGGCTCTCTAGTTTTGCTGTTGAACTAACGTGAAATGAGAAGCACAGTCTTCTCTAGAACCCACTGCTACACTCTAGGACTGTATAAACTCCCATCAGAGACTGTATAAACGCTCACAATTGTATATCCATCAGAAGGTTCACCGAGCCTACCAGAGGTGCAGTTCTTTCTTTGGTAATCAGCAGCTGCAGTGTCCACTCTTCCTGGGAATGGTAGGAATCTCTTTGCCATCTGGCTAATGCACTGGCAGCTTGACATCCTGGAAACCCACCTGCTCTGTCCACAGAATGCATCCTGTTCCTGCACTGGGAGGTCCTTTCACTGGGCGGTCTAGCACAATGCAGCGTTAAATATCAGTGTGCATTAAAAACCTGGCCATTGAGCACTTCCTGAGGTAGATGAGAGGCAGGAAGAGCCAGGCAGTGGTCAATCTACCCTCGCTCCTACTGATCTCTCTCCTCTCGATAGCAGAAGAGAACACAAGGCCTGGGGATAGGACAGAGGTGGCAGGCATCCTCTTGGCAGAGGCTATAGAGAAACATGCAACAAAGGGCTCCCTTATCTGCTTCTGGAAAATCAAACAGCCCTGCAGGCCAGTGCCACAGGTTTTGCACATGAGTTGCTGATGATGTAAGTGTAACAAGTTACCAAAAGTTATCCTATACAAAACAAAAGACCAGATTTCAGTAGCAGAGAGCAGAAGTCCAATGTGAGAATCCCAGATGCTGGCAAGGCACATCCTTTTCGAGGCTCAAGGAGTGGCTGTTTCCTCTTCCTTTCCAACTTCAGTGGCCCTCTGACTTCCTTGCACACTGTGCCTTCCTCCACCTTGAAAGCACCTGGGAGGCATCTTCAGCCTTTTGGCATCCCCCCTCCCTTTTTCTTTAGGCACTGTTTATTAGCCAGGGCCACTTAGTTGCTACAGCACAATCCCCCATCACTAGGTGAACTGTGTAGAAACTGGAAGTCTCCTCTCTGAGCGATCCTAAATGTTTCCCAGTCTTCAGATGAGGTTGGCAGCACTGTTGGGAGACATCCCTGCTTCCATGATCTCTGTATCTACTATACAAGGAAGGGATCACAGAGCAGGGATCTTACTCAGGTCACAGGTCTATCAGATGTGGGATCAGGACGTGAAGGCTGGTGGGTCTGACCTGAGGCTGAAGCTGAAGGAAAGCTACCTAATCAGGCTGCATGGGAGAGAATTCAGGTACAGGTAGCCTTGGCTAACAATTTCTTGTTCCCTGCCTGGTAATAAAGACAAGCAAGAGCTCACTCGGCTTCAATTGCTGTGCAAATATTTTAGTCATTTATATTCAGGACAAATGTGGATTCACAGTGACATGCATTTCACTAAGTAGGATAAAAATCATCCTGAGGGTAAACACAGCTGCAGCTGGTAAAGGGGCTACTTCCTAGGCATTGTGTGGCCAAGACAGTGTGTACTGGGTCTCCACAGCACAAAGGGACCAGGTGGCCACTGAAAGGCAAATGCTGGAACCCTCCCAAAAAATGAGGATATGTTTCATTAGACCAAGAAGAGCCGGGTAAACATGGGAGATTTTATGCTTAGCTGTGTCTGAGGGACTGATGCTTACACATGAGCTCAGCGTGGTGTACTTTTCAATCATCCAGGCCTCTGCCTGATATTTCTACAGTGGAGGCAACAGGACCTTGTTTCCCAAGGTCTATTCCCATGGCTATATTGGTCACTCTCTGGTCTCTGTGACGCCAGCTAAGCAGGGGAAGGAAGTCATATTCTCTTGGGAGAGTCCCACATGGACTTTAGCAGGCAACAGAGGACAGAATGCAGGTAGAGCTTGGTAGGAGTCTTCAGCTAGGGAAGGAACCAGCCAATTCATGAGATGACCCCAAAGTGCATGGTCTTAGGATCCTGTCATGACACTTTTTTCACAGCTGCATTTGGCCTCCATCCATCAGGAAAGGCTAATGGGAAGTTGAGAGATAAGCCAGTGTTAGCCCCTCTTCCTCAATACAAAAAAGAACCTGTGTCACCCTCTGTTGTGCCTTCAGACCCTGCCTGTTATATGGAACTATACAACCCTCATCAGTGTGGTTTCCCAGAACAAAACTTCTACCCACTTCTCATGTAGCATAAGAGAGAAGGAGGGAAGAAGGGAATTTAGGTCTTCTCTAAAGCAGTCAGTTTTTAAAAGTTAGGGATAATCAAGCCCAGGTTTGACACTTGGCCCTGCCTCAAATTGTAAGCACAGGCCAATCAGGATGCTGTGTGCTTTCTAAGGGTGTGGAAACCAAGCACGATTAGCGTCCAGGTCAGTGGCTTTGGTCTACCCTGAGATGAAGTTGGTGGCATTGACCTCACGGATGGGATACAAGCATATGGCATGTTGTAGGCCCTGAAGCAAGAGGAGCAGACCCATTTGCAAGACCCAGCCACCCATTTCTTGGCTAAGAAGAGGAAGCCTGGAAGGTTCACTGTGGTGTTAGAGCATAGGATATAAGGATAGCACATTTACTGAAACCTTTGGCATTGATCTTGAAGATGTGTCTTCAAAGATCTCAACCAAAATGCTGAGTTTCCTCCCTGAGTTTCAGCAGGGAACTTAGATCAACCAAACAAAGCATTCCATAGAATCGTCTCCTGGGTGGCCAGCCTGCAGCCCCAGTCCCCACTCGGCCCAGGCTTTCTTAGCATGAGCTTCTTTGCCATTGCATTGGGCCCATAATTCATATGTGCCCTAGGAGTGCAGAGAAGACAGTGTTAGTTCCTGTGGGTGTCTGATGGGCCTGCAGTGCACGTGCAGATGGAGCTGCTGTGCAGTGGATTTAATATGACTGTGTCCTCCATGGCTTGGACTCTACTGCAAGCTAGTTTCCCACTCCGCTGGTAGTCATCTAATTCCATGATAGCCTCTGTTACTTATGAAGTCTGACTTTTCTTGGAGAGACATAAGTAAAATGTATTTGTATCAGATAAGGTGCCATCAGACAAAAGAAAAGACTGTCCAAGCCAGCTCGTGAGACAATGCCTTTACTATGGTTGCTTACATGGGTAACTCAAAAAGCAGCCATCCCAGCAGCCAGTCCTCTGGGCAACTTAAGCACAGGTGCACTGATGAGAGTCCTACTCCAGTCAATTGCTTATCTTTTATATAATTTCATAAAGGAATGACTCCATGAAGATCTTGTAAAGGTCTCATGAGGGTCCCAGGAGCCTTGTAAGACTTGCCTTCTGCAGGAAAATTTGAATAGACCGAGGCTGGCTCATGAGCATGCTCAGAGCTACTCTGCTTCATGATAGTGGTGGGTGTGGCCAGGGTGGAGGGAACTGCTCCCTTCTAGCTCTTTAATTTTTTTCCATACCATCTTCTATTGTGTTCCTTGATGTCCTTGACACCTTGGAGAGGGATTATACACACACACATACAGACACACACACACAGAAAGGGGGGAGAGACAGAGACAGAAGCAGAGACAGAGACTCACCCCCTACAGAGACAGAGACACAAAGATTCACACAGAGAGAGACAGACTCTCTCTCATACACACACACACACACACACACACACACACACAGAGAGAGAGAGAGAGAGAGAGAGAGAGAGAGAGAGAGAGAGAGAGAGAGAGAGAGATATTTTCTTCCATTTAGGGCCAAGTGTTGGTCACTGTTGTCACAGCAATGAAATAGATGCTTGTTCTCAACAGTCTCAGTCATCGTGAATGAAACCTCTGCAATAACTGTTGCCCACTGTCAAAGCAAGGCCCCTTGAGGTCTGAGCCAGAAGCAGCAGAATCTGCATACATAAGCAAAATGTTTGGAAGAATTTGACAGGCACATCATAGCTATTTAGCATAACAATAGTAGAAGCCTTCCCTCTGAGGTCTGTATTTTCTGAAGTCTCGGGGATTTTTTTTTCCTGGATTATAGTACCAAACATGGGTTCCCTCCTGTGGACCAGACTTTGAATTCAACCAGAAAATAGTTGGTTGTTCCTGTAACGTCTGTGCCACTGTCATTCTCATGGACATATCTTGCTTGGAATTTGACAGGGAGAAGTGGCCACCTCTTCCTCTACAGGTTGTGACGCCTGGAACTCAGGTGTGACTCACACCAAGGATCTCACTTGAACGGGCACTTGCCTCCCCTGCCACTACTGACCTCCATGATGCCCTATTAAGTTCCTGATGCATACTGAAATGATCAGAGTGACTCCTGCACTCCTGGAAAAGAACATTGTTTCAGAGATGCAGGAGATTTTATGCTGGCTAATGAGTGCCATCTCATGAATTCTATAACTTAACATGTGTTTGCTTATATCAATATATATCCACATTTTCACAAGAACATCTACTGTGTAATTTCATATTATTGGAATTGTGGTATAATCATATACATACATCTTGAATTTCTAATATTGTGAAATCTTCCTCTGAAGAGATCAATCAATACACCCTCGCACTGATGTATTCTGCACCAGCCCTGTATATCACCAGAACTTAATGTAAAGCCATTCTTTATTTCAGTTGGCATTTCTTTAATTTTGAGTGATTCTCGGGGGTTTGTCAGCCATTTGTTTTGTGTTTCTGGGAATACATTCACGTTTGTCTTTCTGGTTGAATTATAGGGATTCCTGTAAATTGAGGGATTAATGTATTTGACTATAATCTTCCCACTATTTTTACCTGAGCTCTGATCTTCTCCATAAAAGTTCGCTCATGGTTTTTTTATTCTGAAAAAATATATGTAGCATACAGCTTACCAGTTAGCCATGTTAAAATGCACATTTAGTGGCACTATATTTATTTACAGTGTTGTATACTAGCACCACTTCTAAAGCTTTTCCATCTTTCCAAAGAGAAGCTCTGTCAAGATTTGACAGCAGCTTCCGGAGCTCTCCTCCCCTTGGCTCCTGGCACCCTCCCATCACCTTCTGTCTCTGGAGAAAGCCATATGTACACATGCCGGAAGGCTACAGATTAATCCCTCTGCATCTTGCCTGTATCACTTAACACAGGGTCTGCAAAGTTTATTCGCGTTATATTCCATTTTAGTGCTCCCTTCCTTCTATGCAGAATGACATTCCATCAGGTACAAACTCTACATTTTGTTCATTCATCTGTTGAGGACATGCATCATTTTCACTTTCTGGCTGAGTGCTACAAAAATTGGTAGAAAAAAAAGTGCTGCCCTGGAGCCGGAGGGCCTCTGAGTGGGTAAGAACGCTGGCTGCCCCGGCAGGGGACCTGGGTTCAGTTCCTAGCGTCCACATGGTGGCTCATGACTGCTTTACATTCCAGTTCTAAGGGATCTGACATCTGCTTTTAGACCTTGTAGGGCTCCTGAATGTATATGATGAATATACACTCATGCATCTAAGAAATTATAAAAATTATCATTGCCCCATTTTGAAATGTTTTTTAGCAGTAACTGGACTGCTTTCCACAATGACTATACGGCTTATTGAACATCCTTGGTTACAAGGCTCACAGCACTTAGCATCTTCCTCTGCTGAAATGTGTTCATTTCTATTCTGTTGTCCTGTTGTCCATGTTGTGAGCATCCTTACACCCATCATCATAGATGTGAAGCTGTGTGGACTCATGTGTTTGATTTTCATTCATTTAATGGCCAATAACATTAAGGAACCTTTCCTGGGATCCTTGGCCATGGCAGATTCCTTTGTGAAGAAATGTCAACTTAGGGCCTTTTTCATGTTTCACTGGGTTGTTTTATAGTATGTTGAGTGGTGGGCATTCTTGGACCTCCAGGTGTTAGTCCTTTACTGGGCATACAATTTGCAACATACAATTTGCAATTACCACTTAGCTGCGGGGGTGTCTCACTCCACTTGTACTCTGTGTGATGCACAAAAGTTGTTTCATTTTGAGCTTGTCCAATTTATTAGTTTTTCATTGACTATGGTTTTTAGATTTATTTTTATTTTTTACTATGCCCTTTGGGGAAAGGTAAGTGTGCATGTGCAAATACAGGTGCCCACAAGGTCCAAAACAGGGTGCCAGGTCCTCGAGAGCTGGATTATAGGCTGTTGTGAGTCACCCTACATAGATGTTGGGAACCAAACTCTGTCCTATGCAAGAGTGGTATACACACTTAACTACCAAGCAATCGCCACACACAGCCTCTTATATTGGCTGTTTCTGGTGTCATGTTTAGGACATTATTGTGAGGTCTAGTGTCTGAAACTCTTTCTTTTGTTACTGAAACCTGTTGGATTCTCAGTTCTTTAGTCCATGTCCAGGGATGCCAGACTGTATACATCTTCCAGACTGACCTCTTAAGTTCTTTCCCTCTGTCTCTGTGTGCCCTGGAAACTGGTTCAGCTAGGCATTCTGGGTACTTTCAAATGGAAACTCTTCAAGTCTGATTCTTACTTTGTGGGAATTGCTGACCCGGCTTGCTGCTGGCTGGTACAACCCGCTCCTGATTTTCCTCAGGTAGTATGTTATCTTCTTTGGACATGACCACAGTTCTTTCTGTGCCATAATCCCTGAAGTCAGTGGCGGATGGCAACCTCTGCCGGCACTGCCCTCACAGGTGTGGGGGTCCCAGGCATGGAAAGGATAATTTTAGTCACTGGCAATGACAGTGAGACCAACCCAATCGATGTATTTTGTGTGAATTCCCCTTTGATATATATTTGCTTTTAAAGTCAGTTAGATTTACAAATATTTTTATTTGTGTTGTATGTGATTTTATATCTGGATAAAATCATCTACTCATGTTGAGATTATTCAAAATGATCAAAAACCCTCCTAAATAATAGCCAACACGACACACATTCTTCTTGAATACTATCTGTATAATTACTAGGTATCCTTTGTCCTTGAGATTATCATTGATTGTGGTCTCTCTGGAGTGTGCCGGGTGAAAGGCTAGAGATGTCCCCATTCCCCTGATGACCTGTCACTGTATGTCTGCTCACCCCTAAGCAAGTCAACACTGAAGACAAAGTGGTCACAGTCACTTGTCGTAGCCAAACTAGAAACATTCCTTTGTACAAAGAGGCCGGAGAAGCACTCAGAAGACAGTGCAGAATCCCATGGGTGAGATGGAAGCCTCTAGCTCTGGCCTTCTCATCCTACTAACAGCTATTCCCATGTTGAGAACAGAGTTATGAATAGACAGACTGGTTGAGCATGGTCACCTGAAGCACTCCTAGGATCCTAAATGCAGGCCGTAAAAGTGTAGGGTTTGATATTTTATTTATTTATTTTTGATTGATGGGACTTATAGATATGAGTATAGTGTGTTTTGATCAAGTCCACCCATTCATTTCCTTCCCTCCAATCCCACCCCCACTACTATCTTTCCCTCCCAATTTCATGATTCTCTTTTCAAATCAAAACAACTCATAGAGTCCACTAGGACTGCTAGTGTGTTCCTGGGTGTAGGGTCATCTACTGGAGCACAGATAGCCTGTCAGGGAACACATCCATGAAGAAAACTGACTCTTCTCCCAAGCAGCCATCAATTACCAATAGTTCTTCAGCTAGGACAGAACTTCTGATCTTCCCCACTCTATGATGGTATTCGATCTGGCTTGATCTTATACAGGTCTTGTGGATATTGTCATACCCTCTGAGTTCTTCTGAGCAACTGACCCATTGTCTTCAGAAAACAGTTTCACTGTAGTGATCCACCACCTCTGGACTTTGCAACCTCTCTGCACACAGCCCCTTTCTATGATGATTACAGAGCTTTGGGTGTTTAATATTGTGTCCCATTTAGGGCTCAATGATCCACAATCTTATTCTCTGCATTTTGACCAGTTGTGGGTCTTTTGTTAATTACCACCTACTGTAAAAGGAAGCTTCTCTGTGAAGGTGGAGAGATGTATTATTCTATGGGGATAACAGTAAATGTTGAGTCATTTTAATATTATGCCCATTTGGGAGAAGACTAGTGTAATAAGTTTTCCCCTAAGTCATAGGACCTAACTAACCTAGGGTTCTGGGCCCCATTAATGGTGCCAAAAACAAATCCTATCTTGTGGAATGAGTCTTACATCTTTTTTTGAAAGTAGCTGATAACTTCCATTACATGTATGGTATTATTGTATCAATGCTCATTGATACTTACTTAGTAAGATAATGCCTATATCTTACCAAGCTATTCCTTATTTTATATGGAAGGCTTCACAGACTGATCACTTTTCTCCCCTAGTGTGCATAGCAAATTCAGCACTATGAATGCTAATCCTAGTAGAGATGAAGTTTCCAGGTCAGTACCCAATGGTAAGTGTAGTATTTTAAAAGAAAATATAGGGAAATGGAAAAAAAGGAAGATCAGGAGTTCAAAGACAGCTTTGAATACATAAAATTCTACCATGCACACACACACACACACACACACACACACACACACACAGAGAGAGAGAGACAGAGAGACAGAGAGACAGAGAGACAGAGAGACAGAGAGAGACAGAGAGACAGACAGAGAGACAGAGAGACAGAGAAGAGAGAGACAGAGACAGAGACAGAGAGACAGAGAGCCATATGCACTGAAATAACTGTGGGTTATTCACACTTGTTAAAGAGCAGGAGAACTAGGCCTTCTAGGAAGGACAAGGCAATACACAGAAGAGGGGAGGATGTGACCCAGGTAGCAGAGTAGGGACCTGGTGGCACAGTCTACCAAGCCGACTCTACCACTTCCTCCTCTCCCAGCTGTCAACATTATGACTGGCTTACTGAGATGGTGGATTTGAGAGTGTAGACACAGAAGCAGGAAACAGGCTAGGCCCCCTCTTGTTATACTGGGATCACAATCTGCACCATGGGTCAGAAATGGCAAGGCTCTGGAACCATCCCTCACCCATTCTTGTTCTCTTGAGGCCATCCAGGAAATCCCAGGGCACCAATACACGTTTGTCATTCTGTCATTTCATGTAGTATTTCCAGGGCTGTGCCATGCAGCTTGGAAACAGTAATGCAACTCCCAAGCACTTGGGCTTTGGAAACAGAGGCCCAGTCTGTAGTGAAGATCATATGGTGTGCTGCATGGGCCTGTAACTATTGCAGTGGATGGAGGGATGCTCTGGGTACCAGGAGACCCAGAGGGAGAAGCTAACACTTCAGCAGTCGGCTGGAGGAGAGGCAGTGCTCATACAGCTTGGGAAGGGCTGGTCCTGGTGGTGGAACAATGTTTGGGTTTTCTCTTAGCTACTCATTAAGGCCATCTGAAGGGATGGTGATGTCTGGAGTCAAAGGGGCTGGAGCTGGCCTCTGGGACATCAACAGTCAGGTATCTTTTCTAATGAAATGCAAAGGAATATGCATCAAGGAAAGCAAGTTCATGCAACTAATGTCTAAGAGTGTCTAAGAGAAATCCAATTAGCTTTCAGCTGGTCTGGCTTGAGCACCTCAGTTGCCTGCTGGCTTCCAGAACACTGAGTCTGACCCTTCAGCTGTGTTAATGTGATGTTTCTTTCAGCTGAAAGCAGTGATGGATCCAGTTCAGAAGATGGCAGTGAGGACCAAAGTGTGAAAACCAAGAGGAACAGGTAGGTGGCACTGTTCTCTCCCATTGTGTCTTCCCTTGATGCTTTGGTGCTCTGAAGAGAGAGTACTTTGACTGCATTGAATTTGAGCAAAAATTACTTTAACTGGGAAGCAGATGGCTGGGTTATCTCTTCGCACCTGCTCTGGGAACTTCGATGAAGTTCAGAGTCACATGCTCAGCTTCCAGAACCATGTGGCCATGGTGGCCCACTGCTCAGGGCAGACCTGTGCTGCATAAGATACTAAATCAAGGCAGGCAGTTCTGGCTGGACATTGCATCTCTGAGTCTTGCTTGCAATCCATCCAACCCTTGTCTAAGAAGTTCCTCTGCAAGTAAAACTGTGGACCTGTCTGTAGAAGTTCATGTGGCACTTAGTGACACGCAGGAATCTATCAAGTTGGCTTGTCATTGCATGGCTGCAAGCGTGGGATGGACACCTGTCCTTTCTCTTTTAATGGTCTCTCACAGGGTCACTGGTCTGTCCTCTGAATACATAGCATCATGTACAGGGGTCTACTCTGGGGCAATATAGGTATCTAGAGTCCTCAGAACAGGACAGATGGAAGGAAGGATGTAGCTGCAGACACCTTCATGGACCAAGAACAGTGGGATTGGGTCTGGAATGCCATGCAGTACTTCAAAGGCTATGCGATGAATTTAGTTGTCTTTGTCATAGGTAGGACCTGGATGGATATCCTACTGGAACCTGGGAGTTGCTTGGGCCCATCAGGCACCTTTGCCAGTGTGCCTGACTTCTGTATCATCTCCTCTCTGGAGCTGCCTCTGCTTGGACCAAAAATTCAAAGGTGTTGGTCAAGCATGTTGGCAACATTTCCTCCTCCTTTCAAAATGTCCCTTAGAAGAAGCAGACATTTGGCATAACAAAGAGTGAGATCTTACTTCAGCTCCGTTATGTTATCCATTTTTACTTCTTTGCTCCTTCACCCTGAGATATTTCAGTAAGCAACAGGATAGTGTGGAAACCAGATGCTGGGCCAGTGTTCCCAGACAGCTGAAACTTACAGTAGATTTCTCTTTCTAATGAATGCACCAGTTAGATTGGAGAGAGAACTAGGGAAGTTCAGAACTGAGAGGAAACCCAAAGAACTTTACAGAATTATGCACTAAATTTTAAGAAAAAAAAATTTGCAGGTAAAAGGCCAAAGACTGTTTTTCTCATCCCTGGGGATGGTGTGAAGGGTGAGCTGCCACAAAGCAGGGACAGAACTCTGTGTGACCCTGTGGCCTAACCTCTCATCCAAATCTTGGGGTCCTCTGCTTTCTGCCTGCCTTAACTCTTGCCCTTAAAAGGCCACTTCCACTTTGTAGGAGGGTCAAAGAATACCCATGTGGCCACAGGAGATTTTTATGCAGGGGTTTTGATGGTTCAGGGCTTCTAGGAATGGGAGGAAGGGCAGCTTTTGGACTTCTATGCCCACACCAGGACTGATAGCCAAGCCATCCCAGATGGTCTGTGTACCCAAACCCTGACTTTGAAACACAAGACAAGCTCCCCATGGTGCAGGGGACATGGACTGGCCTCGGATTCTGAGCAGTTGGCATTTAAATAACAGCAAAACATTAATTCTGGTTTTAATCATCTGAATGACTTCCAGAATTAAAGACTGACTTTGAAACAAGCACAGATGTTTCCTGTGGAGCTGCTCCAATGTCTGCAATTGTGTACAATGTCTATCCACTGCAGCCATGGAGGAGCTGGTGCCTGTCTCATGCTGGTATGCCTTCAGGCTCACCAGGTCCTCACCCGGTGAGACTGTGTCTGCCTAACAAACTTCAGCAGGAAAATGCTCTGTAGCCACTAAGCAGCCAGACTGAGGACGTAGCATATTCTAGGAAGCTCTGGAAACCATTCAGTTCTGAGCTGGTGTATAGGGAGAGGCTGGGTCTTCCCTGTGTTTGCAGAAGGTGGGTTTGCTCTGTGCAAGCAAAGGCAAGCTTTCTCTGATGTGCTGAAGGTAGGCCACCCACCCTGTGCTCACAGAAGCTGAGTCTTCCCCTGTATGTGCAGAGGGTGGACCTGCCCTGTGTGTGTTGAAAAAGGATCTGGTTCGCTTGTCTGCCTGTGCCTTGTAGAAGGCAACCCTGTTGGGTCTGCAGCCCCACCGTGGTGCAGTTTCTTACTACACATTTTTCTGCAGTGCCCATGACACTTCATGCCCCACTGCATTTTGCCAATGGCACCTCGCAAGTCTTGGCACTATATGCATTTGATATTACAGAATATAATATTGACCTGCCCCTTTAGTATAAATAACATTTTTTTCTACTTTCAAAAGCACTGAAAACTCTCTCGCAAGGGGTAACTGCTGGCCCAATATGTCATGATATATAGAAAGAGGAATTAAATGATGATGGTGGTGATTCTAGATTCTTCTCCACCCCTGCATTTTTGATGAGCTCTGGCACAGCTGATACCCACTTGGGGCATTCAAACACAGATGGAATTAAATTGATTGTGCAGATAATGTAGGCGCAAATGATACTTCTCCTAAAATTCCCTTGGAGGAGAAATATGTCACAATGACAAGCTTTCAAAACACAAAAGTATTTTAAACTACCTGGTGAGTGCCATTTCTGAAAGCTTGTTATTTACTATTTAGTGGAATGTGTTCCTGATGCAAACTCATCCATCTTCCCTGGGACCAGAAAATTGACTTACTGCTGTGTGTCCTCTTCTTGTGCAGTGCTTGGCGGCCCTGCCACTTCCTACCTTCTGAGGAGTGGGTCTTTTTATTGTTTGGACCTGCTTTTGGAGTGTGCCATCTATTTTAGGGAGTCGAGACTTTATTTCAAATTCAAATGGAATCATTTGGGGGAACTCAGCAAAAAGATAGTCATCTAGAAATCAGAGTGAAAGTAACCATGAAACATTATAGGAAAGTTGTCATGGGCATAAATGGCAGCTTGCCCCATCCTGAGAAGCCAGGTTTTGCAAGGTATGAATAGCAGTTCCCACTGAGTAGATGAACTTTGTCCCTCAATTACCATTGGCACATTGGCTTTGATACAGTTCTGATATTTCTATGGCACTGGTTTAGATTTCTTCCACTAGGTTGACTAAATGATGGGTCACGTTGCCTCTAACATTTTGGAGTGCAATTAGTGGCTTTGGATGTACAAAGCAGACTGTCTCCTGCCATAAAAGTGTCAGGTCAAGTAGAGTGTTTTGGTGGTGAATCTTCATTATCAACTTGGCAAGATTTAGAATTACCTAGGAGACATAACTTTGCATGTATCCACAAGGACATGTCCAGAAAGGTTTAACTGTAGGGCTAAGATCCACCCTGAATGTGGACAGCAGCATTCCACTATTCCACTGAGATCCTGGACTGGTTAGAATGGAAGAAGCCAATAGAGCTCCAGCATTCATCTCCTCTCACCTCCCGACTATAGACACAACATGATCAGCGCCTCATCCTCTGCCATCAAGCCTTCCCTGTCATGATATACTGTGATCCAAAGCTATGAGCCATGATCAAGTCTCCTGTACCTCATTTTTGTTGGGTGTTTTGTCACAGCTAGAAGGAAAATAACTAATATAGGTATCTTTTGAGGTCATAGACAGCTCTACCTGAATACCCAAGATGCTAGAATGAATAAGAAGTGATCTTCTGGTATCTTGTTGCTTTTTCAAATCTGCACTATTGATTGACTCCCAGAGACCAAGATTTCCTAGATGGACCTGGAGTGTAAAGCAGTTACACTTTACTAGGAAGAGGTTGGTCCCTTGTGACCATGAGATTCTCTTCCAGGAAATGTATGACTATGATTCATCCTTTTGTAGGTCTTTATTCCAGACATGACCCTAGAGCAGGGTGAGTCCTTTCAGAACAAATGAATGCCATCATTCAAAAGACAAACACGAGAATTTAATGGTAGTTTCCAATCCTGGGCCAACAAGGCCAAGATGGGAGGTTCAGAAGCTCCCAATCCCTGGACAGTCCTCAAGCCAGGTCCATCCCTGGATAGTGTTTTCTGGGGTTGTAGGGAGATGCTCTCTGTGCAATCAGAGAATGGCTGTCACCTTGTCAGCAGGAAGGAGGCCAGCATACAGAGCCCCTCTGTTCAGCTGAGCCCTTCTTCCTACCTCAATCTCTTAGTTAATTTTCTAAATGCTGTGACAAAACACTGTGACCAAGGTAACTTATAAAGAAAGTGTTTAATTGGACCTACAGTTCCTGATGACTACAGGCCCTGATGCTGAGCATGGTGGCAGGAAGAGCTGGAAACTCACATCTTGATCTACAAGTAGGAGGCAGAGAGAATTCATGGTAATGCATGTTCAAAGCCCCTAGTGACACACTTCTTTCAGCACAGCCACACCCCCTAATCCTTCCAAAACAGTTCCACCAACTGTAGACCAATTATTCAAACATATGAACCTATGGGGATCATTCTGAAAATCAATTGTTGACTGTAGGAACTGTTTGAAAATGCTGGAAGGTGATGCTCTGAAATCATCTCTCTTAAGGTTTCCTGGATGACAATTGAATTCTCTGCCTCTCTGTGCCAGCCCTAAAGATCTGCTTAATTCCCTAGGTACCTTGTGTGACAAGAGAAACTGTTATGTCCTTTGTAGTCTTTGGCATGTGCTGTGATGAACAAATTACTCACCTCTACTTACCTTTTAAGCAATCCCTTTCACTTAATTCATTCTTTTAGGTGGACAGTTGACTCTACCTAGGAATCTGTGGCTTTACAAATTGTGTTGGTCCTGTGCCATGTCACTAGGTGTTCCACACAGGACCCTTCATTGACATCTGCCTATGAGAAGACTGAAATGCAGAAGCAGCCGTTTGTCATGGGATTTCAATTTGTTGTTTTTAAGCTACAACATGAACAGTCTCCTGAATTTATATGCTTTCTGGAAGTAACAAAGAAATTCATGTTATTTTTTGATGGAGAGGGCCATTAGCCAGGAGACCAATGTGTTACAAATGTTGGTGCCATGTTTTTACACAGGGTTATTATCTTGTGGGTGGGGTCAGGTGAAATTTTCATTTCCTATCAAGCTTTTCACTTAAATTATGAGCAGTCTGAAATCTGGATGGTATGAAGCCAGTCTAGAATGGGGCCCAGAGTGCTTGGCCTCTCCTTGTTCTTTATTTGTTCTTATCTCTTCCCTGCTTAGCTGCCATCCACCTCACTTACACCCACTGTGTAGTGAGTCCTTGGCCTTTGTTGCCCTCATGATCTCTATCCTGCATGGGCAGGGAGCTGGCAGGCATCCTTGGGATGATCCAGGCTAGCAGAAAACTTGGAGATAAAATCACGTTACTTCTGATATCCCACCTTATGAAGAGGATAGCCCATTATAGAATCTCCTCCAAAGGGTCTCTGTTCTGTCCAAGATTCCTACAATCTGGTGGTTGTTAGAGGACCCTGGACCTTCCTGGACTCTGCAGCATAACTCTATGCTCATGCAGACCCTTCCCCATGGCCATGGAGCATCAGCAAGCCACGCTTACATGAAGAAATGAAGCCATTTATTTTTTACCCCAAGATCCTATCTGACTGGTTTGTCAGTCTATGTGGAGGGCCTTATACACTGGGACCCAGTATGGTTCTGATCTGATTGCATCCCCATCTTGCTAGCAGGATGCAGAAATCTGAAATAATGCTGCCAGATAACTACACAGTCTCAGTTCCCATTATGGGATGTAGAACTCACCACAACTCAGGAAGGCAGGCAAAGTGAATAGGTGAGTGTGCATCTCCAGATGACCTGAATCCTGCCCTCCTCATGTGTCATGGGCTGAACAAATATCTGTTACCATCTAGTGTTTAGACTGCACAGGCAAAAGCATAGAGAACAGTCCCTGGTCTGGGGCCTCAGGGCTGTGTTGTGCTGGTGTGTATCTCTGGTTCTGGGGGACTATGGATCCCCTACCTCAGCAGAGTAATGTCCAGCTCTACTCTGCTCCTGTCTTTTGCATTCTCCTGTCTGGGACCCAAAGCACTCCCCACCCTCAGAACTCCTTCCTGCCCACCACTTATCAAGCTCCAAGGCCCAGTTTAGCTCTCTGCACAGAGAGGGAAATTTCCATTGTTTAGCAACTTCCTCCATCAAGACCAGCAGCCCACAGACCCAATGGACAGTTAGGCTTTCTGAAATTGCTACAACTTTTTAAAATTGCTAGACAGTTTCTTAGGTGAGCAGGTGGTTTGTGAGGTATGTGAAATGGAATAAGGCAAAGCTGGCTGGTTGGTGCTCACAGGAGGGCTGGGGCATGGTTCCTTTCCAAAGGCCCATCTACATTCAGTAATCTTGCAGAATTCAACTAACTAGTTAATGTTTATTGTGTGTCTGTGGTCTGCCAGGGGCCCTATACACATCACCACAGGAACACAGAAGGCCACTGTTAAGTGGACAAGGATATCCACCATTTAAAAAAAAAAAGATTATCAACAGCTCAGCCCAATCCAAACCCTTCAAAGGCACTATAGCTATGTAAGCCCCTCTCTGCTCATCTCCCATGAAGGACACTGTGTTTTCCATGTGAAAAATAATAGGACACTGCTAATCCATGTGATTATTACTCTATTAGAGAGACCACTCTGTTTAGGGAAGGAATGTGGTGATAATTCTAGGTGATCCCCGGCCAGCAAGGCAAGAAGGCCGGTATGTGCTCCTGAAGAGGGAAGCTTCTTGAGGGCCTTGCCTGAAGACAGGATAGCATCAAGAAGGGATCAGAGTGAGGGAAGTATGTGGGTGCCTTTGTAACACAGAGATTAGATAGAGCCATTCTATCAGCACACACAGTCCTGGAGCTCATGGGAGAAGCCAGGCAACTTTGCGGCTAACACTGCTGGAGCAGACCTCACAGTGAGGAAGGCAAATACTTCCAATTTCAAAGCTGTGACCATTTTAACTTTAATTACAGAAGAATTCAGCACAGTAAACAAAATACTTATAACCCTCACAGTTCAATTTCCTTGCTCCCACTACCTCTAATCACCCAGGGTCTTAGTGGTGGATTGGGTACATTCAGCTGGCCTGTAGGCATGTCTGGGTATGGGAGATCTTTAATTCATGACCTCTACAAATGCTGTGTAAATTTCATTTGTAAATAATTTAGGATAATGGCTTAATGTAAGCATTAAAAAGAAGCCATTAATAATCTCCTGACATTATCGTGTGGTCTCCAGTCATAGAGGGTTCAAGTCTCCTTGATTTACTTATTTTTCTTGTGAGTTCATGTTTTGAACAAGTGTCTCAACCAAGTTCAGATCCAGCATACTGTTGGCGTCTTACATGAGCTTCTTTTAACCTTTAGACTTATGCTATCCACTCTCCATCTGTCACCTCACTGTCACATTACAATTTCTTTACAGAGAAAGGTACTGTGTAGTTTGGACCATGTGACTGTGTTCCTAGAATCGCAAAGACCCAACTTCAGTTTGGTTTACGGTGGACAGGAATATTGCCTGGTGGTGCTGGAGAGATCCTTTCACCAGTAGCTGGCCACACCTGGCCATGCCATTCTGGGAGGTAGTGGGCATCTGATTTGTTCATGTTTGTTTCCAGACACTGGTGTCTAAATTCTGCACTTAATAGTTTGACTATTGCTCTTATTATTATTTTGCCTTTATCTATTATTGTATGTGTTTATAATGGGTGTGGGTAGATACATGCATGATATGATATATATGTGGAGTTCAAGGTCATCTCTGTTGAGTGGGCTTTCTCGTTCCTCCTTTACATGGGTTTCTGGGATCAAGTTCTAATCATCAGGCTTGTGTGGCAAGTGCCTTTACCCACTGGCCTACTTTCTGTTGCTGTGATGAACCACCCTAACCACAAACCTCTGAGGGGAGGAAGGATTTACTTGGGCTCACAGTTCCAGGTATCACTCCATAATTATTGAGAAGTCAAGAGCAGAGAAAAGTGAATGTCTGTATGCCCTCTTGCTTGCTCACCATGCTCAGCTCCATATTTCCATCATACAGTGGTAGGATCCTCTGTCTAGGTAAAGATGCCACCCTTCTGGGGCTGGGTTTCCCCACATCAATTAAATGTATTAAGACCATCCATGCATATGCCCACAGGCCAACTCAATGAAGAGAACCCTCTATTGAGATTCCCCAGGCGATTACAGTTGCGAAGTGCTTGCTGCCTCCCCTCGATGTTAGTTTCCAAAGCAGCCTGTGTGACCCCTGGTGTCCTCCACAGCTGATCTATTTGTTATGAGCTCCTGGATTTAACATGGTGATGTGGTTAAAATGATAGAAAGAGAAGCTCCAGAGTGATTTTTTTAATTGAATATCGTCTTCATTTACATGGCCTTTTTCTCAGACAACTGCTGATAATGAAGACCTGTGGGCTATGATCAGGTGGTACCCATTCTCACCTCAGTGCGTCAAGATGTTTGTGGCTTTTTGTTTTGTTTTTCTTGCAACTCTGTCTGCTTTTGCCTATTGATCTAAGATTTGAAAAAGTGGTCTCTGCCTTTTATTCTAACTTACATTTCCAAAGATCCCTGTATTCTGAGATGCACGTGCCCATGATCTGTTTCTTTTCTCCAATAATTCCCCAAAGGTATACAACAAAATAACCACAATAATCACTGTCAACATCATCATCATCATCACTATGATGCTGCCTGGAGGCAGTAGACAGAGTCAGGGAAGCAGAGGTTTTTTTGAATGTTATGAGCTCTTTGAGTAGTTGATCAGTCACTATCAGTAATGAGGTACATACAATCTCTCAAGCAGGCTTGCCTAGGGAGTTTGTGCTGTGTTTTATTTAGGCTGCAATGGGTATCTGCTCCCCAAACCCACCTTCATGTGCTCCCAATAAGATGCTATAGGATCACAGTTGGGAAACATATCTACTAGTGATTAAGACTGTGATCACTGAGAAAACCTTCCAGTTTAAGCTAATCCAAACACAAGAGGACAGGAGGGACACAGTACCTGGCAGAGCCACTCATAAGCAGGTGTACCAGCCAGTGCCTGCTGTTGGGTCAGCTATAAAAATGTCTTGCTTCTGGTAGTCCCAGCAAAGTTCCAGGTTCACAAGGATTCCACCACAAGCCAGAAGAGGTCACCACTGCCATCAATCAAATCAGTACCATTTGCAGATTAGCCATTGCCCAAAGCAATTTGAATGCATTATCTCTACTTAGAGGGCTTGAAACAGAGAATTGTAAGCAAAAGACTTTTCAGCAGAGAGTTCATAACCAACAGACCCATGGCCTCTGAATGACAGTCTTTGCCCACGAGACCACCAGCATGCTGCAGATCCAGAACATCTGTGTCCTGACCTCATGCTCCCATCATTCTTCATTCTGTCCCCTTGTCTAGTGTGACACCTGATGCATGCTGACATTCATAATCACAAGGTCAGCAGATGCAGGAAGAAATGAATAAATGTGACCACCCTGACACACAGGACAGCTGCCCAGCCATGAGAGGCCTGCCCAGTCTGAGGCATAGTAGATACAGGGTTTGGCGAACACTGAGAACCTTCTTTGTAAATCATCAGGGGACAGTTATTCATTAGGAATCATGGGGGGGGGCTCAAAAGAGCACAGCAAAGGGGGATGGGGATGTGTAGTTGTCAGAAGTCAGTCAAAAATCAACAATCAGTGAAGTTAAGGCCAAAAGTTAGGTACCTCAAGGCCCCAGACTGACCCCATTCCTGTTTCTTCAAGTGCACCTTGAGTTCCTCTTACCCAGGAGCCTGTGTTTGTAATAGGCAGAGTTTCCTCTCTATAACAGCATAGGAGCAACTGCTATGCTCAGCCCCTTTGCACATTTTTGGCTTATAACTGTGCCCAGGCCCCACAAGTATAAATTTTGCCTATGGCCATGATCCATCTGAGAGAGGCATTTGTCCTGATGACAGCATCAGCTTTGAGTCCCTACCTGAACAGTGCAATATGGGTGGATGGGCAGAGTTGAGGTTTCCTTGCTCTGGTCTTTTCCAGAGCCCCAGAGCCCCCAGATTGATGAACAGATCTCTTTACAGCTGCCAGAAGCATTCCCCTGAACAGCACAGTGTGGAGGCTAAATGCCTGACACGGAGATCGCTCAAAGTGTGCTACATCTGAAGATCATTTGTTACACTGTACACGATAAGATGTCTGAGGCCCCACAAGGCAAAAAAGATTCACAGAAACTTTGATTCCCGCAGAATTTTATATTGTGTCTAACACCAGAGTTACAGGCTGATGATATTTTGATGATAAATTCCCAGGCTTCTTTGCTGGAAGACAGAATAATTCTCCCCATTTATTAAGTCAAGGGAATGTGTTCCCAGAAGGACAGAGGCTGGAACTTATCTGGGGAAGAGCTAATGTGGATAGCCAGAAGCCATCATAGCCAATGATGGCAAAGAATTATTACCAGTGTCACCACCATAGTCACTATTGTGATTATGTGTGTGTGTGTGTGTGTGTGTGTGTGTGTGTGTGTGTGTGCACGCGCGCGCGCGCATATGGATAGAGTGGAACAGTGAGGACTGGGGCTTATCATCATTCATCATCTTCCCTGTCATCATCACCATCATCACCATATCACCATCATGTTCACCATCATTACCATCATTATCATCATCAACATCATCAACATCATTGACCCCATACCATCATCATGATCACTATCATCACCATTGTTACCATTATGACCATCATTGCCATCATCTTCAACATCTTTGTCACCACCATCACCATTAGTATCACCATCTCACCATCAATGCGACCATCATCACCATCATTATCACCATGATCGCCATTGTTGTCACCATCATCAACATCATTGTCACCACCATCAACATCATGCTGCCATTACTTTCAACATCATTGCCACCATTACTGAGAGCATCACTGTCATTACCATTATCACTACCATCACTGCCATGTTACCAATAGCATCACCATCATCATTTCCATCATTACCATTGTTACCAAATTCCAAATCAACACCATTCACAGACTACCCACTGGACTAAATCATTTTAACTACATGATATCAATTTAAAGAGGTTGTTACACAGAAAGGTTGCAGGTGATCTTGTGTGAACAGAGTGCCTGACTGAGAAACAGTCATGGGAAGACAGAATCTCTCTACAGGGATGGAGATGGTCACCTCAGGATTCTTTCTGCCTAACAGAGGAAACAGGAGGGAAATGGCATATTCTTCCTTGAAGTTAGGAGACTCTGGGTTACTGGTCTCTGGAGTTAGGGGACATCTTCTGTGGGTGAGAGGTTGAACAAAACAAAGGCCTCTTAAGTCCACAGTTT
Organism: Apodemus agrarius; assembly: GCA_964023405.1. Classification (NCBI taxonomy): domain Eukaryota; kingdom Metazoa; phylum Chordata; class Mammalia; order Rodentia; family Muridae; genus Apodemus; species Apodemus agrarius. The sequence goes on along the minus strand of OZ030005.1, from coordinate 132,108,619 downwards.
GAGAGGGGTTGAGCTAGGACAGTTTTCAAAGCAAGTTGTGGGACAATTTCTGTCCAGCCATTTACCTGATACCAGAGCAATGTACCATGTCAGGTACCAAGCTCAAGTGACTTTCTTTCTGGGCAAAACTCAAAAGAAGCAAGCCTTATCATCCATAGAAAGCAGTCAGCCTTATCTTTTATTAGAGGTACAAAGCCCATTCCAAAGCGAGAATGTAGACATACGCTCAGATCTTTGCATTTGCCTCTGACCAATCCAGGCAAACCAAGAGCCCCATCCTCTAGAAGGCATCCAGTCGCTCTGAATAAAATATTTTGTTGGATAAGCAATAACAGGAGATCATGATGTGCTCAAGGTACAACAATATAAGCCTTGTTTCTACACTTCTATTTTGGGCTAATGAAAACTTACTACAAAGAAGTCCTAATTATATCTTTGCCATGCCGTCATAGGAGAAGCAAAGACAGTGCCTTTCCCTGAAACAGCTCATCTATAAATAAATCCCCTCATATGTTCAGCACCCCTTGTTGTCCCTTCACATATTTCCCACTAGTTTGGAATAATCTATACTACAGCCCTATGAGCCAAGACCCTGGTTAGACACAGAATGCTAAATGCTCTCAGCACATACTAGATGCAACTTAGCTCCATAAAGATTAGCTCCATGTGTGTACCACACATGTACTTCTGCTGGTGTGGGCAGTCTGTCTTCGGTGTTGTCTGTTGACCTCAATTTACCATGACTGGCTAACTTGACCTGGGAGCAGCAAGGACAAGGGTGCTGCAGAGGTGTGCCTGGTGTTGGGGCTGTCCCAGCAACAAAATGACTCCACTAGTCATTTTGTACAGCCATTGTCATGGGCCTGACCAGAGACAGATGTGGGATTTGAGCTGGGGGATGAATCAGGGTGGTCAGGGTAAGACTGAAGTCAGGACTGCAGGACAGAGCCAACTGCATCCTCCAGGATGAGGCTGTTGTAAGACCTGAAAGAAAAACAGGGGGGGTGCCCCAGCACCCCACGCCTAGGAAGGCGACACCCAAAACACTCGCGAGAAACGGTCTTGATGCAACAGCAAGAGGATTTTTATTCCAGAGGCTCTGGGGTTCACAAAAGTACTCCACGCAGGGTAGAGGACTGTGAGCCAGAGTGCAGAATCGGGACAGCTTTTTTAGGTTTACAACAAAACCCGCCTAACACAAACCATTCATTCCTTAGCATTGAGAGCCTGTGCAGTGCAAGCCAATTGATTTGTACCACTCCATAGCTTCTAAGCCAATTAGTTTAAATTATCCAAGCCCTTGCTCTGAGAACCAATCAGTTTCCTATAGAAGCCAGATAGCAACTAGTTAGCTCATTTCCGCTTACATGGCCAGAGTCATGCACAGGATCACACACACATTTCCTGTTATGCATTTCCTGTTATGGGGCCAGGGTCACATACGCATTTCCTGTTATGCATTTCCTGTTATGGGGCCAGGATTACGTAGTAGATGCTTGGGGACCTGAGCACTCGCGAAGCCCATGAGGTGACCTGGTGACCCCCGCAGCCCACGCAGTGACCCCACCGGTCCAGCTGCGCTCACCCTCGCCCCAGCTGCTCCGCGGAGACAAGATGGGAAAGGATGCCAGGGACCTTCCCAGGCCTGCGGCTTGCAGCTGGACGCTCAGGCGGGTGTGACGTGTGCACTCCTGGGCTAACAAAGAGCGGACTAAACTGCTTTTTGGGGTCATTTTTTTAGACTTAGGCACGGGGGGTGGTTTTAGCCTGTAATTCTCATCCTTTCATTGTCACAGTAGCTTGTCTGGGAGGAGAAGTCACTGTTTGGAATGATGGTATCAACTTTGGTCAAATATTTTCTTCCGATACAGGCACTTAGGTGTTTGAGAAGGCTCCCAGGTGTTTCTAGAATAAGGCACGTGCTATGAAAAGACCTATCAGGGGCCCTGTTACCTTGACAAGCACACCCACAGTGGTACGTCCAAAGAGTACCTCCTTTTTCCATCTTCCATCCATCCTCCAGGCGGTAGACATTTCAGAGACAAGTCTATGATTCTGCCCCAGCCATGGCCTTCTTGGTACTTGGAGCTATAGGCCAGGAATTCAATCTCAGTCTCCTCTCACAGTACAACAAAGCCAGTTGCCTTTCAAGGCAAGACTTTCTTCCTTTCTTCCTTTCTTCCTTTCTTCCTTCCTTCCTTCCTTCCTTCCTTCCTTCCTTCCTTTCTTCCTCTCTCTCTCTCTCTCTCTCTCTCTCTCTTTCCTTCCTTCCTTCCTTTCTTTTTTTTCTTTCTTTTTCTCTTTCCTTCTTTCTTTTTCTCTTTCCTTCTTTCTTTTTCTCTTTCCTTGTTTTCTTTTGTTTGAGACAGTGTTTCTCTCCATAATTTAGGCCTCACACTCATGGCAACCCTGCTATCTCAGCCTCTCATGAGCTGAAACTATAGACTTGAGCCACCAGATCTGACCCAAGACTCTCTGTTCCATGAAGAGTCCTCTCAGGGGGTTTTAAGGTTTCACTGGGAACCAGTTGGGTCTCCTTGGTCATGATTGACTCTGCATCTTGTGCCCCTGAAGGACTGAAAGCTGTGGAAGCCCTGGAACAGAAGACACCCAGCAAGTGGACAAGGGACCACAGACACCACCCCCACAGATTCTCCTGCCGCTGGAAGAGCGTGTGACCCATTTCCGAGACATGCTGCTGGAGAGAGGGGTAAGAACAATACAGAACAATCGTGAGGGGATAGTGGGGAAGAGCAGGGTTCTGGGAGGGGGAGGGGTGTTAGGAAGATGGGTCTGCAGGGCATGGGCTGTTGGGATGGCAGAGGTACCAACCAGTGTGGGAAAGATTCCTGCCATCCCCAGGCTAGGTTTCAGGGCTCAAACCTCAGGGATGACCCCCTATGGGTATCTTAACCCCACAGGGAATCTCACACCTCTGAATAATTAGACTGGTTTTAAGTAAAGCAATTTCTGAATCTCATTTTGAGTGGAAGGAACTGCATGTGAACCTCCTTCCAAGGACTTTTATTTCTTTCTTTGGCTTTCGGGCACAAAATGAGCCAATACAATATTGTAGCCCAGTTGGATCTCTTCACCAAGTGCAGCTGAACACAGAAGGCAGTAATGAAGTCTGTGTGAGGGTAATTGTAATGAATACGGTAATGGCCTTGTGAATCCAAAGCAAATTCCCAGACTCTACAGTGACATGCTTCTCCCTGCGGTTGTCTCCTCGAGACATCTTTGGCTTCTCTGCAGCAGACACCGAGAGGGCACAGAGCAGGGCTGTGGGCAGAGGACAAAGGCTGGATCACCGCTCCCACATCAGGCAGGGCCCAGCTGGACACTGGGTACTGGCCAAAGAAAGGAGGGGTAGAGGCAGGGATGGCTCCTCAGGACTATAGCAGAAAAGTATTCACCCCCACCTACCCATCTTGGCATTACGAACAGGAACATGTATACCTGTTTATGCACCTGTCACTCGAAATCTAACCTCAGTTTTTGGTCTCAGAAACTGGAAGGGCCAAAGGTGACAGTACGAATGTGTTCAGGTGACTCCCTCTTGTCTAGCCTTTACAGTGGAGCCTAGTGGTAACTTCATTGTGCAAGACTTCATTCATTTTCTTCACTCAAACATCCTCCTCAGTCTGCCCTGGACCACTCCATGTGGATTCCTGTCCCTGCCATGGTACAACTGCTTTTGCCATGGCAGACCCCATAGCACACAGAATACACTGAACCCCATTTCCCTGGGATTTCCTGGGTGTCCTGAGGAGGCTGTTTAAGCTGTGACTGGCATCTTACTCATGTGCACCCAGCTGGCTCATGCAAGCATCAGAGGAGTCCATGGATTGTGTGAGGAAGGTTGGTTCCCTGGAAGGGCTGTTGTTTGCTTCCAGATTCCACACTCTTTTCCCACAGAACAGACACAGGATAGTGTAGGAACCATTAGGAGAATGGAGTCAGGACTGAAGGACCAGGCAAGAGAGCCAACTGCATTCCTACAGTAGCTTGTCTGGGAGGAGAAGCCACCAGTTAGAATAATGGGATCGACTTTGGTCAAATATTTTCAACTACCTCCCCCAGGGCCGAGGGCTTGAGTTTAGCTCTGTGGCCTCCGAGATTCCTGGAGATACTCTCATGCTCTCAGAACAGCTTCCAGCCATGAAGACTCTGGGTCCTAGCCAGTTGGATCAGCATGAATTAGTTTTTAAATTTACATTTATTCTATTTATTTATTTATTTATTTATTTATTGTCCGAGTGTGTGTGTGTGTGTGTGTGTGTGTGTGTCACAGAGGACACAGGACACATGTTGAAGTTAGAGGACAACTTGATAACTTCTGTTCTTTCTTTTTGCCTTGTGGACCCTGAGGATTGGACTCAGGTCTTGTGGCACCATAACAAGAACCTTTAAGCCATCTCTCTGGCCATGAACTTTTGAGAAATACAAGGGGAAATGTCACTCCATCCTTTTGTCTAAACTTCAACTTTTAATTTTGGAAACCATTGAGTTCAATGTCTTTTTAAAAAATATTTATTTATTATTACATCTAAGTACATTGTAGCTGTCTTCAGCTACACCAGAGGAGTGTGTCAGGTCTCTTTATGGATGGTTGTAAGCCACCATGTGGTTGCTGGGATTTGAACTCAGGACCATCAGAAGAGCAGTCAGTGTTCTTAACCACTGAGCCATCTCTCCAGCCCGAGTCCAATGTCTTAATGCAGTCTTCCAACAACTTGCAGGGATAGCAATAGGGCTGGCATTGCCTTCCTGGGCAAGGACTAGGTGGGGTAAGATCCCAGGACCCTCAAGGCCTCCAAAGAGCTTCGCTGGAGAGACTTTACTAATGATATTTCAGTGCATGCTTAACTCACTAGGGCAGATGATTCCACACAGTGTTTGATTTTGAGACGCTTATATGAAAACCAGCAAGAACAATGGGTGCATGAGGATCAGTGTCCCAGTGCCTCACTGACTCCAAAAAGGCCTGCGAGCTCCTTCAGTTCTGGAGTAGAACAGGCCAATCTAAGTTTACCACCCTGTCATAAAGCAATGCCACCACCCGCAATACTCAGACTTTATAAAATATGCCAGCCAATTTCATAAGTCACTCATGCTCATGAGAATTTGATAGCTGAGCCCAGGAGACTTCTAGCTGCTTAAAGAATGAGCTGTAGAAAGGTCACGCTTTATGGACTGAGTGATTAACAAGATTTTTATATTGCATTTGCTGAGTACTTAGTTCAGAAACCTGTGTGCTTACGGAATGATGAAGTCAGGCATGGAGGATTTCTAATACTTTCAAAAGACAGGTCTTGAGTTTTCCCAGGGGATTATGGGCTAGGGAGGGGCTCTCGTTATGTGGTTTTGTAGCCAGCAGGAGATGGCTCAATAAACTATTCTGTTTTATTTATTTAGTTCTTGTACAAGCACAAATCACAAGAGGACTTTTTTAAGCTCTATTTAATTGAGTAGCAGGTTGCTGGTTTCCCCCTGCCTGTTTAGCTGAGTCCATAGGAGAGAGGGTATTGGGAGTGTCTCTTTCTATAGCATCCTTGGTGCTCAGTGCTTGCCTATCCGGGGCTGAAGAGAGAAGTTCTTTTCAGAGTGTTGGACCTAAGAAATGTAGGGGCTCAGAGCTGCCTCTGGGTGCTCCCGGAATCATCTGTCTGAAGAAGTGAACCTCACAGACACAAGCTGACATCATAGCCAGCTCCAGGAGGGGCCCTGGAATTTGAGTTCACGATTATGTCAAAATACAGAAAAGATTAATGGTTACATTCATCACATAGTGGCTATTGATCAACTTGAACATCCAGGATCACTATGGAGTCCTTCTGAACCCGGTGTGGACAGTGTGGAAAAGACAGAGGCTCCATAGTTAGGCCTTCAACTTACAGAGGCCACATTGTACCCACCCCAAGTGTCTGCATATTGGCATCAGCCCTCAGCCTGTTGCGTGTCTGGTTCCCCTTCCTTTCTAAGAGACACAACATGTGACTATCATCCCTGTAGAGATTTGCCAGGCCCTGGGCCAGGATGGTGCTGAAAGGAGGGGTTTGTTGTCATGGTCACAGCAGAGCGATGCCATGCTTAAGTGGTTTGGAGGGCAAGAGTGTGTGTGCTCTCTGATGGCCCTTGAATGTTAAGGGGAAGCTTATCTGCTCCATGTTCTCGGGGCAGGTCTTCAGTACCATGGAACCTTTTGCTAATAAAAGTAAAATGATAAAACCCATGCTTCCCACGGAAAATGAGAGGAGAACATACCAAATTGTTAGTAAATTAACCAATTTTGCAAAGCCGTATTAAGATCAGAAAGCCAAAACAAATCCTACCCTAAAATTATTTACCAGTGGAATATACGTAATTTCAGACATTTTTCCCACCTATAAATGATTTTTAGGTGATGGAACACACGTGTAGGATGTGCATGGCCCTGGGTTCTATGCCCAGAACCTCAAAAATATAAAATAAGATTTAAAGAGACTTTAAAAAAAAACAGACTAGAGACTTGTATAGTATATCTGACACTGAGTTGCAATTGGACACACTTGAACCAGTTTCTTCTTCTCAGTCAGTCCCATAAGACTGAACCTTTACAAATGTGTGTGCATAGTATCTGTTCTTGAAAGTAGCTCATAATTAAATTAGTATGAACTCTTATGAAACCTCCCTCTCTATCTCTCCCTCTCTGAGTGTGTGAGTGTGGGATTTTGGAGAACTTCATAAAACTGAGCATTGAGTTACCCACCTAAGCCCCTGGAAAAAAGACTTTTGATGAATATCGGACTATTTGACGGAATACCATTTATTGTCAGTTTAGAAAGCTTGGGTCTCAGTTCACGTGGTGGTGTGTTTTCCATCTTTGCTCTTTAAATAATATACATTTATATGTATACATATATAAATGTGTGTGTGAGCATATGCCTGTGTGCATGTGTCCATGATTTATTTCCTTCCGAATTGAAACATTTGACTTCTGTTACAACCTTGTTTGTGAAGAGGCTGTTTTAATTCAGTGTAGTCTCCCAGCAGCAATGTCTGAGAACTCCCAAGAGTTCATTTTGCCAGCACACTCGGCCTGCACTGAATAGCAAGAAGGTTAAATATTTGCCACTCACTATTTTTTTGTTTTTGTTTTTTAAATCCTTTTGGTCCATTCGTTTCTTTTGGCCTCTGTGCTCTCATTCCTCTCCCTGGATCGCCTGCTCTGGATTTGACCACACAGAACCTCAGGTGTGTCCAGGGCCTTCTCTCTAGAAGCAATTGGATAAAGCTGTAATCTGTGGGAAACCGTGGTCACCTGTTCTGATTCTCAGATAACAGTCCCTAATGCGAAAATAATCCTCAGATCGAATGAAGTCAGCTGGGTCTGGAATAACTGGGTACAATTTTATTAATAAATATAAATTATAAATTATAAATAAAATATAAATAATTGTTAAAGCTATTATTTGGCAAGACTGCAAGCACTAGTGGCAGGGCTCAGAGTGCTATGTTCCAGTGTGAGGACAGTGCATCTTCACTGCTGGCAGCCCTGTCCCGTGGCCCAGGCTTTATTTCCATATTTACCAACAGTTTACCTGGATCTATCTGGGCTCAGGGACCACCCCTACTTCTATTCCCTGAGGCCCACTCCCACCCAAGAAGAAAACACATTTAAAGGAGTCTTGTGAGAAATCTGGGGGCCTCCTACACTCTGAGGACCACACAGTTACCGACTCAGCTGTGCATTCTGCACTCGCTTCTTAGATACATTGTCTGTGCCAAGCCCTTGTTGCCAGAGCTGTGCTTAGGAGACCGCAACCAGTGACCACAACTTCACATTCAGCAGAGGAGAAGGCGGCCTCCCGCACCAGGCCTGATTGTTTTGTCCCATTTTCAACCACCTGTACTTACCAGGGACGTCAGGGCCATACCCAGAAATTCTTGAAACATGCTCTGGGAGTCCACTAACTAGAGCAGCATTCAAAAGAAGAAAAAGTCTGTCCCCACAGAGCCTGCAGAATGTTAAGGCGACAGGCCACAGGAAAGGGACATTGGGAAGACAACCATTGCTCCTTCAGACTGAAACCCTTCCATGTGGAATTTGAATCTTTGTGACTTATAATCACCGTCTTTCTCGTTGCTAAAACAAAATACCTGAATGAGGCAACTTGAGAAAGAAGGGGAAGGCTATTTGGGCAAAGGGTTTGAGGATAAAGTCTGTCAGGATGGGGAAGTGCAGAGGCAGGAGGAGCTGGAGGCCCCTGATTGCACCACCTTCTCAACCATGAACCAAAGTGTAGACAGGAAGTAGGGGCTGGGCTATACAATGTCACACCCCATCTCCTGTGACCCACTTCCTCCAGCAAGGCTCTACCTTCTAAAGGTTACACAATGCTCCAAAGGTGCTCCATCAGCTGATGACCACATACACATGAAACCTGCGAGAGCATCTCACATTCAAATTCCAACGGAGCTAATGGGTGACACATCTGTGAGCCTTCTCAAGCATGGCCATTTCCAGTGGTCTCTGTCTTACCTCAGAGCCCTTCTGGCCTCTGTACTCAGGGAGGAAGGACTCTGTATCCTTGCATGAGAGTCAAGAGGGGATGGAAGGAAAAGTTTGGGAAGGGTGGTGTACTCACATGTGCTGAAAAGAGACTTGGAGTGATAGGGGACACACCCAATGACCAATAGATCCAGGAGTCTCTTAGCAGCTGTAGCAATTGGCCACTCCACATACCTGTCCATTTTTACTGTGTGTTTTAACCAACATAGAATAATTTTGATCATATCATTATATTGAATAGAAACTTTATTCATTGAAGGGACATTAAACACCTGTCTATACCTGTATTTATGGGCCTGGAGCTGAAGGAAGAGATGGACTCTTTTGGAGACTGTGACTGAGGTGGGCCTTGCTTTGGAGGTCCATGGTGCTGTCATGATCACTTCCTCCGAGGGCACTTTGTAGCTAATGAAGGAGAAGTCATTTCTAATTGGCTAAGTAGTTAAAGTCCAGGTTTAAGGCAGTCGTCTCAATGTACCAGGGAATCAAGAGAGACAATACTGTGCTTGGTAATCAAATTTGGTGAAGAACATTAGTGTCGGAAGTAACTGGGTTTGTGTCGAAGATGGCAATCAACTATAGGAGGAGACCCCAGCTCCTGACTGCCAGGCCAGCTGTCAGCAGCAGTCAGTGATGTCAAAGATCACAGGCTTGAAGCCTGACTATGCCAGAGGGGCAGTGTGATTACATGGACAGACACTGTAGATCACACACTGCAGGAGTGAGTGGCAGCACCCCAGTGGAGGCATCAGTTGGGACCCAATGTGACTATTAGTGCCTGGACTCTGCACCCTACCAACACCCAGCCTCTTCGGGGCTGGGATTTATCATATAGCCACCACCTGAGTACCAGCACTTTCTTACCCACAGAGCATCTGGGATCCCCAGATTCTATGTGACTCAAGGACTGGAAACTACAAGGCCTTTTAGCTAGGAGGATGAAGGGAATGTTCTGCTTGCTGTGACAGGGTGGTTAATGACAGCTCTCGTCACTCCCACATGCCTGCTCAGGTCTGATCCACAATAATAACCCCAGATGGCCAGGGCCTGTCAGAGCCTGACAGGACCCACGTCCGTGCACTTTTGGCCATCTTTGAACATGTCTGCTCATTTTGCTTAAATGAAATCCATTTGTCTCCGAGCTGAATCATCCCCAGGAGAAGCACAAAATCTGATTTCCTCAGTTTCTGGAGTGGCTTGGTCTGAGGTTAGAATGGTTTACTCCGGCTGTGCTTTGTAAATGCCCCCCTCCCAGATGGCAGTCCTTTTCTGTGCACAACTCCTCCATCACTGCCCTCAAGGTCTGATGGGGCCTCCCCTACTCATCTACAGAGTGGGGAGCTAGGCAGCCACCAGGATTTGGTGTACTATGAAGGGACCTTGTCCTCTACAGACTTTCTTTGCCTGGAGTAGATGCACAGGGATACATGGGGCTCACAAAAGAAGCAGGTCACAGCCAGGCTGTCTAGGGCACAGCCACATTAGAGCTGAGAAGAGGTGTAGGATCAGACCAGAAGGTTGCTGGGAACCCAGCTGAAGAGGAGATGAACTCAGCAGTCCCATGGAGAGTTACTTCCTGATAACTGATGCTGGGGAAAGGGAACTCCTTGGCGATGACATTCTTCACCCAGACACAGCAGGCGACCATCACCTGATGCCGCAAGTCAAGGCTACTGTCTTGCCACTCCATCTGGGAAATATTTCTGGATTTGTCTACAGGTTGTTTTTACCTGTTGACCCATGGAGATCTCAATAATATGAAAATCCAAGTTCCTGGAGCTCCGAACAGGCCACCTATTTCTCCTGCATGGGGAATTTCGCTATACCGACATCCCGTTCAACACTAACTCCTCAAGACACAGTACTGCACAGGGTCTGCTGCCTCAGGACCCTCATACTAACCAGCCATTGCCTGGGAGATCACTCCTCAACACAGGCTTCAACCTGACGGTGGTATCTGTCAGGATAGCACACTCCCGCTCCAGTCACCTCTAGCCTTGTGGCTCCCTCTCAGGGCCTGGGTTCAGAACAAACAACCCCAGTTTCCCCCAGTATGGAAGTGATAAGATAGCTGGGAACTCAGTCAGCAGAGATGGAAGTGCAGAGAACCCACTGCCATCTCTAGGAAGAGATGTTAGAAGTAGAAAAAGGACCACTCACTTCCGTTCATGAAGAATTCTGTTTACACTCAGGATTCTGGTGATGGCAGATGATTAAGTAAAGTTTGGGAGCAGGGCTAGAAGCACAGACTGTCCCAATGACATGGGCAGCAGCAGGTCACCTAGGTAGCAGATGAACATGCTCTCTTGCCATAGGGATATCAGGACTTGTGACAGTGGTCACAGAGTGTGACCACAGAGAGGTCTAAGGACACGTGTCACTGTCGAATGCAGGAGAAACACTGCAGGAGGTGGGCCTGAATGTTACTGAAGAATTCAACCATTTGAGATCGAATCAAGTAAAATGTTAGATAATCATAGAATCATTAGGTGACAGAGGGCGGTGACACTGTCAGGAAAGCAGCAGTGAGTGGCATGGGTCTCTGGACCCCCAGAGTGAGCAGAATGCCAGCATGGCCCTGCACACAGGACCTGTCATGGTCATGGAAAGATGACTGCCACAAGCCGCTGCCCCTCGTAGAGCTGCGGTTGAGGGCCAACCACGATTTCTGGGCCAGGAAGGTACAATTCGGCAGAAAAAAATGAAGACACAACCGAAGAGCCCGCAACCGGAGCTCTACAAGGGGCAGTGGCTTGCGGCAGATGACTGTGTTGGTTTATCACTATCAATTGTAGCCAGGATATGAGTGTCTTTTTTTCCTCCTTAATGGATGACAAGGTCCTTTGAGAAGCTTTATACGTGTGTTTTTGCACTCCCTTCTTATACCTCTACATCTCCTCAAATCCACACAGTCTGTCACAGTTGGGTGTGTGACCTACTTGATAGCCATCCTCAGGACTCCTTGAAGGACCCTTCACAGGTGGTCAGCATAGTAGAATGTGCTGATCTGGCTGATCTGGGTGAGTCTGGTCTCAGCTCTACCACCCCTCCAGATACACCTGTGGGAGTCACTCTCCCTGAAGGCCCCTGCTCTGTTTGACATCAATAATGTACCAAGTGTTCAGTCATAGAGAATAGTCCTATGTGGACACGGATCAGCTCACCAGTGAAAGTCTGTGAGATATACAACAAGAACTGGTCGTTAAAGGTAGAATTGTTTATTAAGGAAAGCTCTCGGGTCCGAGGTACATACACACTTGTGTTGGTTGAAACAGGTCCTCACCCAGGGATATCTTAGGAGTGTGGATTAGTAACCTTTGTGTCACTGTGACCACAGTCCTTTCAGGAGAACAGTTTACCTTGGCCTGTGGCTTCAGCGGGCTTTAGTCCATTCTGGTGGGGAGCCCTCGTCAGAGCAGCTCAGTCCACAGTGATGGGATTCTCTAGCCACTTATACTACTCTGGAGCTGCAAACAAAGCAGGAAGCAGGTTATACATGTCATTTAAAGGATTCCCCTAGTGACCTACCTTCTCCAACTAGGCAGTATCTCTGGAAGCTTCCACAGTGTCCCAAACAAGCTCTGAGAACTGTGTAACAACCGTGCTCAAAACATGAGACATGAACTGAAACCTGAGAGAATTTTGTTTTGTTAACTTGGTTAGTTTCCTTCCCTTCCTGCCCAAGGTCCCATCCCCTGTTGGCTCCCTATGACTTTCCCAAACATATATCAGATCTGATCTTTACCCTCAGGAAAACATCCAGGCTCTAACCACATCAGAGTCCCCTGCATGAGCCTCTGTGTGTCTTCTTGTTCCCAGCCTCCTGTGAGCTCTTTCAGCCCCGGGCCTGTCCAGTCCCTTTAATTCCCACTTTCTCTAGAGCTCACGAGTACTAGCCTTTACAACAATGCACAGCCCATCCTAGAGCAGCCTCCTAGTCCCTCCCTAAGCCTGGATGAGTATCCTTATTTCAGAATGGTCCTTGAGAACCACTTAGTTCCCATCACCTGTGTTACCCAGGACCGGGGACTTTCTCATACCAAGGTCTTGATTTATTTTCTCTTCATTCTTAGCACACAGCATGGGGCCAAGGCAGAGTCAATATTAAGTCAATGTTTTTAAATGAACAAATTATTTTTAAATGACTTAACCGGTCCCTTGTTTATCAGCTGAGAATCTGGAGGCAAGAGCTTCTCAGTGGTGATGTGCCGATGCCTAGGTGTTGGCTTCTATTTCTGTCCTCTCATTAAGAAAACCAGGGCTTCTGAGAAGTCAGCTGATTGGAGGGCTAAGGCCCACAGTGTACAGAGGAACCTGGAGCCCTGGGAAAGCCAGCAAGTGAGGTAGTGCCTTCAAGGCAGGATATGAACACAGCAGAGACTTAGAGACTGGGGCCCAACCACAGACCTCTAGACAGCTGAGTTTGAGGTAGCTGGGTGGCTACAAAAAGGAGGTCACACAGGATAGTTACTGGGGAGATAAGCAAATATCTGTGTGTCCTCGCAGCTATAAAAAAGGGCAGAATAAATAAGTCACTGTGAGAGATGGAAGGATATCCCACCAGAAGGATTCCAAATCACCCATAGAGGCAGAGTATGACCTCCTTATATGGGAGGTGCACACTGCTCCTGCCAAAAGGCAGTATGCCAAGTACAGAGCCGCGAGCTACCTGTCCAGGGGACACTGGGCATGCGCCTCAGCCTGGGTCCTGGGTCCCCATCATTAATGAATCACAAGGATGGTGTCAACGCAGGATTTGATGTCCCGAAACAGCATGTTGGCACTGTGGTCATCCTCCAGGCTGAAGGAGTTCTATAAAAAGCCAGAGCAACACATTTGCCAAGGACCACGGTAATCAGGAACAAGGAGAATCTGGGAAAATGGCCCAGTGTAGAGGGACCTTAGCAGACATGAGACTCTGTGTACCATGAAATTAGAGGACAGAAAAAAAAAATTGAGATAGATGGATGGAACTAGAAACTGTCATCTGAGTGAGGTAACCCAGACCCAAAAGGACATGCATGACAGGAGCCTAGCATGGCTGACCTCTGAGAGGCACTACCGAGCAGCTGACTGAGACAGATGCAGATACTCACAGCCAAGCACCAGATGGAGGTCTGGGACCCTATAAAAGAATTAGGAGAGGGACTGAAGGGGATGGCGACCCCATGACCAACAGTGTCAACTAACCTGGACTCCTGGGGGCTCCAAAGTCTGAGCCACCAACCAAAGGGCACACATGGGCTGGTCCGAGGGCTAGGCACATATATAACAAAGGGCTGCCTTGTCTGGCCTCAGTGGGATAGGCTGTGCCTCATGGTGGGGGGGACATCTAGGGGACCACCCTCTCAGAAATGGTGGGCTAATTTTTTATGATAACATACCAAGCTCACTGATGTTAGATTTCAGTGATAAAAGACACTTGGGGAGATGCCTGGTGGGGGGAAAGAGGGAACACCCTCTTAGAGGTAAAGGGGATGGGGTGACGAACTCTGGGAGGGGAGACCAGGAGGTTGGCAACATTTTGAATGTAAATAAATAAAATAATTAATTTTTAAAAGATATGTGAAAGAGATCTTTCTGCAATATTCTTCAACATTTTCTATAAATCTGTAAAGTACCATAAAATGTAAGCTACCCAAAGAATAGAAAGAACTGTTAGCCATGAATTTTAAAATACCAGCTGAAAGTCTGATAAGGCCAGCCTATTGCAGGGCTGGTCCTACACCTCTGTGGCCTGGCCTGCAGGGCTCTGAGAACATCTAGAAGAATGCTCTCAGCATTCAAGATATGATGTTGAAATGCCCCCTCCAATCCTGCAGGCAGCATGGATCGTGGGAGGGTCCGGGAAGATGGCAGAAGAAGTAGCAGTGTCATACATCTGGAAGTTGAATTTCCTCATGTTTTTCGTATTAATTTTCATGGTGTGTTTGGTATATCCTACATTCTTATACAAGGCACCCCCCCCGGATCCACTGTACCTTAAAGCTGCCTTAAACAAAAACAAAAATACCCTGTTGATTATTTCAGCACACTCCAAGCTCAGAATCAGATGCTAACAGCAGCTCTATTGAATATCTTTCTCCAGGTGTCAGCGTTTTCTACTTGGGAGAAAGAATTGCATAAAATTGTGTTTGACCCAAGATATCTCCTGCTAAATTCTGAGGAACGAAAACAGGTAATGCTGGAACCAGGTGAGACAGCAACTAGAGACAGAGCCGAAAGGCTGCTAGCTAAGTCTGCTGCCAGTCTGAGATCTTGGGAGTGAAGTTGCGGGTACTGGGGAGTCTCATGCCTGGAGCTGCTCTGTCCTGCTGTCTGACTGTGATCCCTGCAGGGTAGGACTCTAAGATCAAATTGTAAAGCTTGGAGCATCAACCCCATTCCAAAAGCTGCACTCAGTGTGTTGATAACACCCCTCCGCCTAAAGTGATATGCTATCATAGGAAAACCAGGAGTGGCCAGAGACCAGAGTCAAATGAAGTAAATAATACTGGCCTAGAGAACAGGTGCCAGAAGAGGTCATGGCTGGGCCGGAGTGGGTGCTGCCAGGCTCTTCAGAAGAATGGCTTGCCAGGGGTCTGCTCAGGCTTATTTTTGAAGAAGTTCACAGAGCCAGTTTTGCCTTTCCAGGTTATGTAGATGGGGGGCTATGAGGCAAGAGGGTATGCTGGAGGTAGCCTGGGAGGGGCTGAGGCCACCACCCCTTAGCTGGTGCTGTGGAGCAGAATGCAGGTAGGAGCTTTAAGGTCAGAGTGCTCTACCTGAAGTCACTGAGCTGGCCACACTCTTCCTGAGGCCCTGTCACTCCCCTTCCCCCCACCTCACGTATATTCAAACACAAAGCAACTACAAAGCAGGAAGGAGTTTCAGAGTTAGCAGAGAGGAGGGATCATTGTCAGGATGGATCTCAAGGAACCTACTGATGTGTGAGCTGGCAGATTCTTATCAAGATCAGGTTAAGTCATAAGAGTGCAGTTTTATATTGAGTCTGTCACTGGCTATAGGCAGACACTGAGACAGGGATGGGGGATGGGGTGAAGAACTCTAAGAGGGGGGACCAGGAGGAAGGCAACATTTGGAATGTAAATAAATAAAATGATTAATTAAAAAAAGACACGTGGAAGAGGGTATGAGACCTTTCTGCAATAGTCTTCAACATTTTCTATAAATCTATAAAGTACCATAAAACATAACCTACCTAAAGAATAGAAAGAGAACTGTTAGCTATTAATTTTAAAATATCAGCTGAAAGTCTGCTAAGACCAGCCTATTGCAGGGCTTCCTATACCCCTGTGGCCTGGCCTGCAGCCCCCAAGTGGTCTCAGCTAGTGAGGGACCCTTTGTCTCTCCTACTGCTTAACTAAGATCTCTTTCTCTACCAGGCTGGGTATGGGGCTGAGAAGCCCAGGAGAGTTTTGAACTAGCCACCTAGAATCTCCAACTTTGTCTTTCATAAACTTGGAATGGATTATCTTTGTGGACTTTCTATGAGGACACCAAGCCCACAATCCAGTGAGCTGAGTTTGGGCTACATGTGTATTCTACTATACCTAAAGAAAACTGTAGATTTTAATAATTGATACAATCTCACCATTTTGTTGCATTATTAAAAAGCAAAACGTTCAGTTATTCTTTGTAGGAAAGAAAGCTCATCTACACCATCAGAAGCTGTGAGCTCCGAAGGCAGGCTCGCACTGTGTGAAGAGTCATTAGAGACAGCTAATGTGTTAAGCCATCCTATAAATATATAGGCTGTGCTTTAGCAAATAGTCATTTTTGTTTGGGAGTTGTTTTTGCTTTCTTTTTTGGTATGTGACCAGTTGTTTTCTGCATGCCATTGTTATATTTTAGAAAGTAGCATCATTTTAGAAGAAGCCAAAAGAAAAGCCCTGTTTAGTATGAGGTCTTCCAACAACTTCAATTTGATGCCTAAGTTGTATCTTTTAACAGATCTAGGAGAGCAAGGACCCAGGTAGGACGGAGCTGGTTCATGGACTGGACATTACTAACCATCACCTACTTCCTGGTGTCTAGGGGCAGAACCTACTGTATCAGATCAGCCCAGGAAGCTGGAGAGGCTGGGCTTCCAGAGCCCCAGGTTAGAGGGGACAGATGCTAGATTGAGCAGGCTGTTGTGATTGTCCTTGGTTGGATAACCAACACTAGGCACATTCTTCTACATCTTGAAACATCTTACACCAAGAGTTCACTGTGTAGTCAAAAATTTTCCGATGTCCCTGTGAAATCACCAAGGGAGATGTCAGTTCTATCTTAATGTGCTGCAGTGGGAAGGGAGCCAGCCTCACGGTCTTTATGAACCGGACTCTCCAGAGAACATCCTGGCCCAATGCCCGTCCCTGCTGCAGTTGTATGACCAGTGGCACAGCAGCGGCATGAGAGAAGGAGCAGTGCCTGGGGCCTCTCTCAGAAAGCACAGTCCAGGTTACAAATGGATCGGAGAGCAAGCATCTCATAGAATCCGCAGAGCCCTCCCATGCCAGCCTTTTCACAGGGGAAAGCCAAGGCTCCTGGTGTGAAGTTATCCGGGCTGCAAAGGAGATGGAGTGAACCTAAACAGAGAGCCAGGCCCGGGGAGCGCTAATCAGTCCAGTTTCTATGGTAACAAGAAGTGTTTCATTTTATTACACCAGAGCCCACAGAAAACGAGATAACGGCCAGTGCTCTCTTTTAAAAAGTCGTGCTCCAATTTGGGTAAAACTGGTGTAATTTGTTAGAGGGGAAATATACCTGCTACGTTGAGTTATGGCAGCTTATATAAAGCAATGCAGGAAAAGGAGAGAGAAAGGGGAATAATTTGATTAGGTGGATAAACGGTCCTAGGCAGGGAGGTAGACGGGCATTTCTCATATGCTCTGACCCCAAAGCCAGCCAGCCTTTCTGCCCACATTTAAAATTAATAGAGCAGAACTCAGCTGATGATGGAGCCGCTCGCCTTTATTTGGCTAACAGCCCTGCATTTGCGTCTTCTCTCTGTTTAAATTAGAGGACGGCTGGAGAGCACACTTCACTATTTACCTTGAAGGTAAAATAGCCCAATCATATTCTTACTTAAATGTGTGTGCACACGGTCAAAATTTAAGTTGTACTCGTGAATATTTCACTTTAGCGATGCTGAGGCCTCTGGAGGCGAGTGCTCTTTCCTGCATAACATCCTGTAAGAGGTTCACCATTAAAGAATAGATCGGAGACAAGGCCATGGTATTGGCATCAGGAAGCTGAAGCAAGGGGATCCAGAGGTCCAGGCCACCAAGGACAACGAACATTTTAAGACACTGTTTTCCCCTTCTTAAGAATCAGAAACAAAACAGAAAAATATGAAACAGTAAGATAGCCTCAGATAGAGACAACAGTGGCTTCCAGTGAGCCATCACTTCCCCTCCCCCCTCCACTCCCCGGCAGGGCTGCTGGGGACCAGCCAATACCTCTCAGATCTTCGCGGATTGATACAGAGCCGCTACGGTCTATGCCGGTGAAATAGCATGTGGGGTTTTTTTATTCTTGGTTTTGTTTATGTTTACATAAATATTTAAATGATCTCCTGTTTATTTTTTAATGTTCTGGATGCTTGGTTAGCATTATGATTAGAACAGCTTTGTCCTTCTTCCTTGACTTTACGGTCTACAAGTGACAAACTTTCTAATGTTAGAGCAATGAGTATCCTCCCTCCCTCTGACACGAGAAGAGCATTGAGGCTGTGCATGTAACTCAGTTGACTGGGATGACATCGCTCATGGCAAGTTCAAAGCCAGCCTAGAACACATGACACCCCGTCTCAAACAAGGGAAACCAACAAACAGCAGCAATGGGAGAACATCCTATGGGAAGGAGCGAGGAGAAGTTACATATCCTGTGTGGTGCCTGGCTTCCAAGAGAACGCGGCCTGCTCTGGAATAGTGTCACCGTTTGCACACTGGACACTCTTTTCATGCCCTGGACTTGGAGCAGGGTTTGCTATTTAGTAACTTGAATTACACTTTGGGTTAGATTTTCTCCTTTATAATTTCTACCCTGATGGTTGGTACAGTCTAGATACTACTTGACATCCTTGAGAGAAACCTCTTGTGCACCCCAAATCGTCCTCGAGCCCCAGGGTCCCACATGTAGAAGTGAGGTTTCCTGGAAACTAGAGGTGGGACTTAAAGATGCCAGAGTTCTTCTTTTTTTTTTCTGAGACAGGATTTCTCTGTGTAGCCCTGGCTGTCCTGGAACTCACTCTGTAGACCAGGCTAGCCTCGAACTCAGAAATCCACCTGCCTCTGCCTCCCAAGTGCTGGGATTAAAGGCGTGCGCCACCACCGCCCAGCTGATGCCAGAGTTCTTTATGTTTACAGGCTCATGTCATTTTTTAGAGATTCAGAGACCGATTACAGAACCACAGAAGTCAGTATAACAGACTAAGCATCTTGTGGATGCTTTGACAGTGATGGGAGTACTGGTCCGTTATGTGTCCTGTGAACATCATTCAGAGTTCAAACTCAACAGAGCTTTCCAAATCCACTCCAAGACCCTGAGTTGGGCTGACTGAGGATTGGCCCAGAAGTGCTGCCTGTGTGGAGGGAGCACACTGGGCCTTGTGGGAACCGAGGCTGTTACTTGGAGGTCTTGGTTTTGTGGGCAGTATCATAACAAGGGAGCTTTGCTTACAGATACTGTAGCCACAACAAAGGACCACTTCCTTCAGATGCTGGGCTTCTGTGCTGGCTTTGGCTCACAAGGTTTAATTTCTAATATTCAATTTCATGATGACTTTCTTCCATGCATTTGTTTTAAGATATTTGAGCAGTTTGTCAAGACAAGAATCAAAGAAGAATACAAGGAAAGGAAAAGTAAATTGCTGCTAGCCAAAGAAGAATTCAAGAAACTTCTAGAAGAATCTAAAGTATCACCCAGGTATGAAGGAAGACATATACCAAGCATTTTCTGGATCCAGAAATGTATCATTATCGCAGAACTTACTTCATTATACATAACAACATTTCAAAGACATTGGAATATTTATGGGAAAGACTGTTAGCAACAGACACCTTTTGGGAACCTTGTACTTGTGTGTCTGGCAGACAGTGTGATATACTAATTAAATCTCCCATAGTGATTGCATTTTTGCTACAAAGTTCAAAAGGTCAGCAAAGCCTGACTCTGCAATCTAATGATTCTCCTGCCTCTGTCTTCTCAGGGGCAGAGTTAGAGGAGTGAGCAGGGCCGTATCTGGTCTACTCCATAGGACCCAAACGCATGCTTGGTTAGTGAGCACTCTTAACTGTGGCAGCATCTCTCCAGCCTATATATTTTTATTTTAAATGATAACTAGCAATATTGTGTTTGGAGTGTGTATTTGTCGTTCCTATCTGTGAAGACTTGGGTTTCTGTAGTGTGGTCTCTAATGTGTTTGGTCCATAATTGAGTGCACAGCTAATCCTGGCTGCATGGTGCTCCACAAATCCCTCTTCCTGTCTGGAGGACTTTCTGAATTAGAAAAAGCTCATGCAGCTTGGACCTCAGGAAATGCTAAGGAAAAACAAAGTGTGTGTCTGGTCATCTGAAAAAGTGGCTTCCAGTCAAAGAGCCTTGAGTACAGGGGGCAGCTCGGACCTCCTCATCTACCCAGGAGTGGTCATGAGAGGAAGGCAGGGGTGAGGTGAGGAGCTGGGAGCTGGGTTCAAGTTCTGGTCTCATCTGAATGGAAGCAATCATACAGACTTCAAAGTGACAGAAGAGACAGCGCATGGTCCTGCCATTTGGTCATTACTGCCTGACCAGCACAGGGCACTCAACAGTGATAGCTGGCACCCTTGCTACTTATTGGTAAAATGCTAGTGACAAGCCTGAAGTCCCACAGTGTGTCGTGAAGATAGAGGGGAATATAGATTATACTGAGCTAGCTAAAGAAAATTTTCACATAGAACTCAGAAAAACACACCCATTCCACACATTATATACATACCTAACATGTCAAACACATTTCTTATAACAACACATATGCCACAGCATGAATAAACACATGTGCACGTGCGCGCGCACACACACACACACACACACACACACATCACTTATTTCTCATTATGCACACATACCATAAACCCCATTATATATGCATCACATATACATCCCAACACACACACATCACATAGAAACAGACACTCATACCATAATCCTACAACACATATACATATAACACACTCCATCATGTACCCTCCACATTACATATACCATCCACACAGCCTACCACACATATATAGATCTATCACACACACTCTAACATATAAACATTACATATACACAAGTCCCACAACAAACATATACATACATCATACATACCATCACCTACTCCTCGTGACACATATACTCCATTATATACACACATCACACACTTACATCCCCACCACACACACACACACACACACACACACACACACACACACAGACCATGAGTGAGAAAAATCAAATAGGCTTAAGCACACCCCTATTTAATACCTCATTTCCTCTTCAGCTGTGCTGTAGGTAAATGTTACTGTGTATTTAAGGGATACTGTGTGACTTACAGGAAACACACGGATAGCAAAATGCTTACTACAGTGGAACATATTAAAATATTGTAAAAACACACTTGGCATGTATTACTTTCATAATTACAAAGCTGTTTATAATTTTAAATGTAGCCAAATCTGGCCTTCAAAGTTTTTTCCCTCCTCCCTCTAGGCTCTAGTACTCTTCTTGGCTGTTGTCTAAGCTGACCCTGGTGATCTGTCTCAGGTCCTTTGTGTGAGAACATGTGATAACAGTATCCATGGACCAGTCTCATGCTCCTGGACAGCCTAGCACGCATACCTCTCTGCTTGGGTGTGCACACCTAGGGGGATGCACAGCAAATGCTGGTGCCATCTCTGTGTGGCCACAGGTACATGGCAGTCACCCCAGTGACTCCTTGGCTGAGGCACACTGGGCTGTCATTCTCCCTCCTCTTCTATGATGCTTCTCTGAAGAGATGCCCCGACTGTGATCTGGGTAGGAGCAGCATTGCCCGTTAACCTTGAAGAGGCCTTAACAGAAGTGCAATGCTTGCGGCAGCTGTGACAACTAGAAGAAGCAGGGTTGAGGAGATGGAGAAGGAAGGACAGAAGTGAAGATGAGGGAATCTAGAGAAAGAAGCTTTCCTTTCAGAGGACCCATTAAGGAAATGCCCCTGCAAGCAGAGCAGGTAGCTGGCAGCTGGATGCGGAAAGAAAGGGGACGACGAGGAACCAAATCCTAGGGACACCCTTTTAACAACCATGTCCATATATGCTTGTCATTTGTCCATAAAAGGCTGTAAGCTGCAATAATTTAACACAGTAATTGGATGTGTGGGGGGAATGTAAACTTCTCTATAAAGGAAATGAGTAAGAATGGCCAGGGTTTCCTGAGCGAAGAGTGATTTCCTACGCACAGTGAGCGCTCAGAGCCAACCATCCTCCACAGTGGGGACTCTGGGTGACAGGCACAGCAGAGCTGGGACTCGGAGGAAGGCTGGTTGGCTAATGCCAGATCCTGGGCTCTTGGCCACTGCATAGCTGCCATTCCTCGAAGCCATTCCATGTGGGAGCTGAGCAGGATGCGACCACTGCCTCTCCAGGTTCTGGTGTTGCTCCAGAGACCTGGCGCCATTATCACCCCTTAAGCGCCTATGATTAGCAGGTCTGTCTTTACTATCAGGTAGTGTTGGACTCTATGGTTTCCTCCAGAAGATCCCTGGTTTGGCAACAGGAGGTTTTCTATAGGGAGAACCAAGAACTCCCTACCTGCCAGCCATGTTTAGACTCTCAATGTCAGCAGAGTCTAAAGAGCCAGGCTGATAGTGATATCTCTACCCCAGTTCAGAAGAGTCCAGTTAAATTCCATGTTAAGAGACCCAAAAGGCCGGGCAATGGTAATCCCAGCACTTGGGAGGCAGAGGCAGGTGGGTTTCTGAGTTCAAGGCCAGCCTGGTCTACAGAGTGATTTCCAGGACAGCCAGGGATATACAGAGAAACCCTGTCTTGAAAAGAAGAAAAAACAAAAAAATCAAACAAACGAAAAAGAGACCCAAAAACCTGTCTCAGCACTCTCTAGGTCTCTAGAGAACACTAGATTCCCAAAGCAGACCAGGGTTCCCAAGAGTGGATACCAACTGGGGAAGAAAAGAGGGAAAGCTTTCTTTGCTGCACAGCTCCAGTACATGTGGAGCCCTGTAGCGGGAGGAGGCTCAGCGAGAACAGAAGCTTTCATGGTTACAGCAGCATCAGAGGTAAGCCTCCCGAGGCCAGAGATGTGTAAGTGTAGTCAGGTCACAGCCCTGCAGGACCCTGCCCCTCAAAGCCCATTGGCCTGCAGAGGTCCTGTCCCTGGGAGCTTGCTTGTCAGGCTGGTAAAAACAGGACTCATTCTCTGGGACAATGCCTCAGAAATGTTTTTCTTATATCTTTCAGGACCACATTTAAAGAGTTTGCGGAGAAACATGGCCGGGATCAGAGGTTTCGTCTTGTTCAGAAGCGAAAGGACCAGGAGCACTTTTTCAACCAGTTCATTCTTATCCTAAAAAAACGGGACAAGGAAAACAGACTAAGGCTCCGGAAGATGAGATGAGATGAGTCTGTGCCAACGCAATATGACAGCAGAGTGTGCGCTTAGGGAGACTTAGGTGGCAGTGGCCGGCTGCTCTACCCACTCCAGGGACAGCCGGGGCGCTGGATGTTCTCAGAGAATTACTGTTTCATATTGAAGCTCCCTCTTTTGTACATTGTTCCCAGTTTGATGCATTTCTAATTGCCATGAGATGTCGAGTCTTTAAGTGTTTTAATTATGCAAATTACTTGTAATATACACAAATTATAAACCCGCTGCAGGTTTGTGGCAGAGCAGCAGCAGGAAGTGTGGATAATCATCTTGAGGTGTTGCCTCCACTCCAAAGGACTGTCTAGAACTTCCCCAAGACTTTTGTGACTCACCCCCCTTTTGTGCAGGCCTCCCGTGGTGTTCCTAGATCAAGGCCCCTTGTTTCCTGAGTAGTAGAAATGGGCTCCATTATTCATCACAGTGACAACCAGACATTTGACACCCGTGCGAATCGTGATCACCTGCCGGTGACTAAGAGTGGCAAGCTTCTCTGAAGGTGTATCCTGGCCAGGAGAAGGGAGCCATGCCGGCTGTCAGAGGTCCTTCCTGAGAAGAATTATTTTGTACAAAAATCATCATATTACTATTTGAGTTATTTTTATTGTATGCCCAGAGTTTGCATGAGATTTTTCTCATCATCTTTGTATAAAAATTTTAAATTTTTTTTAACCAATAAATATTTTAACCCAGCATGTTTTCTGACTCAGCCATGCCTCACTGGCTTCGACAGCAAAAAAATGAGTCAAATAAAGACTTCCAATTTCAAAAGATTGCAGACGAAGGTAAGTGCATGACACACTGTGTCAGGATACTGGAACAGACCCTGGTTCCCTACCTACACCTGCCTGCTGGGTATGGACACCCTGCTGAAAATCTCAGCAGGCTGATTTTTTTTTTTAATTATTGAATGTCAGCTTATTTCTTTCAAGGATATGGAGTCTCTCTTCAGAGACAATGCCCTAGTCCCTCCTGACCACTAACAGCCTCCTTGGCTGCCTTCTTCGTAGTCTCGCACATGTTAGACTGCACTTGGGTGTGGTGGCATTTACACTATGCTCGCTTGACGAGCTCTGGTCCTAACACCTATGCCATCCGCCATTCAAGTTTCTCTGCTGGGTGACTCTTGGCCCTTGCTTAGGATCAGGATAGCAGTGGATCTATAGCCTAGCTGGCCCTGACCTCAGAGATGATAAGCTTTCCAATCAGACTTTGGAGGGGCTGGTCCTAAGTCAGAATGCCAGTGAACCGTCTGTCAGAACTAGAGACCACCCTGTGATTTGAACAGGACTTTTTAAAGAAAGAATTGCTAATACCACAGGTGTCTGAGGTTATGAGGTCTAGGTCCAGATACTAATGAATAGTGTAATGACAGATACGCAGAACAGCTATTCCCTATCTGAACAGAGGCCTTTGGCTATGGCTACGATAAACCAGACTTGACAGAGTATAGCCCTGGCTTGGTGAGAGGAAGAGAAGTCAAGTATGGTCATGCTGGTAAGAATTTGGTGAAATTTCATCCCAGAGCCTAGGAGAACCACTCATGTGTCTCTCTGTCTCATTGGGAAAACTCTATTCCAATTCACCTAGGGGCAGAGGTGTCAGGGTGGGAGTGTTGCTGCCACTAGGAGGTGCTGTCTTCTGAGCCTTTGGGACAGGGGCTAGAGAAAGTGGAGGCTTGGGAGAGGAGGAAGGCTTGGAGGGTGGAGCCTCCAGGGCCCCTGCATTTGGACCAAAGCAGTTCTCATTTCCATATGGGTAGCATCCACGTAAATGCCACCAAGAACTCATTTGCCCCGCAAGATTGGTAACTTGAGCACAGAACACCATACCTGCAGCCTGAATGGAGTTCTTAAATGCCTCTTACCCACCCAGCATGTGTGGGGTGTGCATAATGTAAGTATGCCCTGTAAAGTGGAAACAGTGGGGGCACGGGTGGGTCTGAGCACCTCCGGAAGCCATCAGTCCATTACTCCCAGTTCTGGGCTTGCCCTTCCAATGTGGGGTCACTCTCTCTGCACCCACACCTCTGTTACAGTTGGACTCCTTGTCATCTGCTGAGAGCAGGAAAAGTACACGCTTTGGGCCCCTTCATTCCGTGTCTAGCAACAGTGGAAACAGAATGGACATGGGAGGGGAAGAGAGAGTTGGTGTTGGTTGTGTTTCGCTCCCTGGCCATCCTAGGAGCTCCAGGTCAAAGAACTCTGGGCAAGTGTCACACAGTGGGAGCCTACAAGTGAAGGCTGCCATTTCTGTCCCTCCGGCACCTCATCTGCTGAGGACTTCACCACCCCCAACTTTAGCCCTGGTTCCGTTTCTGCTATAATCACTCCTCCATTGAGCATTCTCAATGATGCTTGTTTAGGGACCATCTGTTTACTGTCAGGCCTGACCTGTGCCATCAGCAGCACTGCTACTGTCATGCCTAGCAGAGTGGGTGTCAGTGTGTCAGTCATACACACAGATTGGCGCTACACAGTTACATCTGAATTGCTGTCAATGGGATGTGGAGAGAGGGTCATGTGTTCCCAGCCTCACTGAGGGATACAGTACAGGGGCAATAACTCAAAGGCATCCCCAGCCTATAAAGAAAGCAGCTAGATCCTGCATCTACATATGTGGGAGCTAGCATTTTTTTGTACACATAAACAAGACTATGGTTCTAAGAAACTCAAAAACAGCTTCTCTATATTCATGCCCATCTGTGGATCATTGGGCATCTATAACATGCAGATGAGTTCATCTGTAATCAGATATGAGCCCAGGGAGAGAAGGGTGCTCTACATATCCACAGGAATATGCATGCCAGCGACATCGGAATCCTCTTCCTCCTTTGAGGGCTGCAGGTGTGGCTTAGTTTTTGCAATCTTTAAAGCACTCCAGAAAGACAACGAACTATGACAGAGGCTCCTCTTACTACTTCCTTTATTTTCTGCCTGTGTCTCAATAATTCTAAATGCCAGTAACGTGACAAGGAGTGAGCTCCATAGTCACCTCTCTCTATGTTAAATAATAAATAATCATAAATAATACATCCTCTGCCTGAGTCAGTCCATCAGCTGACATCGAATACTCCTAAAGGACAAGTGTATTGGAAAGCCAGGCAGTCTTCTTGCTGCAGCTGCTGATGCAACTTCAGAAAGTAGCTGTGGTCAGTGGCATGCCTGCCACCCTGCTCTCCATGGGGGTGCCTTTAATCACCCTCACCTTCTCCCTACAGCATTCCCAAGGAATCTGCGTTCACTCCTCACCTTATTGCTTTGGCCCAGGCTGGCGAGTCTCCTATCCACAGTGCCCTTTCTGTATCCCTATCCAACCGTTCTCAGCTTCTCATTGGTGGTGAGAGTTATCCCTTCCCTGTCATGCTAGAACGTCCTGTCTAGTGCAGATGCTCCTTAGGAAACCCAACCCCTGACTCTGCTCATTCTGAATGTCCTAGGAAGAGAGGTCCTGGAACTCGTTGGCTTTGGGTAGCAGTGGTCAGAAGGGGAGCTTAGGAACCATTGGCAGATATAGCTAGGATAGACAATCCCGGGTGGACTGTTGTCCCAGCAGCCTCTGCGTGGGCAGTAATGACGCATTCCTTAAGCCTGGTCCGCCAAGAGCTCTGGCCTCGCTCAGCATCTGCTGTTCTTTCACTCAAATGCTCTGCTGTAAACAAATGCCTTGAGACAACAACATTGTTCATTTGTGTTATTTCAAAACCTTTACGCTTTGCTTTGTTTCTATTTTTTCCCACCATGGGTCAGAGACTCCAGATAATTCATAAAATGTCTCAGGAAAATAAACTGCTACCTTGCTGGGCTACCCCAGTGACTCCCCTCTACAGATGGTAAGCTGGGTCAGGTAGTCCCAGAGTCTCTGAGCTAGGTGTGGACAATAGCCATGGTGGGGGCCAAAGGATGAGAGTGACCAAACTCCTTAGGAGAGCAGGATTCAAGGCAAATAGCTTGCTGAAATTTTGCAGGTTTGTGTCACAGGATATAATCCTTCTCTGCTAGGACTCTGCTTCCCAAGCCTTTGAGTCCTATGAGGGGAGGATGGCCTGGAACCCACCGCTGAGCACTGAGTGAGGCAAGAGACAGGAGCATAGAGCCTGCCAGCCAACTGTTGGTTCATATGTGGGTCAGTTATTTATCACTTAATCTAGTGCTCGTGTGGCTGTCAAGGGAAACGTGTGGAGTCCATTCTTTCCTTCCATCACGTGGGTCCTGGGGAATGAACTGAGGGTTTCAGGCTTGATGAGCATAGCTGTCACCTGTTGAACCACCTCACCTGCTGGCTTCCTGTTCTGAGACACAATCTTGAAAACTTGCACTGTAAAACATGACCTTGTGGTCATAAAGTAATCTGAGAGCTCTGGAGATACAGGTAAGACAAGGGGCTGTAGTCTCCCTGAGGCCATGGGGCTTCTCAAAGGAGAGAACTAAGCAGCTTCCCCTCTCTTTCTCTCACCCAGGTTAGCATATATAGACACATAGTCAAGCATGTCCCCTGTTACCCCCTTGACCAGGGGTGGGGTCTTGACCTCTTCCATCAGTAGAAATTGGGAGTGGTTCCACTAGCCAGGACATCTCTCTTGGGCTCCTTGAAGAACTATCCCTTAAGAGGAAGCCCTAGCTAGGGGAAGATGACGAGTAATGTTCCAGATAAGCAACATCAGTAGATGAAGGAGGAAGTGAACCTTCAGATGACTCCACTCACCAGCCTGTGAGAGGGACAGATGACACCCGGGGAGCAGACCTCATCCTACTCAGATGAGGCCCTAAGAGATGAGCGAAAGCTACAGTTACTGTAAGCTGCCATGTCTCCAGAATATTGACTGGCATCCCTGTGGCTGGCTACTCCTACTTCAAATGATGTGGCTCTGGTCCAAAAATGACCAATGTCTCAGTCAACAGTTGGCTGGCAAATGCCTCTCAAGCAGGAGTTATGCTTGGTGCTCTTGCCTCTTGCCTAAATCATTTCTGTCCACAGTCCTCACAACGAGTTCCAGACCATGTTCCCTTCATGGGACTCTAAGGCTTGGGAGCCAGAGCCCCACATATATCACCTGCTCACAAAACTATTTGTCTATTGCTCTTCAAGCTACCGTTTTTCTGACCTCTCGTCTCTGAGGTACCAGAGTCTCTAAGGACCTTGAGTTTCTGAGGACTCCTTCTGACTGACCCTTGTTTCCTGTGACACACTTAATCCCTTTTGTATTCGCTGCAGCAATTGGATCAATCACCAGGGAAAAGATCTCATGAGTTTTATATAACTCAAAGGCTGTCTGGAAGGTCAGTCCTAGGAACACACAGTTGCTATAGAGAACATGACGAGCTACGTGGGAGCATGTAGCTGCAGGGCTAGTAAAAGCTAGCACTGGCTACTTTTCTCAATGTTGTGATCAAATGAATACCTGACAGAAACACCTTAAGAAAGAAAGGGCTTGCTTGGGCACACAGTTTGAAGTTACAGCTTATCACAGCAGGGAAGACATGGCGGCAGGGGTGGGAAGCAGGTGCTCACATTCCATCTGCAGTCTGCAGTCTGCAGTAAGGAAGCGGAGCACGGTGAACACTAGAACCCAGCTCACTCTCTATTTGTTTGGTATAGGACCCCAGCCTATGCAGAGCGACACAGGCAGAGTGAGTTTCTCATTAAAGTTTAAATGTTTCTGGAAACACCTTAATAGACACACCCATGTATGTGTTTCAATGGCAACTTAAAATCCAGTCAAACTTATCATGGAGATTAGCCACCACAGCCTCTCCTTGTGAACAAACCTCTTGTGGCAATCTCCTGTGGCAGGAGGGACCTGGTAGCATCCTCTGAGGTTCTTTGAACAGGGCATCAACTCACTGTGGAGGGCCCTACCTTCCCGTGGTAGAGCCTTCTACCCCATCATCGTCAGGGGTGGATTTGTGTGTGAACTTGGGAGAGGCAGAAACTCAAACCAAAGCAAATGCCACTATCTATTTGCAATGGTGTCATAGAGAGACCAAAAGCTGAGGTGGGTGGGTGTGGCACAGAGGGTTGTACTATGTGACCAGAGTCACAGGGCTTTCCTGGGTGGAATATAAGAGTTGAAGATCACTTAGGATGCACAAACACAAGGACAAAGACTCAGCCTCCCAGGGCCACAAGCAAGGAGAAAGGCTGAGAGTGCAAGGATCCAGAAATCTGAGAGCATAGCCTTTACCCAGGCCAGTGCTTCCCTAGGATTATCTTGTGAGGGCAGTAACATTGGACTGTCCAAGTGGCTACAGTGTGCCAATCTCTCTGTTAACTGGCTTGAGTGGTGACTCATACTGCAGACAGAATAATCGTTCTAGCAAGGAGCCAGTGGTTTCCGATCCCTGATGAGGACCCCTGGGTCATGGATTCTGCTTGTCCGAGCCTCTGTCTTGTGTGGCTCCTGGGGTAACAGTGAGCACTGAATGTTAACTTGTCTGATGCGTCAGTCATTTGCAGTGGTAATCTTCCTCCAGGGCCACAGAGGGGAACAGCTCCAGGTAGACTCTTCCCACCGCCCTGCAGAGGTGAGCCCTGGAAGACCTCTGGTCACCTCGTCCATACATGCGCTGGAGTCCTGCAAGGTGCTCAGCTCAAGGCCTGATTCCTGGTCAGACAGCCAGGCTGAACTCCCTGATGCTCCTAGTGCTTGGAACTGTGTTCCCTAGAAGCTCATCCCTCTCAGCCCTCAGGCTTGATGGATAACTGTGTGTCTTCCTTGTCCCCTTCCTCCTTGCCCTGCTTTCTTCTTCCTAACATCCCTCCCTTTCTCCCCCTTTCCTTTTCTTCATCTCTCTCTTCTTTCTTCTTTCTTCCCCCTCCCTTCCAACTTTCTTTCTGAAGTTTCTCAAGGCTAGAAAGCTAATGATGACTATACAGTCCTCTCTTCCTAGAGGAGAGGAAGGAATGCCTGAGGTAATGCCCAGTCTCTCAGGCAAGACAGAGTAGAATGGAGGACATACCCTGTAGTTGCATTTTGGTCAGGACAGCAGCTGAGGTCAGGCATACCCCTTGACCCCTGTTAGTCATTTAGATAGCAGTGACTCACTCTGCTGACATTTACCCATTTCTCCGCCATTTTTCCAAACCCTGCCCACCCACCCTCACTGGCTTTCTTTGGAGCCATGACTACCTATGGGACTGTCATTTACTCATACAGGATGACAGCTCTTCTTATCAGTGACCTCAAACAACTCACCTCTGAGTTATCATCTGTAAGTTCATTTCACATTTAATTGGGGAGCAGCCCCGGAGCATCTTCACATCTGGCTTCCATACTGCAGGACCGGCTTCCGGTCTCTAAGGTATCTGGTCTTTTGGGTGCCTGAACAAGTGAATTCTCTAGCAGCATGAAACATCAGCCAGAAGCAGGCACATAAGTCCATTCCTGCTCTGACAAACCTTGGAGATGCAGCAGGGGAGGTGTTTGTGGGCTACCAACTCCACTGTTCATCTGGCAGCTAGGCGCTTGTTTTCTCAGACAGCCTAGTCTGGCTGCGTGTGGATTTGCAATGCTGGTGACACTTTCCTCAAATGATGAATTACTTCCATCCTGGTCACCTCATCCAATGCTCTCACCCTCCTCTGACCCCGGTTTGCAAACCACAAATGAAAACAGCTGCTGTCCTGCTCCAGAGGCTTTCGGTCCTCCACGCATAAAAGTTTTTAATCAAATGACTTTGCCAACTCATTGCTGTCAAAGCCTCGAGCAGACAATTTGCTCTGGGCTCGGATGAGATAACCCACAAACAGAGATTGTGTCGAAATGGAATGCTCTTGTGAATGAGCAGCCGAATAACGGCTTCATCTGCCTTCTGCCGAGCCCTCAAGCCACCCGCCCAGGCACACCGCCAGGAAGTGCCCACAGCACTTCACCCTGACTCCCAGCACCACTCTTTGAAGGCCAACTGCAACGCTGGGAATCTTCTCCTGATCTCTGGGATTTGAAGGATGCTTGGGAGAGTTAGAATGGGTGCCAAATTTTCTACACCAGCATATTGGGCATAAACAACAGAGATGTCATAGTCTGCACAGCTCTTACAGGCCTTGGCATGACTTAGGAAAACCAAGCAGTCTCAAGAACGGTCAGAGGGTCTTGAGAGTACAGGTTAGCCCTTGGTGCCCAGCTCTTTGGCTGCTGGCTGCTCTTGTTTTGGGGGACAAGATTCCTTCTTTGTGCATCCCATGGCCTCCAGCTTTCTCTACACATATTTTAAATACCTTCCTTCAACCTAGTGCCCTTTCCCCATGAGCTCAGCACCCACCAGAAGCTTTGTGTCAGCAGGTCTGTGCTCACACAGCTCCTATGCCTCCCACAGATAAGCTAGAATTTATAAGGGTTTGTCAGCCCTGTGCCTGCCCCACTCTCCCTGAGGGTCTCTGAAGGACTCTGCCTTGGAGATTTTTGCAGTCCTTATAAAGTCCCCAAATACTGAGGTGACCCAACTTGTGGGGAGATCTGAATTACAGGGAATAGCTCACCTGGAGACAGGTGGCCAGATGACTTTGGGAGAGGGAACCTTGCCATTTGCTGTTTTTATACTTTTAGCATAGTGGGAATGGGAAGGAAAATAGACTGTCATCTGTGGCCAGAGTTTTCTACTATATGGCAAACATCTTTGCACCCACTTCATCTTCTCTCCCAGGGTCAGATCCACATTCTCAATTCCCTAGACTTCTAGACCTTGACTATATTACAGCCTCATGCTGGTTCCTCCTATGCCAGGAGGTAGGTACCAGGCATATACACCCTCAGAAGGGCCTGATGGGAGACGCACCTGCAGGTACTCTGTAGGCCTGCCAGGCTAAAGGACACTTGGGGAAGCTCCTAGATTAAGAAGAGGCTTCACCCTGGCCTTGCATGTTCAATACCTCAGCTTATGCACAAATCCCCTCCCCTCAGTCTGAATACTCTCTTCCCTTGAGCTTCCCCAGTCTCCTGCCCAGAGACTGGGGAACCAAGGCTCTGGTTTATTCTTGAACTCAGCAGCCTCCTGGGCAGCACTTCAGAACCAGTGTGTATGTGGGTTTTTTCGCTTTTGTTTTTGTTTTGTTTTGTTTTGTTTTTTGGAGACAGAGTTTCTCTGTGTAGCCCTGGCTGTCCTGGAACTTACTCTGTAGACCAGGCTGGCCTCAAATTCAGAAATCCACCTGCCTCTGCCTCCCAAGGGCTGGGATTAAAGGTGTGTGCCACCACCACCTAGCTATACCTAGTGTGTTATACACAAAGACACCTATCATTGCTGGAGCTTCAGACATGAGGCTGTTCATTAATAGCACATCCACCTACAGCACATCCACCTACATAAGCCCAAGCCTTCTCCCCTCTGTAGATGTCTAATGTAGTCCAGACCGCATTATATATATGCACATACATTGTATACATGTATATATAATGTGCTATATATATATATATATATATATATATATATATAGAACATATATGTATATATATATATATATATATATATATACAGATATATATGGATATATGGTAAAAACCATTCTCTAGTTTTACTTCTGGGTTTCTGTGGCTTTTTATAAATTGTTGCATGGCTGGGGTGTGTGTTTGTGTGTGCCTATGTGTGTGTGTGTGTGTGTGTGTGTGTGTGTATGTGTGTGTGTGTCTGCTTCTATGTGTGTGCCACAGGTTCCAGAAGCTCAGAGGCCACCCTACACTATTCATTCCACCTGATGCTACATACTGTCCCTTTTTGCTTTAACAGGGACCCATCTGTCTACCTGTTCCCCAGTCACCCTAATAAATCAGTGTGGCGAGAGAATAGGGAAAAAGGAGAGGCATCAAGATAAACACTTAAAGAAGCCAGTGGACAGAGAAAGACTGGAAACCCTTTAGCATCTGGGCTTCTTTCAACAAACAGAGCATGCTTGAGAAAAGCTTGAGGCATACAAACAAGGGAGAGCGGTGATGTGTACATGTCCTATCAGCCAGGGACCTGTTAC
This sequence comes from Apodemus agrarius, assembly GCA_964023405.1. NCBI lineage: Eukaryota > Metazoa > Chordata > Mammalia > Rodentia > Muridae > Apodemus > Apodemus agrarius. The sequence goes on along the minus strand of OZ030005.1, from coordinate 132,075,456 downwards.
CCAGAATTGCAGGGCTTTGCCCTCGGCTCGCTAGCCCACTCTTGCTCTCAGGAATGCTCTCCATTTCCTAATAAATGCTCTCTCTTCCTAACCATATTTCCCCTGTCTAATTCTTTGTCCTGCAACAGGAGACCATGGGTGCTTCTGCAGGGTTCTCCAGACTCTGTTCCACTCCCACAACACCAAGACTGTGTAAGATGGAGGCAGAGTTAGGAGGTTGAGTTGTCCCTTTCAGGAGAGAAGACATCTTGGATGTGATATTTTATTCTAGAATATTTCTGCTGCCAAAGCCTTAAGGATGTCCTCCTGCACTGTGCAGCCCTAGGTGTGATTCTGATCCTCCGAGGCTTGATGGCAGTTTCTGAAGATGAGAATGTCCTAAACTATGCAGTAGTGTGCCAGGAGGGCGAATTTTTCTCCATTAAAGTTAAAACTGGAATATGGTGGGTAAGTGTTGGGGTGTGTGTGTGTGTGTGTGTGTGTGTGTGTGTGTGTGTGTGAAAGAGAAAGAGAGAACCCACGCTTCCAGAAGCCTCCCCACTTCTTGCACCTCTCAGATTGTATCACCCACATCTCTGTGCCTTTGTGCACCCCTACCAAGATCCTTAACCTCCCTTCAGTGCAGGGTGCCCATGGGAAGTGGCCCAGCCCCAGTGATCATTCGTTGGCGGGATCCTGTCTCCTGGAGTGTGTAGAAGTCAAGGAAATGAGAACAAATGGGCTGATGACTCCCAGGAGAGGACAGATTACTCCTTGGAGCATTCCGAAGGAGGCAGTGTGGACTCCAGTGGGGATTTCCCTTGATTCATCTCCACGTCCATTGGAGACGAATCTCTCCATTTTAGTCCTCTAATTCTGCCATGAAGTCGCAAAATGTGGGCGTCCCATATGCTCTTTACAATAAATCACCCCTGGCAAAGTGTGCTGAGGAATGAATCACTTTTACTGCCGCTCTGACGTCCTCTGCTTCTCCAATACTCACATCTAATAACAAAGTCAGGGCTCTGCACCCCTCCTCTCCTTCCCTCTCCCCTCCACCCCCACCTCTCTCTTGGACTAACAGCATTGAAATGCTTTCTTGATTCAAAGGCACTTTGCAAAGAGAAGGTCTCTTCTTATCCATTAGCAGACCTATGCTTAAAAGGAAGGATCTTGATAATTCATCACCCAGATGAGAAGCAAGCACATCGTGTGATCCACCTTCTGGCTGGACTCCCAGCCACTGCTTCTCACCACGGCATCCAGTTCTTCCCTGCTCGGGTGGGACTCCTCTTAGGGCAGGCTCTGTGGAGTGTGAAGGGACAGTTGTCCCAAATAGCTCTTCCCCGGGGTCAGAGAGAACTCTTTGCAGCACATTTTCACTACACTAAATTTCAGCTAAATCACAGGCCCAGGACCATAATGGGAAGACATAAAAAGAGGCCCACAAAACACTCTGAATTTTTAGATTTTATTTAGGATATAAAAGAAATATTTATTACCATCCTACACATAATAAATAGTTCTTGCCATTTGTGCCCTCCCTGCAGCCTACCCCGTATTTTAGAGTGGAAATGGCTTGTACAAACCCTTGCCTCGCTCCTCTGCATGCCTCCACCAAACCCATGGAAGCAAATGAAGTCCTGCCCTTGCTCGCCAGCCTCAGCCGTAAATTGTTTCTCGCGCTGATTCATTTAGTCTCTGCTTCTTGGCCAGACTGAAATTTTGCAACTACTTGGAAAGTCAGGATAGCAAATCTAGGGCTGACATCTGAAGAGTGCTGGTCCTTGGGGGGCTCCTTGGCTGTTTGGACTTCATGTCTCCACCTTAACTCTAGCTGTAGATAGCAAATCTAAGTCTTGCCCGTACCCTTGGAGAACTCCCAGAGTGGGAAAGAGAAGTGGGCATGGACCATCCCGATCAGATGTCTAGTTACAGAAGAAAGCTGTGGGTCAGTGGAAGCTGTGCCCCTGCAGAATAGATCTGTCTATTTTAGTTGACCCCCATCTTCCCACAGTATCAATAAGACCTCTCACACAAGCCTCACATAAACACAGAAGCATCAAATGACAGCCCCACTTTATAATTGAGTCATAGAGAGGCAGTGAGCCCTCAGGCTGGTCCTGGAGCATGGGCAGGATGGCTTCCAGACTTGGGTGTCCAGCACAGCTTCACTGTCCTGGGGCAGCTGGTAAGAGATGAAACCCATTAGGGAGCTTTTCTTGGCTATGCTGAGGCACCCACCTACAGACATCAGTTTCCCAGTACCCACAGTACCTGGGGACATTTTTGCAAGCTCCTTTGAGACTCAGAAGAAGCAGCTTGCAAGGGCCACACATATGCATGCACCTTTCTGTGGGCCAGAGAGTACAGAGCTAGGTGGGCAAGCTCTTGAAACATAACAGCCCAGGTTTCTTCCCCTATTAGATAGATGTTCTCATGTAATAGAGGCCACGGGGTAGAGGGGTCAGATATGAAGCTGCTGGACCATAATGTGCTCCAGTCCCATTGACTGCTACTGGCATGATGTGGGAGGAGTGGCCTCCTAGGTCATCCTTGCTATCTGCACCCAGGGAGACTCTGCTCCAGCATCCTTGGGTGTGGAGCCAGTGATAAGCTAGATAAGGCTAGGGAGCTGGTATGGACAGGCAAGGGAATCAACATCCACCAGACCTAGCTGGGACCCGGGATGATCTCGGCTCTGCTCTGTGATTGCTGAGCTTAGTCGCCCCTGCAGAGGTATTACTATAATCCTATCTTCTTATTTTTCAGGCTGAGATAGGATGGAGAATATATAACCTGATTATGTACCATATAATGTATTAAGCCAGCAAGGCCTTAAAATTAAAACATTTAAAAAGGACTATCTAGGGAGGTAGTTAAAATCCATTTAAATCTTTATCAAATAATGAAAATATCTTCAGAAAAAAACATCAGCCTCTTAGCTACATGTTCGCTTCTAGGAATGCTTGTGTTTTTAATATGTCTAAAGGCAGATTTACAGGAAAGTGTCCTAAAGATTTAAAGCTCTTCTTGGCTACATGTTGCATAAGGAGACTGGGTGCAAGGTGAATTCCTTAAGGTATCTTGAACCATCAGATTTGGGACCTGTGAAACAAAAAGGGCATCCTGGAGTTGGAGGAGAGATGGTGTTCTGCTGGTCCTTGGTCCATTCCTTTTCTTTGAGGTACTTGGCTCTACTTTGTAGGCAGAATCAGTAGGGGCAGCCTGAGCCAAGTCTATCCTCCATGTCTGGCAGAATAGAATGTCATTTCTAAGTATGTTTCGCTTTGATGATGGCAACTTAGTAGGTCCTCTGAAGACAGCACTGGGTTTAAAGTGTCATTCCAGGACTTCCATAGAAGATTTGGGACATCTGATACCATTTCAGCACTAGCTTGTAGGAGTCACCACAGCCTGACCTTGTCAGACAGCCTTAGCTCCATCTCTAGGTGGCCCTACTCATCTGTTCCTGCCTATAGAGTCCCAATCCAGAGCTTTGCTCAGTAATCTAGACAGTGTTAACCAGAAATGTACAGACATGTGGACCCGGGCAATGCTGAATACTGGGAGGAGGTCCAGAGAGGCAAGTGTGTGGGTGTGTATCAGGGATGCAGGATCTCGTCTCAGGGGAAACTTGGGCCTATGTCAGTGTGCTTTGAACACTCCTGTTCTCAAAGGATGGATGGGTGCTACAGGGAAGAGCTGTGTGTGTGAGTGACATGAGTTAACACACTGAACGCTGATGAAGAAGCAAGCAAGAAGTATGAGCTTTCACATTTTGACACAGGTGGAGCGAGTTTGACACATGTCCATGTGATCTACCCATAGCTGAGTCCAGGACTGCCTCACAAATAAGAGCTGTTTCCCAGTGCCAATGTAGGCATATTTTCATCTATCCCAACACTTTTTCTAATTTTTCCCACTCTGGAAAATGCAGGTGTTTGATAATTAGGGTCTCAGAAATTTGAATTATGCAATATCTTTTAGAAATACTTATTTTATTCTGCTATAAAAAGCATTTTTTAAATGAGCGTGTAAACCAAAAACATCTTGGGGCTGTTATATAAATGGAGCCATGAGATTACAGCGGTATGAGCAGTGTTCAGCGGTGTGAGCATTATGCTGTGGTGTGAGTATTATTTGTAGTGTGAGCAGTACTCAGTGGTGTGAACAGTCTTTGGTGGTCTGAGCAGCATGGCAACAGCTTTGAGGGGTGTTTTTCAGGTTGGGGAAGCGCTGAAGGAGCTCCAATAGGGGGCTGAAAATTAGCCACAATCGCTGCAGGAAGGACTCTCTAATGGGGGGCCAGGACTGAAGTGACTGCAGTGCTGTCTTCATGTGGCCCATGGAGCTGTTCACTTCCAATGCCTCCTCCCAATGAACTGTGGGTGCAGCTCAGTCCTGAACTGGGTGGGTACTCTTTGGGATGGGAGGTGGGGGCTGTCTTTTCAAACTAAATGTTTACTTACTTTTCACAAAATGATTCAAGAAATCACAAAGGATGGCACTGGGTAAATGCCTTGATGGTACGAGAGCTTGTTCTACAAACATGAGGACCCGGGATTAAATAAATCTTCAGGACCAGTTATGAAAGCTGAGCATGGCCTCATGTGTCTGTAACCCCAGCACTGCAAGGCGAGAGAAGTCGTGAGAGCTCACTGGCAAGCTAGGCCAGTCTAAACCACAAACATCCAAGGCAATAAAGCAGACCACAATAGAAGAAAACGCCCAACTTCTGCACACACACATATGGGTTCATGTACCCGTACACCTACATAGGTAAACTACCCATCACACACACACACACACACACACACACACACACACTCAGACATAAACACACAGGCACACAGGTACACACGCACACACACACACACACACACACACACACACAGCGTCTCAGTGAGTTCTATCACACAACTAAAGAAGTAGCTTGTCCCACCCTGATCTATTGATACACCTACTTTTCATCATATTGCTATGCAGTCTGCATCTCAACGAGACACATGCTTCCTGTTGTTATGGACATCCACCTTAGAAGGCCACTCAGACACAGTCTAGGGCCCACTGAAAGTCTATTCCAGCTGGCTGGGACTACACTCAGGTATTTGTAGTACTGAGTGTTTAGAACCAGGGATTTTTAAAGGTAAAAACCACATCCTGGTATCTTGATCAGTAGCTATCCTAGTTATAAGTAAGCAGTTTCACAGACACTAAGATTAGCAGTTAGCTAGAGGAAGAGATTTGCACAGGCAGGCAGTTTAACAGAAGCCAAGTAGCTGGGATATCTTGACCTCTGATTCCTAGACTAGAATTGGGTAACTTTCCATGAGGTTTGCCATTGAGGACATCAAAATGGTTTCAACACCAGTGTAAGATGGAGGAAACCTTCTACTGTCTTGTCTTGCTAGATCCAGGTTTTGGAGAAACTCACTTGCTCTTTCCTTGGTGTTTGCTCCTATCCTCCATTTACACTTAGGTCTCAGACCCACTTTAACTCTGATCTATGAGCACAGTGAGCTGTGGCCACAAGTTTGTGGGAGCCTAGAGATTTTCAGGTACTCCAAAAGCCTCCTGTTTTCCTCTGAGTCCCCAGAAACATTGGCTTAGAAATATGCTCTGTTTCTACCTGTATTTAGGTTTATTTATGGAGTTCCATATCTTCCATTGTTTTGCTAAATTGTGTTCCAACAATACACTGTTTTAATCAGAGGCTTTATCATATTTTTAATATTTTTACTAGATATGATTAATATCTAGTAAGTCTCCCTTCATTGTTCGATCTTTACATTTTAAAGCTATTTTACATTTTTAATATAAAATTTAGAAAATACTTATTTGATTTCAGAAAAAATCCTTATTAGCATTTTTATTGATACACCATGAAACTTATACATTAACCTAATGTATAGTTTTAAATAGAACTCTTCAGGAATAGGGGTTCTGGCTCTATTCTGGTGAATACCACATTTTAGGGAGTATTTGCATTTTTGCTGGGTAGGGCACTTGTCCAGTGTGTGTGAGGCTCTGAGATCAATCTAGACCCTGAATATATCCCCATCACTGCAGAAACAAAACAAAATAAGCAATCCAAGCAGAAGTACAGGTTTTCCTCATGTACTTTAATTTTCTTGTCTATATTTTTCTTCTGAATTGCCATTTAGATGGTGTCTTCCTATCTGCCGTGTCAGGCTTTGCTCGTAATTGAGCACATAGAAAGACAGTCCATTATCCTCTTCCATGAAGTGCTAAGACTAACCAGACCAGACCCTGCTTAGCTTCAGATGCATTCAGGGCAGTATGGCTCTAGACACGCATCCTCATCTTACATCCAATTCCTGTCCTGGATCCCTTGTTTTGCTCTTGAAAACTTATTCATGGTGGGGTTAGGGGGAGGGTGTTTGAATAAAAACATCCTCCACAAGTTCACACATTTGAAGACTGCAGACTTAGAGGTCCCTGGCTGGTGATGCTGTTTGGGAAGGCTATGGAACTTTCGGGAGGCGAAAGCATGCTGTGAGAAGTATGCCGTTGGGACTGGCTTTACTTGTTTATAAGGCTACCCCACTTCCTGTTCTCTGTGCCTCATGCCTGCATTTAAAGATGTGAACTCTCAAGGTTCAGTCCCGTGTCCATGCCTGCTTCTTGTTGCCACGCCTCTGCACTGCAGACTCTTAGCCTTCCAGAACCCTTCCTGATATAGTTATCTCTGGCCATGTGTCTTATCCCAGCAACAGAAAAGCACCAGACCCAGGCAGCTTTGGTGAAACATTTCACTTTACTGTTCCTTCCTCTGGCTTTTCCAGGATGCCCTTACCTTCTGCAGTCAAAGGAGTTTGGTTTCAACCTGGACAAGGGACCGAGGCACATAGTTTACATACCAAAGCAGACCTGGCTTTCAGGTTTCCTCAGTCTTTGCCTAGCCATACCCTGCCCCCAACCCTGAACTTTCCCACCCATGGGGTGGTTTGCCCTTCTCTGAGAGGCTTTTCTCTATATAACCCAGACACTTTTGGTTTCTCCTTCTCTTTTTCTCTCTCTGCACATGCTCACTTCCCTCTTTTTCTCTCCCTCCTCTACTCCCCACCCCTTTCCCCATGTTGACTTCTCTGACCTTGATTCTTGGGGCCAGTGAACTTGATTACCTGAGAGTGTAAGACTCTAGGGAGCCTTATCTTACTGGGGACATCCTGAGTGAACAACACAGAGCTGGGATTCGATGCAAAAAACAAGAGGAATTTATTGTTTCAACATGCTGCAGTCACTCTGCACATGGAGAGAGAGAGAGAGAGAGAGAGAGAGAGAGAGAGAGAGAGAGAGAGAACAACCCTGCACAGCCCATCCAGTGAGCCTTTATACAGTTCTCAGGGCAGCTGCCATTAGGCACAATGTGGTTGGCAGAACAGTGTGACTTTTAAACTGATTGGTCTCTAGGGAATGAGGTAGGTGGCCAATGGTTGGCTCTGGGAAGGTGGCCCGTGGTCAGTCCCTCCTCCCTATGGTATAAGGAATATAATTTAGCCCCTCCCTTCTGGAGGGGAGGGGTGCCTATGTTCTTAATGATATTTTCCTTACAGGTGGGAAGGGATCTGGTGGAATTTTCCAAAGTTTCTGAGCTGACCTCTTCAAGAGCAGCTTCCCAAAATATAATATAATCTGGTTTAAATTGGCTCATTTAACCAGCTGCAGAGAAATAACATTATCAAAGGGGACTTTCCTTCCATTCCCACCTTCTATTACTTTTTATCCTCTGACTTCTGTAACTAATTCCTAGGTGCAGAGACAATGGCTGGTCTTGCCACACCTGTTTTCCCAACAACCAAGAGGCCTGCTTAGAACTGAGAAGTGTTTCTATGCCCAGCGCTTTACTGGTTTTTGACTACTAGTTTCTGGGGATGAGATATATTTTCTTCTTTGAGGCTAGCACTCAACCATTTTAGTCAGGGTTTCTATACCTGTAGAAAACATCATGACCAAGAAGCAAGCTGGGAAGGAAAGGGTTTATTCAGCTTACATTTCCACATTGCTGTTCATCACCAAAGGAAGTCAGGACTGGAACTCAAGCAGGCCAGGAACCAGGAGCTGATGCAGAGGCCATGGAGGGATGTTACTTACTGGCTTGATCATCTTGCTTTCTTATCGAACCCAGGAATACCAGCCCAAGGATGGCACCACCCACAATGAGCCCTCCCACCCTTGATCACTAATTGAGAAAATGCCTTACAACTGGATCTCATGGAGGCATTTCCTCAAGGGAGGCTCCTTTCTCTGTGATAATTCCAGCTTGTGTCAAGTTGACACACAGAACCAGTCAGTACCTGACTGCTGTGATATCCTAGTGAGAGTTTATAATGACATGGCTTCCTCAGAGCATAATTTGACTGCTGGTGACATGGCCTTTTACATGTGTAGTCACAGTAGTGACTATACTGATGCTCCATTATAGGAGGAATGCTGTTCTATATTCACCCCCAAAGGATTTTTTAGGTACAGATCAACTACAGGATTCCAGAGTTTACAAGCTGAGTTACGTCCATGGTTCCAGCCTGATAAAGTTCAAAGGCCTCCTCTGGTTTGTCTTTACATCCTAAGGTGGAGAATCAAACTCTTGTTTCTGGGCCTTCCAAGGTTTGTTTACATTTAAAACTCCCAGCAAAGTACATTGCGGGGAATTTTCACTGGTCAGCCCTGGGCTTTCCTTTCTTGTACTGAACTAAAGCTGTACACGCTGTGCAGTCTCCCGACTATTGTCTTTGCAAATAATCATCTATTCTCCTGCATTTCCACCAGCTGCTGATTTCTATCATGTTACACAAGTCAACCATGCCTTTACTGTGGCTTCTTATAGAAACACCCTACGCTTCTCAGAGAACAACAGCACTTGGTGGCCTCTCAGGATTATTTCCTTGTGTTTGTTGATGAAAGAAGATGAAGTGATCCCTCCTGAGGGGAGCGGAGAGACAGGATAAGGAATGCACAGAGGCCTGCTGAAGACCAATCCACGAATTTGACTCAGTATCCAGATGATGTGAGTGAGGTTTTCCAGAGAAGTAGACTCAGAGTAATACATTCATAACTTTGGGAGGCGCAGAGGCCCAGGAGCCCGAGAGTGGTCCCCGTCGGGCCACGTTCCCACAGCGAGGGCCGCCATGGCCTTCTCCCAGGTGCAGTGAACTGGCTTTCCAGCGAGTCGAAGCCCGAGTTCTACAGCGAGGAGCAGAGGCTGGCCCTGGAGGCCCTGGTGGCCCAGGGTCGCGACGCCATCTACAAGGTGCTGAAGCGCGAGAACATCCGCGACTTTCTTTCGGAGCTGGAGCTTTCACGTATCGTGGAGGCCATCGAGGTGTACGACCCGGGTTCTGAGGACCCGCGAGTCTCAGGCCGTCGCCCCGAACGCCAGGACAATGGGCGCGTGGATGCCAGCGAGGATACCAGCGCGCCGGGCGGGCCCCCAGCCATGGCTGAGCCGCCGCCCTCGCTGGAGTACTGGCCCCAGAAGTCGGATCGCTCCATCCCACAGCTGGACCTGGGCTGGCCTGACACCATTGCCTACCGAAGAGTGACCCGGGCCAGCGTCTACATGCAGCCACCCATCGACGGGCAGCCGCACATCAAGGAGGTAGTGCGTAAGATGATCAGCCAGGCGCAGAAGCCAGGGCTTACAAATGGAGACCCAGCGAAGTTAGGTTTCTTGCCCAAGGCCACACAGCAAGAAGAAAGAGGAGCCAAGTTTCATGATGCCCGATTGACCCTACATCTTTCTTGTCAGATCCTGCCTTCACACTCTGGAGTCTGGGCCTGCCACTTGGCTCCTGGAGAATAGAGGCCGCTTAATGAGGTATTTATTAAATAACAACTGTATGCCAAGTGCTGAACAGTAAAAAAAAAAAAAAAAAAAAAAAAAAAAAACTTTGTATATGTATTTTTATAATAATTATAATAAAAATGGGGTTTACTGGATTTGAGGCTGGGCAGGGCTACCATGGCCATGTGCATGCTTGATAGCTTGGAAAACCAGTACCTGCTGAGTTCAGGACTTTGAAAGCCTCAGAACAAGGGATTGATGACACAGTCTCAGTCTAAGGCCAACCACGGGATACATGCACTAAAGCATCCTTGTGGCAGGAGTCGGGGGTGGGGGTGGCGGTGGGGGGCTCGCTGCTGCAGAAGTATCTTCTGCAGGAGGACCTAACTGAGGACTACCCAAGAGACCAAGGATTGCTGGTGCAGACAATGCCAGCCAATCAGGAACTGCTGTTTAGAAGAGGCACTTCCTTGGGATCAATGGGGCACCGGTGGAGGGTATTAAAGGAGCTTGCAGATATTGCCTGCAGCTTCCCATCCAGCTGGTGGTGGGGAAGCCGGACCCAACCAGCGTGCCAGGTGCTCAGACCCAGCCGGCGGCGGAACCAGGTACCCGAGACAGCCCGAGCTTAAGACCTTCGGGGACTCAGGCCTGGAGCGGGAGTTGGGCACAGAGTAGCGGCTGCGCTCTGCACTCGCGGGGCGGACCCCGAGCTCCCTGCAGGCAGCTGCCATATTGCCTGCAGCTTCCCATCCAGCTGGTGGTGGGGAAGCCGGACCCAACCAGCGTGCCAGGTGCCCAGACCCAGCCGGAGGCGGAACCAGCCTCCCATCCAGCCGGTGGCAGGGAAGCCAGACCCAGCCAGCTTCCCAGCAGCTTGGGACCAGCAGGCGGAACCAGATAACTGAGATATCCCAACTTTAAGACCCCTAGGGAAACAGGATAACAGACAGCAAACCCTGAGCAGGAGCAGTGCACAGCAGCCGCCCAACAGGCAGAACCAAGTACCTGGGATATCCTGAGTTTAAGACCTCGGGGGACTCAGGCCACCTGTCAGCAATCTGTGAGCAAGAGCCCTGCAGGACAGTGGTCCAGGTATCCCAGTCGCTGGGAAATAGCCTTACAACCCCACAGGAGGGTCAAGCACCAGCTAGTATCTACAGGATCAACTAACACCACAGTTAACCAGATGGCAAAAGGCAAACGTAAGATCGCTAATAACAGAAATCAAGGCAGTATGGCGGCATCCGAACCCAGTTCCCCGACAGCAATAAATCTTGGATACCCCGAAACACCAGAAAAACAAGACTCAGATCTGAAATCACTGGTCAGGATGCTGATAGAGGAACACTTAGATAAATCTCTTAAAGTAATACATGAGAAAATAGATCAAAAGCTAGAAGCCATTACAAGGCAAACACAATTAAATCCCAGATATCTCAACACACCAGAAAAACAAGACTCAGATCTAAAATCACTGGTAAAGATGCAGATTGAGGATCACTTAGATAAATTTCTTAAAGTAATAGAGGAGAAAATAGATCAAAAACTAGAAGCCCATACAAGGCAGACACAAAAATCACTTAAAGAAATCCAGGAGAATATAGAGCAAAAAATGAATCCCAATAAGGGGGAGAAACAAAAATCACTTAAAGAAATACAAGAGAACATGGGTCAACGAGTAGAAGTCATAAAAGAGGAAACAAAAAAATCCCTTAAAGAATTACAGGAAAACACAAACAAGCAACTGAAAGATCTGAGCAAAACCATACAAAATCTAAAAACAGAAGTAGAAACAACTAAGCAATCGCAAAGGGAGACAATGTTGGAGATAGAAAACCTTGGGAAGAAATCAGGAGTCATAGATGCAAATATCAACAATAGAATACAAGAGATAGAAGACAGAATCTCAGATGCTGAAGATACCATAGGAACCATGGATTCAACAATTAAAGAAAATGCAAAATGCAAAAAGCTGGTAACCCAAAACATTCAGGAAATCCAGGACACAATGAGAAGACCAAACCTAAGGATTATAGGGATAAAAGAGAATGAAGATCTACAACTTAAAGGGCCAGCAAATATCTTCTACAAAATTATGGAAGAAAACTTCCCCAACCTAAAGAGAGAGATGCCCATGAATATACAAGAAGCCTATAGAACCCCAAATAGACTGGACCAGAACAGAAATACTTCCCGTCACATAATAATCAAAACCCCAAATGTACTAAACAAAGAAAGAATATTAAAGGCAGTAAGAGAAAAAGGACAAGTAACATATAAAGGAAGACCTATCAGAATTACACCAGACTTCTCACCTGAGACCATGAAAGCTAGAAGATCCTGGGCAGACCTCATGCAGACCCTAAGAGAACACAAACTTCAGCCAAGACTACTATACCCAGCAAAACTCTCAATTGACATAGATGGGGAAACCAAGATATTCCACGACAAAACCAAATTTGCAAGATACTTATCTACAAACCCAGCCCTACAAAGGATAATAGGGGGAAAATACCAACACAAGGGGGGGGGAACAACACCCCAGAAGAAACAAGATAGAAACCCCATCTGATCCAACCCAAAAGAAGAGAACCACTCAAATACAAATAATAATAATAATGCCCAAAATGTCAGGAAGTAATAATTACTATTCCTTAATATCTCTTAATATCAATGGACTCAATTCCCCAATCAAAAGACACAGACTAACAGACTGGATATGGAAACAGGACCCTACATTTTGCTGCATACAGGAAACACATCTCAGTGTCAAAGACAAACACCACCTTAGAGTAAAAGGCTGGAAGACAGTTTTACAAGCAAATGGTCCCAGGAAACAAGCTGGAGTAGCCATTCTAATATCAGATAAAATTGACTTTCAACCTAAAGTCATCAAAAGAGACACAGAAGGTCACTTCCTGCTTGTCAAAGGGAAAATCCACCAAGAAGAATTCTCAATACTGAACATCTATGCGCCAAATGTAAGGGCACCCTCATTCGTAAAAGAAACTTTACTAAAGCTTAAAGCACACATCGCACCTAACACAATGATTGTAGGTGACTTCAACACTCCACTCTCCTCAATGGACCAATCAGGAAAGCAGAAATTAAACAGGGATACAGTGAAACTAATTGAAGCTTTGGACCAATTGGATTTAACAGATATATATAGAACATTCCATCCTAAAGCAAAAGAGTATACCTTTTTCTCAGCACCGCACGGTACCTTCTCAAAAATTGATCATATAATTGGTCACAAGACAGACCTCAACAAATACAAGAAGACGAAACTAATCCCATGTCTCCTATCGGATCACTATGGAGTAAAAGTGGTCTTCATTAGCAAGAAGAACAACAGAAAGCCCACATACACATGAAAACTGAACAATACTCTACTCAATGACACCCTGGTCAAGGAAGAAATAAAGAAAGAAATCAAAGACTTTTTAGACTTCAATGAAAATGAAGGTACGACCTACCCAAATCTCTGGGACACAATGAAAGCAGTGATAAGAGGAAAACTCATAGCCCTGAGTGCCTCCAAAAAGAAACTGGAGAGAGCATACACTAGCAACTTAACAGCACACCTGAAGGCCCTGGAACAAAAAGAAGCTAACTCACCCAGGAGGAGTAGAAGAGAGGAAATCATCAAACTAAGGGCTGAAATCAATCAAGCAGAAACAAAGAGAACCATACAAAGAATCAACAAAACCAAGAGCTGGTTCTTCGAGAAAATCAACAAGATAGATAAACCCTTAGCTAGACTAACCAAAGGGCACAGAGATAGTATCCAAATTAACAAAATTAAAAATGAAAAGGGGGATATAACAACAGAAACAGAGGAAATTCAAAAGATCATCAGATCCTACTACAAAGGCCTATACTCAAAACAACTGGAGAATCTGGAGGAAATGGACAATTTCCTAGACAGATACCAAATACCAAAATTAAATCAGCATCAAGTAGATCAGCTAAACAGTCCCATAACCCTTCAAGAAATAAAAGGCCTCCCAACCAAAAAAAGTACGGGACCAGATGGTTTTAGTGCAGAATTCTACCAGACCTTCAAAGAAGACTTAACACCAATACTCTTCAAACTATTCCACAAAATAGAGACAGAAGGGACACTGCCCAACTCGTTCTTCAAAACCACAATTACACTGATACCTAAACCACAAAAAGATCCAACAAAGAAAGAGAACTACAGGCCAATTTCTCTTATGAATATTGATGCAAAAATACTAAATAAAATTCTTGCCAACTGAATCCAAGAGCATATCAAAACGATCATTCACCATGATCAAGTAGGCTTCATTCCAGGAATGCAGGGATGATTCAATATACGGAAATCCATCAATGTAATCCACTACATAAACAAACTAAAAGAAAAAAACCACATGGTCATCTCATTAGGTGCTGAGAAAGCATTTGACAAAATTCAGCATCCTTTCATGCTAAAAGTCTTGGAAAGAGCAGGAATTCAAGGCCCATACCTAAACATAGTAAAAGCAATCTACAGCAAACCAGTAGCCAACATCAAAATAAATAGAGAGAAACTTGAAGCATTCCCACTAAAATCAGGGACTAGACAAGGCTGCCCTCTCTCTCCATATCTTTTCAATATAGTACTTGAAGTTCTAGCGAGAGCAATTAGACAACATAAGGAAGTCAAAGGGATACAAATTGGAAAGGAAGAAGTCAAAGTATCATTATTTGCAGATGATATGATAGTCTACTTAAGCGATCCAAAAAACTCCACCAGAGAACTTCTACAGCTGATAAACAACTTCAGCAAAGTGGCTGGTTATAAAATTAACTCAAGCAAATCAGTAGCCTTATTGTACTCAAAGGACAAGCAGGCTGAGAAAGAAGTTAGGGAAATAACACCCTTCACAATAGCCACAAACAACATAAAGTACCTTGGCGTAACTCTAACCAAACAAGTGAAAGATCTGTATGACAGGAACTTCAAGTCCCTGAAGAAATAAATCGAAGACCTCAGAAGATGGAAAAATATTTCTTGCTCCTGGATTGGCAGGATCAATATAGTAAAAATGGCCATCTTGCCAAAAGCAATCTACAGATTCAATGCAATCCCCATCAAAATCCCAACTCAATCCCAACTTCATAGATCTAGAAAGAGCAATTCTCAAATTCATCTGGAGCAACAAAAAACCCAGGATAGCTAAAACTATTCTCAACAATAAAAGGACTTCTGGGGGAATCAATATCCCTGACCTCAAGCAGTACTACAAAGCAATTGTGTTAAAAACTGCATGGTATTGGTACATCAACAGGCAGGTAGATCAATGGAATAGGATTGAAGACCCAGAAATGAACCCACAGACTTATGGTCACTTGATCTTTGATAAAGGAGCCACAACCATCCAGTGGAAAAAAGATAGCCTTTTTAACAAATGGTGCTGGTTCAACTGGAGGTCAACATGCAGAAGAATGCGAATTGACCCACTCTTATCTCCTTGCACTAAGATCAACTCCAAGTGGATCAAGGACCTCCACATAAAACCAGACACACTGAAACTATTAGAAAAGAAACTTGGGAAGACCCTGGAGGACATGGGCACAGGGGGAAAGTTCCTGAACAGAACACCAATAGCTTATGCTCTAAGATCAAGAATTGACAAATGGGACCTCATAAAATTACAAAGTTTCTGTAAGGCAAAGGACACTGTCAGAAGGACAAAATGGCAACCAACAACGTGGGAAATGATCTTCACCAACCCCACATCCGACAGAGGGCTAATATCCAATATATACAAAGAACTCAAGAAGTTAGACCCCAAAGAACCAAATAACCCTATCAAAAAATGAGGTACAGAGCTAAACAAAGAATTTTCACCAGAAGAAATTCGGATGGCCGAGAAACACCTTAAGAGATGTTCAACATCATTAGTCATCAGGGAAATGCAAATCAAAACAACCCTGAGATTCCACCTCACTCCAGTCAGAATGGCTAAGATTAAAAACTCGAGAGACAAGTGCTGGCGAGGATGTGGAGAAAGAGGAACACTCCTCCACTGTTGGTGGGATTGCAAAATGGTAAAACCGCTCTGGAAATCAGTGTGGCGGTTCCTCAGAAAATTGGGCATGCCACTCCCAGAGGACCCTGGCATACCACTCCTGGGCATATACCCAGAGGACTCCTCTGCATACAACAAAGACACATGCTCCACTATGTTTATAGCAGCCTTGTTTATAATAGCCAGAAATTGGAAGGAGCCCAGATATCCCTCAAAAGAGGAATGGATACAGAAAATGTGGTATATTTATACAATGGAGTACTACTCAGCAATTAAAAATAATGAATTCATGCAATTTGTAGGTAAATGGTTAGATCTGGAAACTATCATCCTAAGTGAGCTAACCCAATCACAAAAGAATACACACGAAATGCAATCACTGATAAGTGGATATTAATGAGCCCAGAAGCCCTAAATACTCAAGGCACAATTAGCAAGTCAAATGACTCTCAAGAAGAAAAAAAGGAGAGGACCCTGGGCCTGTAAAGATTGGATCCAGTATTGTAGACCCAGAATAGAGAAATCGTGGGGGGGGGAAGAGTGGGGAATAGCATGGGGGGGAGAGGAATTATGGGACATATGGTGGGGGGTAACTGGGAAAGGGGAAAGCCTTTGGAATGTAAACAAAGAATATAGAATAAATAATAAAAAAAATAAAAAATAAAAAAAAAATAAAGGCGCTTGCTGCCGTGCTCAGATGAGCTTGCTACAGTGTTTCTCACCTGCTCCCGGAGACTGTGTCATTGACTCTGTGCCACCTTACCTCCAACCCCCAATGGCAGGTAGGATCAGGCAGTAAGTAGTCCAGGGTACAGGCAACATCTGGCACCCAATGTGGACCTCAAATTCATAACCCTGAGATTAAGAGTCTCGTGCTTTACTTGCCAAAGAAGCTGGCTCTAATGCTTAGGGTGATGGCGGCAGTGGCGGGTGCAGCCACATGCTTTCAAGTGTGGGAGCATTCTTTGTTTACCTTTTTATGCCATCTGAACCTCCAAACAATTGGATGATGCCACCTATGTTCAGGTCAGGTTTTCACATGCCCATGGGAAACATCTTCTCAGGCATATAAAGAGCCAATGCTCAATACTGTCCATTTAACAGTCAATATTCACCATTGCTCTGGTCTTCTACATCCCTCAAAGAGGAGTAACCTAACGCATCAGCTAATCATTCAGGAAAACTTTGTAACTTTGGATTTTTGTCCAGTCAATCAGCAGATTGCAAAAATTTTGCATGTGCCTTACCAGACAGCATTCATGACTGCTCTGATTCTGTACAGACCTAACTTGTAATTCTTTATTTCTTAAACAACTGCTACTTTCATTTTCTTTCTGTGTCACACTTGTTTTCAACTCACACTCCATTTACTCTGTTGCTTTCTGATATCAGGAATAACAAGCTAGCTGCTTCTGCTATTGCATGGATGCATTGCCTGGGTGCAGAGAGATACTGTTATTATGAGTTCTATTGACTCATTTATGAGTGGTCAAAGAAGAAAAGGTTGTCCCTGGCACACACAGTTCTGGCATCTAACTGGACCCTATCCTATAAATTCTGATTTTCAAATTTGGTTCTACGAAATGACAGACTTTCCCATGGAGGTGTGTCTGCTACCTATAGCACCAGAAGGCATGGGGCAGATGGCAGAGACCGGGGAAGTGGGGAGCAGAGAAAATCCATAATGGTGAGAGCTGCTCTGACAGAGTGGACCCCTGAGCAGGAAGAGAACAGTGGTACAGTTAGCAATGGGCATTTAACTCGTTTTGGGTGTGATTTAACCCAAGGCCTGGACAGCCTTGAAAGTCCATCTGTGGCCTGTATTCCACTCGCCTGTGGTTGTTAAGTCCACTGCAAAGTAGCAATTGCAGCAAAGAAGTGGGGGTGGAGGAGCGATTCTCATTTCGTTCTGGGGTCTCCAAGCAGATTGCTCAAGTTAGAGCTAGGACACTTGGAGAATACACAAGCATTTGAATAATGAACAGGTCAGAACAGCTGAGGCAGCGTGAAGAAAGTCTTAAGATGTTATAATCCTGTAATACCCAGAGCCGTATAAAGCTGCTGAAAGAAGAGGGAGACCAGTGAAGCAGAAAAGAAATAACCACACTCCACCCGCACATGGCCTCCCTGCTCCTCTGGGGGACCAGGAGAAGGTGCGGAAGTCAAGACAGCCAATGAGAACACTGAGGGTGGGGCTTTGGGGTCCTCACATCACTCGATTAAATCTAGCCAGACACTTTGTGGGGCTACTCAAAAAAAGCACAGAAGCTAGAAGGTAAAACAACTAAGGAATCCAGGATCTTGTTTCTTGATGGGAGTAGTTCATTAGCTGTTGTGTGTTTATTCAAAGTATAAGCAGAATAGCAGCAGCAGCAACAACAACAACAACAATAACAACAATGGGCATATTCTAGTCTAGATGAAACTAAATGGATGTTTAACAGTTTCCAAAGCTTTTAACTGACTGGTGAACCTGGGACCTCAAATACTAGGGCCAACTTATTTAAAGAAAAATTTTATTGGGCGTAAATGAAAGTGATTCAGAAGGGTAAAAAACTGCACAGAAAATGATAAATTAAGAGTATTTTGGTTTTTTGGACAGAAAGGGAACACGTGATTAACCAAGGTTTAATTCATAACTAAGTATTAAAGGACTCAAATGTGCTGATATTTAAGAAGATATGAAGCAAAATAAGATACCAGTTTTATTAATTAGAAAGATTTCTAAAAAGTACTAGGCATATTCCATCAAGGAACAATGAAGCAAGTATCTTCTTGCTACTGAAGGACTATTAATTGGCTCATATGCTTTTGACTTTCATAATTTGATTAAAATGTCTTTTGTTTGTATCTGTCTTAAGAAACAGTCATATTGACAAAGAATTCTATTTGCAAAGATATTCATAACAATATTATCCACAGTAATGGAACAAGAAATAAAAAAAAAAACTTATGTCCAACAATAGGGGAATAATTAAATTGTGTTGTATTCCATCCGAGATAATTACATAGCTATTAAAATGCTTCTCTAAAATCGTCAATGACTTGTAGAAAGTTTTACAATGCAGTATTAAGTGAAAAAAAAAAGTAAGGATATAAAATTGCACATGCAGTATAATCTCAATTATGTAAATATATGTGCATAGACTAGAAGAAAATGCAGATGGATTTCACAGTGCTTACCCCTGGGTTACGGCACTGTGGTCTTTAAAAGATGTCTCATCTTTATACTTTCACATGAGTGTATATGACTTCCAAAGCTAATAGCAACGGGAAGGAAAACCAATGGGAGTGCTTGAAGATGAAGGGCTGAATGAGCTAAGCACAAGCTGACTTGTGAGCTCTTCTCAAATGCTGACATTATGGCGTGGATCACACCTGCCATAGGCCCAGCCTCCACAAGCTTCTACACAATCAAGCATTTCAATTCCACTTTCCATTTGATGAAAGAGGAAGCCCTCACTGGACAGGGAGTCTTCAGCTCATAGGAAGGCCCTGGGTGCCAGCACCTAGAAGTCTCAGGTCTTATCATTATGCCAGCTGGATCCCTATGAAAAGGACAGGCTCTGGTAAAGCCAGAAGCAGCTAGCTTGCTGGAAGGTGGGAAAATGACACCCAGGGGCTTGCCCTTACTTCTGAACCTTTCCTTTGTACTGGATACTTCATGGACTCACTCATATAGCCCTCTACTCTGGTTTAGCATGGGGAAGAAGCCAAGAATGGGGTTACTGGGATCGCTCATGGGCTTTGTGATCAACACTGTATGACTGGGAGGCAAGAAACCTCGGAGCCTGTTTGAACCAATGAGCAGGCTCGTGAGGACGCATAGTCTCTAGTGCAGCTAGTTTCATCTGTGAATATCCAGTAAACACAGGTGAGCCGCGTTCCTCAGTGATGACACTGTGGTCTCAGTTTTATGTGTGTATGTGTGTATGTGAGCATGCCCATGTATCTTACCTTAGATATATACTATGGTCTTCAGCCTCTATCCTTTCTTCCCTTCCTTCCCCGTCTCACCCCTCCCTCTCTTTCCTCATCTGTACCACTGGTATTCCTTCCTTCATTTCTTCTGTCTTCCCTCCTTCCTCCCCTATTTACCTTCCTTCTTCCCTCCCTCTCTCCCTCCTCACCTCCTTACCTTCTTTTCTTCATCAATGGTTTTTCTTCCCTCTTTCCTCCTTCCTTCCCTTGAACTGGGCCTGAGGCAGACTGTGAGTTTGTAGATAAACAGGGTCTTGTGGGAGACTGGAGTCAGACAGAGATCACAGAAGGAAGAAAGGTCACCTGTGCCCTAGGTTCATTGTGGGTAGCCCAGTGTGAGAGCTTTGTGGCTTCCCACCGTCTGGCTTTCGTCCTTTCCTTGGTAAGGCTTACTTTTCTGCTGTCTTGCCCCTATATCTCAGCCTGCATTGTCTAAGTTCTCTGCATTTTGTAGGTGGGAGCTGAGACAAGGGCTGTTCCAGGCAAGACCTGGCCATGAGGGATTCCCATCCCTGAGTGGGTAGGCAGTACAGGCCTGACATCAGAGTGGCCTTCTGAATGGGGCATCCTGAAGCTCACCCTCCCCTGGCAGCCTCACTGACACGTGGAAACTGAGAAGTCTGTTTTCCCATTGGAGCCATGTTCTCATGCATAAGCTCTGAGTGCCCACAATTTGAGGATCTGTGTGGCCTGTTCACTCTCAGCCCCCACAATCCAGAGGCAGTGTCACACTTGCCCTGGCCTCATAGTTAAAGCTGCCCTTTTAAAATACACGTGGTCATTTTCAAATAGACAGACAGTGTGCTCTGGGGAAGTGTGTTGGGAGAAACAATGGCATAGGCTCTGAATCACTTAGAGCCTGAGCAGGAAACACACTCCAACCCCAACACTTTCAAAGGCTAACAGCAACTGCGTTGTCCTTTCTTATGATAAGTATATACTATTTAGATGATATAAAAATGTTCTTTGACGAAATCCTTTTGGGAAATCCATCAATAAAAGTTAAAAACATCTTGAAGTTTAGATCTTCAGTGGATCTTCATCTTTTCCTTAGTCATTTTTGCACTGTTTGGGTTTTAAGATGAAGGAACTTCAATTGAGAAAATGCCTCCATAAGATCAAACTGTCAGCAAGCCTGTAGCCTGTAAATTAGAGGTTGTTGGGGGAGGACCCAGTCCATGGCGAGTGGAGCCATCCCTGGGCTGGTGGTTCTGGGTTCTACAAGAAAAGAAAGCTGAGCAAGCCATGATGAGCAAGCCAAAAAGCAGCACTCCTCCATGGTCTCTGCACCAGCTCCTGCCTCCAGGTTCCTGCCCTGCTTGAGTTCCTGCCCCGACCTCCTTCAAAGACGATGTGGAGAGTAAGTGAAATAAGGCCTTTCCTCCCCATCTTGCTTTTGGATATGGCATTTCATCACAACAGTGACCCTAAGACAATTGTCTTCTGAGGTTCTGAGAATGGCTTCATCCACATGGCGGCTTCCCTGAGGCAATTTTTTAAAAACTTCCCCCATCACAGATCCTTCCCACCTGAGGAATTTTTATGGGACCTCAGGTATAAAAAAAAACAAACATTCACTGATTATCAATCATAACAAATTTTACTTTAAAACCATCTTTGCTTACATACACTTTTACCATTTATTAAGGAGGAAAGCAAAATTGTATATTAATGAGATGATGTGCTTGTTTATTTTGACATAAAAATTCAATCCTGGCTGGATCTCTGGTGCAGGAAGCAGAGCTTCTTCAGTGTTCTTCAGAGATGATCAATATTTTGATTTTATAATTGTCAGTACTGAGAACCCTGCTTAGCATAAATATGCAGTACAAATGGCAGAAATGTGTCTAGGGCCGTTTCAGAAACTGCTGGAAATTCTGTCCTACTCCCAACCTAGAGCTCATTTAATGGTTTCTCATAAATTCCAGTCAGTGGCTCAAACAGTATTTTTTACAAATCTAACACAATGCAATCTAAAGATAAGCTAATTTGATACATGCTGAGGAATGAGAATAGAAAAAAATCTGTCTTATTTTCCATAATTAAACAATCATATTTTTTTAAAAAAGCAGAAAAGTTTATTTTGTCTTATGTACTAGAAAGGAAAACTCCACAGCTAATAACATGGAGTAGAACCAGGATGTGTCCGCCAGTTTTTCTTGGTGCTGTGTGCTGTGACAGCATGCACAGTGTGAAGTGCACACGTTGTGTGGCCAGTGGAGCCACGGCTGGCGTGAGGATGTGTGGTGTAACACCGATGAACAAGACCTGATTCCATTCTGAGTGAACTTTTGATCATTACATATTCAGAACCCTTTTGTTATTATTGCCAAACTTGAAAACGCACATGCCATTGTATGATTCCACGTGAGAAGCCACAGTGCTAACTAACCCTAAATACATTTGAAAATGCCATATGGGAACATACTCTTGTTTAAATGGGGGATGGATAGAGTCTCTCCAGATGCCATAGACTTTAGAACAAAAAGTCTAGAGCCTGGTGTGGGTTATCTTCCTTTGAGTTGTCAGTCTGTGAGGTCCCACAGATCCACATTAACTAATTAATTAGCTAATTAATTAGTTAATTGTCCTAGTTAATAATTAAAATATAAATAAAATGGACTGTTGCTATTGTTCTTGGGTTTTCTTCAGAGTGTGACAGTAACGTAAGATCCTTTTGCTCTTGATACCATATAATTGATCATAGATCATAAAGAAATCAAAGTGCCACTGACCTACAAGCTTCATCCCTATACTGGTTCGTTCATGCTACCAGGGAAGAAAAGTCATCATTAGTCTTACCCAGCTCTGAGCCTTATAACCTACAGCATCAACTGGCCTGGTGAGAGATGACCATCAGTAAAGAGCGGCATGGATATTTTGAGATAATCAACAGCTTTTATTATTATTATTATTATTATTATTATTATTATTATTAAATTTAGGACCTGCTCCACAAGATGGATCTCATGCCTGCTACTGTTCTCTGGGTCAAGAGCCCGTGGTTGGGTAGGGTATAAGGTGTAGGGGAGAACCTTTATTACTACCTTTATTCTGTTAAATATACATAGCATCCAGCTTCCTCTGTGCTTATCTTTGTACCGATAGATTAATGCAGCTCTCAGCTTTCATCAGAGAAGGCCCTTTTCGAAGGAGGTGGCGATTAATACAGAGACCCAGAACTGGTTCAAGTGCAGAGGAGGAGGGACTAAGGAGTGCTCAGTCCTAAGTGGGACACCTATAGCAAGCTTTTGCCCATCGATGCTCGGGGATTCTCTTGACTGAGGAGGCAGAAAGATTGTAGAGCAGAGTTAGAGGAAGATTGCTGTGAAGCAGTGTTTCCAGATGTGACAGGGCAGTCCCGTGAACCCACAGTGGCTGTGACTGTGTGCACAAGGCCTGCACAGGATCAAGCCAGCATTATAACGTGCTTGGGGAGGGGGTTCCTGATGTCTCGCCCCAGGCTGGAGAGCTACTGATGGTCAGTGACTGTTGGGGAACAAGTCCTTTTTCTTTATATGCCTCCTAAACCCACATATACACTGATGGCTCGAAGTCCATTCAGTTGGTTTTAAAAAGGAATATATGAAGTGGAGAGAGAAACGTGGGGGAATAGGAGGAGTAGGGATGGGATGGTTTGCTTAAAACACGCTACATCCATGTATGAACTTCTCAAACAAGGAATAAAAGTTTTAAGATGACTCAGGGCTGTAACTGCACTATCACTGCATGCCTTCAGCAAAGGCAGTGATTAATATGAAATATCCCATGCGGTGACCAAGTGGCTCCAGTTCATGGAACACAGTTGGCACAAGCCTCACTAATGTTCTAATGAGAACGGCAGGAGAAGCCAGGCAGGTCTGGGCGCTTTCTTCGTCTGGTAAGTCTGCCTCTTTCTTAGTCTGTGCCAAAGATGGAACTGGCTCTCATGTTGGGTTTAGTTTTTTACTCCTGTTTCTCCAGGGCCTTGATGTCTTCAGTTCCAAATGTAAATCACATGAAGAAACACACACACACACACACACACACACACACACACACTGTGGTTGAGTTTTCTGTACTCTGGGGTGTGATACTTTGGGAGGTGTGGCCAGCCTTATTGTGTTGTGCCTTCCTGGAAGAAGAAACAGCACCCAGCAGATGCCTTTTTAACAACAAAGAGAAAGCTGTTCCCCAGGAAACCGCTGCCCTTTGAGGCAGGCAGGCCTGCCACACGGGGACCACCTTTGACACCTATAACAGGCAAGCTCTGCTTCTTCTCAATTCACTCTGCTGCCCGGCATCAACAAAGTTCACAGGTGAGCGGGAGCCAGGAATCATATCTTCCCTGCCAGATTGTTCCCAGGGGGCTTCTTCTCCCCTTTCCCCAAGGGGTAATATACATATGAACAGCAAGCAAGAGCTTAAGAATTTATACTCTAGGAAGCAAAGGGATTTCTGTGGGGAAAATCTGACATTCCGCTTCCATTTTTTGACAAAAATCTTTTGAAAAGCAGCAATTCTGGAAAGTCTCCTGTGACTCTGATGAAATCCACCGTCACGGAAGAGCCATGCTCAAAGTTACAGGCAGGCTTCGGGCATAATCTCGGGCCAGATCAAGGCTACCTTAGGCACTGGCTTCACAAACTCCTCTGACAGCCAGGCACCCAAGCAGACGGGTTTGCAGAGAAACCCTTTCTTTTTGTGTGAAGAATACTAAGTTTTGTTTTGCTTGTCATCTCAGACACTGTTGGAAATGAAACTTGCCAGATTCAAAGCCGTGTACAGCCTTTGAAGGGAGGACAGGAGCGGAAGGAGGGGGGGCTCAAAGCGCAGGATGCTGTGATGGAGATGCAGACATCATGTGTACCAGGTGCTGGTGGCACGGAATGACACCAGCATGCTCATCGGTCCCATGACTGTGGGAACCTGCTCCGAAATACCACACAAAGTGCCAACGATCCTGAGAAAGGCCGCAGCAGTTGACAGGAGTTTCCCTAACCGTCTTGGCTCCAGGCCATACCCCCACCACCACCCGGAGCATCCTCCCAGGACCCCTGTTTTTGGGCTGCTCTGCCTTTCATGTGGCTTGTTTAGTTTATAAGGGATGAGTAGCCTTCCAGGGATTGTCAAGACAAGGTTTTTGCCTTGAGGCCAAGTTGAGCTGTGTTTCCCCCCCCCCAACCACTGTGCACTTTTGCAGATGTACAGAAGGAAATTGCTGCTTCGTGGGAGTTACCAGCGACCTTCACCAAAAAGCACCCTGCCCTGTGGCCACCCGCTGCTTTCAGGGAGGAGGGGAAGTGCTTCCCTTTGCCCACCTCAATTATCATTTAAAAATGTCAAAGAAA
The DNA here is from genome assembly GCA_964023405.1 of Apodemus agrarius. Taxonomy (NCBI): domain Eukaryota; kingdom Metazoa; phylum Chordata; class Mammalia; order Rodentia; family Muridae; genus Apodemus; species Apodemus agrarius. Next base: position 132,050,314 of record OZ030005.1, on the reverse strand, counting down.
AAGAGCAAGGATAGATAGCAGAGCTTTTTAAAAAATTGCTTCTGCTGGTCATGTGGGCTCTCGAAGCCACAGGACAGCAGTACAGGGTACATTTTACTCAGTGGCATCCCATGCACAGAAGTTGATTCCAAAGCCCATGATATCATGTCAATACACATTATGTAAAAATGTATGCAGAAGACCCAAGTTAAGTTCAGTGTTTCATGGTTTTTAGTAATAAGCATAGTGAAAGAAAAATCTCTTTTAAAATAGAACTCAGGCGTCTGGGGAAACACAGCAGCCTAACACACAAGTGTGAGAACCTGAGACCCAATCCCCAATGCCTATGTAAACACCCCAGTCCCACGGCATGTGCCTGTAGCTACATGGCCAGGGATAGAGACAAAAGGATACTCAGCGGCAGGTCAGTCGACCTAAGTCTGTAAATTCACACATAAATAAGTCTTCCAGGGTGTGTGCACACTTTGAACACACAGATTCACATACACAAATTAAATAATATCACTAAATAACAATTAGATATAATAAATGGCTTCTTTTCTCTCCTCTAAAAGCTGAAGTTGTATACAGATTGTGGGTCTGCGTGCAGAGGCCCTGCCTGGTGTGGGTGCGAGGATTCTGGAAGAGAGGGAGGGCAGGGGCTGCTGACCGCAGCCATCTCTGTGCTACCATTGCCGCCGCCTTTACATGTGGGGAAATCTTGGTGCTGCAACTACTGCAACTACTGACTGACAGCCACACATCATCTCCTGCAGGGGGGGGGAGGGGGAGGGGGTGTGAGCTTGTGGGGGGTTGCAACTGCAGCAGGGGCCGGGGTCCAGGGGGTGGTGACTGAACTACTCCCGTCCCATGCAGGTGGAAGCTCCGCCCACAAGGTCGTAGGTGGAAGCCACCCCCTACCAAGTCTCTGGTTCAAAGTGGCTGCTCTACCTGAACCCAGGCTACCTGTGCACAGATCACCTCCGGGCAGCAGATAAAACTACGCACAGGCTTTGAAGCCTGGGATTAAGAAGCCAGGGCTGGACATGGCTCAGAAGGAACTCAGGGTGACCTTCCTTCCATACCTTAATTACAACAACCGGGGTCAAAATGTTAGAAGCTGCCCACTCTGCCGGAGAGCTCTCGAAAAGTGATGGCTGTTTGTTTGTTTTAAGACTTTCCATCCTAATAGTAATAACAGAAAAATGAATCTTAAAGGAACTCTTCAGATTTTTTTTTTTTTTTTTTTGAGGTCTAACCCTAACCCTCTTTGTGGTAACATAGACATAGTGAACGGAAGCAGTCAGTGACAGGGACAGTGAGGTTGGGGATGGTCACATTCTAGATGTTGACTTAAATAACTGGGCACTATTGTCTTTAGGATCAAAACCTTGTCCACTATCAGAGCTCTCTGCATTAGATTTTTTTCTATTTTTAGCATAGGAATAAAAAAAAAATCCCAGCTCTTGACTTGCTCTTCCTGAATGAAGAGGTATGATATGAAAGCACTCTCTTCTGTGTCCTCAGGGGACAAGATTCTCCCAGTGTGACTTTGAGAATATCACTACCAATGATAACCAATAAACTATATTCATGTATACAACTTTTATTTCCTAATTTTGGTGAAAACCAAAGTCTTAATCGTTGTTGATGTATTAAAGATGACAGAGGATATGAACTCAGTGTCCTAAGTGGTTTGAATAACTAGCTGTCACACGGTGAGTAAATTGTCCGTTCTTTATCCTGGCCTTCTATGGGGAGCGTGCGAGTCCTTTGGACTTTTTAATAAAAGCCCACACTATTGTTCTTGAGGATGGCCCTTGGGTTTACTCCCTAAGTTCATGTTAATGAGTGATGCTTGGGGATCCCATTGGCATCCCCAGGATAGGGCTGGCAACACAGAGAAGACCAACTGTGTAGTTATAAGTTTTATGCTTCGTGGTCTCAACCTGATGGGTGAGGAGAAAGAAGACAGGTGATTTAGTTCAATCGACCATGCCTGATGATTGATTAATAATTCAATTAGTCACACCTATGCAACCAAACCTCAATAAGAACTCTGGATACCAAGGCTCACTTTCCAGTGCGTGTCTCATCCCGACTCTCTTAAGAAAGCAAGCAGGACCTCCTCACATGTCCTGTATGCTCACTCCTCACCTAACTGCTCTTGGTTTGCGTCCCCAACAGTGACACTGCAGTGATTAGCCTGGTACTTCCCTGAGTTCTTAAAGACATGCTAGTGGATTATCCTGCCTTCCATGCTTTCTGTGGCTGCCAGACAGTTTTAGTGCAATGAAAAAGAAAATCAGGGAGGGAAGTTATAGCAGGAGCAGAGGGGCCACCTCTATATAAATGCAGGGGTGGCGGGGGTCTGGAGTGTGTGCAGCCACAAAAGCATCTCCTGCAGGAGGACCTAATTGAGGACTGCCTGAGAGACCAAGGACTGCTGACACAAACAATGCCAGCCAATAGGGAGCTGTTGTTTAGATGAGAAGCTTTCTTGGGATCAAGATGGGAGAAGCGTTCTTGGGTGGGGATGAAGGGTATTAAAGGAGCTTGCGGCAGTGCTCAGATGAGCTTGCTGCTCCCAGAGCTCTCACTTGCTCTCAGAGTATGTGTCCTTAACTCTGCATCACCTCACCTCCAGTCCCAAGGGCAGGTAGGGGTCAAGCAGCGAGGAGTCCAGGGCACAGGCAATAGGGAGTCACTATCAAGAGGCATTTTAAAGTTGCTTCACTGCATGTTTGTGAAGAGGACTTCAGGGGAGCTGCCTGTGTCTAGAGGATACAGCAGATTTACAGTAAAGGGGATTCTGGTGAGTTTCCCTGTGTGTCACAGGAGATGGTCTCACCGTTCCTATGAAAGACATTAAGGAACATTCATTTTACAGTGGAGGGATTCTGGAGTCAAGTTTACTTTCCTTGGCTGTGTTACTAGGCTTAAATAGGCCTTAAAGAAAGTAGAAAAAACACACAAAGGTTTATTTGAACTTCCTAATAACTTGGGACTGATCTGTGCTTGGTTCTGGCATTTAAAGAGGAAAAAACTGAGTGAAAAAAAATGAAAGAAAAGAGAAAGAGAGACATTGATTTGCATAATGTCATGAGGTTACTAATTAATTTAACATGTATCTAATGGCTTGGCTCTGTCTCTTCTGCTTGAGATTAGATGGGCTTTTGAAGGTAGGTGACTCCCCGCTGTGAGGGGAGCTCAGAGGGGCTCTTGACCCTAGGGTTCACATGCCAGGTGGAGCAGAGCAAATGCGTGCCTGAGAAACAAGACAGTCCACTCTCTTTCTGGGTCAATGTGAAATTATGAACTCTCTCGGTTTCTCTTATTTGCCAATTGCTTTGGAGAATTTTCCTAGTAGAGAAAAGTTTCATCTATGAGGTATGTCTCCAGAACGCCCAAGCGAAAGACAAAGAGACGAGTCTGTCAGGACTTCTCTCCCCAGAGCCCCTTTCCCCTCCTTTCATCCTTTCCTCTCTTCTGTCTCTGCTTCCCATTGTCCCCTTCACTCCAACAATCCCCTTCTCTCCTCTATATGATCTGTTCTCTCCCCTCCCCCCTTCATTCCTCAGTCCCTTCCTCCTCCCTGCTTCCCCCTCTCTACTTCCTGCCCCCACTTGTTTCTCTTCTTAATGAGATTCCCAAGAAGGAAGTGGTATGGCTGTCTTTCTAGCAGGAAAGCTTTGCCACGGGCCTGTAGCTTTGTCTAGACTAGAATAACACATATCCAGGGGCAGGTGACTCAAACTGCTTCCCCAAATCCAGTGCTGCCGAGGATTTGTTGCAACCTAGATACTTGATTAACAGCACCTGGCAGTGACCCGGCTCACCGTGCATCCCACAGATGGTGGCTGTCCTCCTCTGATCCGGACCTCCTCTCCCATGCTTCTATTCATACCATGCTTGGGCTTGGTGATGCTCGGAGTTTAGTCTTACCTACGTGGTGCTCTGACAGAGTGAAGGAGGAGGGATACTGGCATGCCTGTTGTCATAGTGATGAGAGCCAGAGCCAGAGGGTCTGGTCATGATGTGCTCCCCTGGTGTCTGATGTAACCTGGGTGTCTGTGTTTTCCTGGTGCCTGTAGAGATTGGGCAGGTATAAGAAGACCCCATGGGCTCTCACCTGGGCTTGAAAAGCCTTGGCAGGCTGCAGGGTGGGAGGCCCAGAGCGGGCTGTCATTGTCTCACCAGAGTCCCTTCCTTGCCTCTCTAGATGTCCTCCATTATAGAAGATAAACACCAAAGTTTCTCACCAGAGTTTTCCAAACACCACGGGCACCCAGGTGTGTGAGCAAGATGCAGCAAAGCCCTGGAAAGGGCCCGAGAAACCCTGTTCTGATGCCTCCTACACAAGTTGCTCAGCAGGTGACAGGCTCTTGGGATGGAAGTTAGTAAGCACTAGAGACCCCTGAGCACTGGGGTGTTCCCCCTTCTGTCCTTCTTTTAATGTGTATTGAAGTGGGGCAGGAATGAGCCTCGTTCCCCAGTCTGCTGAAAACCAGCAGTCCAAGATGACTCCTCCCATCCTCCATCCTTCCTAGGGAGGAAAGAAGCAGTTCCCTCTGCTCACACAGCTTCATGAGTCCTAGCCAGACATAGCAGAGAAAGCTCCTCCTCCCCCCACCCCCGGGTACCAATATGATATAGGGTGCATCCAAACTTCACTGAGACCCATGCTAAACATTTCCATCATGGTAGGAGAGATACCCATCCTCTACTGCCCCTTCCACCATCACATAGATGCCAAGAAAGCCTTGTCTCCCAGAAATCTCACTTGACTTCAACATCCTAGTGCTTTGTTCCCGGGGCAGAGGCAGTTGCTATTTAAATAGCTGACAGTGCCCCTCAAAAGCAAGAACCTGAGATGTGTCCCCTCCTCATGGTTTACCCATGCTGCCTCAGGGTCATCAGATGCTCATAGGTCATCAGAACCACTGACTGATCCAACCCTGGAGCACTGTGGTACTCTACCCTACCTCCTTCTCTAGCCTGGTCAGTCAGATCGAGGATCACCCCAACTGCTCCTCTACTAATCCTCTGTAGCAGAATCCAGATTAGCCCAGGGTAATGGCCTCCAATCTATCTGCCCATCAGAGCAACAGTATTGCTGATAGAGACAGACTCAGAGAAAGCCCTTGGAGTGTTGCTGGGTAACAAGCTGTGGCCTCAGGATAATAAAGCTATTGTTGAAGGGATGTGATCAATACAACACTAGGAGGGCCCACCCACCAGGACTGAGCCTGGGTCTGTGTCTATGCCTGGTCTGTGGCTTCTATGTTCCCACCAAACCTCTGCCTGGCTTCACTGAGGTTAGCTCCGCTATGATGAAATTTGTTGGCATGGGTCTCAGTGATATCTGGGATTGTGGTCTTGTGGTTTCTATGTTCCCACCGAATCTCCCTCTCCCTACCTTCCCCTGTCCATCTGAAGCTCATGTCAGTGCATTGGAATGGAGATCAGGGATCAGAAACAGGAACGGAGACTGACTTCTCCTTGAAAGCTTTCCTGACTTGAAACAGGTTTGCCAGGCATAATGAGGACAGTAGACTCTTCAGAGCCAAAATCCTCAGTACTAGGGACCATCCATGCCCCTTTGAAGTTCCAGACAATTTTATCTCTGAGTTTCTGTTCATCTCTTCATTTAAAGTCAGGAAATGTCTCCTAGATATCATTGCCATGAAACCTCCTTGTCCTCGAGCCTGAAAGCAAGCTCCCTCTCCCTCTTCTTGAATGCTCTCGCACCACAACACTCTAGCCCATGCCTGTGAGCAGAGGGTAGTTCTGCCTCTCCTTCTGCATCTCCACAGTCTGCAGAGAAACCAAGAAGAAGTCAGGGTACCTAAGTAAACCCCCAAGGCAATGTTACGCTATTATAACCTCACACTGATAGAGACAGGCTCAGATCTTGTCTCTGTCATGGGAATATGGGAAGCCCTCAGGGGTAGAGTTGAAGACCCTACTAGATAAGCCACTTATGCCAGGAAAAGTATCAACCAGGGAGGAGTTGCTTAGACAGGCGATGGAAGAGGGAGGGAAAGGCTTGTCCAGGGTCAGCCACACCCACAGGGGCCCGTGTTTCTTCTTCACTCATGCTCCTGAGGGTATTGACTGTGTCTAGTGGACTTACTGCTGAGAAATGTGGACCAGACATGGCTAGGCAAGCACGCTGCCTGGAGCCCAGTCATGACTGGCCCATTCATTCCCTTACCTTGAACAGTTCTATGATGAAGCCAGCTTCAGCATGCAGTTCCCTGCAAACCCGTTCCTGGCCTTATTCTATCTCTGGAGAAGGACCCCCCCATGAGGCACCTATGGGACATAGACAGTTTTTGCCCTCCCCCATTCCCCTTTACTTCTAGACAACTGGGCATGGGTGCCTTGCTGTGAAGCTTGGGGCATTTGGGGGTTTATTTAATGTGCCTCACACCTCTGAGGTACTCACATTTCAATGCCCACAAGGCTCTCTTGATGTAGGAGAGGTAAATAGCTGAGCCATTAGCCCCCTGCCAAGACGGTTTGTGTGGCTCGCCCAACCTGCTTCTCTCAGATACACCTCTGGGTCTAAAATTAGGAGCATGGAGTCTGCCTGAGAACTTCTGACACTATTAGCATTAATATTCAAAATTTATCCCCTTTCAGATTTATGGAGTGTCTCAATTGCACCATGATCACAAGCCCTGCAGTGTTTGGATGATGGCCAGGCAAGCGGAAGTCCTCCTGGGCACAGTCCCCAGCAGCTCCACTATTTGCATAAGCATTGGCATTTATCCACCGCTCTCCTGTTAGCTGTGGTTAACCATACCGGGAGCCAAGACCCAGGTCTCTGGGGCTGTGGCCTGATATACAGAGAGAGCTTAAACTGGATTCTTGAAAATCTGTCATAACTATCTTCAGGAGATGATGGGTGGGGTGAATCCAGCAGCAGTGGCTGGAGTCCATTGCTCTGTAGCAGTAGGCCCTTCCGGAAGGACATCTATCTTCTGTGATCACACTTAACCTTCAGCTTGGGTCTTAAACATTGGATGCTCACATTCTAGAAATCCTTAATGTGGGAGTATGGCCATTGGTGACTCGTGGCTATTTTCTTCCCTCCTTGCAGATGGGATGGGCTGTCCCTTTACAATTTGCATCAGAAAAAGGTAAGTATTTTCCTCCTGTCCATGTGCTTTTATAAATGTGGACTCTGAGATTGACGTGTGCCAAACAACCCTGGCCATGACAGATACCAGTCATTATGTACTAACTCCAATCCCAGAAAGGAGGGAGCTACTAACCACTCATAATGAGGGTGCCCCAGTAAAACGCCCACCAAAAGCAACGTCTATTTCGTCTTACATGTTATAGTATATCACTGAGGGAAGTCAGAACAGGAACTAAACCAAGAACTTGAAGCATAAACCATGGAGGAAGGCTACTTGCTCGCTCATCATGGGATCATGCTTATCTAGCTTTTTTATGCCATCCAAGGCCCACTGCCTAGGGAATGGCACTGCCCACAGTGGACTGAGCATATCTACATCAATTAACAATCAAGACAATCCCCCAAAGACATGCTCATAGTCTAATCTGATCTAGGTAATCCTTCAATGTTCAGATGGCTTTAGGCTGTGCCAAGTTGACTCTCCAAGCTAAGACAGAGGACATCTGTCATTACTCAGCAAGGGGTATGGAAATATCAACTCTAATGCTTGGTCTGATGATCCCCTTCTTCTGCTCCCTCTGTGCTATATTGCTGATTCTTATTATATAAGATACTATGGCAGGGGATGGGAGTTGATGACTCACTGTACAAGGGGGTAACTCAAGTTATTTCCTAGTATACATAAATTTCTACATTAATAGATAATGTAACTAAATAATATATTATAGTAAGATGTGCTGTGCAAGTGTAAATATAGCACCCAGGTGACTTCTCTACTCATTTGCTAAAACTGGGCCACATGCATCTCAGACATCTCTTGGGTGCAGTGGAAGCAGATTGAGTCATTGATGCTGATTCTTATCCTTCCTCTGGGGCTGTTTACATTGCTGTTTAATCCCAGTAGGTATGTTAACAGGATAAAAGATTGCAGAAGGGCTGTGGAAGGCAGTCATAGGCTCAATATACATTCCTGACAGGGACCATATCCCATCTATACACCAGTGACTCAAAGGAAAAGGTGGTGACAAGCCCCCGAGGATCCCTAGGTACCCTTCTTGATAAACACAGAGGTCCCCTTTAGTAAGGCACATGTTTTCTTTGCAAAGTCTGGGCATCACACTATGTGCTTCTTGAGTGTGGAGCAGGTGGATGTTAGCTAAAGGTCTGGCCCTGCTGCCTCTCTAGGAGTGGCTCACAGCAAGGATTTCTATACTATCAAGTATAGTAAGGGTTTTTAGTGGTGGGATCTTCAGCCAAAAGGCAAACTGATTGAATCATAGATCTAGGACAGTGGTTCTTAACCTATGGCTTGCAACCTCTTTGTCAAACTTCTATTTCAAAAAAAAATATTTCTTACAATTCACAACATTAGCAAAATTATAGTTATAAAGTAGCAACAAAAATAATTTTATGGTTGACAGGTCACCACATCATAAGGAACTGTATTAAAGGGGTCCAGTGTTAGGAAAGTTGAAAAAACATCTGGGGACTCAAATAATGTCATTGGCCCTCTCTGCTCCTCTTTGTCCTTCTCTTCCTGAGCTGCCTCTGAGTTCTTGTGGTTTCACAGATGCGAACACAGTGGTTGGCAGCCTATGTCTGTGTCTTTATATGTTAAGTATTATTCTCTTCGCCCTTGAGGAAGAACTCTGACATGGACAGCTTGGGTCCTGCCAGTGCCCTCCAGATCACACACTGACATGTATTCCACATGAGTAGTACTTTGTCTCCTGTGAGTAACTATGCAGGTGGAGATGAAAGTGCTGGAGATAAAGTGTAAGCAGCACAAAGGAATGAGGATTCAGGCTAGTTTTCCCAAACTTCCCTTCCTGCATGCAAATAGCTCACAAAAAGATAAATGACCACCACGCATGCATGTCAGGAAACCATTGTCAAGAAGAAATAAAGAAGAGGAAAAGGTAGAAAATTTTGTGGGGACAGAAGTGTTGGAACAGGGGAGGGAGGGTTCTGGCTGGGCAGAGGAAGAGGAATGGAATCTCCACAGGGGAAGAAAGACTACTAGAGCATCATTCTCAAGACTTACAGAAGCTTCTGGGTTCTAAGTAGAGTATGGAACACCAAACCATGTTGAATGATGACCAGGGCTGTCCAGACCTTGGAAGCACCGTATTTTGTAAAGGTTGACAAGGTCACCATGGAACCCAAAGGCAAGCTACCTATCCCTCTCCATTGTCACTTGAATTTACATATGAGAGAAAGCATTGCTTTAAACAAATACATTTGAGAGAGGGGAGCTCAGAGATGTGTCATGCTAGACAAAGTGAATCCAGTGTCCTACAAGCCGGCTCTGTTGTAATCTTGAGTTATCCCTGCAGACAACACAGAGCCAGGTGTACACACTGCTGGTGTAAACGCACAGAGACCTCCAGTGTACATTTGGGTGCATCTCTGTGATAGATGGGATCAGTGTTTGAGGCAGTGAATGGAAACCCGAAAGGACCTCAGGTTGCAAATGCTACCTTGGGACAAACATGGGGGACTGAGGAAAGGACACATGTGAGATCCCTCCTATGTGGGATTATTCCCACCTGCTTTTAAACTCTGGAATTCATTTTGAAAAATTGACTATAGAGAAATGAGAGACAGTGTATCCTGCCTCCTGACCCAGCTTCTATTCACAAGAAGAGACTTCAAAGGCCCTTTCCTGATGGTACCCTTGAACACAGGAGGGAAGGGGCCTGTTTGACAAGTTCATCTGTCCCCATGGCTCATGGAAATGGGAACAGAGGTCAGGGAGTACACTTTTGGTCAAGAACTCTCCTCCACCTTTGTGCTGGTCACACAAAGTGGCTGCCTCATCCCCTGCAGGCCCTAAGTTCCTAAGCACCAGAGCTGCTCCTGAGCAGGATGACTGCTAGGCCTAATTCAGTGCCTCCCACTCACTCACTTCCTATGCAAATCAATGCCATAATATAAAGGGCAAGGAAGCCAAGGGGACAGCGTGGCTCCAACATAACCTCAAAATATTGCTGCATGCCAGAAATAGACTCAGAAACTAGGAATAAAAGAAACAGTTTTAATGGTTTTAAAATAAATTTTAGAAGAATTTCTTTAACTCTGAGGGTAGGAAAAAGATTGCTTAAATTTAAAAAAAAATCACAGAAGGAACAGTAAATGCACTTGTATTGAGTTTTATGTTTCCAACAATAGACAATACAATAAATAAGATGAAACAGAAGGTGCAGCTGGGGGGAGATTGCAGTACAATCAATGCCAGAGGTGGGTGACGGCCACCCAATCAATACGAAAGTGAACAGCAATAGATGAAGAGCCACACACAGTCATGCCCCATGCTCTGTGTTTCCTTCCGAGCCCTCTCCAGAACAATAGTGCGCACATTGACAGGAGAAGGAGATCTTTGCAGGGGCCTCCAAACTTCTGACATCGAACCATAGCATTGTGGTCTATCATGGGTCACATGGAGCCTAGGATGCATGTGGACCCTGGGTGTGATGTGTCAGAATCAGCTGTGACAAGGACCAGGGTTGACTACAGTTAAGAACACTTTAGTACAAGCTAGTGAAAGTGAAGGTGCTCTCAAGTTGTACTTCTAAGCAAAAGCCCTTTAGAAACCTTCGTGTGTGTGTGTGTGTGTGTGTGTGTGTGTGTGTAGATATGGATCCAATTGTGTTGTTGTATCATTGATGATGCTGGAAAATGGGATCATTGAATTCCTATGATGAGAAAATAGGTGGATAAATCATGGAGTGCTTACAGGACTCACAGGTATGTGGCACAAAGTCGACATGGGAGAGTCTGCACAAGACATCAAGTCCCAGAATACAGACTGATATTAAGATGAAATGTCAGAAGATATGAACTATGCATGGACGTCCAGGCAAATCACAACCCTCCGTGACATGCGGCGTGACCCTATGCTGATAGGACAATCCTTGACGACAGCTGCTGTGGCCCCACAGGATGAGCTGCTACGCTCTTGGGTGTAGGCTCCTCGCTCAGGAGTTCCAGCTTCCCTCATGAGGAGCACAGCACAGAGCCCTGAGTCAGCATGCATCCATGCTATACAGAACACAAAAGGTAGGTGGCCAGCTGGGTGGACCCCAGAGCCTTCTCTGCAGCACAGCACTGGAAGGATGAAATCACCAAGAGGGAGTGGGATGAGAGCGGAAAATGGGGAGGGGGGTGGCATGAAATGACCGAAGTGCATTACATACTTAGATGAAATGGTCAAAGAAGTAAAAAGTGGGAACAAATGGGAAAATTAAGTGGTGAATTTTAGCTTTATGCTATGCTTTCAAGGTCCTGTTATTTTCCTAAAGTATCTATCACGATGTGTTATGGTTTGGAGAACAATGAGGGTAGTTACCAAGAGTAACGGCACTATCTTCTGAGGAGAAAAGGAGATTGGAGCGCTCTGCAGCAGGGCAGGGGCTTTGTTGAAGCTGCCAGATGGGTTCCGGCGCTTTTCATTTGATGTTGTTTTGTACCTCGGTGTTTTAAAAATATTGTGTAGCAACAAGATAAACCTTTAAACATAAATATAATTGTAGCAATAGGCGCTCCCCCTGAAGCTTCTTCTCCCTGAAGGGAACCTCCCATTTTTTGCCTGCCCATTCTGACTCCACCTCTTTCAGAAGTCCCTTGGCAGATCCACAGGCCCCCTTGGGCACAGCCTCTCTCTGCAGGGAGACTATAACCAGGCCACTGGACTGAGTTCCACCCGCCCTCTAGACTACATGTTTCTCTGGAGTTTGTAAAGGGCAGGGGTCTGCGGCCAAGTATCATCAGTGCTACCACCTGCCCGTGCCCCTCCTCAGTGAGTGACGCTTGTTCAGTGACAGAATCTTTATAACGGCTGCCCTGACAGCCTCCCTCAGAGCTTGGTGTACTAGAGAGGCAGAGAGGCACGTATTGACTTGAATTCTCGCCAGCTTCCCCAACACCTCTCAGCACATGAAACACTTGGTAGCAGGGGAAAAGTTCCTCAGCATGCAGTCCTGGAGCTCTTGCCTCTGCCCCTACTGCTCCACCTCTGCTGGACCATGGAAGCCAGGCCTCTCTGTCATACATAGCTCCTCCTATGTCCTGCGCTAACACTCACCAACTGTAAACATGGAGCATGCACTCCCAGGAAAGAAAGTGAGGATATCCAGTTCTCAGTGAGAGACCACAAGACCTCCTACCCTCAGTGAGGCTGTGTGACTTCCTTCTTCAGTAGGATTATGTGACTGGCATCCTCTTCCCAATAGGACTAGATGATTCTTCGGACATTGGTGCATACTTCCTGGCTTCCTCTTTGCACACGCAAAGCTCTCACTGTCTAGTTCAGCTTCCCCCGTGACATCTTAACATCTTTTTAGCAGATTTGGTCACTTCTCTTTGAGTGTTCAGTAGCTACACAAAGCCTCCACAAAGTTACAGAAACGGGACCCACAACACAGCGCATATCTTCTTTCTGAGCCTGACAGGGCCAGGGTGCCTCTGTGTGGCAGCCATGAGACACCCCTGAGGAGTGTCCGTCTCTGAGGAGCCATGGCCTCGAGCAGGATGGGGAGATGTATGAACCCACCGAATCACACCCCAGAAAGGGATCTGGTACAGGCCTGTCGTCCCACAGATCTAGCTCTGTGCCTAGAGTTGGATTTATCAGATTTGCCCTAAGAAAGTTGCTGTGCCCTTGGAAAGGAAAGAAGACTCTTCCTATGAGGCGCCCTGCCAGACAAGGTGCTTTCTGTGCAGTCAGGCACATTCTCTGCCTGCATGCAGACTTGACAGTGTGAGAGAAGTTGCTGATCATATCCTGGAGGACCTTGGAAGAGAAATCACTCACTGCCTTAGAGCAGTTGGCACCCTCTGAGGTCAGGGTTCGGATGGCTCTGTGATTGTGGCTTTGCAGATGAAGATAAATGAGCATAAAAGAAATTGTTCTTGACCATCAGAGTCAGGGACGGGCTCCTGAGGCTCCAGTTTCCTCACACCTAATCTCTCGCCTGCCCCTTGTGGTGGCTCCATGCTCCATCTGTGTTGTGATATCTCTTCAGGGCAGAAGTAGAAAGCCCATGAAATGCAAGGGAAGAGAGGAGCAGAGCAGACATTGACAGCAATATAAGCTTTTATCTGTTGAAAATATAAATGTTTAAGGTACTATTATTGTGTATGTACAAGATGTGTGTGTGTGTGTGTGTGTGTGTGTGTGTGTGTGAGACTACAGGTACATGCATGCTACAATGTGCACATGGAGGTTAGAGGGAATGCGAGGTTGTTTCTCTCCTCCCATCTTTAAGCTGGCTAAGGGGATTCAATTCAGATCATCAGTCTTGCCCATCAAGTACCTTTACCTGACGAAACATCTTACTGCCTCTCTAGATAGATAGATAGATAGATAGATAGATAGAGCGATAGATAGATAGATAGATAGATAGATAGATAGATGGATGGATGGATGGATGGATGGATGGATGGATGGATGGATGGATAGATAGATAGATAGATGGATGGATGGATGGATGGATGGATGGATGGATGGATGGACGGACGGACGGACGGACAGACAGACAGACAGATAGATAGATAGATAGATAGATGGAAGAGATAAATATCGAGTAGAGATACATAGATATAGATATCAATCTTGATGGGTTATAGTTTTCAGATAGATAGATATATAGCCACTGGGGGGAAATCAGAGTTTAAGGGCAAAGGAAGTCACCTTGTCCCATGCTCACCTGGTATATGGACAGGTGTCCCTAGCCAGCTACCCTTTTCTGATTAGTGCCTGACCAACATTTCCCAAGACCACCTCTCTGCACTTGCATTTTAGCTGAGTTCAATGGATCTGAGCTACAAAAAAAAAAAAAAAAAAAAAAAAAAAGCCAGGGGGTAGGGACTGCATGCTTCCATTCCTTGTCCCTCTTCTGTCTCCCACTTTTGTTCTGGGTCCACCTTTTCTGGTCTGCCCAAATGACCCAGTTGATCACTCACTCTATAAGCCATAGGGTTGAAGACAGAGACTTGGACAGTGTGGTTCTGAGTGACTCAAAGAACACAAAGGTATATAAATTCTCACACTGAGGGCAGTGACTCATGAGGCTCTCTGGTGTGACCCTAAAATGAAGTTTTCTTCAGAACAAAGGCAATTTACAGTTATACTTAAGCCTCCAGGCCTCCCTAATCAGTATCTAAGAGGTCATGTAAATGCTGTTTGTGCTACTTCACTATTGTCATGTCAGACATGACAAACTAGAACAAACACTAAAGAAAAGCAAAGGTCCAGGCATGGTGGGGCTCATAGGAGAAGACCCGGCCAGCATCAGTTCCTCTGAGTTCAAACAGTGAGTTCCCATAGTGGCCTCATCAGAGTCAGGAGTCCAGATGGCATTTCCTGCCTGATGAGTTTAGAGATAATTTGTGTAACAATGAGTCCATGTGTGTGCTTGTACATATATTGCAGGAGCCAGGCTTGGGGGACTATGAATGGCTTAGCCACATACATGTAAACATCATTGACAGCAACCCATGACAGAAGAACAGTTCTCTCTGACAGTGGGACTCTAGAATGCTGCCTCGCAATTCCAAGAGTTCAATGACATTTTGGAAGATGACTATAGACTGGCCCAGTAGCAAGGGTCCAGGGAAAACACTGATAGTAGTAGTAAGAGATATTGGGAGGAGGTAAACTAGAAACATCCCCATGAGTAGCAACAAGAGGGACTGGTTCCTCCATCTCTAAGGATATCGAAGTGATCAGAACCTCAGAACACTGTCTCTACTCAGATGTCCTTGTCACACCTTTGATAGCCTTCATTTAATGGCCCCATGATTTTATTACCTATGCTCTCAATTGGCCTCAAAGTACATATTTCTCTTTTAATGAAATTCATTCAGATCTATTTTCTACTAGGATTTAAATCACTTAAATGTTGTCTGTACCCAGGATGTATGGGAGCCACACATGAAAGCAAGGTGGCACCGGTGGTGGGTGCCTACCTCCAGAGAGCTGCTGTTTTCCTTGTGTCTCCTTCTGCTTTGGGTTCTGCCATTGGCCCTGGCCTACAGCTCTTGGCTGTCTCTCTACTTCCTACCTCTTGGCTCAAGAGGCCTTACGACCCCCAGGCTTCACTCCTGCCTCAGCTCATGGGTCTCATGTGTAGTTGAGTGAACTTGGGTTTCATGTAAATCCTCAAGCTTCCTCTCCTCCTCTCAGCTGGAGACTGACCAGCTCTGCTTTACGGACGATCTTCTCATCTTGTTCTGCTCCTCACCCTCTGAGCTGGGTGATTATTTGACTTTCTAGGTACATTAGAAATCTCTTTGGAGACCACAGTGAAAGAAGTTTAGCTTCTGTCCTCACCCTGGTCTGCAGTTAGGTCATGGCTAGGACTGGCAAGGTAAGGGGAGATAAGAAGGCTGGAGATGGTCTTCAGTGGAATCTGCCTCCTCTCCTGGGTCTTGGTCCCCTGTAGTGAGCACTGTATGTCTCTGCTCCTAACCAAATACCTTGAAATGGTATAATCCAGAGATCTAAACTCAGGTTTTTAGGCCAGGCCCACAGGACAGAAAATAGCTGCTGTAGATACCTATGGGATAAATCATAAGGGTGTCACTCTACACTGGCTGAGAAGCTATCCTAGGAACCTGCCTCTGCCCTATTGGTGACTTTGCATGTCTTCCCATGTTCTGTAACATTTGGTGGTTTGGGGTGGTCCCAGCCTCAAGGCCTACTGGACACAGGGATGTAATTGGCTAGTTACCCTGAGAACATTTTCTGAACAGTTTACTACCTTTAAAGTGAAAAAGGAAAAACATTGCAAGCTACAATTTTCTCTACTTACCTACAGAGACTCCCAATTTTAACATACTCAACTCTAACCAGTTTATAGGACATGTCTCACCAGGAGAGCATTCCAGTGCAGCTGTTTGTGTGATTTAGCCAAGGCTGTTGTCCCTGATGTTCACACATGGGAAGCTTCATCTCCAGTGGGACGGTCTGGAGAGGTGGAATTTGATAAGAGGCTGATGCCTTATTTTGATCTCTGTTGTTGTGATAAAGCACTCTGACCAAAAACAATTTAGGACACAGAAGGGTTTACTTAACCTATAGGTTACAGTCCATCACGGAGGGGAGTCAGGGCAGAAATTGATGCAGAAACAAGGCAGAAATCCTGGATGGATGCCTACTTGTTAGCTTACTCAAAGGCTCACATAGAGAGAGCTTACTTATATAGACCAGGACCACCTGCTCAGGGAATAGTACAGTCCACAGTGGGCTAGGCTCTCCTACACCAGTTAGCAATCACAACAACCCCTATAGACATGTCCACAAGCCAACCTAATCTGGACAGTGGCGAGTCCCTTCTCATATAACTCTAGGCTGGGCCAAATTGATAGTTATAACTGACCAGAGTGGTTCACAAGGGCTCTGCTCTTGGGAAAGGATTAAGGTCATTTTCTAACCAGTTGGTTCATCGCCACAAGGGTGATAGCATTTGAACCTCCATCCCCCGTTCTCTATCCTTTCACCTTGGGAAGGAACAAAAGAAAGGTCCCTGCCAGATGCTGGTACCTTGATGATGAATCTTCCAGACTCCAGACAATGAGAAATGAGTTCTTTCTCTTTCTAACCTACCTGTCAGTGGTCTAACAGCAGAAGGCAGGTGAAGATAGATGGTAAACCACAACCCACTGGAGTTGCCACAAAGCAGAGGTTAACCCATCACCTGGCTGGGGAGAGGCCATCCTTACTAGTGAGCCCTGGGGAATGCTTTGCCTTGTTGAGGTGTGGTGTGTCCCAGGGCCAGGTTTCTAAAGAAACATTTTATTCTAGGTGTGCAGAAGAACACTCTCCTCTATATTTCTCCAGCACCACCCACCATAGGAGAAGAGAGAAAAAGTCATCTCCCTGCCCCAGAAGCTCACATCCTGCGTGGGCACAGACCACAGGGAACCTTCCTGAGGCCCATGCCTGAGCAGGTACCACTGCTGCTACCTAAAGGTGAATGGGGGTGTGTGGCACCATGCTATGTAGGATGATGATCTTTGTTCACCAAAAGCGGTGATCCTGGCAGCAAGATCAGGATGAAGATACAGAGCTCCATGACTTTTTGTATACTAGGTTGTCATGAAGTGAGGGACTGGAGGCTCAAGGGACAGCAAAGAGACTGGATAGAAAGGCCCAGGGTTCTCCTAGGAGATGAAGAACCCCACAGGATGTGAAAGCAGGGAGAAGCTCTCATGACCTGCCTAGATAATACTGGTAGGATATAGAAATCAGCACAGGCCAGGAGGTCAACAAGATGGCACACCCACTGGCCACTTCTGCCAACCACCCATGGCATCTGAATGTCACCCATTATCTGTCCAGCTCTGTGCCCCAAGAGAATACTGTGGTATTCTGCCTGGCATCCCTGAAAGATGACCATTGATACCTGACACAACTGCCTTCCACAGAGCTCACTGAGAGACTCCTGAGGATCTATAGAGAGAGGTAAGACACAGGGATGTGTCCCTATGCTCATTGGTCCACCCTGCTGGTCTACAGTTCCCATAGTGGCCAGCCACCCGCAGGCCCCAGACATTGCCACTCCTATGCGCAGTGAGATGTCAGTCATCTTTTTGCAAACTCATGCTCCTGTGACACTGATTTCTTCCCTTTGGGGCTCCTCTCAAGTTTGTTCTGTCCATACCCTTCTAGACGATCTCCTTTAAATCTATACATCTTAATGGAGATGAAGGATTGACAAGGACTGGATTTTGAAGGGTTGAAGGTTTTATTCTTTGTATACATAGCATAGACATACACTCAACACACAAGAGTTACCCATTGTCTGTAGTTGTATGTCAAGGAAAGCAGGTTCATTTTTAAAATGTCTGAAAGGTTTCTAAGTAGATAATAGTAATAATAATAATAATAATAATAATAATAATAATAATAAAAAGTCTGGAAATTCTTAGCATTTCCCCCATTTTTTATAACTATAATGAAATATCTGTGACTGAATAACTTCCTAAATAAAAGAGGGTTTACTTTACTGACAACCTTGACACAGAAAAAGGTATGACACCAGCTTTGGTTTGACTCTAAATGAGACCAAAAACCAAAGACTCCAGGGAAAATCCAGGCTTCACCTGTCTACCTCTCATGAGAACTCAGTCCAGCAAAACTATTTTTATTCCTCTGAAAGTGTGCACAACTCTGAAAGGATTCATTGTCGTCTTCCATAGAATCGGGGATTCCATGGGTCACAGGTCCTGCCGGAAACAGCCAAAGTGTTACACGTCTCAGAAGGGAAGCCTGCACAGAGCAGGTAGCCAGAGTCTCAGGTCTCACCCACTACTGTGGCCGTGGCTAGGCCCATGGCAGTGCCAATGCTAGTGGCAGGGTCAGTGACAGTGGCAGTGGTTGTGATGGGCATGAACCCCAACCTGCCAGGCAGGTCTGAGGTCTAGCAATAAATGCTTTGGGAGAGAAAACTCTTCCTCAAAGTGTTACAGCTCAATAAAGCAGTCACCCTCAGACAATTCTCAGCGAAATAACTTCTGAACTTATCCATATGTTTAGGGACATTAAGAAGTAGGGTGGGATCCAGGGGTAGATGCGTCCCATTGGGTCAGTTTGAGGCAGTAGTGATGCTCTACTAGCAGGGAGAAGGACTTCAGGTGTTTTCCCTATATGGCTGATTGTCATGGCCCTCTTAGTGGGGTGTCATGGTTAGGTGTTCCAGAGCAGGTAGTTTGGCAGGGAGCTGGTCCCATGACTACTGTAGTCAATTCTGAGTTTCACAGGGTTTGGGCTCACTCAACCTTACCACTTCTTCCATCTGGTGGTAGGGTCCACTTGCCCCTCAGTCAACCATTACTGAGAGCCAAGGCTCAGATACATGAGACCTTTGGAGCATGCTACAGCTATAGCCTAACTTCTGTGTAGCCAGAAATCATGCTCTCCTGGATCAGCAAAGCAGAGAGGTGGGGCTGAGCTGAGAGACTGAGGCTGACAGGAGAACCTGGAGTCTTGCTCGGTTGTGAGAACCAAGTAAAGAGACTCAGGGCAGCCTAGTGATAGCTGATGAAGCAAAGGGCATGTCACAGAGGAGCACTGAAGGTCTGAAGGTTGGCATGAAGATAACACAACAGGTGGGAGGGGACTGGATTATGGACTAGTGTGGTGAGGATAGCCAGGGGCCTTCTCAAAAGATCTCAGCAAAACAAAAATACTGGCAGTAGGAAATCAGACACACCTGGACCCTAATAACTGGAGATGGAATAGGTCCAGTACAGTAGTACAATAGCAGGCTAAACATGTAGGCATGCCCAGTGCCTAGAAAACTTACCCAGTGGTCACAGTGGCTGACAGAGTGCCAGTGGTGGGCCACAGGGTGGACAAACGTGATCTGACATAAGACTTTTAAAAAGTCACTGTTTTATAATGTGCAAACTATTTTTTTTATAATATGGCACTATAGAAATTGGGAAGGGGGCCATCCTGGATAGTATAAATGGTAACAAATGTGACCTAGTCTGTGGTTCACCAAACCCCTCTTACTAAGGTCCACTAACCAAATGTTCCCTCTTAAGGCTTAGGCAGAACTTTCTAATTCTGCTCTTTGCCACCCTGGAGACTGGGCTAGGGTTCTGACTTCAGCCAGACATTGCCAGGTGCTCGGTTTGGACTCGCAGTACCTCTTCCCCAAGGTCACACAGAAAGGCTTGGTCCCAGTGTGCCACAGTTGGGAGGTGTGACTCTGAGATGGATGCTTTTGCTACGACAAGATTCATGTCATAGCTTGTCACCTGCCTTATGCCCAAAAAGGCTGGGGAAGAGGTCAGCAGCAGAGCATTTGCTGAGCATGTGTGAGGCCCTGGGTTCCAGCCCTAGAACTGAAAAATAAGTAACTAGCTAGAAGATACATGTGATAGATAGGTAGAGGATATAGAGATAGAGATGTGGATGTGTGTGTGTGTGTGTGTGTGTGTGTGTGTGTGTGTGTGTGGAGAGAGAGAGAGATGATAGGTAGATGATAGACAGACAGATGGATAATAGAAATATAAACAGACTGATATATAATAGATGATAGATAGATAGATAGATAGATAGATAGATAGATTGATAGATTGATAGATAATAGATGATAGATAAACAGCACACCGGTAGATAATAAATGATATAGATAAACAGACCAATGGATAGATAATAGAAAGATGATAGATAGATAGATAGATAGATAGATAGATAAGATAGATGATTCTCCCTAAGCAACAGAGCCAACTAACCCCGGGGCTGAGACTTCGCTCCTTACAGTTGACTGTCTCGGGTATTTATCACACTAATTAATGTTAAGCTGCTCAACACACTATTGGAGTGACCCAATGTGATGCAAGAATCAGAGGGACCTTCGATATGGGCCTGAGTCCTGTGACAGGAAGCTCTCCGATCATGAGCCCCATGGGTGCAGAAGAAAGATTCTGATACACCTGAAGAACTAGCTCTTCCCAGCAACAATCTCAGAATGAGATGGCAGTCACACATGAGGCAACTCAGCCCATGGCTCTGGACTATTCTTTGACAGAAGGGAAGGCAGAGAAACTTGGCTCTTCCTACCTCTCCTGGCTGTCTGTCCCAGGGTCATCATTTCAAATCCACAGTGTCAGCCCACCCAAAACCAGCCAGCGTCCACTCCTTATTCCCCATTGTCCCTTTCTGAGGCTGCAGGAGGTGATGAAAAACAGGTACACATCTAGGTTTTGGAGCTGGCTGAAGAGGCTCCTCTTAGTGTATGTATGACCCAACCCAGGCTTGTGTTCTCCGTGTGGACATCTGGGAGCATCTGGGGCTTGTCCTCTTGTGAGCCCCATCACCTCAATGCTTTGCTGAATGGGGTCAACTCGTCATGAAGGAAAGGAAGTTGGCTCCTTACCTGTCACTTTAAATGAAAACTAAATGTTCCTTCATGAGCCTCGATTCTCAGTCCTTCAGCAATGCTCCAGGAGGAGTCTATGCGGTAGGAGTGAATTACCCCCTGTATGATAAGTGGGAAGCTGCTGTGGTTTGAAAAACGACAAAGCAACATTTTGGAGCCCTTTTAGTGAGTGTAGCAAGCAGGAGGTGGAACCGTCACTGAGAAATAATGGAGTGCTGAACCGCGCGCCTGGAGCACGCATTGGTGTGCAGCTCACACCGCAGGGAGAGGAGGAAACAGCCTGGCTGGGGGAACGCTCGCTCACATTCCATCTCCTCCCTGGAATTGCTAAATACCTGGAGGGGTGCTAGCCCAGACCAGTGCTGGGCTGGGAGGTCCTAGTGCGTCACTGTCACCGTGGAAGGGAGGCCGTGGACAGACAAAGCTGAAATGAAAGCCAGATAGTAAAACATCGAAGGAGGGACCAAGAGTGGGAGTGGGACTCATCCAGAGCCTCATGCCAGGGTGATCCGGGCCAGGGCTGGGGCTCAGAGATTCAAAGAGGTAGCAGGATGCAGGAGAAACACAGATGGGGTTATTGACAACTGCCTGGGGGTTCTGTGATTCATTTTCAAAGTGCTCTTATATTCTTCTTCATCTATTGGAAAAAACAATCCATTTATCAACTGAGAACTGGCTTAAGGGAGATTCCGCAAAAACTTAGACAATGTAAGCGATTTGTAGCAAACAGTACTAGGCAAACATTTAGTGTGGAAAGCTTTGGATCCACTGTGCCTGTCGTGATCCTATCTCCGAAGGAGCTGGGCACGCAACACAGGAGGTGTCTCAGGCCACACTTAAGCCAGCAGGCTGCTTTTATTCCATAATGGCCAATATAGTAGGTTTCCAGCCACTGCCAAAGAAGCCCGGAGGCCTTTCCACAATGCTGTTTGGACTGTTTGGGAGGGATTTCATCTGACCTCTGCTCCCCCTGAGCAGGATGCCCTGAGCACCTCTAGCAGGCATTCATAACCCCGGAGACCTCTTTGGCTCCACGATGAACTGCTAATCTAACATGAAAGCCAAGCTCCACGCTGCACACTTTGTGCAGTGCTCCAAAATACATAGTCACCTTGCTTACACACTTACACACTCACCTTGCTTTCTATGAGGAATCTAAACATTCCAAACCGGTGACATCTGCAGATCTGTGTTGCTATGTCTCCGTGATAGGGACCTTTCTGAGGCTCAGCTGAGGAAGAGTGGGGTGCCTTTGAGCTCCTGTGAGTGTTTGCAGTGTTTTAGTCTTGAGGTACACAGATTGGAGTCTGGATTTCTTGCTGGCTGAGGACCGGGGTCCCTCTTGCTCCTGGCTGTGTGGCCTCTCCATCAGGCAGCTCTTAGCACAGGGGCCTGTCTCTTCAAAATTAACTAGGGGGAAGGCCTTGGCTCCATCACCGAGCCACGCACAGAGCCTTCCCTTGGTTTTATTCTACTAACTAGGAGCAAAGACAGTTTCACCATGTTCCAGGAAGGGGATCACAAGGTGTGGCTGTGGAGGGAGGCAGGGCCATCTTTAAGTCTGCACATCTTTTAAAAGAATATGACAGTCACTTGGAATTGAGTGAACATTTTGGCTATTAACATCTAAGGGCTTTCAGCTCAACACCCCCTAGCCTTAAAGAGGTCTGCTTACAGGCCTGTGGCTGCTCCTTCTGAGCAGGTCTGGCCTTCTTGGCTCTCTAACTTGGTTCCTAATTTCTGAGGGACCTGTAGTTTTTGAAACCCCTTGGTCTGGGCAGTTCTGTTGGGAAAGTGCCTGAGAGGCTAGGTGGCTGCTGTTACCAGAGGCCGAGAAAAGAGGCCATAATGTGAGTTTGAACCTTGTGAGTTTGCCTGGGCCGTTGTACACTGAACCTTAAGGCATGGACCTGGGCCGACCTAAGGGTCAGAGTGTAGTCAGTGGAGGGTCACTCACCTGCCAGGAGGGGTTCACCTTGTCCTTTGTGTAATCTCAGGTATGCTTCTGGAGGCTTAAAAAAATTGATTAGCATAATGAATTATAAAGAAAGCAGGAGACTGGGGGAACATTTGAAGCAGGATAGAAAGAACAAAGTCCCCTTCAAGTCTCAGCTTTGCTAAGCCACGACATGCCAGGACAAAAGGACAGCAGCCCTGGGGACTGAATGTAAAGGAGGGGCCGAGAGAAGGCCAGGCTGGGACTCCAGGCACTGGAAATAAACTCCAGAAGAGGAGGAGGGCTGTCTCCACAACATTAAGAAAGAAAAACGCCCAATTCAAAGTGGGATACAGTCGCTTTACTGCGTTTAAGAACCCCATCAAAATAAAACATGGTTATAGAGAAATAGAGCCAGGATTGGCCATCTCCTCTGGGCCTCATGGAGGGAATCCTAGGTGAAAGGACCACGCTGAGCATGAGAGGAAGCCAGCTCTGAGGAGGGGCTGCGGTGTGACCAGCTGGGCCACACAAGTAATAGGTATGGCTAAAGCTGAATGAAATGGGTTGGTGACCCTGACAGGTGTGCGGGGTTCCTGGTCCGTCAGTGTTAAAACTTGAATATGGACCTGGGAGGTGTGAGCTCCTGAAGAATTTGGAGGAGTCTGCTTCTCTGACAGAAACTTGTCAGCTTTATGGCTGATCAACGACAAGTTGAAAATTCCAGGATAACTGCTTCGTACAGCCAGAGGAACTAGGAGAGGTTAAGGGGACAGTAGAGGTTACAGGCAGCTGTGAGGAGTCCATGTGCATGAAGCCTGACTGTAAGTCACTCAGGCTTTAGAGAGGCCTGTGACATGTGTGCAAGAGGCTAGCCTAGGTGACTTCTGTCTAGTCCCTCTCTGTGTCCCTCCCAGTACTACATTTCACCTGAAGAATATACCTGGGCTACCCTTTTGAGTGTGGCAACAGTGGCCACATGTTATCCTCCAGCCCACAGGAGTCTGGAAGATGTTAGGCAAAGATGCTTTGAAGTCAGCTTTCACTCACCCTGCAGAGTGAGCCCAATCTGAACTCCCATTGCACCTTCGAAGCTTATTAATGTTAAGGATGATAGAGGTTGTTTTGTGTTCTAAGACTTTATGAACTTCAAGGACAAAGCCGTTTTTTGTTTTCTCCTCTATTAGAATCATCAGTGCCAAAGGAAGGAAGAGAGTTTGACATAATAAGAATCTCTCACAGACCGTCAATAGAGACTTTGAAAAGGATGTGCATGTGCTGTAGGAATAATTAGAATTAGACTTCTTTAGTTTTCTGGGCCTTGAAGTGGAGTTTCAAACCCTGAGGATGACATTCTGCAGAAAGCAAGCCTCTTTTGTATTCCACCAGAAGCTAGTCATCTTTAATTACTTTCAAAATTAATTTTCTCCCCAGAAATGCTATGTATTTCTTCATCTATCAAGCTGTCAATACAAGTAATTCGGAAGCTGGAGAGGGTGTGAGTTGGCTTGGGACGGGGCATGGAACACCGTAAATCGAGAGCTGTGTCTGTGCTGGTACAGAAGCAGAGAGAGGTCTCAATTGTGTGGAGGTACCATTCTCACCTTTAATTATAAGACACTGTCTTTGGATTCCACACATTCAGATCGGAGAAAGCTTTCTTCTGAACGCTAGATCCGCCATGTAAAACAAAAGCTAGAATCTTGATCAAAACATCAATTTCTCTCCTGTAGAGACCCCATCTGCTCCTTGGATATGAATGTTATACTTAATCAATGTTTCCC
Source organism: Apodemus agrarius (assembly GCA_964023405.1). Lineage (NCBI taxonomy): Eukaryota > Metazoa > Chordata > Mammalia > Rodentia > Muridae > Apodemus > Apodemus agrarius. The sequence goes on along the minus strand of OZ030005.1, from coordinate 132,025,570 downwards.
ATTCTCAAGTTTTCCTATGTATTTTCCCTAAAATGTGCTTTTGTTATGTGGTTTTTTTATGATGGCTAAATACCTTTAATTTTTATTTTTACCTTTGATTGAAAATGGCTAGTTTTCTCATCTATATCCTGATTGCAGTTTCTCCTCCCCATGTCTCCCTTCCATGCAGATCCACCCCTTTTTGTTTCTCATCTGAAAACAAACTTCTGAGAAATAATAATATAATAAAATAAAATGAAGTAAGATAAAACAAAAACTACATTTCACCTGAAGAATATACCTGGGCTACCCTTTTGAGTGTGGCAACAGTGGCCACGTTATCCTCCAGCCCACAGGAGTCTGGAAGATGTTAGGCAAAGATGCTTTGAAGTCAGCTTTCACTCACCCTGCAGAGTGAGCCCATATATAAATATCAGTATGCTTCTTGGGTCCATTTATTGGAAAATCTTTTTCCATCCTTTTATCTTGAGGGGATGTCTATCCTTGGTGGTGAGATGTGTTACTTAGATGCAGTAGAAGGATGAATCCTGTTTTCACAGTCATTCTGTTAGCCTGTGTTCCTTTATTGGAAACCATTGGTATCGCATTATTAGTGAATAGTGTTTGTTGGTTCCTATAATTTTGTTATTGTTGCTCTTGTGGTGGTGGTTATGGTAGGTTGGGTGTGTTTCCCTTCTTTTGACTTGCTGGCCTGGAAAAAATTGTTACTTTTATTGTAGACTGCAGGGAATTTTGAAGTTGAACTAAATGTATTTTGCATTATGCTATGTTTAAGTATGGGCCCCATAGACTCTTGTTTGAACAAGCCTCTGGGGGGCCAGGAAGTGGAATGTGATGGTTCGTATATGATTGGCCCAGGGAGTAACCCTATTAGGAGGAGTAGGTATGTCACTGTGGGTGTGGGCTTAAGACCCTCACCCTAGTTGCCTGGAAGTGAGTCTTCTACTAGCAGCCTTCAGATGAATATGTAGAACTCTCAGCTCCTCTTACACCATATCTGCCTGGATGCTGCCATGTTTCTGCCTTGATGACAGTGGACTGAACCTCTGAGCCTGTAAGCCAGGCCCAGTTAAATGTTGTCTTTTATAAAACTTGCATTGGTCATGGTGTCTGTTCACAGCAGTAAAACCCTAACTAAGACAATGACTAACTTCTTTAGGTTGAAGTTTTCTTTCTAGTGACTTCTGAAGGCTGGATTTTTAGATAGGTGTTTCTAAAGTTTGATTTTATCATGGAATGTCTTATTCTCTCTATGGTGATTGAAAGTTTTGGTAGGTGTAGTAGTCTGTGGTCTCTTAGAGTTTGTAATTTATCTGACTAGGTCTTTCTGGCTTTTAGATTCTCCATTAATAATTCAGGTGTTAGTCTAATATGTCTTCCTTTGTTATGGTCTTTTTCTCTTGAAATTTTAATTATTCTTTCTTTGCTCCATATGCTTAGTGTTTTGGTTATTATGTGCTAAGCAGAATTTTAATTTGCTGGTTCAGTCTATTTTGGTGTTTTGATTTCTTGTACCTCAGTGGGTATATCCTTCCTTAGGTTAGGAATTTTTTTTTCTATAATTTTGTTGAAAATATTTTCTATGCCTTTGACCTGAGTTTCTTCTTCTTCCTCTATTCCTATTATTCTTAGATTTGACCTTTTCATATTATTCCAGATTTCCTAGATGTTTTGTGCCAAGATTTTTAAAGATATAACATTTTCTTTGACAGAAGTATCCATTTATTCTATCATGTCTTCAATGTATGAGATTCTCGGTCCTCTTCCATATTCTGTTGGCGAGGCTTGCCTCTCAAGTTCCTGTTTGAGGTCCTAAATTTTTCATTTTCAGATTTTCCTTCATTTGGAATTTCTTTATTGATTCTATTTACATTTCCAGGCTTTGAGCTGTTTTATTCCTTTTCTTTCACTGCTTGTTTGTGTTTTCCTGGATTTGTTTAAGGGATTTATTAGTTTCCTCTTTAAGGACCTCTGTCATAGTCGTAAAGCTATTTTAAAGTCCTTGTCTTATGTTTCTGCTATATTGCAAATCTCAGGGCCTACTGTAATAGAGTTACTGGGCTCTAGTAGAGACATACTGTCCTGGCTGTTATTGATGTTTGCATTGATTGCTATTGATTTTTACTGTTGCTCCTAGGCATGAGTTTGGGATAATTGTAATTCTAGGTATCTGATATCTGGTCTTGCTTTGTTGGATGGGTATTTTGTTCTTTAGTTTCTGCTGCTTTCTGTGGTTCTTAGGAGGGTGTGGTGGCTGAATGTGCCTGGTAGGTGATTCTTCTGGCACCCTGCCAGGTGTGGCCATTGGAGATTTCATGTAAAATATGTTTGGTATTGGGAGCTGTCTCTTAGGAGTAGGGATGGCCTAGGATGGGTTGGGGATGGGGAGAGGTCCACAGCAAAGAGAAAGACAAGGTGTTCCAAGAGGAGCTGCTTAGTTCCTTGGGAATGGAGGCAGAGTATGAGGAAAAGCCACAACAGGTAGTCTGCTACAGAGGTGGGGCTGAGACTGGGAGCTTAGATTTGTAACAGAGGAGTACAAGGTGAAGGTCTGTAGTTAGCCTACCTGTTTCCCCAGCTGGCATGGCTGCTGGGTTCCCAGGGAATGCCTGCTGGTGTTAGGGGCTGGATAATGGGATGAGTTGAAATAAGAAAGATTGGATGAGAAGGTTTACCTCCTGAATCACAGGAGAAAGGGGGGTCAGAGTGGGGTGGGGTCTGCTACAGAGCTGGGGATGAGACTGGTGGATTGGATACAAGGGAGTATTTTCAACTTTGTAAAAATGGTGTATTTTTCATGTACCTTCTTAGGACTCAGCTCTTGCTATTCCATGGACATAACATCACCAGCACTAGGACATACTGGGAGAGTCATTGCATTTAATGGTTTTTATTTCTGTCAAACATTTTTCAGTGTGCCTGTGCCAGAGTTTATTGATCCATTCTACTTCTAGTGGACACACAGCTTCCTTCCAGGTTTTTCTTATTGCACATGGTGTTGGCAAGGATGGGTGTGGGCCTCTGATCCTTCATGAGTAAGAATTCCCTTTGGGTATTTACCTGGGTGTAGGATGTTTGTGGAGTGGAACATATGTGTGTTTGACTTCAGGAACTGATGTCAAACTGTTTTCCAAGGTGATTATACTAATTACTCCCCTGCCAGCAGTGGATTAAGATTCCACAGATGAACACTCTTCCTAGCACCTGTCCCTGTGTCCCTTCACTTGCTCACTGTGGGAGGTTTGCCTATTAACAAAGGAGAAAGGACATATTCCTGAAAGGAAAATCTGCAGTGTGCCTCTGATAGCCTTCAGGACTCATGGTAGGACACAAGAACAATTAAAAACAAAAACAAAAAAGCAAACAAACAAAAACAAAAAAGCTGTGAGAGTGTCTGTAGTTAGCCTATCTGTTTCCCCAGCTGGTATGGCTGCTGGCATTACCCTAGTGTCTTATAAAAAGGATTATATATATATATATATATATATATATATATATATATATAGGATTTTTGGGTTAAGTCTTGTGTTGAGATCTAACATTCAGAAATGCACAAAATAGCTCTCATTCCTTGAAAAAAAAATCACAATCTAGCTCAGATTTGCATAGTCTGTGTGAGCCATGAAGTCATTCTGGGTTTGACAAACTCATAGGCATTTCTCAAACCATTTATGAAAATTCAGTTTATATGGGAGCCTCAGGCTCACCACTGATATCTTGAGGAGCTTTCTGAATAGCCTCAGTCTCAGTTCTCCCAGAGTGCCCAGACAGGTAGGTGAGATCAAAGACAGCAAAATGCTTGTAAACCAGCTGGAGAAACAATCTTGTCTTTGATATCACTGGGGAAGGCTGGTTTGCAGACAGAGTTAATGCTACTTTATTATGTTTGAGTGAAGGTTGCCATCTTGCTGTGAGCATCTCTGATTACTTCCTGTAGGAGTCCTCTACTTCCTGAGACAGTGATGCCTTTGGAGGCAAGGCTCCTGGAAGTACCTCCCCACTGTGACTAGGCATCTCTGGATGCAGTGGTCTTAGAGTGCAATACCCTCTAGACCTACATGGGGTTCAGGTCTTATCCTCTGGACCATAAATCTGACTTCTCCCTTGGTAGCCGGAAGCACAAAGAAGATTCATGATCTTATAAATATCAAATTAATTTCCCTTTATCCACTTATCACAGAACTTTTGATTTAGAGGTACCACTTCCTGAGTCTCTGGGTACTTCCTTTTGCTCCATGTTTTAGTGTTTCAAGGTCAATTCACATATAATTTAACATTGCAACACAGCAATTAACACAGAGAAAATAATCTTTCTTAAAATAGCTTCTTATTTCACTCTACCAGATGCACAGAACTGCTAACTAGTAGGGAATGGGTTCAACAGGAACTACACTGTATTAACAGATGACCTTTGACCCACATGGTTCAAAGCTAACCCTGCCATTCAGGAGCTATAATGGAAGCTCAGGGTGCTTTCAGTGATCTTAGAGACCTGGGCATGTTGGGAACTCTGGGAGATCCATTAGAATGGAGATCCATCATCAACCGGGGTGAAACAGATTTGATGGGAATTTTTGAAGAATAAAGATTTTTATATGGATTCCTAATTAGCATAAAACTACAATTCTCATTCTTCCTTGTTCTGCAACCAAATGAACTGAGTAAGATGGAGGACTCTGTGGGTGTTCCTGGAAGCACGCTATGAGTGCTCCCGTCATCATTCAGAATCCTCCCTGACTCCTGACTAACAGCAAACAGATCCCGGAAACATCCAGAGCTTGCCTGTGGCACAAGGCAGCAGTGGAGGATTACAGTCCACTGCAGGATTCAAGACTGCCTCTTCAGGGATGCCAGAGAGATTCCCCGTTGCTGTGCTGCTCAAACAAGAGATTTGCTGAGAACATTTGCAATTCAATACCCTTCCTAGAGTCTTCACTGTGACACCAGATTCTTTTTGTGCTCAGTCAGGACACAAAGGGCCAGCTGGAGGATTTCCAAAAGCATTTGGTTGGAAAGCAGAAAAAGTCATTGTTATAAATTCCTTGCATTCCCGACAGCTGAACAGGTGAGATCCATGTTTCTTCTAACATCTTCCCCAGAATTCACTTCCTGTCAGTTTCAATCTGGTGTCTTATAAATAAGAACGAGAGTGTGTCGTGTGTGTGTGTGTGTGTGTGTGTGTGTGTTCCAACAGACTTGATAAAAGATATCATTTTATATTCTGTATACTGGGCCAGCTACAGGATCCTCCCAGGACAACCCAAAAAGATTATGACAGTTCCATCAGGGCTTCCTCCCAGGCTGGACAGAGTGGCTTGCTGTGAACATGAAGAAGGAGGCTGTCTAGCCCCTTCCTCCCACACCAGTGTCTCCGACTTGTTCTGAGTTGATAGCCCCAGAACTTGCTTCAGGCATCAGAAATCAGAGGTGCAGAGGATGGATCGATTCATTAAATCACTCTCAAGTCCCTGGCCCTACAGGCAAGAAGCACATCATCCTGGGGCAGAACACTGTGTGATTGTTTGGGAAATGGGAGTTTCTGAGAAGGGGGTTTCTCAGAATGTAAAGTGATAGAATGGTAGACATGGATGGAATTTGACCCCCAAAGGCAAGGGATATGGCACTAACACATCCCTTTGATTTTGTTCAGGGAGCTCAGGCTAACTCGAGGCTTTCCTGCATCTTTGAACAAGGATTGGAGTCAGGAGACAGGGAAGGGAGACAGATGGCAGCCTCTGCTGAATTTGGAGTCACCTGGCTCTGGACCACACTGATTGCTTCAGAAACTTTGGGGTAGGTCATGTGCAATGGTGCTTTTTAGAAATGGTGCATTTAGATAAGTATGTCCTCAGCTATTCTAAGAGACAAGGAGAGAGGTGCGCTTGGATTTAAGGGCCAACCAACTGAGAATTACGGTGCATGAATCATGAATAGGACACTGTCTTAGTCAGGGTTTCTATTCCTGCACAAACATCATTACCAAGAAGCAAGTTGGAGAGGAAAGGGTTTGTTCAGTAAGCTTGTAAGCACTTCCACATTGCTGTTCATCACCAAAGGAAGTCAGGACTGGAACTCAAGCAGGTCAGGAAGCAGGAGCTGATGCAGAGGTCATAGAGGGATGTTATTTACTGGCTTGCCTCCCCTGGCTTGCTCAGCTTACTTTCTTATAGAACCCAGGACTACCAGCCCAGGGATGGCACCACCCACAAGGGGCCCACCCCTCTTGATACCTAGTTGAGAAAATGCCCCACAGCTGGATCTCATGGAGGCACTTCCCTCCTTTCTCTGTGATAACTCCAGCCTGGGTCAAGTTGACACACAAAACCAGCCAGTACAGATAGCTAAGAGGCAAATACCTGAGCTTGAGAGTGAACAGGAAGCCAAGTGGGACTGGCTGGACATGATGGTGTTTGATGTCATTTTGGCCTAAGTGATCCATCCTTGGGTTTCAGACCCAGGACAAGGCGGCCAATGCACCTATTTTACATACCAAAGTAGGTCTGACCTCTAGGTTCTCCTAGCATCCCTCAGTCTCTACCTGGCACATCCCACCTTCTACCTCCAACCTTTCCAGCCCAGGGACTGAGCTGCCTTTTTCCCACAGGCTCTTACTTACCTTTTCTCCTCTTTTTTTCTCCCTCTCTCTGCATGCTCTTTCTCTTTCCCCTTCCTTCCATTTCCTTTCTCCCTGACTTCCTTCCTTGAGGCCAGTGAGCTCACCTACCCTAGAGCAGCTTTCTAATAAAACTGCATTTATATATGTTTTAATCTGGATTGAACTGCTTTATTTTACTGGCAGAGAAATAACTTCTCAGTGAGGCTTAGTGTTTTAGCTCATGTTGTGTTACTGTAACAGCATATCAAAGACTGGGTAACTAAAGTACTGGGTTCTAACGTTCACTTGGCCCATGGTGGTGTGGTACCCAGAGCCGGATGAGAGTTCTTTGCTGTGTTACAACATGGTGGAAAGGCAGAGGGAATGGACTATGCACAGAGTGGACCCATTTGTAAGTGGCCTTGCTTCCTAGTGATCTGTGCCCATTCATACACAACCATTCCTGAGACCCAACCTTCTCTGAGAGACTAGCATCTATTTATGAAGGAGGGTCAGGAATCCAGGATATTATAACTTCCTTCTAGGTTAAGCTGTGATGGTTTCTACCCCTTGAACCCTACTGCAGCCTTAGAAAATGAGCCTTCATGACATACTCACCCCAGAGTGTTCAGATATCGGGTCAGGCATGATTTCCTAGTATGTTCACAGTGGGTAAGTTAGAAGACACTGGTCTTTAATCCTATGCCTGAGTAAAGAGATTGCCTTTAGCAGTGTGGACGGCACTGTCCAAACCACAGAGACCTTAAAAGAGCAAGAAGAAGGGGGTGACTCTTTTCCATCTCTCTGCTTGAGCTAAGATACCCACATTCTCTCCATCTTCTCTACTCTCACCCACACATTAGCACAGAGCTTTTGCTCAAAGCTATGGAGATCCAGAACGGGAAAAATATTCATGCTTCCCTGATCCTTACACTGTATGGCATCAGTGAGGATGGCACATCCTGGATTAGCCTCAGGCCTCCACGATTGCTCGTGCTGGTTCTCATAACCAACCAATCAGTCTCCCTGGGCAGTGTACACACAATCCTGTTCCCCCGGAGAGCCTGACTGGTCTGCTGATGGTGGGAAGACAGCCAGCAGTGCCAGATGTAATTCAAATGGTTTCCAGGGACTGAGAACAGGCATCCCAGGGCTGCCTTCCAGCTCTTTTATCTGGCTAGGACCCAGGTGTTGCCCTTTATGTTTGACTCAGTTTGTCTGAAGCACATCTGTCTGTCTTTGGTCATCTGTGATATTGAAAGCCCTGTCAGGTAACTTGCATCAGTGGGGGATTGTAAGACCTGAAAGAAAAATGGGGGAACCCCAGCGCCCCACACCTTGGAAGGCGTCACTCCAATCACTCACGAGAAACAGTCTTGATGCAATAGCAGGAGGATTTTAATTCCAGAGCTCTGGGGTCACAGCCATTCCCCCACGCGGGGTAGGTGACTGTGAACACCGAGTGCAGAAACAGGACTGCTTTTATAGATTCACAGCAAAGCCTGCCTAATACAAGCCACTCCATAGCTTCCAAGCCAATCAGTTTAAATTTTCCGAGCCCACGCTCTCTGAGAACCAATCAGTTTCCTATAGAAGCCAGATAAACTAGCTAAGTCATTTCCGCTTACGTGGCTGCCATGCACAGGGTCACACCAGGCGTTTCCTGTTACACATTTCCTATGGGGCCAGGGTCATATACATACGGGTCACATACATACGGGGCCAGCGCATTTGCCTCAGTGACCCTGCCGACCCAGCGGCGTCCCAGCCCTCATCCTTTTAGCATCTGAGGAATCTTCTCCAAGTTCCCTTTTTCATGCATACAAGACACATCAATCAACCAAAAGCTGGAGTTTGGGAATTCACCTTCTTTTTCTTCTAGATTTGGTGAAAAGTCTAGATTCCTTTCAAACACAGAATGGAAGACTGAAACTCTACAGTCTGCTTGAGGCTTGGTCTTAAGATAAATATTTCAATTCCTGTCTAGTGATTTGGGAAGCTTGCTTTCTTCTTTCTTTTTTCCCCCTCTTTCTTTCCTTCTGACTTAAAATTTTAACCAGAGCATTTTTCTATGTCAAAGTCACTTTTCATGACTTTTCTTTCTACCATGAAAATTCATCATACAAACCTGGGTCTTTCTGCACTCAGATTATGTTGCTCCCTTGTGATATGACAATTTCTCTGTGTTAGTAGGCTTTCAGTCATAAAAACCATGAGTCATAGGGTTGCAGGGCTACTTTGTAGAGATATCACCAAGGAGTCCAGTGGTATTCAGTCTATAGTGGTACCAGGAGAAAGATATGCAGAAAGCCCGAGACCTGACACTGTGTGGGCTCAGGCAGGTCTGCTCCACAGGAGGGTTAAAACAGTGAGCACCTTCTCACCTTCTATTCTTGGTCTCCCATGTCATCTTTTAAGGCCTAGGGACACTTGTTCACATTTACCTTGGTGTCTTAGGAATGTCCTCTGTGGCCCTCCCACACCTGAAAGTTACCAAGAAAGTGAATAGCACAAAGACCTGGAAAACCCACTCAGACCAGCTGGGAGAACGCTCAGACCAGCAGCCCCACATCTAGCCAGCTGGGCCTCCTGCTTCTTCCTATGTCTTAAGAAAGCTGTCTCCACATGACCGGAACCTCCTTGACTTCCTATTTAACTGTGCCACAGCTCTCCTTCATGGCCGTCCATGGAGGGTGCATTTTGCTAGTTGGCTACTGCTGTATCTGCAGATGCATCCAAATTCTTGTCCTCTCTCCTCCCCACAGAAGCATTTTTCTTTTCTCACTTTTGTCTTTTCTTCCCCTGAAAGATCTACATTTCTTTTTTCCTTTCCTTTCCTTTATTTTCTTTCTTTTTCTTTCTTTTATTTTTCTTCTTTCTTTCTTTCTTTCTTTCTTTCTTTCTTTCTTTCTTTCTTTCTTTCTTTCTTTCTTTCTTTCTTTCTATCCCCTTTCGCTTCTCTGCAGCTCCTTGAGGGCAGTGCCAGAGAGTTTTAAGCTTCTCCTTTTGATTACAATCATCAACATCATACAGTCACATGGCTGCCAGTTTTCTGGGGGTGTCAGTTCCTTTCTTTCGGTTAAGGTCACTCACTGCTTTGGAAAACTTGCTTCTGTGCCTTTCATTATTTCTGCTCATTTTCTCCTTCTGTGAGTAGACAGAGAGGGAAAGGCGATCTGCTTTCCTTCCTTCAGTTCCATGGCTCTCAGAGCTGCTTCTCTTCCGGGTGCTCTCTGGGTGACAGCACAGAAGCAATGAGAGACCCTAACTCAATGTTTTTAGACCCCCTAGCAACCAAGCTTAGCACAGAGTAAATTGTTTTTCTGCTTTCATCTCAGCACAAAGTAACTTGTCTTTCTGCTTTTGGCTTGAGAAAAGTAGCACACCCTGTTCCAGGAACCCAGTCTTGACCCACCCAGTGCTCTGCTTAATGTTCAACTATACATTGTCCCCAGAGTAAATGCTTGAGATAAAATCTAAACCTTCCTTGAGGCATAAACTGTTGCCTGACTTCCTTGTATTCCCCATTCCTTGCATAATCAACTCCTCTACCCCTTGCCTTGTGACCCTCCACCCCATGCCTTGTGACCCTTCACCCCTTGCCTTGTGACCCTCCACCCCTTGCCTTGTGACCTTCCACCCCTTGCCTTGTGACCCTCCACCCATTGCGCCTTGTGATTTTCTTTACTCTCCACCCCTTACCTCATGATTTTTTTGTCTTCCACCCCCTGCCTTATGATTTTCCCCTTTTAAAAAGCCCTGACTTCAGTTGTTCAGGGTCGAACTCCTCTGCCCCTGCGTGGGTTACAAGTTCGGCCCCAGTGCACTGGTCTCCCCTGAATAAACCTCGTGTGATTGCAGCAAGAATACCACAGATGCCTCTTGGGTCACGAACGCAAATTGTGAATTTCTGGGGTGTTGCCTCATCCTGAGACTCGAGCGAGGGTCTCTCCGATTCGGGGTCTTTCAGCATGATTTAGCCAGGCACAGTGCCTGTTTCCCCAGACTCTCACCAAGGACAGTTTATGGCTAGGAAGACACCTCTCCTTCTGGAACAAGGCATCCTGGCCCCAGACTATGAAGAAATTCCCTTATAAGACCATCATTAGTATCTCACAGAGCATGCCATCCCTGTTCCTTTACCCAAGCATTGTAAGTTGGAGGCATCATCTGCCACACACAGTGCCCTTTCCCAGCCCTGCACCCCCACTTCTGCTCTGGGGACTGACTGCTTAGCACAATTACAAAGACATGAGAAAGGAAGGGAAAAATGACCCAAAGATCCAAATCCTAATATAAGGTCCATATAGCATCTTCATTGGCTCAGGCCAATCTCAGGACAGAGAGATTGGAGCATGTTGGAAGTGGGCACCCACATTACCGGGCTGAAGCACAGATGCCTCTTGGGTCAGGAACTCAAATTGACTCAGTACCATTCCTCACCCACTGTGCCAGGAACTGGCTTTACAAAGAACTGGTTAAAGGATTACTCACCAGAAAACCCACACAGGAACTAGCTAATTGACTTTCATACAACCTTTCTTGCCCTTGCATTCCGAGGATGTTTTCACCTGATTACTCCAGTCTACCACCCTTCCCCCATTCCTTCCCTTACTGCTTATAACCCTTTGCCCTTGTTACAATAAACCAGACCTCCCACAGCAGTTCTGCCTGGTCTCACTCTTTCTGTCTCGCCCGTTCTTCTTTCAGGCTGGATCCACTCCGGACCCACGAATAACTGAGTCCCGCAGGCCGGGACAGGAGCAGCCTCACAGCCCAGCTAATCCTCCAGTGGCCACATTCTAGAAAAAGACACGTTGCCTTTTTTGTTTGTTTTTCCAGTGGGTCAGACTTGATGATGCACACTGTAAAATCTCCTGGCAACTTTTATTTCACAGCATTTTCAGATGAGTGAGCCTTCCCGGCTGAGACTTGGGGTTTCCCATGCTTCTGGACTGACCTAAATGCCTAGCAAGGCCTTGGCTTTCAGAGCAGACTGGTTTATCAGAATCCTGCAACATAATGTGCCATGATCTTAGGTGGCATAGTCACAGATGATGCATGAACATCTCTCATGAAGTGGAAGAAGGTGTTGTGAGGCCTTTGAGTGTGACCCTCTCTGTCCTGTGCCATGGGTCTCTTGCTCTGTGACACACCTGCCTTTCCCAGTTAGTGGCAGCAGGAAGGCTGTCTCTAGAGTCTAAGTGTGGTGCCTTGCTTGAGTACAGATGGATAAGATACCTCCACTTCTTGAGGACACTGACTGAGGTATCTCAATTCACTGAGTAAGGGATGGCACACAAAACATCTAGGTATCAGGCAGGGCTTAGGTCTGAAATGGGGTACAGCCAGGTTTCCAGGCCTCCAGAGGAGTGCTATGTGGCTCAGAGAGAAATAGCAAGTTCAGCTACAGAGAAGGAAGGTCATACCTAGGCTGGACCAACTTCTTGTCATATTCAGTTGTACAAGATTGTTGCTTAGGGTCAAGGAGGAGCTAGGAGCCCAGTTCTGTCCACACTCTGATGAACTAACTGCAGACGCATTTCCAGTTGGACAAGAGCATCATTCTGGGGAGGTGTACCCAGGCCTCCAGGCTAAAGTAGGCTGGGTAGGTGTCTGACACTGCAGCCCATGTAGCAACTCAAAGGCCGATGGAGGGTCATCTGTCCTTTTCCCTCAGAGCAGATGTTCTCCCAGGAGAGAGCCACAGGCACTCACAATTTATCATTGTTCCGTGCTCCCTGAGTGTCAGGTAGTATGCAGGCCCTAGGAGCCGTCCACCAGCTCATTAGGTAGCAGAGATTAAGGAGTGTGAGTACCATAGTAATTGACAGAATGATGTCTGACACCATTCAATCGAAACCCAGGGAACTGTACAGAAACCTCCCAGCAATCTTTTGGGAGTCAATAATTATACGCTGATTTTAGTACCTCATAATTTAGTCACAAAATGATGTTTAAAGTGACAAGTGGCTTAAATGATGAAGGCTATGGCCACCGTGGCATTGAATTGTTAATCTCTGGAAAGCTGTGCTGTGCCTGTTCAAGGGTTCTTTCTTAAGAATCTAGAATCAGGTGCTGGAGAGACAGCTCAGCAGTTAAGGATGCTTAGAGCTTTTTGCAAAAGGCCCAGGTTCAATTCATAGCACTCACATGGCTATTCATAGCCACCTGCAACTCCAGCTTGAAAGGATCCAATGTATTCTTTTGACCTCCACAGGTTCCAAGCACATGTTACACACACACACACACACACACACACACACACACACTCAGGCATACCCATATATCTATAAAAATAATACATAATTTTAAGAAAAAGAATCCAGAATCAGCATCAGCACTACTTTTTTTAAAATTTTTATTTTCTATATTCTTTGTTTACATTCCAAAGGCTTTCCTCTTTCCTAGTTCCCCCCTCACCATATGTCCCATAAGTCCTCTTCCCTCCACCCATTCCACAATCACCGCCCCCCACACACACACACACCATTTCTCTGTTCTGATACTCTCCTACAAAACTGGATCCAGTCTTTTCAGGACCAGGGTCCTCTCCTTCCTTCTTCTTGGGAATCTTTTGATTTGCTAATTGTGCCTTGAGTATTGAGAGCTTCTGGACTCATTAATATCCACTTATCAGTGATTATATTTCATGTGTATTCTTTTGTGATTGGGTTAACTCGCTTAGGATGATATTTTCCAGATCCAACCATTTGCCTACAAATTGCATGAATTCATTATTTTTAATTGTTGAGTAGTATTCCATTGTATAAATATACCACATTTTCTGTAGCCATTCCTTCTTTGAGGGACATCTGGGCTCCTTCCAACTTCTGGCTATTATAAATAAGGCTGCTATGAACATAGTGGAGCATGTGTCTTTATTGTATGCAGGGGAATCCTCTGGGTATATGCCCAGGAGTGGTATGACAGGGTCCTCTGGAAGTGTCATGCCCAATTTTCTGAGGAACCGCCAAACTGATTTCCAGAGCAGTTGTACCATCTTGCAATCCCACCAACAGTGTAGGAGTGTTCCTTTTTCTCCACATCCTCACCAGCACCTGTTGTCCCTTGAGTTTTTAATCTTAGCCATTCTGACTGGTGTGAGGTGGAATCTCAAGGTTGTTTGATTTGCATTTCCCTGATGACTAATGATGTTGAACATCTCTTAAGGTGCTTCTCAGTCATCTGAATTTCTTCTGGTGAAAATTCTTTGTTTAGCTCTGTACCCCATTTTTTGATAGGGTTATTTGGTTCTTTGGGGTCTAACTTCTTGAGTTCTTTGTATATATTGGATATTAGCCCTCTGTCGGATGTGGGGTTGGTGAAGATCTTTTCCCAATTTGTTGGTTGCCATTTTGTCCTTCTGACAGTGTCCTTTGCCTTACAGAAACTTTGTAATTTTATGAGGTCCCATTTGTCAATTCTTGATCTTAGAGCATAAGCTATTGGTGTTCTGTTCAGAAACTTTCCCCCTGGCATCAGCACTACTTATTCAGATCCTTGGGGGGAAAATGTTAGAGAATAGCAATAAAGTATCTTAGCTAATGAACTCTGATAGGTTAAAAAAATTATAAAACCGGATGTAATTATTTTTAAAATGTGACTCTTCGTAGCTTCTGGAGGAAGACCCAAAGCATGCAGAAGCTTGGGGAATGGAAACTTAAACTTAACTTTCATCCAAGGTGGCTGAGGGCTCCCACTGCAGATGAGAGGTAGAGAAACTCACACTAATAGTCAGGGAGAGGATGTGGTTTTGTGCATTAAGTGGAACTGGATCGGCAGCTTTGGTGGCGGGAGTCTCTGACAGTGTAAGTTTCGACAGTAAGACCTGGAGAATCTCAGGCTAGTCCCTGAAATGACATACCCCTGGAAGAGCCATACACTGCCTTTCTTTGTGGTGACAAAACACCTAAGAGCAACAATTTAAAGAAGGGAAATTATCATTTGGCTGAAGTCTTCCTGAGGCTGGGACTGGGGAGAGCATCGTGGTGGGAGCCTGTGGCAGAGAGAAGTAGTTTAGTTTATGGGCACTGGGAAGGAGAAAGAGGGAAGAAATAAAGAGACTGAAAAAGGAGAAAGACAGAGGGAGAAAGGGAAAAGGGAATAGAAGAATTGAGAGAAAGATTGAGAGAAAGATGGAGAGACAGAGACAAAGACAGAAAAAGAGAGAATGGGAGAGAGGATATCACAGACTTCAAACATATTTCACTGACCTACTTCCTCCTAATTGTCTCCACATCCTAGCATTTCTACAACTTCTGAATAATCCTCCAAGCTGGGATTCAGTCAATGGATTAACCCTTTAATGAAGCTGGAGCCCTCGTGATCCAATTTCTTCCCCACATCCTTTCCTTTGGACAACATCCAGTCTACATCACAGGGTGTTTTAGGTGACATTTTGATCCAAATCACAGCATACAAGAGTTGGCAGAAAAGCCGGACTGGAAATAGAAATCACTGAGATGATATTTTATTTTTCTCCTCATTGTAGAAACAGGCTGTGTTTCCTGGCTGATGTCCGGGAAATTATTTGCAAAACAAAAATCACTCTTTAGTGTAACATAGCCAAGGCCGGGCGATCTGCAGTGTGGGGTGCACACAGTCAAAATCCACATGGCCTCCTTTCCCTTTCTCCTCTCCCTTTCTCCGTTTTCCTCTCTTCTTTCTTCCTTCCCTCCCACCTCCTCCTCATCTTCACAATTACAAAGAGGAAACTGGAAAATAAAAACATATAAAGACATAGCTTAAATTATTAAAGAAAATGTTATCTCTTGCTCAGATTTAAATATTTATTTTTCTTGATAAAAAAAAAATAATTAGCAAGATGTGGTGTGCACTTTCAGACCCAGCACTCGAAGAATAGGCAGATCTCTGAGTTCAAGGACAGCCTGGTCTGCAAAAGTGACTTCTAGGCCAGCCAGAGCTACATAATTAGATCCCCTCTCAAATAAAATAAAATAAAATAAAATAAAATAAAATAAAATAAAATAAAATAAAATAAAATAAAATACCTAAAATTATTTTTAAAGTCATTAAAATAAAGGTTTAGAAAGAGAAAACTGTAAGCCAAAGTCAGGAAAGATTATTAGCTGGTAGGGACTGAGATAGAAAGAACACCTGTGTTGCAGATACTGCACAGTGGCTCCAAGTTGTAGTGACTTAAAGGAAAACATAAACACAATATCTAACCAGATGGGAATCAGCACATAAATGTAGACTTGTAGACATGAACCAGGGGAATATTTGAGAGTTGAAAAATCAAATAAGAAACTCACTAGGTGAGTTTCATAGAAGATTTGAGACAGAACTAAAGAGTCAGCAGACCTGGAGGTAGATCGATAGAAATGATCCAGTCCTGGAGGTGGGGGGAACAGAAGAAAAGAAAAGGAAGTTAAAAATGTAAAAGCTGAGTCTTGAAGACGTGTTGGAAATAGCAAACAGGCATGCGTCTGGGTTTCTGGAGATTCAGAAATCTAATAAGAGCGAATCAGAAAGGACAGGTAAAGGAAAAGTCCCAGAACATTCCAAAGTGGGGGAGGACACTGAGCAGGACCAGGAGCTCAACAGGCGAAGCAGAGTGAATGCAGAGACAGCAGCTCATGTCAACCCACCTGTCCTCCTAAGAATATAAAGAGCTAAAAACATCCAGGGTAACACATTACATCCAATATAAGGAAAGATATACAGACCCAAGGCAGCCTCCCCATGAGAAAAACACCACCATTGGAAGCCAAAAAAATAAAAAAAATATCTTTGAAGTACAGAAGGCAGAAAAGTCAGAGGTAGAATTTCATCTTCAGAGAAAAGTCCTTTTGAAAATGGAGATGGAATACATTGTTTTTATGGAGATGGAATACATTGTTTTTATGTAAATAAAATCAGTGAAAGTGTCAGAATCCAGTTGCTACAGACAGCTTTGTTAGAGCACGGGAAGATGACAGTGATTAGGGTGAAGAGTACAGCAG
Organism: Apodemus agrarius; assembly: GCA_964023405.1. NCBI lineage: Eukaryota > Metazoa > Chordata > Mammalia > Rodentia > Muridae > Apodemus > Apodemus agrarius. Next base: position 132,009,007 of record OZ030005.1, on the reverse strand, counting down.
TCATGACCCAAGCAAAGAAAAGCCAGTCCAGTGCTGTGAACTGTGAGTGTCTGTGAAGGTAAATGTGTATGACACGAAGACCAGGAAGACGTGCAGGTATTGTGACCTGGCAGGAACCAGCATACACTTAACACTTAACCCTGTGCAGAGCAGACCTTAGCACAAAAAGTACAGCTAAAGGAAAATCAATAGTTAGAGAAATGGGCATACCAAGGTGGATAACAATTAGTGTGTGTGTGTGTGTGAAAGAGAGAGAAGAGAGACAGACAGAGACAAAGAGAGATAGAGACAGAGACACACAGAGGAAAAAACAGCTTCAGAAATCAGAGGAATTAGATGGAGAAACAGAGCTCAGCACGTGAGTGGCTAGACCACAGACAGACAGAAGTAAGGCCACTGCCTAAGTCCCCATGGAAATATCAATTGTGCCTGTATAGGAGGGAGTCTCTGTCAGTCCTTATTCTGGGCCTTCTCTCTATTCTCATGGGAGAGGTGTTTGCAGCAAGTACCCCGTACTCCTCATGTGTTCTCAATGATATAACTCCTTGCTATCATACCCACTGGGGCAGAATGTGGATTCAGTATTGTTCAGGCTTTGTAGACAGATGTGTCCCTGGCCTACCCCAGGTCCCTCAGCCTGCCTGTGGAAAATTGGTGCCTGAAAATCTCCATGCAGTCCCAAATCCCAACTCACCATGCACTTGACTTTAATATTCTGGATTTATTCTCCTCCCTGGATGCTTCACTCTGAGCCCTATAACCTGTACTGTATTATTTGATTTTTCAATATAATAGCATATTCTGCATTAATGGGAGGCCACACGGAGGAATGCAGATGTGTGGTTAGAATCAGAAAATTGGCTCATTTCTGGTGTTTTGTTCTCATTTTGAAATTTAGTAAATAGAATACTGAGTGGAATACTGAAATCCTAAGAGTCTAAATTATTCACTTAGTTTCCCTGTTTATCTGCTCATTCATTTCTTGGGGGCAACGTGCTGGGCAGTCTGTGCTTGGAAGGGCCTAGAAAATGTCACCACAAGGAGAGTGAAATTGTCACTGTCCTCACTGGGGTGTAAGGCTTTCTTCACTTTACTACCCAAGTTGCTTTTGGTCAGGATGATCATCGCAACATTAGATACCCTAAAAAAAAAAAAAAAACAACACTTGGATTCCAGTACATAGTGGCTCAGCAGCACTGATTTCACCTGTCTATCGGGACAGTCACACAGCAGTCAGGAAGAACACACTTCCTCCTTCCACCCATGATACCCCTCACTCACATCTAGATCTCTGGTCTCGTGTGACTTAAAATTTCTACTCTCCATGGGGTTTTTGAGCTCTCTACATATCCCATGATTCCTCTTTCCTGGTGAGGGACACAGTCAGGCACTCTGCATTGCAGAGCAACATTTCAGGAATCACAGTCATGGGCACTAAAATACACTCAACAGTTTTCCCCAAAACCATGTGTCCATAACCTAGCCTGTACCTTGAGTGGTACCTTATTTGTAGATAAAGACCTTGTAGATGTCATTAAATTGAGAGTCTTGAGACCTGAAGCACCCTGAGACAAAATTCAGGTTACCCCTAAAGTCTAAGGGCTAGAATCCTTACTAAGGAGGATTGGGAGATTCAAGACAGACACAGGGGAGACTGAAGGATTAAAGTGATAGGCCTACAAGCCAAGGATGGGCAGAAGTCACCTGAAGAGAGAGAGAGAGAGAGAGAGAGAGAGAGAGAGAGAGAGAGAGAGAGAGAGAGAGAGCTCGACTGTGGACAGACTTCCCTAGGAGTTCTCAGGAGGCATAAACCGACAGCACTGGCTTCCAAAGTTGCATGTTGAATTCCCGTTGCTTTCCCAAGCATGCTGTACTCTTTGATGACAGCCACAGGAAAACCCCCATAGGTGTTGCATGCATGTTGTAAGCTGAAGCTTCACAACCGTTCAGATGACATCTCAGCTGCTGTTTACCCAGAGAGGTTGTGGTACCCAGTTTGCTCTTCACACCACATGGTTGGGCAGGGCATTCTGGCCTGGAGGCTGCTCCTGACTCAGTGCCCATCTGCTAGATAATGCTGGGGCCACCTGTTCGTCTCTGGGGTCATTTGTTTTCTATAGGCTTACCCAGGTCTTCTAGTCCTGGAGTGTTTGACTCCCCTTCAACCCGTGTCTGTAAATCTGCTAATCCAATGTAAATGACTTTAGGATGCAATGTCTGAGAGCTCTGCAACAGCATAGAGAGTCTCTCCAGCAGTCTGCTTTTCCAGAGATAGAAAGCAATGGTGTAGGAGAGCAAAGATACTATGCATCTCTTCTGGAGAATCCAAGGATACCAAAGGATGTCCTTTGTCCAACATCACTAGTTGCTGAGATAGTATGTGTTGGAACCCAGGTGTCTCACCACTTCTATTCTTGTGGTAAAATATTATGACTAACAGACATTTGGGAAACGAAGAGCTTATTTCACACAGACTTCCACATCACAGTCCCTTATCAAAGGAAGTCAAGTTAAAAACTCACGTCAGGAACCTAAAGACAGAAACTGAAGCAGAGGCCATGGAGGAGTGTTCTTTACTGCCTTGCTCCCCATGGCATGCTCTGCTAGCCTCTTATATAGCTCATGAGCACCTACACAGAGGTGGCACTACCCTCCAAAGGCTGGGCCCTCCCATATCAATTATTAACCAAGAAAATGCCTTACAGACTGACCTATAGGTTTTTCTTCCCAAATACATCTAAATTTTGGTCAAACTAACAAAAAACAACCAGCACACCAAGAAAGAGAATCAGCCCAGAGACATAGTCCAGCCATATATGCCCCACCTCCAGGGGATGACAGCACTCCATAGCTGTCTACACTCACAGGTTCAAAGCCCCATTACAGTATAACATACAGTAGATGAAAGCACACCATGGCTTTTGACACTCACAGGTTCAAAACTTCATTATGCTATACCATGCTGTAGGAGACTAGGAAAGTGCAGGAGTATGAATATCCTGGAGCTGAGGCAGCCCCAGTAGCTCCCACTGTGAGCCACAGTGTGTATGGGCTTTTTCCCTGTCTTGTTTCATCATACCTGGGGTCACTAAGGAAGTGTATTAGTCAGAGTTCTCTAGAGTTACAGAATTTATGGGTAGTCTCTATATAGTAGGGGAATTTGTTGGTGATTTACAGTCCGTAGTCCAACTCCCAACAATGGTCAGCAGCAGTAGTGAATGGAAGTCCAAGTATCTAGCAGTTGCTTAGTCCCACAAGGCAAGCAGGTGAAGAAGAGAGAGTGAATCTTCCTTCTTCCAATATCCTTATGTAGGTCTCCAGCAAAAAGTGTGACCCAGATTAAAGGTGTGTGCCACCATGCTTGGATCTGGGACTTGCTTTGTCCCAGATGACCTTGAACTCAGAGATCTCCCTGTCTTAATCTTCTGGGATTCACAGCCACTGTGCTTTAAGATCTCCAAGCCAAGATCCAGGTCAGAAACTTGTATCTCCCAGCTTTCAGATTAGGCTCATAGGTGAGCCTTCCAATTCTGGATTGTAGTTCATTCCAGATATAATCAAGTTGACAACCATGGAGAGCCACTACAGGAAGATAGCTATACAGTAGCACCTCCCCTCTCCAGCTTTCTGTAAGTAGCAGAACTGCATGTGTTCATTGTGTGACTTTTCCTGGAGACACATGAGCAAGCATCTATCTGTCCCAGATAGATTACCAATGGCAGACCAAAGAACCAATTCTGCCTGAGTCTATCGTGGGGAACCACTGAGCTTATGGGTACCTGGTGGAGGGCATCTTATAGGACTGTGGATGATCACCCCAAATAAATATATCTGGAAAGTTCTACCTGAGCATGAATGATGTCTTCTTTAACCACAAACTAGATTCCCTTCTTCAGTTACCTTTTCACTTGCTGTATACTCTAGCACTTTCCATGGCAACATATAGTAGAGGCCCAATTGTATATGGCTAGGGGCATGCATGACAGAGTGGCTAGAACCTCAACCACTCAGTCAGTCACTCCCTTGTTCTATGAGAGAATGTCCTCAGCCCCAACTTGTCTGGGGTCTTCTGATGGCAGTTACAACTGTGGCTGTGTCATGCTCAGAGGTTCCACACCAGGTTGCTTCTTATCTGCAATGGTGTTCTTTTCCTACATCAAAACAAGCATGAATAGCATACAAGAAACTACAATGTCTTATCCAATTATATAAAGGAAAGGAATGGCCCCCCCTGTAAAATCTGCATTGAAATGTTGGTGAATGTCATTCACGGCAATACCACCAGCTCTGTCTGCAACATTCAGGCAGGTCCCAGTGCTAGTGAGAAAAGTTACCTTCTAGAGTTTGGTCTCTCACCTTGTTGAGCAACGGTGTGTGAGAAGAGGAAACATCGATGCATCTTTTGTTATAATCTGTTGCAGAGTCCCAGGGTTAAGCACTTGATAATCCTGGGATTTGGACTCCCTCCTGTTTAACATGGGTGAAACCATTACTGTTATTCAGCCTGAGATCTTTCCCATCCATGTGTTGATGGGCCCTCCTGGTCATGCTGGGCTGTGGTGAAAGTCACCCCTTTTACTCTGGTGGGTGTAATCGACTTAGTAGCAAGTGCTATCGATGTTTCAAGTATTCATCTCTATCTAGATGACAGAAATCTTTACCCTTTAGGGTGTGTTGAATAGAACAGTAAGCTTCAAGAGGCATCCTGACTGGGGTCGCATTAATCACCTGCCCTTTGTAAAGACTTAAACTTCAGCATCACTGTGGCCTCTACTGTAGATGCCCAGGGCATAATGGGATTTCCTTTTCACGTTAAGGGTCTTTTGAGTCTAGTTTAGTTTTCTGCAAAATTTTCTCTATTGACTGAGGAGGAATGATTCTGGAAGTTTCTACAAATTGCTCAAGTTTTAGGATAGCCCTTGCTGAGACTCAGTAGGACTGTTTGAGTATCTATCTGGTGAGGGAATTCCCCTGGACAACAGGATAATGAACTGGTCTTGTCTTTAAAGCCACCTGTGCAGAAATGTAAAGATGCTCTGCTGGCCTTCTTATAAACCAGAGAGATGGCATAAAGCTGTCACCAGAAAGCAGGTGGCTGGCTGGTATGTGTTTTTCAAATGTGTCCAGCATTAATCGGCTTATCTATTGGTTGGAGCTGGATCCTGATGAGAGGCATTGAACTATGGCTCCCCGTCGTGCTTTCGGAATCTAGGAGGCAGATATTCTCACGTTCAACTGTTAACACAGTCTGTAATTGTCTATTAAACTGTGGATCTGGGTCCCATCTGGAAAGTTCAAAGGAAAACAATTTCCCAGTTATACGTTTAGCTGATTGTTCTTTGTTCTGATTGTTCAGTATATGGGACATTTGTGGTAATCATCAGGTTGTTTACAAATGTTTTAGATTAAAGCTGAGAGACCCTGGGACTCGGGTGTTTGGATAAACAGCCTGCCACATGTGAAAATATTCTGCACGTGTCTCATAGGACCAGAGACATGTCGATCAGTTCTGTCCTGGGTAGAGTGGGGAGAAGGGAAAAGAGAAAAGCAGTCAGGGAGGAGGATAGGCATGTGGGAAGTACTAGCCTGAGCTGGTCTTTCGGAGCTCCTGAACTGTCACTCCCCAATGCTCAGGCACATGCAATTAGCACTGGTTGGAAAGGCAGCAGCTGGTGTTTCCATTCAAGTCTAAAACTTGGAAGCCAATGGTTTTCCAGCGTGCTGAGGGAACCACAGTGGCTGCTAGCAGCTTGCCTGTCCTGCTTAACAGCTTGCTCGGGTTTGGTTGGTCCAGATTCCAGTCTGTGTTGAAACTATAGATGCAGAAGCTGTTAGCATGGCAGGCGCTCCAGGGCGCCATGAGTCTGGTCTTGATAGAGACATCAAGTTCAACTCTTGGCTTGACCAAGACTGTGGGGAAGCTGGACTCTGTCTGCTCTAGCTGCCAACCTAATGGTCCTTGTCTGCCCAGCATTCTCCGGCTCTTAACTCTGGGCCAGTGCAGTCAGTGGGTGAGTGAAGCAGCCCCTGAATGTTTCAGATGAAGCACATGGCTCTCATGGATGGTCTTCCAAGAAGACTAGACCTCAGATCATAGTAAAGTTTAGTTTACTTTCAGGCCTTGACAAGAGAAAAGAGAAAGGAGAAAAGAGAACAGATAAAGGTAAGTCTATCGAAGGACATCTGAAAGAGATAGCAAAAGCAGGCATGTGCTGAGCTATCCTGGTATGTCTCCATGGCTATGCTCTCTTGCCCTCTGCAGGGACTCAGCAGGCCAGGTGTCTGCTCAACCCTCCTCACCTGCCTCAAATGAGTCACTGGCTATGACTCTGGGAAAGCATCTTGGTTATCTTATCTGTGACTCTTGGGCTACAGGGCCCCATCTGTCACAAGACACCCCTGTGAACCTCGGTGCCAGATCCCAGCAGCAGAGTGTGGCTCAGAATGGATATAAATGGCAGTGTCCCCTCTCCACCATATTCCCTTGATTGGGAAAGGACAATGACCAGGTTGTGGACAGACAATGCACAGATGGTGGATGTGTGGATGACGAGTGGAGAACTGAAATCAGGGTTTTGACTTCACCATCTGAGACTATTTTATGCTGGGGGTGGAGTGAGACATTTATACTCACACTGAATGTGTGAGTTATATTATGTACACACACACACACACACACACACACACCACAACTATGGAGAGTGTTTAGCAGATTTATTTTTGTGTGTTCTCCCCAAAGCCATGAAATGTATACTGGACCCCTGTCTGTGGCTGGGAGGTGAAGACCACCGTAGGGCAGGAATCCCTGAGGCTGGCTGATGTCCTGTACTATCCTGATTTGGCAAGGCTCTTCACCCAGAGGTCACAGGACACAGAAGTTAATGTTGCCTCATCCTTGTTCAGTGTCATTGGAGAATATCAGGGACAGGAGTTAACGTGTGATAGCCTTCCTGGGGCAGAGAAGAGAGGGTGTGGTCATGGGATATGGATTGGAGGAGGTACTCCTCTGTGGTTGAAATGGGGGCACAGGAAGAAACAAGTAGGTGAGTGAACAGCATAAGCTTGCCTGGGTCTGGGGACTCAGAGAGGATCTTTGGCATACAGTGTTTGGAAACACAGCAGATCCATTTGTCAAATACCGAGGTACCACAGTCAGAGGGCACCCAAAGCCAGGGCATGCAGAGATGTCAAGACGGTCAAGACAGGAAGAGCAAAAACATGCCAGGGAGCCCTAGATTGGTGTACTCTGCTTTAGCTGACTGAACTAGCCTCAGTCATATAACAGAACTGTTGAAAGAACAACTAGGGACTGGGACCCGTGATGATCCAGGGAGAACAAACAGGGACATTCATCTAGGGCAGACAGACTCATGCAGGGAGTTACATCTGGGTTATAGGAAGTGAGTCAATTGGATCCTGTAAGGCACGGTTAAGAGGCAGCTGGGACCCTGTTGGAAATGAGTCTGGGGTACATGGTTACCACACCTACACTATCAAACTCCCTGGAGACACTAGGGGCAGAGGAGACTCTCCCTTGCGTTGCAGCCTGACAGTGTTTCTGAGCTCCAGTCAGGCAGCCACAATTCCTGGGCTCTAAAGCAGAGAAGGGGCTAAGTCTCTTTCAGCCTGGCCTCTTAGATATGCAGGAAATCCATCTTTGTGGGCTACCTTGAGCAAGCTTGGAGGACTCCACTGTTTCCATGGCAACCAGAGTGTTTCAGAACTGAAGGTAGAGGGGCAGACAGAGGGACAACAGAGCCCCAGAGCTGTTCTGCTCTCCACACACCTCTGTACACTGTGCCAGCGCCACTGCTGCTTGGGAGCCTGGACTTGGTACCAGCCTTTCACTGACAGTGCCACTGCTGTTCTCTGAAGGGGCAGGGAGCACATTAATGAGTATTGGGATATACAGATCATTTTCCTGAGGAAAATGTCTCTGCCTTTCTTATACTGAAAATCAGCCAGGAGAACTGGCCAGGCAGGGAAGGAAACGGGGCGACAGAGTGTCTGGGCATCACAGGAGCACAGGTCCCAGTAAAGAGGATTGTGAGGCCGGTGCAAGAGAAGCCTAGAATGTTGGGGTAGAGTGCTGCTGGGGTGTGGATCAGTACAGATTCATTGACTGCCCCCTTCACCCCTTTACACGCAGCCTCTGCAGACTGAATCCCAGCACCCTCCCCTCTTCAGCAGACCTAAGATCAGGTCTTCCTATTACTTACCTAAAGGTAAAAATATTGAAGAAAAAAATTTCCCTGTACTTTTCTGCCAACATAGTACAAAAGGGCACCATTCTGTCTGCTACCAAATAGCAGAGTCCATCACAGGGGTAGGGAGAGCTTTTGTGCCTCGTAAGAAAGACATTTCTCAGAGTCAGGAGAGGCTTTTGTGAAGTCCCTCCTTGCCTTTAGGTGCGCTAGCATGGATAATCCCAGAAGGTGCAAGGTACAAGCCTTCTCACTCTAGGCTCAGAGGCTCTGGTCCATCCTCTTGTACAAAAGCCTTGGGGGCTGCCTGCTAGTTCTCAAATCAATCATACAAGTGATGACATAGAGACAGGTGCTCCCCCCAACAGTATAGTCGGGAAGAAATTACTAGCGAATGATCTTGACTCCAGAGGTGAAGGACCTAACTTGCTGTGTCCTTACCCAGCCAGGTCAGGGAATGTCTACACATGAGCCTCTGTAACAGACTTCACTACTCTGTGGGCACCAGCCAGGAACATAAAAGCAATAATGACTTGGGAGTGACTCTCCTATATACCCAACACTTTCTAGGCTCTGCTCTGCCCAATTATCTACCCGGGCAGAGAAAGGGGAGGTTTTATTTTGCAAAATTCCTGCTCTAGGAAGAGAATGGTGGGCCAGAAGACAGTTGAAAATGTTAATTAGGAAGGACTGAGATGACAGATTGAATGCTTCGTCCTACCCAGTTCAGGACCAGTGTAGATCATGTTTCTCCTGGCATCCTGTAAGTGACAAAAAATATAATCAGCCCCCTTCCTGTGCAGGTGCTGACCCAGTCCACCTGCCTAGTCAGAGTCTCATTATCTCCTGGCTCTGACACCCAACTATACAGGCCAACACACATGCTTCCCCCACCCCCACGCCCAAAAAGCCTCAGAAGAGTCCCTGATAACTACAGCCAAGAATTTAAAAGTCATCTATGATTGCCTAAGAGACATGGGAAGAGAAGGAGTCAATGACTGTTGTTCTCCACATGGGTATTTACTTGGTATGGTGTGGGCTTGTGTACTAAAAAGAAAACAGACCTGATTTCTAGAACCACTACTCTGGCCTTCCCCATAGTACTCAACTGGTGGACAATGGGGTCTGATGGAGGGCTCTCTCACAATGTTCCCCACACAAGTTCAAGTGCAGAAGAGGGGAGCTCCAGATGTCAGAGGTTGCTGCTTTCCTGGTACAATACAGGGTGCTTGAGCTGCTATGTCAGACTTGGAGTCCGAGATCCTCCAAGATGTATTAATCAGAGGGTCAGATCCTACAACTATTTGTGCAATTAAAAGCTTCAGGAAAGCTGGGATGGAATGAGATGGACATTGAATTGCTGTTCAAAGTGAGCCACTAGCAAGGCTATAAATGGGATGAGGCTCACCTACATACACACACACACATACACACACACACACACACACACTACTGTCAGTCCCCAGTTGTGGGGGGAGGGGTTGGTGGTAAGTAAAGCCCTCTAGAGAAAGAAAGTGGGTGCAGGGAGATATTAGAGCAAGGTCACTTATTGAAGCTCCTAGGGAAAGTTCCAGGCTAGGACTGGCAGGGGTGAAGCAGCCTCTGCTGCATGTTCCACGGCAGGATACTTCTACTGTCCACTTTGGCCCAGATTTTCTCACTAGGCCATCTGAGCTTTGTTGGGGCTGATTGTCCTCCATTTTCCTCTTTGCCCAGGCCATCTTCTTCAAAGGTTAAGACCCCTGTCCTAGTTAGCTTTAACTGTCAACTTGACACAGCCTGAGGTCATCTGAGAAGAGAGTTTAATGGAGGCATTACCCAGATCAGAATAGCCTGTAGGCACATCTGTTGGGGGTTGTCTCCATTGCTAATTGATATTGGATGGTCCAGGCCACAAGTGGCTGTCCCGAGGCAGGTGGTCCTGGACTGTATAAGAATGTTAGCTAATCGTGAATCTGCAAATGAGGCTTCAAGACACATTCCTTGATGACTTCTGCCGTACTTCTTTACCTAGGCTTGAGTCCCCTTCTTAGAGGAAATACTGTGTGGAATCATAGACAGATCTGCATTTATGTTCCTGCTTGAATTTCTTGCCTGGTTTCCTTCAATGATGGACAAGGACTTGGGGCTTGTCTTAGTCAGGGTTTCTATTCCTGCACAAACATCATGACCAAGAAGCAAGTTGGGGAGGAAAGGGTTTATTGAGCTTACACTTCCACACAGCTGTTCATTACCAAAGGAAGTCAGGACTGGAACTCAAGCAGGTCAGGAAGCAGGAGCTGATGCAGAGGCCATGGAGGGATGTTCCATACTGGCTTGCTTCCCTTGGCTTGCTCAGCCTGCTCTCTTATAGAACCCAAGAATACCAGCCCAGAGATGGTACCACCCACAAGGGGCCCTCCCCCACTTGATCACTAATTGAGAAAATGCCCCACAGCTGGATCTCATGGAGGCACTTCCCCAACTGAAGCTCCTTTTCCTATGATAACTCCAGCCTGTGTCAAGTTGACACACAAAATTAGCCAGTACAGGGCTATAACACAAATGAACTCTTTCCTCCCCAAAATTGCTTTAGGTCAAAGGGTTTCATCTTAGCAACAGGATGAACCTACCATAATCAACATCTTTCACTCCAATTTCTGCATTATCACCTCCTACCAAAGAACCCACCTGTGAAGCTGTCAGTAATGTGACACCTGACACCTACCTACATCCACTCTGAAAACCTTGTTGCCAGAGCAGAAGGTTCTGGACCAGATGAGAGAGTTTATGTTCACAGAATGCCCCTCTCCCTCATGTTAGCACTCCTGATGGGAAAGAGAAACAAGGAAAGAGCAATTAGTTAAGTAGAAGAAAGAAAGAAAATCACTAACATGGCCAAGGGGAGAGCTCCTGGGATAGACTTTGTAGATTGAGAGATCTGAGATAGAATACAGGGACCCAAAGTTCTCCAAGAAGGGTGACAATTAGTAAAAATGTAATTTGAAAGGGGATCAGGCTGCAAGGCAACACATCATATAATAAAGCAACTAATCATAAGCATGGCAAAAGGAACGCTTACAGAAAAAAAATCAGTTCTTCAAGTAATATAAAATTCTGCTTTAAGGTCAGAGATGCCAGTCTTAATACAGTACAACTATACCCTCACCACATGCAAACCCAAGGGGGTCAAACTATCCAACCCACTTAGAATGGTAGAGGTGAGAACGTTACTCTGGCAGAGCTAGCTTCACTGACAAGCAATAATGATTAAATCATGAGCTACAGTGCTGGCATTAGATCAGTGGACCATGCCGATAGAGCCAAGGTCTAAAACACATATTTGTTTGCAGATGTCCATGCTGGCTAGTTTTCTCATTGCTTGGACATAATAACTGACAAAAGTAGCTTAAGGAGTTAGGGTTTCTTTGGCTCACAGTTTGAAGGCACAGTCCATCACAGCAGGCAAAAAGCATAGTGGAAGAAGTGCGAGGCATCTGGTGACATTGTGTCCCCAGTTAGAGTAGAGAGAGGTGGTTATCAGCGCTTAGCTGACTGTGTCCTTTTTGGTTCAGTCCAGGACCCTAGTCCATGGAATGATTCAGACAACATTTAAAGTAGATCTTTCCACTTAAATTTACCTGATCTAGAAACAGTTGTGTCCAGAGGCTTGTCTCTTCAGTGATTCCAGATCCCTTCAAGGGGAATAGAGAGATTAACAATCAGAGGGCCCCAGAAAGATATGAAAAGTTGAGGTGGGAGAGGAATCAGTTCAGCCAATGGTGCGGAGGCAGTTAGCAAATAAACTCCAGGTAAATTAAAGACTTGCTGTGCGAATCAAAACTTCAAACGTACTACTAGAACATGTAGAATCCCATTAAGATTCGGGGGTAGTAAAGATCCTGAATAAAGCTCAAAGAGAAAAATAACTTGGAAAAAGATTAATTAAGTTCTGTCAAAACCTTTAAAGTTCTGCACTGGAAAAAAATGGCAGGCTATACATTCAAGCCCATGAGGTAAAAGAATCCATGCATATCACTTACACAAATCAATACTTGTCTACACAGAGAGAACCAAACCAATGGGAAGAAAGACAAGAATATAGTAGAGAAAATTTTGTGAAAGGAAACCTAAAGGCTCAGTAGGATGATATGATTCTCAGCATCATTAGTGATAAGAGAGAGAGGAAAAACAGGTAAAGTGGAAAAGAATTAGCCTAGCACTAGATTGACAGACTCTAATACCCAACTGTGCTAAATATTGATGAGATCCTAAAGCAATGTTGGTAGCTGGAGCTTAAATTGGTGTAATCGATTGGGCAATATCTAACAAAGCTAAAGATGTAATTCTGTCTAGCCTAAAGTTTCATCTTTTGGACAATATTCCAGGGCTGGAAAGTTGCTCTGCAGAGACCTATGCTCAGGTCTCAGTATCCACATTAGGAGATTCACAACCACCAGTAACTCCAGCTCCATCTCTGACCTCCACAGGTACTGCACTCATGAGCACAGACATGGCACAGACAGGAACTGCACTCATGAGCACAGATAGCTCCATCATGGGCACACACAAAACTAAAAAGAAAGGGGACCTTTTAGGAATAATGACCTGTTTACTTTTTAGAATATATTCTAAAGCAATTCATGTAAACACCTGAAGTTCAGAGGGGGGACTTGGACTACTGTTGTGTGAGAGCGGGGCTACTTCAAGTCTATCACTCATCAGAAAGGGGAGACATGCGGGGTGCTATACAATGTGCAAGCTGAGAATCTTCCTAGGAGGGAAGTGAAGAGCAGTTCACTCTGGGCAACCTGCTAGACTCCTGTTAGAACAGTGAGAGTCTCTGGAATCTGAGTTGAGTTTCAGCTCTTTCCTTCTCTTGCCTGTCTCAGCATGACCGAATTCTATTGAGTGTGTACAATCAAGAAGGCAGGGCTGAACCCACAAGATGGTATTAGATTTCACACTCCTGAAAACTATTATAAGGAGAAAATGATCTCAACAGATTAGGTAATTTAGGTGAATCAGAGACATGCCTGGGGGGACTTGGACTGCCCAGGTAACTGGAGAAGGAATGAGAAAGCCCAGCAGCCTTGTAACAAGTCAAGCAACTGAATCAGCAGAAGAAAGCTGCCGATAACAGAAAGCTTCAGCTTGGTTGACTGACTTGCTGGTTCAGTTTCTTCCAACAATTAGAGAAGAATCAATATTTACTCTTTTTAGAGTGGAAAGGAAGTTACTTCTCCTAAGCCATTCCTTGGGTCAAACCGGACACACTTTTGCCAAGGGATGCAAAATATCTAGTAGTGTGTCTTTTGGATGCCAATGCCAGAGTCTTCAGGGAAGAGACAGAAAACAGTCCACTGATATAACAAGACTAGATAGCGTGACTGAGTGGGATTCTTGTCTGGAATGCAAGGTTGGATCACTGTTGAATGTCGGTCCTTACCACCCCTCATGTCAATGTGTTTATTGTTCTGTTTCCTCCTTCCCACTCCACTCCTTCTCTTTTCCTTCCTTTCTTTATAGCAGCCTGATTACAAACTTAAAATCTTCCTGTTAACACCAAAGTGCTAAGATTACATACATCCATGCCACACCTGGAAATAACTCTCTCAAAAGAAATAAGGACAAATGACCATGACCATCTGAACATTGGGTAGTATGTACTTGAAGAAGTCCTGTAGTCATTCATTTCAGAGGCACTCCTATTCACCAGAAGGGGACTAGAAGAGTAGGCTCTCCTTGAGATAAAAAATATACATGAAGAAATCTTAACAATATCAAAAGATTAGATAGGGAGACCTGCTCCTGCTTGACCTATGCTATTCTGCTGTACTAAAGTTTCTAGGCAAGAGCATTACATAGGAAGATGAAATATAAAACCTGTCTGTATGAAAAATGAAAAAAGGGAAAACCAACTCTATTTCACATAGAAAGTTGGATATAGACACTTCTATAGAATCTAGAAATAAAATCTATTACAGGTAATTAAAAATACACCAACATTGCTGGATCCAAGATCAATATGTAAAACTCAATTTTTAAAATTTCTAGTCAATAACCATAGGCAGTTAAAATGAATTTAATAAAAAATCATTTAGGAAAGCATCAAAATAACAATAAAACACTTTTAAGTATACTAAAAAGAAATTCCATTACTATACTCCATAAAATGTTGCCAGCATGAGTTAAATTTCTCAGCTAATAGTGAGATGCCCAATGTTCATGGATCAAAAATTTTAAAATTGTTAAGAAGTGATTTTCAAATTGGCTGAAAAATCCAGCATAGCTTCTCTCGGGATGCCCAGCTGAGTAGTGTCTGTTTAATAGCAATTGAACAGCTGATTTCTATGGAAATGTCTATGAAAATGGAAGAGCCACTAAATCATAAGAAGAGAGAGACAGAGACAGAGACAGAGACAGAGAGACAGAGACAGAGGCAGACAGGGACAGAGACAGACAGAGAGACAGATAGGAAAATTGTGCTTCTTTCAAATAAAGAAAAGCCTCTGTAATGACAATGGTAACCTTCAGAAAGCTCACAGCCCAGGGAATAGGGGACAACTTGACAATCACATCACTGATAAAGGCCTTACCACATGTAATAAACTCTGAAAACTCAAGGGTAGGAACACACATTTAAACACCTAACAAAGCAGATAAAAAGACAATGACTCTCCCCAGCAATCTTAATGATTATCAAGGCACAAATCAGAAGCTTGAGATGATACTTCCTAGCGAATGACTGTCAGCAGGAACTGGTATTAGAAGGATGTGCGACAGATCGTAACATAGTCATCTGTTGCTGGCTTAGGGTAAGGTATTTCCATAGCTTTGGAAAACACACTGGCTTTCTCTGAATCCCCATCTAACCAGTAACCAGAGGGCCTTGCTATTCCATTCTAGGACAACTTAGACTCACATAGAAATGATCATCCAAGAGGCTGGAGGACTGAGCAAGGGAGTGCATTGTGCCCATACAAAATGGAAGCTATCAGCAACAAAGAGCAATAGGGGTTGAGGACAGAGGCATCTTCATCCAGAGAGCAACATCTGACCCCCAAGGAGCTGGTTTGAGAAGACAGTCACCCACGGCAGTGCTCCTTCTTCAATCTCTCCAAGTTCCTTGGCGATATCACTATCCTAACTGCCACTTTGTCCTTCCCACTTGATCCACCTTCCATCAAAGTCCCAGCCAGGTAGGACCCAGGGGACGTCCTCAAGCCATGTGGCACATATGAACATCTGTGGGCTGTGTTCTGGGAGAGCAGCCACTGAGAACCCTGTGCTCACCAACTCAGCCTCAAGTCCCCTAACACTGCTCCTCTCTATTGCTGAACCTTCATAATGACAGACTTCCCAGAGGCTTTGATTAATGCCAAGCCAGTCTATATGGACTGTCCTTCCCTGTTCTGGGATGATTATGAAGACATCTCTGCATAATGGACCCCATCGAAGTGAGAAACTAAGGAGCCAGGAAACAGGGGACAGTTACAGATGAAATATGAACAACTGGTTGGTGACTAATGCTTTCTTCTCTGGGCTCAGCTCCTGTAGCCCTCACTGCCCGTGCCTCAACTTGGGAACTGGCTGGGCCAGCATTATGGTCGGAATGCCCTTTGATTCTACTTTTCAAGTTAGTTCACACCTTGCACAAGCTGCTCTTTGAATGTGTATGCACTCTCTGGTGCTTCTGTACAAATGCATGAGCTCTGAAGCCACCACAAGGGACTGGCTGCAGAATGTTCCCAAGTCCCCAAATCTCCCATACCTTTTTCTATGCAAAATTTATCCCAGCCTCAGTGGCCACTGATCTGACAGTTGTCCCCATAACATGTCTTTGATAGTGCCAAGAATTGTGTGATGTTTTGTGCTTTGATTCTTCCCAGGGTCACACTTTAACATTCAATCATGGGTCATCCATCAGAAGGCATTTTCTTTTTATTGCAGAATACTACTCATCATGTGGTCACTTAGCCTTTTCCTTGATGCTGGCATTTGGGTGACTTCCAATTTTTGACAGTTGTGAGCTAAGCTGACACAGGATCTAAATCAGGTCGGGGTGGGTGTCTGATTTCTTTGGGAAAATAAACTCCTAGAAGTGAGGCTGGTGAACTGTATGATGTGCATATGCATATATGGGTGCTTAAGTTTAGCTTTATATATACAACAGCTTTGCTAAGGCTTAGACTATCTACAATAAAATGCAAAAGAGTGGTTTTAAATGTATTTAACTCAAATATTTAGAGTTGACTGCCATTGCCAGAATCCACATTTAGCATATGCCCTGCCCCCAACAAACACCCTGATGCTCACTTCTAAACTCTGAATGTACCTGTCTCTATCCCCAAGCCACAAACAGTCACTGGTCCACTGTCTGTGCCTATCGGTTCATCACTCCTGGTCACACTCCTTCTGGTATATTTGCCTCAGTGAGTTTGGAGCTTGACCCACATTGAAGCACATGCCTGCAGTTTCATTTGTTTGCTACATTGAGTTTTGTGTTGTAGACATAGGGCATTTCCTTGTCAAGCTTCCAGAGAAAGGGACCTGTGGCTTTCCAGGTCTGAGATATGGAAGAAAGAGGCAGTCATGAAATTCCTGTGTGTCTTTTTGGTTTTCATTGGCAGAGAACATGGTGTGTAATGTTTGGATTGTGTGGTCAGTTTTCCTTTAAATATAATTGTGTATTCTTTGGGTTTCTATGTGTTTTAGTCACAGCCCACTGGTATCAGGGACAGAACAAGCATCCTAACCCCCTCAGGACAAGTTTGTGTCTCTGGAGACTGTTCCTACCCAGACTAGTGTCCCATCCCTTTCAAGAAGAACCTAAAGGACCTTTTCCAGGTCTTCCAAATAAGCCCATGACAGACCAGCACCCTTAGGCTTCTCAGCAGTGTGCCAGGATCATGCAGCAGCGTTGAGGTGAAACCTTCACTGTCTACTCACAGCATTGCCAAGCCCCATCCTTTTCTTTTTGTTTCCGATGGAATAGCTAGACCTTGTGTCCACATAAAAAAGCAGGAGAGACCTTCTACTCAAATAAGTTTCACTCACAGTGATGGCAGTTTTAGCAGAGACACACAGTAAGGAATGCCTGCCCAGCACCAGACCCCTGTCCAGGAACACTCTCTGTGACACACAGGAGGGGAGCCACCTTCTCATTTAGTGGTCTTGAGACAAAGGTCTACAGAAGTGGTTGGCTTCTCAGGACCTCAGCATCAAATTTTCACTGTTGTTACTCCAACATTCCCCCCATTCAGAATGAGTGTGGTGTCATCCCATGATAGAATGCCAGGATTAAGAGGCCCAGGAGTCCTCTACGGAGCTGCGGGTTCATCTCATGACTTCAGAGAGGAGAGCCTCAAAGTACTCTGCAGCCTGAAGTGCCAAGTGAGTATTTTAACTCTAGAGGTTTGGGGAGTTATTTGTTACTATGGCATGACAGGTCCTTCCCTGACTGATGCACACACTATTTACAATGTCACTAACGAAGTAACATTTCAGCAAAGAAGTGAATCATCTGTTATGAGAAAATTATTACACTTCATTGAAGGCATTAGATGAGGCAGAATTAAGTGGAGAGAGATGTCAGGATCATGGACCATAAAACTAAATATTGCAAACCCGAGAATGCTCCCCAGATTGGTCTAATTCTTCAATACAATTCTAATCAAAATCTCAACAGGGTTTTTCATGGAACTTTACAAGATAAATCTAAAATTAATACAGAAAAACAGAGGGCTAAGAATAGCTAATCCACTGTTGAAAAAGAACCAAGCACAGAAAAGTGCTCAAGCTACATTAGGCGAATGAAATATCATAGTTGTAAAACTCCAGTGCAGGCAAGAACACTGCTCCAGCAGGGAGAGCCAGCACTGCACAGCTCTGTGTCTGGAAACATGCTCTGAGGCATGGGGGGGCAGGCAGGGCTTGGGGAGGACACCCTCTGGGGTATGTGGGGAAGGAGGCAGGGGGATACCCTCTATAACATTCAGGGAACGGGAAGGGGGCATACTCTGCAGTGTGCAGGGGACAGGGGGACACACTCTGCATTATGCATGTGGGGGAGGGGGACACCTTCTGAAGTATGCAGGGGCCCTACAGTGAAGGATTCTTATTTAATGGTCTCAAGGCCTAGGGTATTATACAAAGTGTACATAGTCTGAAACTGGCTCTCTAGTCAATGTTATTTTAAACCATAGAATTATCAATACTGTTTTACTTCTAGATGTGCACAGTGGCTTGCATGAGAATGTCCTCCAACACCCCAGTTGTTGGTGTTGTTTTGGGAGCTTTGGGAAGTATGGCCTTTTTTGAAAGAGTGTGCCACTGGAGGTGGGTTTTAGGAGTTTGAAGGCTTATGTCATTTCCAGTTCATTCTCTCTGCTTTGTGCTTATGATAAAGGATAAGAGAACTCGGCCTTCTGATTCAACAGTTATGCCTGCTGCTGACTGCCATATTTCCCTACCACTATGGAATCTTATCCCTTTGGAGCCATAGACCCAAATTAACTCTTCCTTCTATTAGTTGTGTTGGTTATGCGTTTTTTATTATTATTATTTACAGCAACAGAAATACAACACATAATACAACATGTATGCAGAAAATCTAAGGGCCAGAGAAAGGGAGAACAGTTCAAGGAAGGTAAACCTAGGTGTCATCTGAAATTCTGATCTATAAAGCAAGGTCATGTATGCTGCTGCTCATGACAATGCTTATTTGCTCTCTGATGCTTTCAGTGTAATTTCCCAAATGTGTGTAACAGCTCAAGGCAAGAAAGTTAAAGGAGAAACCCAGTGTCCACACTGAAGGAAAGTTTGTGTTCACAGGCAGTTCTGACTGAGAAGCAGAAAATAGCAGCTTGATGGCTCCCACGTTCTTCTGTCCTTCCCACAGCACTTCATGGGTGTGGAAGAATGGAGGAGGTGTTGGAATTATTGTGTACATAGCCACAACACACAGGCACACAAGTTCATGTGTATAAATAGAAATATATGTTCATATATGCATACATATAGACATATAGAAAGAGCTATATGAGCATGTGTGTTCACAGGTGTACATGCCTGTACATGCATATAGAAGTCAAAGGAGGATGTTGGGTGTCTTTCTTGATCATTTTTTTACAATATTTCTTTGAGGTAGGGTTTCTACATGATTTTAAGCTTGCATTTTTTCAGCTAGGCTAGCTGTGGGGTAACTTCAGTAGTCCTCTTCTTCCTGTCTCCCTCTGTGATGGTTTGTATATGATTGGCCCAGGAAGTGAACCTATTAGGAGGTGTGGCCTTGTTGAAGTAGGTGTGTCACTGTGGGTGTGGGCTTAAGACCCTCCCCCTGGCTGCCTGGAAGTCAGTCTTCCACTAGCTGCCTTCAGATGAAGAGATAGAACTCTCAGCTCCTCCTGTACCATGCCTGCCTGGATGCTGCCATGTTTCTGCCTTGATGACAATGGACTGAACCTCTGAGCCTGTAAGCCAACCTCAATTAAATGTTGTCTTTTATAAAACTTGCATTGGTCATGGTGTCTGTTCACAGCAGTAAAACCCTAACTAAGACACCCTCCTTCAGTCCCGAGGGTACACGAATGCCCAAATCATACCTACCTTCTTACCTGGATGCTGAGATTCAAACTCCAGTCCTCTTGCTGGCACAGCAGGAGCTTCTGCTTGCCTGGCCATTCCACTAGTCTTCATAGACTTATTTCCAAGATTTGCTAATGTAAACATTGTTCTTGATTCTCATTTAAATAAAGCCAAGTCAGTCTTCTGTCACCAGCAATGGCTGCCTGGGTGACACCGACTCTTCCTTATTAACTCTGTTTTCAGTTTCCAGTTTCTGCTTTGTTCATTTCAGACTTTTCCATTGGGACACACAAGGTAAACAGTGTATACAAGGGGTCGAGTAGATTCATAAAATGGCTACATGCCACCTTCAGGACTCCACACCATTAGACAATGGCTGCTATTTGATCCCTAGATAAATTAATTTCGATGTTCGAAAGAAGGCTAAGGCTTCTTCGGGTCTTTTGGAGTGCAAGATACTAAAAATAAGGGCCAAAATAAAGCATGATCTGAAACATGTCATTTGAAAGTGAATGAGGAAACTTGGCCAGTGGGCGCAGATGCTGTAGATCATGTTGGCAGCTATCAATAGAGTTCAACCGGGGCATCGCGATGATCTACTATTTGAAAGATGTGGTACACGTAGGAGTTATTGCAACTTATAGAAGGTGACATTAACCTTATGGTTTGCAGTAGATTTAATCAAACCATCTCTGATTCCACATGTACATGGTGGCCATGGCAAATGCTTCCAAATGACCTCTGCCAGGGGATCCACTGGCCCTAGGCATGGCCTTCCTCAGGCAGCGTCCACCTGCCCAGACTTAAGCGACTTTACAAAAGGATGTAAAGTCTTCCTTTGGTGACAAAGCTCTATATCTTTGTGCCAAAAATTGAGAAAGGAAGGACTTGCATCAAGTCACGCAGAAAATATGAATAAAGAAAAGACCTGACACTTGGTTTACAGAGAGGGAAAAGGACAGGCAGCCTGTGAGGTGGGACACAGAGCTGGAGCCACTTGGGGTTTAATAATGGGGTTCATCAAGGGGTCTATGAGGTACTCACATACTTTTTCATGGTGTGGCATGAACTTCAAGCCATTTCCTCAGAAGTTCTCTAGGCCAGGGAGGAGCTGGGAGAAGGCACTCCTCAAGTAGGAGCCCCAGGATAGGAGGCTATGTCCCTACCTGAGGACAGCAAGCTCAGAGCCATGCTTTTCCATCTGCTACTTGAGAAAGGAGGCAAATCAATTTCCTCCCAGATCCACCATGGGGAACATCACTTGACACTGTAGAAAATATATAATGTCCTGCTGATTTATTTCTGTCTCCTCCTGGGCCTGCCCAGCCTAGGGGAAACAGCGACAGAACCATTCAAATGACAAACACATCACAAAGATGACGCACCACAGTAGCGTATCCGGCATCGCAGAGCATCCGACAGTGCTCTGAAGTAAATTCCGCCTTGAGATCGTGCAAGCTCATTGCATGGATGTGACTATGATTTCTGAAGCATCTTCTTTCCCCACATGTTATTGCTCACTGAAGCTTCCTCAGCATGGAGCAGCCGCAGAGGAACAGCTGGATGGTGGTGCAGTGATGTGCCGTTCTCTGCCTCTCCACATGTCCCCCCCATCCTAGCTATGAATCTGTAGGAGGAAATGCATGCGTGGGACTTTGTTGTCTTTCTTATCCCTGACCATATGGCTTGTTGGTTCCTCTTCCTCCCACAATACTAAAGAGACCCAGTGCTGGAGATCAAGGGGGCTCTAGTCTAGACAAAGCGTCATGGGCTGGGGACAGCAGGAGGGTTGGAAGAGGTCAAACAGGTTCTTCATTTGCACAAGTGGTAGAGTACTAATGGATGAGCCAGAACTAAAAGCACGGCTAGTCAGCCTGGGAGTAGAGACTGGAAGACAGGGAGGAATGGAGACATACTGGGTGGACAGGGCATGGAAAAAGGAATCAGTCTGCTTTCTGCTTCTAAATTAGAGTTTCCATCTTAGGTGGGTGGCTTTGTCTTATCATCTCATGCTGGAGGTGGCAGCTGATGAACATGATTGGCAGGAGTCTCCACCAGCTTCGCTGTGTGGTGGCCATAGGTGGCTGAACTTCCTGCCCCTGAGCTCGGCTCCTCCAGGAATCTCTCTTGTCCCTGCCCAGTGTCCCCCCTATGGCACACATACCCAGTCTTCTTTGGGGAAGTCTGTGGACCAAATCATCTACTCCTGGACATGTTTCCATTTCTTCTTTGAGCTGAGTTCCCCTAGATAGATTGGAAATGTGGGGTACAGAGCTAAACAAAGACTTTTCACCTGAAGAAATTCGAATGGCTGAGAAGCACCTTAAGAAATGATCAACATCATTAGTCATTAGGCAAATGCAAATCAAAACAACCCTGAGATTTTACCTCACACCAGTCAGAATGGCTAAGATTAAAAACTCAGGAGACAGCAGGTGTTGGTGAGGATGTGGAGAAAGAGGAACACTCCTCCACAGCTGGTGGGATTGAAGCTGGTACAACCACTCTGGAAATCAGTCTGGTGGTTCCTTAGAAAACTGGGTATGACACTTCTGGAGGACCCTGCTCTACCACTCCTGGGCATATACCCAGAGGATTTCCCGGCATGCAATAAGGACACATGTTCCACTATGTTCATAGCAGCCTTATTTATAATAGTCAGCAGCTGGATTTCCCTCAATGGAGGAATGATACAGAAAATGTGGTATATTTACACAATGGAATACTACTTAGCAATTAAAAACAATGAATTCATGAAATTCTTAGGCAAATGGTTGGAACTGGAAAATATCATCCTAAGTGAGGTAACCCAATCACAAAAGAACACACATGGAATGCAGTCACTGATAAGTGGATATTAGCCCAGAAGATCTGAATACCCAAGACACAACTCACATATCAAATCATTTCCAAGAAGATGGAAGGAGAGGGCCCTGGTCCTGGAAAGGCTTGATGCAGCATTGTAGGGAATTACCAGGACAGAGAAGTGGGAGGGGGTTGATTGGGGAATGGGCAGAGGGAAGAGGGCTGATGGGACTTATGGGGAGGGGGGAACTGGGAAAGGAAAAATCATTTGAAATGTAAACAAAGAATATAGAAAATAAAAAAAAATTTAAAGAAAGGAAATGTCCAGGATCTACTGTTGATGTTGTGACATGTCTTCCAAATATCACTGTGGATAGTCTCCTGCCAAGAGCATCTAAATACCTGGGTTTAGTCTACATTTCCCATGATGCAATAGAACAAGCTGTAGCTTCCTCTACAGACTCTTGCTCACCAAAACCTCTGCATTTGTATGGCTAGGAAACTTGAAGTTGGCCTGTGTATCTCATATCTCTCCAACCCTGCTTGCTGCTGCCTCAGGAGAAAAAGCTAGCCTTTGCTGACCCTGCCAAATAGCTTCAGGGCAGGAATAGACTAGAGACAGAGTCCAGTAGGTTTTGTTGGTCAGCGTTGACCACTTGTGTGGAACAAATGCTGACTAGGCTTTGGGCAGATGCGGTCTCACACCAGTTGAGAGATACGGAGAAGGGTGAAGGTTAGAGAGAAACCAAAGTCATTATTAATGGCTGCCCAAGCCCAAGGGCAAGTACAATGTGCATCCCAACTTTATGAGTAATGAAATGCTGGGTGTGAAACTTGTCATACATGCCTTGCCCAATGATAAGCTGCAGTGAGACAACTCCTCTCCTTAAAAGTTTTAGGGGGATGGTCTTCTATGGATCTTCCTCAGAGATGAACACCCAGTAAAGCATCCTTCTGAGGAGGAGTTGGAAGCTACAGACGAAGGCCAACTTTAGGGCTTTGAATCTGCCACCAATGTCATTACAGCCATCATACAAGGAGTTAGGATGCATGCCTTTGATTCTGACTTCCTGGAAGAAGGCCAACTATATCTTCCTGTGCCTGGCCTCAGGAAGCAGGTTCCCTGAGGACAGGGCACAAAGACTCAAGCAGCATGAAGACTAGACTTCAGAACAAGACCTTGAGCCATAGTAAAGTGCCTTCGTTTACAGGTTATCTGTTGATTCTTGTTATAGATATATCATACCCTGCACTGTCTCCATCCTGGGATTTTCTCAGGGAACAAACCCACAGCCACAGTCCCAGGTGTCACAAGTTCTCTCAGTGAAGAGACTCAGCTGGTTCTTGAGTAGCTGATACAACCCCACATTCTAAGCAGGGTAGAAGTTTCTAGAAGAAGGATCATGAACTAGCTGACCTCTCACTAACATCCAATCATCTACCTCTCAGTTGTGTTGTCTTCCCTGGAGCTGCTGGCTTGTGCCACTG
This sequence comes from Apodemus agrarius, assembly GCA_964023405.1. Classification (NCBI taxonomy): domain Eukaryota; kingdom Metazoa; phylum Chordata; class Mammalia; order Rodentia; family Muridae; genus Apodemus; species Apodemus agrarius. The sequence goes on along the minus strand of OZ030005.1, from coordinate 131,984,942 downwards.
CTGCTCATCACATGACAATAGGTGGTTCAGATGCAGCAATGCTAAAATTTAAAAACAATACTTTTAATGAGATGTTCCTTATCCACAAGGAGACAAATGACCAATCCCTATACAGTGGCTGGATTATGAAGGAAAATGTCAAGTAGTACCCTTGGCACAGAAACAGGGAAGGCTTCTTGGGGGGAGAGGTGGCTAAGTCAGGATCAAAAGCACATGGGTAAGTTCTGGAATCAAACTGAGGCAGACATCAGAAAGGGTTCAAGGCTTTGGATGCAGAAGCCTAAGGCTGAGCATGAAGCAAGAGAATGGAAGGATTGAGATTGGTAGAGGTGAACAGGCCAACCAGGTAGGCTATAGGGGAAAGAGTAGTCTTGATGTGCGGAGCAATGATGTCCCTAGAACCTTAGATTCCAGTCTGAGAGCAGGGAGAGGGTCAGGTTTCCATCTTGCTGGAGGGTCATCAGATGGTGATACACAGCCCACTGGAGGATAGACATAATAGTAGTACACATCTCCACATCTCACTGAAGGGTTGTCAGCCCGACAGTGCATGCCTCACTGCACCAACATTTGAGCTGACTTACAAAGGTGCCAGTTACTCTAATAACACATGGTGACCCACATGCAGGCATTCTGTTTCTCTGATACTCACCAGGAACCTGATGGAGAGACTGTAATTCCAGCCTCCTGTTTGAGTGCCATCATGATGGCTCCTGTGTAAAACAGATTTCTGTAGCCAAGAAGGCAGGATTCCATTTTGAAGAGGGAGTGAATGATGTTTCCTCCTGATTTAGAACTTGCTGAAATTGAAGTTGGTATCTTGTTAATCTTGAATGAATGCAGGGATGGAGGGAAGGAGGGAGGGAGAGAGGAAGGAAGGGAGGAAGGAAGGGAGGAAGGAAGGGAGGCGATATGCAGTCTTGAGTCCTGGGCAGCTCTCTGGGTGGAGGGATCCCTCAGGTGAGGAACACTGCAGGAGGGGTGTAGGCAACAACCAAAGGGACAAGCAGGGGCCAGGGAAGAAGACAGAATAGGGAGGACTCTCAGTGCTAGTCTTGACAGGTTTAAGCTGCTTGCAGGCTGTCAGTGAGAGTCATCTACTTTAACTAGATGTGAAGTCTGACCAGAAAAGCTGGCGCCCTAACTCACTCCCAGTACCTCCAGGCAGTGAGTGATTTGGGGTCACAGCAGAAGAGGGCTTGCTGAGCATACCACTGCATGACCTACGCTGATGGTGAATAACCATATTCAGAGGGAGCCTTGTTCACTCCTGGTTTTCCCAGCTAATGGCCAATCTTGGAATCTGCCAGCATCTCATGCCTGTCAGCCTCTTGCCTTAGACCATAGCCCAGAAACACAGAGATATGAGTTTCAATGTCTTTTTCTCCCTGACAACTGTAGTATACACGTGCGCAAGTGTGTGTGTGTGTGTGTGTGTGTGTGTGTGTGTGCATATAAACATACAGATTAGAACATATGCCACTGTTCAATAATTGTTATAATAATCGACTTTCTCCTTGCCGCTCTAATTGGGCATTAGCACAATCTCTATCCTTTGATCTGGGCTCCTGGTGTGACTGACTCCTGTGGCATCATGTGCTGTAAAACCCCAATAACTAGAAGGGCAGAGACTTCATCCATCTCTCCAAAGAAAATTACCGAGTGCTTATTTACTGTCATCCCAGACAGGCCCGTGCAGTTCCGTCTCCGGACGTGCCCCAGGAAAGAAGATGAGTCCCCAGCAGGCCTGCTATCCATCATCCCCAGCTTCCCACTCCGGATCCAGCTGGTAAGCAAGCAGGCGTGGGCTGATGGGAGCTGCTGCAGGTCCCTTGCTAATGACCTAGTTAGCAGCTTAATGGAGAAATGGAGGGCTTGAATTAGAAGGAGGAGCCCTTGCCTGGTACATTTAGATGTTCCCTGGATTTATGGGCCTAGAGCTACTAACCTTTGTAAAATAGTCATTGTTCTTATTACAGAAAACAGTCTATTTTTAAACGCTGCAGCATCCTCTTTGAATACAAAATGGTTTTTGCCATTTTCTTTTGACTGATTTGTTTTTAAGAGAATGTGCCTTTTTCTAGTCTCCAGTTGTTTGGGTGGGAACTGAAAAGCTTCTGGGGCATGCCTGTGGAGCATTGTGTGGTTCATGAAGTTGAACTTTGGATACAACCAGTATTTAACACTGATTACAAACAGCCGAGCTGTGGTATTTGAGTGAGAGGCAGCTTTGAGCACCCTGTGGAATGTTGACAAGGACAGCCATTCCCAGCCTAGAAGATCGAAGATTTCTCCACCCTCTGGTTAGCATTTCACTCCATCAGTGTTGTGGTAGACTAAAGATTGTTTTGGGCATTAGCACAAGCTGGTGATCCTGGATCAATGGCTTTTGCAAGCCACTGCTCACTGGCTGGCATTGCCAAGCCTTGTCTCACCATCTCGCTATTGATTCTATACATTACAACCGAACAGCCTTTCTGTCCAGTCACCAGTTGAAGCTGTGGTGATCCATCCTGGTGACAGGACTTCACAGACACAGAGTGGTAGCAAGAGTCAATCCATGGAAGACCAGTATGTCTCAAGCTGTAGAGGAAGTCCAAATGGTTTATGGAGCATAGCCAAGAGAGACAGGAGATAGTTCTCTGTTTCTTGAGCCTGGGTTGTGTTTGTCAGATCTATGATTTGTCTAGAATGGACCATAGCCCAGACCTGAGCAGCTGCTAGTAACAAGAGCCATGTAGAGACCATGGGTCCTAGCATCTCTCATAGAGCTCACACTAGCTCAGTACTCAGCCTGGAGGGTCAACCCAACTCCGGCCTTGTTCCTACATCCAAAGCAGGGGTAGAGCCTGCTTATCATGTGTACCCAAGGTGTGTTTGCTGGGGGCTCTCAGCTTCTCTTAGTCATCAGGATGTTTTGAAGTTAGTGAGTGTAGTTCCATGCTCACAGTTTTAAAAGCACAAGTAATGGAGACTGAACTGAGATGCTATACTCCCACCAGAAAAGAGTTTTGGATGGGATGTCGAGCACTTGGGAAATGGAACGAATGGCGTGTGGAGCATCACACCACGGGCTAGGGATGTGGCTCAGTTGGTGAGTGCTTGCCTAGAGTGCATAAGGCCCTGGGTTTGCCTCCCAGCACTGCAGGAACCATGCGTAGCTCTAATTGGAGCACTTCTGAGGTGGAGGAAGGAGGAGTAGAAGTTCAAATTCAAGGTCAGTTTAGTCTGGGATACTGCCTCAAAAAAAGAACTCTATTACATCATTGCTGGGGATACACTGGAAGCCATTTCTGGTTTTCCTTAATGCACACACACACACACACACACACACACACACACACGAAGAGAGAGAGACAGAGAGAGACAGAGACAGAGACAGAGACAGAGAGACAGAGACAGAGAGACGGAGACAGAGAGAGAGAGAGAGAGAGAGAGAGAGAGAGAGAGAGAGAGAACGCAACTGGCCTACTAGTTCTACTTCTAAGTCTTTGTGTATGAACTAAAATATAATGATCCATTTTGAAGACAAATGGACCTTGAGTGAATTAGGTCCAGGTACATATGAGCAGGAAAGACTGTTCTGCTGCTGGCAGCCTGACTAGCCAGGAAACTCTGCTAAGCTCCCCCCCCACACACACACACGCACACACTGATAATAAAACCTTAGAGTTGAAAATTACCAAGAGCTAAGCTTGCCTGATGACCTGCAGATGTGACAAGGTTGTGTGCTTGAAATAAACAGGATGTAAAACAGAGAAAATTCACACATAGTCTTTGCAGAGAAATAGGCAAATGTTAAGTGGCGGCGGAGGGGGGGAGGGGGATGATAAGGCCCAGATGGCCTGTAAGATTGTACCCTCCTGATTACTTAGCCAGTGAGGCAAGGGAGGAAGGAACCGGTGTTCAGCTTATAAAAGTTTCTCTGTGCGTGACTGGAGCACCAGCCGTTCTGGGCTGACTCTGGACTTTAAGGTTGCTGGTTGCTGCTGCTTTCAATGAGTTCTTCCTTCCTCAAGCCTGGGTATAGCCTGCTGCTCTTCAGGACTCCAGGATGCTGCTGCCCTCATGAATGCTCCTGCAAACCACATGTGTAATGAATCTTGGAAAGGCTAGGGAAGTAGAGAAGCCAGCCAGACACTCTCTCCTAGTCTTTAATTAAGAAAGCAATAAAGCTATATTTTTTTCAGTGACCTTTGTGTATAGTTATTTTTTTTTAAACCTCATTTATATTTCTGGTAATCATTTGTCAACATTGGCATAAAATGGAAACTTTCTCAATTAAAACAAACTTGGAGCTATTAAATCAGCCCTAATTGATAAGATCTTAATTTAAGCATGAATGTGCTGTTGGAGTCTCTGACTGGGGTTCTTGACTCTGGAGAAGGAAGCTGTTTGGGGACCCTATGTGACTACAAAGGTCTCCTTATTTTAGGAGCCCCACAGGCTGGAGCATTAGGAAAGTCACTTTGAACTGTGACCAGTCATGACCATGGGATAGCCTCACATACAACCTTCTTAGTTAACCAGGGCTGGAGATACCCCCCACACAGAGCTCACCTCATCTCCAGTACCATTCTGTCTTTTGGTCAGCAGGTGTGAGAAGGCACCTAGGATGTGTCCCCCTCTTACCCCCCACAACAGCCCCATCTCACAAGGCATACTCCTGAGACCATTTAATGTTATGAGGGTCGAAGGCACTGTGAGGCTATAAGGCATGCTCTCTTTCTCTCTATAATGGTACCTGGCAGCTTCACCCTCACAGGGCTGGTTTAACTGGCTTCCTGGCTCTAGCTTGTTTCAACACCGCTGAGTTGTTAAATACACTGTAATTGTGTGTTGGGCAAAGCATTCTAGGATGTAATTTTCTTATCACAGGCTCAAGGCTGGCCTTCTAGGTGCTCATTAGCCTAGAAAGCTTCCTTTGTGTGGAGTGTGACAGTCTCCGAGAGGTGCTTGTGTTGGGCATGAACCGAGGGCAGTGTGTGCACACATACAGTGTGACTGGGGGCAGCATCTGTCGTTACCACATCCTGCCCCTGCCAACCTCAGCCTCTAGGCATGCGAGCACCCTAGCTGACCTGAAGCTGGAAGGTTCAGCAGCACGAATCACATGCAGGGAACAGATGCAGCTCCTGAGAGCCAGGTGGGGACTCACCCTTTTCATCCTCTGTCCTACAGTGACATTCCAGCCAAGGGAGAGATACCTTCAAAAGGAGGCACAGGCTACATCTCAGAGGCTAGAGCTGCTCTCATTAAGGGAAAGCCTTAGATGGCTATTAGTGCTCTCAGGGAGTGTGACAAGTCCTCTTCAGAGAGACTTCAGTTTCCAACACAGGGTGTTCTCTGTTTGCCACACCTTTGGGGTATCGCCTGGGCAGATATCAAGGGCCCTGATCTGAACATCCTGAACTTGGTTGTTCAGATCATCCCCAGCAACAAGCCTGCTCACTGCCTTCTGGGAGTCCCGGCTAAGGGGCCTTCTCAGGTTATAGACCCTCCATGGATTGCTGAATCGCTTAGGAGACTGCTGTTTTAAATCATTAGGCTTGGTACCCTCCGAGAAGGCTCAGGGACAAGCTGAGCTGTAAGAGTTCTAAGAGCCCCATATGCCTTAAGGGGTGTGGCTCCCAGGGTAGTTGTCAATGGCTATGCCTGCAGCCATTTCCATTGCTTAGCAAGGCTTTTTCATTTCTAGTCAGATCAAGAAAGCATAGTTAAACCAAGAAAAGGATGGGTCCTCAAATGGTGCCTCAAAAAGAGCCTGGAGGGAGAAGCTTAGCTTCAGTGGTGGTCCCAGGCAAGTGGACCGAATTAAACATGTGGACTGGTGTACTTAGGAAGCAGGGGCCATTTAACTTCTCCATGCAGTCGTGGTAAAATGAAAACCAACAAATGTGGGACACCCCCTCCGTGATGTTCTGTCTGGCAGTGCGAATAAATTCAATGTCGTGGTGCTTTCAAGCCCTGATAGGGTTTATAACTAGGATAAAATTCTGACACGAAATAAATTCTGATCCGAGTTTGGTTTTATTTGGAAGTTGTAACAGAGAGCACCTCCAAATGCTGGAATTATGGCGCAACATATTCTGTAGGTTTCCCTGCTTTATAGTTGACTGCCTCACTGCCCAAGTAGTGAGTGGGATGCCCCTAGGACACACAGAGAGCCATCTGTGAGCACCTGAGTGTTTGAAACTTCAGGAGACACTGTGAGGCTGCCTTGAACGCCGTGTTGAGGCTCTGGAGCCTGGTGACACTTGCTAGGAGGCACATACCTTTTCACACAGATTAGCTTGTGACTTCATTGTTGACACTAGCTGACAGGTTTTAGAGCCCTATCATGATGTTTGGCTTGGGGGCCGTTGGGGGGTGGGATACGGCCTGAGCTATCTTCTAATGAGAAAAGGTGAGCAACCCATTTTCTGCTACAAGCAATGCTTGGAGGTTATATTGGTAAGTTTTGTCAACTTGACACATCTAGAGTCACTTGAGGGGATTGACCCTCAATTGAAGAATTGCCCAGATGGGAGAGAGAACTATGGCCATGCCTGTGAGAGGTGGTCTTGATTGACTATTGATGTGGGAGTGGCACTCCTAGGCAGGTAAGCATGGGCTATAGAAGAAAGACAGCTAAGTACAAACCAGTGACCAAGCCACTAGGTAGCAATTTCTCCTTGGTCTCTGCTTCAGTTTCTGCCTTCAAGTTCCTACCCAGAGTTCCTACCCAGACTTCCCTCAGTGAAAGGCTATAGGCTGTAAGGTGGAATAAGCCCTTTCTTCCTGTAAGTTGCTTTTGGTTATGGTGTTTGCCACAGCAAGAGCAAGCTAGCTAGAAGAAAAGGTCAAAGTCAAATTCAGCATCATCACAGACTGCTTTGGGTTTATGACGCTGAGACCATTATCCTACCAGGAACAAGCTTTATTTATTCCCCCACTTTAAAAATGAAGTTGATAGTTTGATGAGGCCATTGTGGCCCAGATTTTAAATGGTCCTTAAAGGTGCATGTGCCGAGAGCGTGTGTACTAAAAGCATGGCCCCCAGCCTATGGCGCTGTTTGAGGAGGGAGAGCCTAGTGGAAAGAGATTTGGATACTGGGGCATGACTTTGAAGAGGATGCCAGGCCCTGGCTCCCCTCTTTGCTCCTTGGCTACCTAGAGACAGAAACCTCCTCCTCCTCCTCCAAATGCTTCTGCCTAGATGTTCTTCCTTACCAAAGGCCCAACATGGCTGAGTCCTGTGATCATGCACTAAAACTTCTGACTGTAGCCAGCATAGGCTTAATAATTTTGTTACATGGCTAGAAGCCCAACTCACACATAGACGCAAATAAACTCACAGTCAAAACTCAAAAACACGCCTAGGGTGAGTCTTCCTTATCCAAAAAGTTTGGCACCCAAGCTATTCTTATTCCTGATTCATTTTAAGATTGTGCATAAATTTATATAATGAGACTTTTTTGAGGTCGACATAGAATTCACTAGGTTTTTATCTACCATTTATACACATGGTGGGAGTAATTCTATACCACATTTTTTGGTATGTTTATGTTTTGACCACGACCTGTCTCATAAGATTTGATGTGGCATTTTCCATCATAGCTTCATATCAATGCTAAAATACTTTTAGAGTTTGGAACATTTTGGAGTTTGCATTTTTCATGATAGGGTTAGTCAACCTGTGATGAGACACTTCCCTTTCTTTTTGCTTTAACCAAAATACCCTGAAAGGGGCCATTCAAGGGGAAGAGGGTTATTTGGGCTCACAATTCCGGGGGAATATAGTCTACTATGCAGAGAAGACATGCCTCAGGCAGAGAAGGCATGGTGGAGGGAGCTCGCTGACTGGTCATGTCGCATCCACACCCAGGAAGCAGAGGAAAGAGAGGAATGGGACAAGAAAGCCTCAAATCCTATCCCAGTGACACACTTTTTCCCAGCAGGGCTCCACCTCCTAAGGACTCTACAACTTTCCTGCCAACTGGGAGCCTAGAGTTCAAACACGTGAGCCTGTGGGGACACTTGACTTTCAAAGTACAGCATGTAGGTAATCATTTGTGAAGGTCCTCTAAAAAGAAATGTATCATTTTACTTTTACTGAAACTATTTTAAGTGTCTGCATGATGCTTGGATGCACATGTGCATAAAGAAGTGGGTACTACAGACAAGCAAGTGAATACAGCTGCACATAGCTCGTGTGCGAGCATGTGTGTAGGGTGTGTGTGTGTGTGTGTGTGTGTGTGTGTGTGTGTCTGCTAAAGTGTTGTATATGTAGAAATGCATACTGGGTGCCATGATAGCACAGTTATATCATGATTTCTTTATTTGCTGCCTGTCAAAAACAACGAGGCTCTTTCTGAATCTCAGATACTGTGAATAATGCATCAGGGAGTGTATAAGAGGGCAGCTGTCTCCGTGAGGTGCTGAAAATATATCGAAGATCTCACTTATATATAATTTACATATATAAACCAGAGGAGCCAAATGAAGAATGGCGGATACTAGGTAGGAAAAAGACATGGGTCATAGGTCAGGGATGCAGCTGTTCCAGATGCAGGTGTGCTACAGGAGAATCTGAAGTGTGAAAAACAGTTACCACTGCTGGGTTCGCCACAGAAAACCTGCCTAAAGATCGAACTCTCTCTCTCTCTCTCTCTCTCTCTCTCTCTCTCTCTCTCTCTCTCTCTCTCTCTCCCTCCCTCCCTCCCTCCTTTCCTCCCTCCCTCCCTCCCTCTCTCTCTCTCTCTCTCTCTCTCTCTCTCTCACTCTTCCTCTTTCTTTCCTTCTGTATGTCTCTCTCTGTCTCTGTCTCTGTCTCTGTCTCTCTCTCTCTCTCTCTCTCTCTCACACACACACACACACACACACACACACACACACTTTACATAGGTATTCAGCTTTGTAAAACAAGGCCATCCTTCTACCTGCAGCTGCACAGGAGAGCAAAGTGCCGGAAGGTAGGTCCGCCTTGACACCTCTCACTGTCCAGTATGGAGACAGCCCTGGGATTCCCATCAGCTGTTAGGAGTTGTGCAGATGGAGGATTCACAGTGATCCCAGACTGGGTAAGGCTTCATGCACTGAGGACAGTGAGGTGTCACTTTCAATATTTCATCAGAAAGTTACTATAGAGTGTGAGACCAGGAGTCAGCACTGATAAAGTTGGCTGGGCTCTAATCAGGCCTGACTAGCCACTTCAGTGTCTTCATGTTTGTTAATTCTCTGTTGGTGGCTTGCAAACATTGGCTTATGTTTAACATGAATCCCTGGTGTCATTGAGGAAGCATGCTTCCAGGTTGGTCAAGCCATCCTCCTATGAAACAGGCAGCTCCTTGCAAGCAACCTTCACAGATAGGAGGCCTTACCGCTTATGTTTGGCCTCTTTGGGTGGTAGACAAACCCTTGATTGACCGAAGCAGTTCTGAGAGTTACTAGAATATTCTTCCTCAAATTTAGGGGACATTCTCTTCCTTGTCATTTCCACTGAGAGTCACAGGCTCTGAAGAGTAAAGCCTCTTCTTCCCTCCAAATCTCTGAGCCAATACCCTGTAGCCCAGACCTGTCTCTTTTTTAAAAAAAGAATGTGATGAGGTGACCTTGGTGGTACCTGAGAGTGGGCCTTGAAGGAACCAGCTGGGAAATGAGTCCCAGCCAGGTTTGACTGCCATGGATGGTGATGATTGACCAGACAGTGTGGCTTGATGCTTGTGGTAAGGAACAACTGTTCCTGACTGTTAGAAGCAGGTTTGCAGATCATTTAGTATGCCGCAGCCTCGTTAGGACATTGGCTCTTTCTCCCACCCCTCCCCAAATCTGTATGTCCCCCTGAGTGCAGCTCAGATGTGGTTCTTCTCTAAAGCTTTATGCAAAGTCTTGAGTGTGGCTGGTGCATCTGAGTCTGCACAGGAATCTAGGATTGGTTCCTTAGGGTACTTGTTAGAAAGGCCATCCAGAGACTGCCCCACATAGAGAGCCATCCCATCTGCAGACACCAAACCCAGACACTGTTGCCGATGCCAAGAAGCACTTGCTGTCAGGAGCCTGGTATAGCTGTCCCCTGAGAGCTCTGCCAGAGCCTGACCGATACAGATATGGATGCTCACAGCTAACCATCAGACTGAGTCTAGGAACCCCAATGGAGGAGTTAGGGGAAAGACTGAAGGAGCTGAAGAGGTTTGCAACTCCATGGGAAGAACAACAATATCAACCAACTAGACACCCCAGAGCTCCCAAGGACTAAACCACCAACCAAAGAGTACACATGGAGGGACCCATGGCTCCAGCTGGATATGTAACAGAGGATGGATTTGTCTGACATCAATGGGAGGAGAGGCCCTTGGTCCTATGAAGGCTTGATGACTCAGCATAGGGAAATGCTAGGGTGGTGAGGCAAGAGTGGGTGGCTGGGTGGGTGGGGGACACCCTCATAGAAGCAGGGGGAGGGGGATGGGATAGGGGGTTTGCAGAGGGGAAACTGGGAAGAGGGATACCATTTGAAATGTAAATAAATAAAATAACCAATAATAATGAAAAAAGAATCATGCCCAGGTCAGGGCATTCTTGCTCAGTACCCATCAGAATGATAACATAGAAAGAGGAAAAGGCTAAGAGTTTGATGTAAGAGGAAGAGAGAGATGTGAATATAAGATACAGCCAGATTTCACTTCCTTTCTGCAAAGACAGGACTTGATGAAGCCAAAGTCAGAGGCTGAAAGCCAGATCCTCTTCCCTGGTTATTCTGTCTAAGTATAGAAGCAAATTCTTCCTAATCCTGGTTGCATGAGGTATAGGTGTGAGTCACCATTATTTACAATTTACCAAGAACACAAATGGGCTTCGGTACTGGGTTATGTCAATTCCTTCCCCCTACACATAAAGTAAGATGAAGTTATTTTTGAAGAGGATGATGTAAAAACAAGAGCTCTGTTGCTGACGGTGTGAACAAAATATGTGCTCCCTAACTATGGAGGAGTTCATCTTGTCTCCTCTGGTTTTCTGTAAGTAAAGCGGTTTGCATAAATACAACAGCGTAACCAGTTCTGACGTTTCTCAGAAACATGCTTGTGTTGAAGGCAGTTCATTAAAGCACTTTTGATTGAAAAGCATCTGTTCAAACACTGAGACAAAGCCAAAGTATCCAGCAAAGAAATTTCAGCAAAATCACCTCCCCGTATCTGCAGAGTCTATCTGCGCAGGCTTCCCACCCAGACATGGGCTCTGTCTTCTGTTTTTATCAGTGCCCGGACTGTGAGGGACCTGCTTCCTCCATTCCTGCCCATATCATAATACAACACTCCCACCCATGGATGGCCCAAGGTGGGGTGATAAATCTAACTGTTCTCTCCTGGACTAAGGCTTGGGACGTTCCCTCATGGTGAGTCACTGCTCTGTACTGAGGCCAAGCACCGGATGCAGCAGCTGCTGCTTTTCATTATTGTTGCTGCTGTTGTTAACCAATCAATCAATCAATCAATCAATCAATCAATCAATCAATCAATCAGTACCAGGGTGTTGCCCTCTAAATCAGGTTGGTACCTAGTCTACACTGGTCTTCAGTTCACAGTAATCATTTTGTCTCAACTTCCAGAATACTCTGTCTTTTGGCTCATTTACTGGCCTCTCCTAATGCAGCATCCTTTCATCCAAGTGTAGTGGCCAATATCTGCAATCCCAGCACATGGATGGCTAAGGTGTGTATGACAGGAGACTTGAGAATGGTGGGTGGAGCCACAACTCAAGGAAGAGAATCAAGGAATTGATAAAATCTTAAAATGGCAGAAAGCATCTGAAGGCAAATTTGAAAGGTCTGACAAGAGAGGCAGATGGAAGCATCAGACCTTTCTTTGGTGACAAACATGGCATCCAGAGGAGTCTAAGCCCCTGGTGCAGGTGTGTGAGAGGTGGAAACACAGATGCAGAAAGGCAGAAAGGCTCCGAAGGACTGGAAGGACAGGTCTAGGAAGCAGCCAGGAGCTGCACATGGTCAGGTGCTTACCACACACCCAACTCATGCCACCATCTGGTCTCACCTTTCTGGTAGAAGGCGTGTGACTTATTTCTCAGGTTTTGCAGGGACAGTTTCAAATTGACAATGAGGCATCCCCATTCAGGGCTTGCAGGGAAACACCCAGAGGTGGCTTCTGTAGGCACAGTCCTGAAGAAAACAGGAAGGCTTTCTGCTGTGCAGTGGTGAATCTGGTACAGAGCTCAGGCTATCTGTGACTTCAAACAGCAGTGTGCTTGGCCATCCTAATGGCAACAGAGGAGCACAGTGGATAGACCGCTGTAGGTATGGGCCTGGACCCCTGGGGAGATTTCCCAGGGGCTTGGCTCTTAGCTCTTCTTTAAGGGTCTGGCAGAGTTTGGCAGTGAATCTGGTTTGGGCTTTTTTGTTGTTGTTGTGAGACTATTTATTGATGCTCCACTCTTGTTACCTGTTACAGATCCATGTTCATATCCTCTTGATTTAATATGGATCACTCATATCTAGGAATGCATCCATTTCTTGTGAAATTTCCAAGATTTTACAATTCAAGTTTTCAAAATATCACCTAAAAAACTCACCTAGTGATGATGCATATTCCATTAGGATTTGTCATGTTCAATTTCATCTCTAATTTTATTAATTTGAGTCTTCTCTAAGAACCAACTCTGTCCCATTGATTCTTCATACTATCCTTTTTAATTTCTGTGACATTTTTTTCTACCCAGGTATTTACTGTTTCATTCTGTCAGCTTCTTTGGGTTTCAGCTGATGCTTATTTTGTATGAGGCTGACCCTTAGCAAAGATATTTATTTGAGATTTCTCTGACTCTTTATGTAAGTTGTCATTGCCATGGAGTGTCTAGCATGCATTTGTTGTATTCCAAAGGGGCTGATAAGTTTTCTTGTTATTATTTCATTTGGTTTTACTCAATGATAGCCATATAAGGCACAATAAATTATCTACATTATTTTCTTACTTGTTAAAATTTGCCTTACAACATAAATTTTTTAAGAGAAGATTCTATGGACTGCTTGGAAGAATGCATATTCTACAGGCATAACATGAGATACGCTGTAAATATCTGTAAGTTCAATTGATCTATGGTGCAGATTAACTCTGAAGTTTCTTCACTGATCTTTTAGTCTTGACAACTGACCTCTTAGTGAAGTGGAATGTTGAAGTCACCCACTATTACTGTATCAGGGCCCATCTGGTTCTCCATGTGTGTGTGTGTGTGTGTGTGTGTGTGTGTGTGTGTGTGTGTGTTGCTTGTGTTTGATGTCAGAAACTCCAAAGCTTAGCACATACATGTAGTCAACTGTTTCATTTTCTTGATGGATTATTCCTTTTATTAATATGTGGCCACCTTCTTTATCTTTCCTGACTAATGTCAGTTTGAATTTACCTGACCGGTTATCAGAATAGCTATGTGACTTGTTTTAGGGCTGTTTGGCAAATTGTCCCTCATATTTTTACTCATATCTCTGACAGTGAGGTGTGTTTCCTAGAGATGGCACTCTAGGAAACTGTTTTTTAGTTTAATCAGCTAGTTTGCATCTTTTAATTGAAGCATTGAGACTACTTCCACTGAAGGCTATTGTTGGGGAGAATGTTGCTAATTGTTATAACTATCTTAACTTAAACTGTGCATCTCTCTAAAGACATCAAATGGAACCTGAAGTCCTATGGTTGCCTGCTGAGCTCAAAGCTTGAATCTTGGAATTACAAAACAGAAAATTTAATCTGACCCATAGCTCTTCCTCCAAAGCTGCTGTGAGTTCTGATGAGTCCCAGAGGCCCAGAGAGGAAAAAACACATTTAGAGAACAAAGCCCCAGTCCTTTTTACTGCAGGACTGTAGTCTAGACGGTTTAGACATAGTCCTCTATACCAATTGGCTGATTACTGGTGGAGCTGCATCTGACATTTGTCCTCTGACATCAGAACCCCCCGGGGCATTTCTATGTGCCTGCCATCACTACTTCCCTCAGGGGTTCTACATGCTCCAGTGACCAGAAACCCAGAAAGAGTGCTGTACACCAAAAACCTGAAGATCATGTTCTTATTAGAGTGGGTTAATTGCTTCTCTGGTAGAAAGATAATATTCAGTTGTTACCCAGCAAGTAGCTATAATTGCAGTGCCTCTTTCTATGATCCCCGGAAATCCAAGAAAATATTAAAGGGCAATTTATCAAAGAGCCTTCTCTCACTCTGCGCATACGCTAGCTGCATTTATCCCATGAAAGTCTCAAAAATATTGTAACGTTTTTTAAATAGGAGCAATAGGAGCTGGAGAAATGGCTCAGCTGCAAGCAGTTACTGCTCCTGAAGAGAACCGGGGTTGCTACCCAGCACCCGTCTACATCCAGAGGTTCACAACTATCTGTAATTCCAGTCTCAGGGGAAGCTGATGATGCCTCTTCTGCCCTCTGAGGGCATCTCCAACACATGTGGCACACACATGTGCACAACAGATAGATAGATAGATAGATAGATAGATAGATAGATAGATAGGCAGACAGACACACAGACATGCAGACAGACAGATCCCTCATCCAAGCCAAGGATCTTTATTTGATGACCTATTCTATAGCATAGCAGTTAAAAACATGAAGTTTGTAGAGATTATCTTCTGTATGTGATGGCACTGCGTGGCTATGCATATCAGAAGCAGAGGGCTGGCTGCTCAGTGCATTCTTCTTGGGGCAATGCCAGAGCTGCTGGTTATGGTCAGCCATCCATTGAAGCATCTATACCTCCGAGGCCACAGAAGAGCCATGGGACAAGGAATTATGTACAAGTAACTACTAAGTCTATAGAAAAAGCTTGAGAAAACCATATAATAATACACAGTTCACACATATTTTCTAGTCTTAATCTTTGATTATTTTACTAGATTAGACCTGCCTTTTCTTTTCCTGTTTTTTTTTTAAATTTTTTTTTTATTTTCTATATTCTTTGTTTACATTGCAAAGGCTTTCCCCTTTCCCAGTTACCCCCCACCATATGTCCCATAATTCCTCTCCCCCCCCATGCTATTCCCCACTCTTCCCCCCCCCCCACGATTTCTCTGTTCTGGGTCTACAATACTGGATCCAATCTTTACAGGCCCAGGGTCCTCTCCTTTTTTTCTTCTTGAGAGTCATTTGACTTGCTAATTGTGCCTTGAGTATTTAGGGCTTCTGGGCTTATTAATATCCACTTATCAGTGATTGCATTTTGTGTGTATTCTTTTGTGATTGGGTTAGCTCACTTAGGATGATAGTTTCCAGATCTAACCATTTACCTACAAATTGCATGAATTCATTATTTTTAATTGCTGAGTAGTGCTCCATTGTATAAATATACCACATTTTCTGTATCCATTCCTCCTTTGAGGGATATCTGGGCTCCTTCCAATTTCTGGCTATTATAAACAAGGCTGCTATAAACATAGAGGAGCATGTGTCTTTGTTGTATGCAGAGGAATCCTCTGGGTATATGCCCAGGAGTGGTATGCCAGGGTCCTCTGGGAGTGGCATGCCCAATTTCCTGTTTTTATCCCATCAACCTAATCTACAACAAGCAAGAAATCTACACTGGGGACTGGAGAGATGGCTCAGCAGTTAAGAGCACTGGCTGCCCTTCCAGAGGGCCTGAGTTCAATTCTCAGCAACCACATGGTGCCTCACATCCATCTGTAATGGGATCTGATGCCCTCTTCTGGTGTTTCTGAAGACAACTACAGTGTACTCAAATAAAATAAATCAATCTTTTTTTAAAAAAAGAAAAGAAAAAGAAATCTACACTGGGCTCCACAGCCAGTCCTCTTTTTAGTTCTGTAGGTATGGTCTTACTAAGGAATTCAGGATGGCATTGAGCTCATTCTGTAGCCCAGACAGGCATCAAACTAGAAGTTCTGCCTCAGCCTCTCAAGTAGCTGAGATTACAAGACTGCACCACCAGGTCAGCCTACCTTTCTTCTCTCTTTCTGCTTGTACACACACACATACACACACACACACACACACACACACACACACACACTTTTGTTGAATGTAGTTTGTAGTTTATATTTGGCATTTTCTGAATAATTTTAAAGTAAAATTTTAATATATCACACCACTTTAGCTTCTAAGAGCATAATTTTATTTTAAGAAAAATGTCAGGCTTATCCTAACCTCAGTGCCCTTTATTATACTCTTGGTGGAAGTGTGGGGGCCGACAACTGGGATTCATCCATAGAATGTAGCAGGATATAGTGGCCTAGAAGCTGGATGGTTGCTAGGAGCTCAGGTGTATGATCTCATGAGTCTAGGTGGAATTTTGAAAAGCAAGCATTGAACTTTTAGTGCAAAGGTCTGCACTTCATTCTTAATTCTACCCTGTGGTAGACAACTTGCTTTGATCTAACTTCTTTATTTCTGTCTTGATGCATGATTCTTTAACATTTAGAATTCCTATTTTAGATCTGAGTTTAGCTACCATGTGTTCTGATTTCCTTTGGAACATCTTAACCCTAGAGTATCCCCATGATGTCTCATGGTTCATCTTGGTGGAGGTGGTAGCATTGGGTTTTGAAGATCTATCTATACTGGTCATCCTGTAGACTTCCTGGTACCTTTGGTTTGTCTAGTTGTTTTCTCATAAGTAGATTGAGGGCACATAAATGTACAGGATGGTGGAGGTGGTGGCATTGGGTTTTGAAGATCTATCTATACTGGTCATCTTGTAGACTGGTACCCTAGGTTTTTCTGATCTTTTTCTCATAAGTAGATTGAAGGTACACAAATGTACAGGATGGCGATGCCATGTTTTTCCTGGAAATAACACCACCATTCATTTTGCAGCATTGTTGGTCATGTGTGTTCCATCAATGGGTTTGGGGAGAATTCTCTTCATAACTTCAAATTACTCAGTAACCTGGGAGTGACCACCGATGCAGTTGTATGCATTGATCTTATTCTCCACTGCAGCATCCATGCTAAGCACCACATAGAGTCTTTCTAACTCTTTCTACCCAATAGCTGGCTGACTACTATGTGGCCACCTCCCTTCCTACTTGGTCTTCATTTTCTTCAAGCACCACGAGTTCTATGGAAAACGAACCATTTCTTTCTAAGAAACTTTAAATAAAAAAGCTGACTATATGACTGAGAAATGCCTTCATCTCCGTTAGATTTATGGACATTCTTTCTGTAGCTTTTTACTATTGCACTGTCACATCCTTTGGGTTTTACAGCATCTGCAATTGAAGGTGTTGCTAGCAAGCCTCTAGGCTTCGTGTAGTATTTGATAACATTTGTGTGTGTGCGATTTTTCAGCTTATCCGGTGGCTCTACCACTGATCTATAGCATCTGCAAAACACCTTCTTTCCCTGGTGGACAGAGATGTTGGGATTCATGGACAAAGATACCGTGTGTCACCTCTAATCCCCCAGGACAGCTCATATCCTGTATTTCTCTGTGCCCCACTTATCTGTCATTGAGTCAATCCTTATCATTTTGAGAAAATTTATTTTTGCATTATGTAAGTGCATGTGTATTTCGGTGAATGTATGCCACGTTTGCTCAAGTACCTTCAGAGACCTGAGGAGGACACTGGATCCCCGGGCTGGAGTTATAGGTAGTTGTGAGCCACCAGATATAGGTGCTCTGCACCAAACTCCTGGATCCGCTACAAACCTGCAAATGCAGTCTGCACACTTACCGTCTGAGCCATCTTCCCAACATCCCCCGCTCCACCAGTCTGTTCTAACTAGAGTCCCAGATGGCTGCTCTGACTGTTACTTTCTAGGCTTTTCTTGCTGTGATAACATGTTCAACTTTTCTGTGTAAACTTCAAAATGGAACAGAAGAATAAACAAATAAAATTAACTAAAGGCAGTGCTCCCCCCCACACACACACATCCACACCAGCATGTGGCTGTGCCTTCCGTTTGCATGGGTCCACCCTGTGACCCTAGGTGTGATTATCGATGTCTTCCCCCAGGCAAAGCTTGCAGCCATTCTTTCTGTTGCTTTTCATTATTGCACCATCACTGTCCATCCATCTCCCATCACAGATTCTTAGCATCAATCTCAAGAATCTCGCCTGTTAGCCTCATTGTGGGAGGTAGAGGCTTCCACTGTTCTCACATTATTGTTCCATATGAAGGGTCTTACTTTGAGTATCCACTGGGCCCTGCTATGGGAGTGAGCTAAGAACCCGGATTTGCTTCCTTGGGTCTTGTTTTCCCCAGGTCTTCTAGTGGGGCTTTACTTCTTTTCTCTTAAACTTATTTTTAAGCTGTTTCTCTTTGTGGTGGAATTGCTTTCCATCCTGCACACCATAATATATAGTCTAGGAGCCCTTGATGGTTTCCTGCCCTTGGGGCTGAGCCTTTGGTGCCCTTGGGTTCATCCCAGGTCTCAGGGCTTGATCCATTGAGTGCTCTTCACTGAGGGCAACGTCGGGATTGAGGATGCTTTAATTTGTCAAAAAGCTATCACAGACCTGTGAAGGCAGCTATGTACTGTATTCTCTCCAGATCCATATGAAGAACTTGTTAATGGATTTTCTGAGCTTGAACCCTCATTGTGTTGTTGGAATAAATCCCCCATAGCAAAGTAGGTTTTGCATAGAAGTTTTGAGTGTGTCGGTTACCATCTCATGGTTTTCATTATGCAGAGTTTCCTTCAGCTTGTGTTCTTCCTGAAGCTATTTCAGGTTTAACTAAAATTTGATCTCCTTGATGGAGAATTCCATGGAAAATTACCCAGCTGCCTCTTGGTCTAAATGCTTGGGACCAAGTATAGATAGTATAGATAGTCCCAGCTGGCTGGAATAACTTCTATATATTGTGTACTATAATATTATTATATTATATAACTATATATTATATTATTATATATATATACTTATGGAGAGACGGACAGACAGAACAGTCTTGCACTGACCTTTTGTTCCTCTCACTGGGCTCTACAGTTGGACATATATTCTTTTGTCCTTGTTTTCCTTTCGTCACACTTTCAGTTATCCCCTTTGTTATCCATTTCTTGCCTGTTTTCAAGACCCAGTCCCTTTATATTAGCTTTTCATCCCAAACTCTGCAATACTGTCTCTAAGGAAGACTTCTTTACCTGTTTCATCCCTGGTTTGATGGCTCTCCTTTGTTTGCTTAATTCTGCTGTAACCTTTTGAAATTATGACCCAATATTTTGTGATGGTTTGTATATGCTTTTCCCAGGGAGTGGCACTATTAGGAGGTGTGGCCTTGTTGGAGTAGGTGTGTCACTGTGGGTGTGGGGTTAAGACCTTCACCCTAGTCGCCTGGAAGTCAGTCTTCCACTAGCTGCCTTCAGATGAAGAGATAGAACTCTCAACTCCTCCTGTACCATATCTGCATGGATGCTGCCATATTTCTGCCTTGATGACAATGGACAGAACCTCTGAGCCTGTAAGCCAGCCCCAATTAAATGTTGTCTTTTATAAAACTTGCATTGATCATGGTGTCTGTTCACAGCAGTAAAACCCTAACTAAGACATATTTCTTTCACACTAAGAGTTGGTTAATAAAAATCTAATGAGCTGGCCAATGAGTGACATTTGAGCTCTGGTCCATGACAAAGGATCTGTAGCTCAGTTGTGACACTGACATTGGAAGTGCCAGTTCAGGTCTGTTGTTTATCTGGGCTCTAGTTTATCTCAGCTCTCCTGTTTCAACTTAAATTCATCCTGATCCAGGGACTTCAGGACCAACTCAGGAGCAGAACCAGGCTGCCTTGTATAGCCTGCTACCTATGTGACAACTGAGAACCAGGCAGCCTGGTACAGCCTGGTGCCTGTGTGCACAGCTGAGACCTCTAACCTTCACTGTGCATTGTTCGATCCATGCTGACACCATCAATTCTCTTCTATGACTCCCCCTCCCCCACCAACTGTTGCAACTGCTCACAGAAACAGTGGCCTTCATCCTTCATGAGTATTCCTAATGACATGAACTGGAGAGAAGTATCATTGAAAGGGCCTTGGAAGTCTGGAAAAGAATGAGGAGCCAGACTCTCAATCGGGGATTTTTCTTCCACAGGGACTGTGAACTCAAGACCAGATACTATGTCACACCATACCCAGTGTTACTCTGAGCCAAACTTAAAGCAGCTATTTCCTTAACATGGGCTCTTCTGAGGAACCCCAGCTCTTTGCCCTGTGTTCAACCTCCTCCTCTCCCTCTAAGTTATCCTGAGACCCACAGGATGTTCCTCCCTGCTTTGAGATGAATGAGGCACTGTCTATAATAACCCAAGGGCTCACACAGTGTAATGGTGCCCTTGGCATGCCCCAGGCCAATGCAAGAAGGAACAGCAGACTGCAGAGCGGGCCATTCATCCTGTGTAGTAATGAAAAAGCAAAACATCCATTACATAGTTTTTTAAAGTGTCAATCCTGCTTGCAAATGCGCTGTGGACATATGTCAACCAAGTGTGCCTCTGGCACAAAGAATGCAAGTGACTAGAAATATTTTAATTCAAGCTACTGTATGCATCCTGGTTGACAGTTTTATGATGGGTATTGGAGCCTCCATATGCTGTGGGTAAGAACTGTGTGGTTTCCCTCCATTCTAAGCAGTGGAAGGAAGGAGGAAGCAAAGGAGTTAAGGGGTGTCTTAGTTAGGGTTATTATTGTGATGTTCAAGAGCAACTTGGAGAGGAAGGGGTTTATGTTGCTCATACTTCTGTATAACAAACAGTTCATCATTAAAAGCAGTGAAGGGGGAAACTTAAGCAGGGCCAGAACCAGGAGGAGATGCTGATGCAGAGGCCACAAAGGAGAGCTACATATTGGCTTGCTACCTCTGGCATATTCAGCCTGATTTCTTATAAAACCCAAGACCATTATTCCAGTGGTGGCCCTGCCCACAATGGGCTTGACCCTCCCCCATCAATCAATAATTAAGAAAATGTCCCACAGGCATTGTAGTAGTATTGGAAGCAGCAGTATGTTACATAATATGTCCTTCTGCACAAACAGTTTTACATGCAATTGTTCATTGCAATGCGGTATTGGGCTAGTTAAAGGCCTTTGGCTTTTGCCACACCATCAACACTGGACCCTTGTCCTTGCTAAGACTCCTCTCGGATATTCTGGTATTGCCCAGAGTCATAGAGATCCTTCAGTTCTATTTCTACCCACTCAGCAGTGCATAAATGGACTAGATCTTGAAGTGGACCAACCCAAAGCCCTGGTTGTGGGCCTAGGTGGTAGCTGAGTCAATTAGCCTAGACCACACCCGGAGCTTGAGGTGTTACCAATGGGTAGGACCAGCCCTCCCACCCACACCCAGGGGCATTTTCTTAAGTGAGGTTTCCTCCTCAGGTGACTTCTGCACACATCAAGTTGACATAAAACTGCATAGTGTAGGAGGTATATATTAAGTACCTAGTGTGTCCTTGGTCAGTGAGCTGAGCAATTTTTATTTCATGATGCAAAATATTCCCAAGGAGCAAGGAGAGGATCTTGTTCCAGTTTCTCATACCTACAAGGAAGAAATAGCTCCCTATCTCTGCATGGCTCCTGAGGTGGACAGGACAGGTATGCAGAAAGCCAACTGGCCCATCTATGCTCAAAAGGCTAGTAGAGGGCAGAAACTAGAAAACTGTGTCCTGGGGCCTCTTATGGCCTCTGGGACAGAAGAGCAGGCAAGATACTTTCCTTCTTCTAAGCCAATGGAGCAGGCTTCTGTGTTCTCAGGGAAGCCAAGAATAGAATAAAAGAAGGGAGGGGCAGATAGGGAAGTATATGGCTTTGAAAAGTTGGGCAGACTAGAACAGTGTGGTTGAGAGCAGGTAATAGGGTTGCAAATAAGGCATAGTGGTTGAGTCCTATGTGTAATTTCCCTTGTGACCTTACACAAGTTATGATTACCATGGAAGTCATCCCTGTGACCTGCAAAGGGGAATATCCTGGAAACAAGGGTGTTACTGGAAGTAGAAAGACAGGTTCTCAGAACACAGACAATGAAGAATGAAGAATAGCTCTCTACCCTTGATGTCACAAAGTCCCCAAGCAAACGGCATCATCCCTGAGCCTTCAGATAAACTTGTTTGTCTTAGCAACTAAAGGTCTACTTCTGGACCATTTATCAACCTAAAGACTTCTGTCCATATTTACTGCCAGTCTTCACAGCAGAGTCTCATGATCCAAGCTTAGTGAACTTTTTCTTCCTGGGATTATTACTGCTCAAACCTAGGAGTATTTTGATTCTTTACCTCAGTGTGGGTATGTGGCTATGGGTTTATGTCTACTAGGAGTAGATAGAAATTCATCCCTTTCATCAGATTTTCAAAAGCAAAGACACATTGTTTTGGATGACCTATAAGATATGTCCCAACAGTGTAACTCTTCACTCATAAACTCACAGGATGTTCTCAGATGCAAACAAGCCAATATATCAAAGACATCTTATTTATGGGGCTAAATAGTTCAGCATGCCAGATCTGACAGAAGAATATAAAAAGGGGGCTGCGTGCATTGGTCTAATTACTCTAGGACTGCAGACCTCTCAAACTTACTCTATGGGCTTTAATCGACTTGTCAAGAAAGATGCAATTCAAAGTCAGGGGTTCTTAAGGAGTGATGGTTGGAGCTTCAGCAATTCAGGCCTGGGCTACTGTGGCTTGACCCTGTCCTCACAAAAATCACCTTTATGGACCCAACTGAACCTAAGGGTTCAGACCCTCCAGACCCTGCAGCAGGCTGTAGCGGAGCTGAAAGCTTTGTCTAGTATAAAAACCAGAGCCCCAGGAGAGCACATGTGATGGATTACAGGATGGCTCCAGGTACGAGACCTAGGAAGGTAGGCTGGGGAGGAGGATCCTCCACGGTGGCTCAATACTTAGCTGAGTTATCACACACTAAGTGACCTCTTTATATTCCTAAAGTGTTTAAAACCCATCTGCTTGTTTGGCCTGTGGAAGAAATGTGTTGTTTATAGTTAATATCAATATACAGAAGCAATGTAGGCAGGGAAAATGATTTCCATATTTCAATCACATAACAAATGAGATACTGTAACAAGAAGCTGTGTTCCCGGAGGTGCAGCTCCGTGCATAGCAAACAGTAATCTATTTTGCTAGTAAGCATTTGTCAAGGCTTTGGAAGACCTTGCTGTTAAAAGTCGTGGTTGTTTTTAGTAACAGACACTCTGTAGACATCCTAGGCCAGAGGGATTTCTGCAGCACAAGCAGAGCCTCTGCCTTGGACTCATCATGGCAAAGCCTCCACCCCCCAATCCAACTTATGTAAGAATTCAAAGCTCATTCTTTGACTTCATTGTGTGGCCCTGTTCTTGGACTACTGCTGTGCTACATGTGGCTTGTCTCTCAAAGTTCATGGGTTGGAGGCTTGGTCTCCATTAAAGCAATGTAAGAGGTTGTAAGACCTTTAAGATGTGGGGCTTAAAGGAGTTAATGAAGCATCATGAGTGTCACTGTGTGTGTGTGTGGGGGGGATCATACCTATCATCATAGCAAGTGGATTAAATCTTGCAGGAATGAACTAGTCACTGGAAGCATCACTGAACAGAAGCTTATCAGATGGGACAATTCATCTTGAACGTTCATCCTCCAGAACTGTAATGAAATAAGACTTTTTTTTCTTGATGAAATGTCCAGCCCCAGGTGTTTTGTTATAGTAGCACCAAATAGACTAAGACATGTCTATTTGTACACTACTACACACGGAGTAGTGTAGTTTGGGAAAGAATCCTATTTAGGACAGTTTATCAAGAATTCTGCTTCTATGGAAGCCCCCTCTTTGTTACTTCACATCTATTTTGTGTAGCCTTGATCTTTGCTATAAATATTATTTTGTTATATTTAATTTAAATTTAACATTTAAATTAATTTTGGCTAAAGCCTGTCTCCCTTATTAGTGCATCACTAAATCAAATATGATTTTACAGCCTTTACCAATGCTCTGTCCAAATTTCTATTTGACATTCAGCACTGCCTGTATCTATCACATCTGTCAAACTGAGAACAGGAGCCTTCACTGGCATCATGGGTGAGGGAGGCTCCAGCGTCATTCCCTATGCAGATGGCTCTCTAGCAAAGTTCTAGTGCCAGGAGAAAAGAAGAAAAGAAAGTTCCCCTTTGTGCCACCTGTATCTCCATTTCTGGGTGCATTTATGAATTCACACATCATCAGATAAGTCAATGTGGTGACAAGAATACCCCAAGCCCTAGATGTTTGACACCACATTTTTTCCTTGATCAAATGGCAATCTAACAAACAGCATTGGGAGAGTGGAGCAGCCTTGTATTAAGGTTTGGAAGTGAAGAGTTCTTCATGCTCATGTGTTTGAACACCACAGAGTGGTGGTGCTGAGTGGGGAGCTACAGAATCATTAGGAGGTTGAGCATATCTGGAGGAAATAGGTCACTGAAGGAATGGAACGTAAGGTTTGTATTCAGCATTATTCCAGGTCTGCATCCACTCAATTTTCTTTTCCACTGACACATGAAATGAGGAGTCTTGATCACACACTCTTGTTATCAAAAACAAGGATGCCACTATGAGTAACGACATCACCATAAACCATGATCTAAAGTTCACCCTGGTCTTCTTCAATTACTTATTGTCAGGCATTCTGTTACAGTGGTGAGCAAAGTAACTATTATGCTTTGTCACCCTCTTCTCTACAGTCTCTGCTACCTCCACGTAGACCACATCCATCTGCAGGTGAATAGAGAGTGTCACATTGAATCCCTTCCTGTATACACCAATGCTGCCGAGATACTCACTCTTCCACCAAGCTCCAATGTACAGAAAAGTCTCAAGGGCCAGCACCCAGCTCTGAGCTCAGGATCAATAGAAAAGGCCATTCCCATTGGAGAGTCCTGTCTCTTTGCTAAAGCTCACAGGACACACTGTGGAGTAGGATAAATGGCCTGTCTGTGTTAGCCCCATAAACAAGGGCTCAGGACACAAAGGAACTTGGATTACACCACATACGCTCTAAAAGGCCAGCAGCTTCTGGGGACAGCAGCTATTACCCCCGGGTTGGGCACACATGGTCTCCATGAGCCCTCACACATACATTTAGATGGTAACTTTCTGGGTTCCATACATTCCTTGGGACTCTCTTGTATCTTGAATGTTAGTCCTCCAGAGCTAGTGTTCAAAATCTTTCTTCTGGATCTGTCTATGCTCTCAGGAAAACTAGTATTCTGCTTTGCTTTCCAGACCAGGACCTCAAAGCCTCACTAAATCTTTTGGAGTGTTTGGCAGTTGTAAGGAATCAACTCTAGAATTCTCTCTGGCCACCACTCAAGCATTGTTCATGGAAACTGGTTTTCTCTCTCTCTTTTTTAAAAAAAAGTATTTATTTATTTTATGTACATGAGTATACTGTTGATGTCTTCATCAACACACCAAAAGAGGGCATCAGATCTCATTACAAATGGTTGTAAGCCACAATGTGGTTGCTGGGAATGGAGCTCAGGACCTCTGGAAGACCAGCCAGTGCTCTTAACCATTGAACCATCCCTCCAGCCCCCAGAAAGTGGCCTTTCATGTGTTTATGTTTCTAGACCCAGCTAGCTACTCTCTCATGGCCTCTTAACCTGATGTGCTTTTGTCCAGTGTCCTTGCCCAGAGCTTGTGGAGCTAAATCACTGGACCTTTCCTTATATCCGGACACTAATCATTGCTTTCTAGTAAAGAAGCTGGCAATTTTCTTGTACAGGGCTTTGCATCTCCAAGAAGTTTCACATTCAGAGCTATAAAAACCAAGTCTAAATAGATCAGGGCAAACTGTGAAGAAGCCTGGGAAATACAATGGAGAGAAATTGAGTGCTACCATTAGCATCATCTTTGTGTCTAGAAAACCCGAGTTACAGAGTAACTACAGAAAATGCAATGGCTTTATATGTTGATTCAGTGTTGACACAGTTATTATCATCTATGTACACATTATAGACCGGCCTCCTTGAGGAAGCTGCCCCTGGTGATGCAGCTCCTCCACCAATGCTGTGTGATGTCTCTCAGGCAGACATCCCATCTCCTCTAAGTTTCCCAGTACTGTGGAGTCACGCCTTCCCGCCTTCCCTTCCAGTTCCATAAGAATAATTTACATTTTGAAATCTCTTCCCTGGAACTGTGAATGGTTATTGGGCTCAGAAGACAAAAACATGTCCTGCCATATCTATGAGCTAACATGAGCAGTCATGTTAGGAGCTTCTGTTTTCCTGTTTGATGCAGGGTATGCTTTTCTGTCCCAGCTCGAGAGGGTTCTGTGAAGGTCAAAGTTGCACATATGTTGCATCCACTAAGATAACAATGTGCAATAGCTCATATGTTCCTTTGTGCTTGTCTGCATCTATTCTGCCTCAACCCTTTCCCCCCTGGCCTCAGCTTTCCTCACTTCTTATCTTTTGTTATGATTTTGATATGGAATGCCCTCCCCACAAATGCATTATTGGCTGGATTAGAATAATTCCTACTTCAGCTGAGCTGTGGGAACATGGTAGGGCATTTCTACCAGGGCTTAACGTTTTTTTCCCAGACTCTTTCCAGTGTAATACTATTTATTGCAAAGCTAAGGACACATGAGTTCCCTGAATAGGTCCACTGCAGCCTATTGGGGCATTGTTGGCACACACATTAAATAGGTGGTATACACTTCCTGCCTACAGCCTGCTTATCAGAAGATTATTGAGGCAACAAAATCAGAGATTGGCTGAGCTCTCCTGGGACCTGGGTGCCCAGCTCTGCTCTGTGCGCCCCCATCTGTCAGTATATCACAGAGGGATCAGACGTTCTTACTTCCAGTCAGACGGAGGAGGAGGGGCAGAGTGCTGAGCATGGTGAGCCAGGGTGAACCTGGCTGTGTACTTCTGGTTCTTAGAAATTGAGTAAGCCCCCCATCTCACAGGCAAGGACCCCTTTTTTTCCACAAGAGCTGAGTCTCCCAGGAAATCATACATCAGCCTCTCTGGAAAACAACAACCGGACAAGCATCTAATCCAATTCTGAGAAGAGCTGCCCCTATGGCAAGCGGCCAGGGGGAGTTGTGTCTTGTGGTGAGCCTCAGAAGGCAGGAAATGGGTTGGAGCTGTCTGTGGTCCTGAATTTCAGCCATGCTCACAGAGCTGCAAATGGGTAATTGATTGTAGGTGATTCTGAGCAAAAACCAGTCCAAATCCTACTATCCTGGGGCTGTCCTTGCTCCTGAACTCCTATAGGCCAGTCTTTGGACAATAGGGAGTTGTCTGTGGTGCTGAACTGTCTACTGTGCTGAACTCTGTCCAGGCTGTCAGCTGAAGGGACACTCCTGGCACTGACCGCTGCTCCTCAGTCAAATGCAGCTTCCAGGGAGGGCACAGGACAGACTTTACACAGAGGGGTAAGAGCCTTGAGACCAGGAACACAGTCCCAGTATGATTTCTGTCTAATAATAAACAGAGGAGAAAGGAAGAAAGTAATTTGGATCAGGGCAAGAATGGAGTCTTCATAAAAAGTGACTGGAATTAAAAGGATCCTGTGGGTTTTCTACAGTTTGGGATTGGGGAGGCCGGAGGTACCTGTCTGAAAAGTAGAGTGATATGGAAGGTGACCCTGGGCAAAGGAGATTTTAGTTTCATGACTGCATTTTCCATGAAGATTTTGATGCCTTCTACCAACATAAGTCAAATCTGAGGCACACTGCAGCAATCTCTCTGTCCCCCCAGGTTTTAGGAAAGACCACATTGTTATGAATGTACCCAAAAGCAGAGAACTGAAGGCACAGGATCTGCTGGGAACCAGGGCAGACTTTTACTCCATAACATCTGACCCCTATCCCTGCCTGGGACTAACTAGCCAGAACCTGTTGAAAGTGTAGGAACGAAGTCAAGGCATGCCGGCAGGTTAATGGATGAAGGAAACGCCATTCTTTCTGTGAGAGATGTCCATATAGAATATGGCAGGTATACTGACTTCAAGGAAAAGGCAACATATGTAAGGTGAGTGGGCTGAGCCTCATTTACTCGGTGATTTATTGGAGAATGTGTATTTACAATCTGAAAGAGCTGAGCTTAGAATTACTGGAAACTTGAAGAGTGTGCTTATGCCAGAAGCCCTCTAAAATCAAGTTTGGTTATTTTCCTGGGAACTTTTATTGAGTTTTTATTCCTGATGCTTTACCAGTCCTAGAGTATTGGTGAGTATTGTCGCCTCTGATGTCACAGTGTACTATTATTGCTGTGTCCCTTACCATCCAAATAGCCAAAGTCCTTAGTACCTCACTCTGCTAATGTGCAAGGAACATTATAACAAGGAAAATCTTTCTGACTATACTTGTCTTCCTTCCATGCAGCCTACATGTCGGTTTCTATATGTGTGTAGTCTTGAAAGCTCACAGACTCGATGGGAGTGCTCTCTAGACCAAGGACAGAATTCTATTTTTAATTTTTTTTACTGTTGGCATGCATCTGTACCAGGAGCCTTCCTGACACTAATGGGAACTAATTGTCAAATAGTTGGACATCTACACCCTAGAGTAACTTCTCCTTGACTCTAGAGTAACCTCTCATCACACTTTGGGCTAAAGGAAGATAGTATGTAGTGTTGCTAGCCAAACTAGATGATGAGAAACATATCTCACCACCTGAGCCTATAAAGCAACATAAAGGAAAGATCCACAAACTAAAGGGTATTTTCTTCTTCTTCATGAAAAGATTCATCCTCCTTGGGGGGACAAGAAATGTCACATCTTCTTGGAAAGTGTAATGGTTGAATAGTTCTGAAAAAGTTTACATAAAATATGTATATTGATAGCCAGCATCTCATGTGAAATTTCAAGGAAAAACCTTTGCCTTAAATTCAGCTCTTTTCTCCTGGGACTAGGAGAGGGTTCCACGGTAAACTGCTTGTCACTCAAGCATGGGAGCTTGAGTTAAACCCCAAACACATGTGTATCAAAGCTAGGTATCATGGTACATACTTGTCATCCCAATGCTTGGAAGGCAGAAACGAGTTGATCCTTCACATTTTCTGTTCTAACTGGTGAGTTCCAGGCCAATAAAAGATTTTTGTCTCAAAAAAAGAATGGTTGGGATTGGGTACATTGTTAAGGGGGTGAATCACTTGTACAAGTATAGCGACTGGAGTTTGGATTCCCAGCACCCACATAAGAGCCAGATGGGCATGGAAATATATCTGTAAGATCAGTAGACAGAGAGAGTGAATCCCTGGATCAAGCTAGCTAGCTAGATTCATTGAATCAGCAAGCTCCCAGGTCAACAAGAGACCCTGCCTTAGTAAATAAAATGGAGAATGATTGAGAAAGACATTGATGGTAAATTCTGCTGTGCACATGTGCAAACACAAACATATTTGTGTGAGGTAGGCAGTGGGCAGATAATGTATAGAAGACACAGCTAGAATAGTCTCATGCTACTTACCTGTGCATATTAGTATGCCTTCCAGTCTACACTACATTGCTTGCACCTTACAAGTGACATATGTACCTTGTAGCACCGACCACTTGAAGACAGGACCATAGCTTACAGAAGTAACTCTGATGTGCTGGGTTCTCTTCCCACACGACATCACTGCTGTCTTCTCCACAAAGCTCCCACTGCCCTGACTAATGGAGCTGATAGCTGTCTGTACTTCCAGTTCTTCTGTCCACAGTGCCGAGGCAACAGCCATCTAAAGAAGAATGTTTGTGTGGGTGCACAAGATGCAACAAATGGAAAGACAGCTTTGTAAAACAGGCATTGGCACAGCATGAGCAGCTGTGAGGTTCTGAGCAACAGTAGGAGCTGAGATTCCTGTACTTCCTCGGGGCCTAGAAGTTTCTAGAAGGCTTCAAAACTTTCAGAGGGCAGGGTGAGTCTCATGCCAAATGTACCAGGAAGATTTCAGTATAGACCCATATGAATCATATCTGAAATTGTTGGTGCCTGCCAAAGCCAGGAGAAGCCTGAGAGATGCAGGGGTTACGTGGAATTTAGAAATATAAGTGGCATTCTGGTGCAGAGAAAGGAGAAATATGGTATTAGATAATATCTTAATCCCATTTCATGTTTCCGTGATAAAGTAACCTGGATAAAGGCAACTTAGGGGATCTAGAGTTAATTTTAGCTCACAATTCCAGGCTGCAGATTGTCATTGAAAGGAATTCAAGGCAGGCTAGTCACCTGACATCCAGTCAAGAGCAGACAAATGAACTCATTCACACTTAGGGCTCAGCTAAATTTGTCTACTCTTATGTAGTACAAGACCCCCAAACTGTAAATATGCTGTTGTCTTTCAGACTAGCTCTTCCACATCAATTAAAACATGTCAAGACAATCCCCCACAGACATGCCTACATGGCAAACCCATGTACAAAGTCCTTCACTGCGACTCTGTTCCCAGGTGACTTTACGTTGAAAATTAAACTAACCTTCACAGATGATAATAGTTCTTTACAGCCTTTCCTAATCTAAAACTAGGGTATCCTATGGTACAAGATGCCCATAATGGTTTCAGAAAACCTAATATTTGGAACATGGGTCCTCTGAAATACTTTCTAATTTTTCTTTAAACATAAAATTATTCTTTAAATCAATTCAGAACAGAAATAAGAAATAAGAGGGGTCTCCTGAGATCATGGCTTTTTGCTCTAGAATATGCATCGTGTTCTCATGTCACCTCAAGAAGGACAGGAAGAGATGGGTGGCTATTGTGAGATGTTCTTTGATGGATTCAAGGTGGATTGTCTTACCTTGCTTCTGCTTGAGTGAGCTAGTTCTGAAACTTGTTGCCGTGGTTTGGGTTGGTTTGGCGCCATCCAGTCCCTCACATGACAGTGGTAAGAAGAGAGGGAACTATGAAGAGGCATTTTGTGTCACGGAGAGCCTCCCTCATAAAGGGTTAAGGCAGATCCTAACGTTCTGGGTGCTTCCACACATGGCTGCTTCTGTTTCCACATCTCTTCCATGATAATACCCTCTGTGGCTCTCACCAGCAACACAGCCTGTCTTTAAACTGTAAGCTGCCATGCACTGCTTTCTATCTGGGACATACCTATCCTTCACAGAACAGAGTGAGACACTGCCCACTGTCATCTTGGGTGTCTTGCAGAATAAAGGAATCCCTACCTGAAATGAATAAGCTTGCTGCTGGAAGCAAAGCCATTGAGAAATCACTGGAAAGCTGACCAGTCCCCTGTTCTGAACACATCCGACAGCTGTCCTGGCTGTGGGGGAAGAGAAAGGGACCATTTATCACTGGGTAGCTTCATCTCCGCATCAGATCCTGAGGCAGGATTAGCAAAAGCCCTCATCTCCAATTGACAAGCCTTCATCACTTTCAGGTGTTGAGAATTGAGCTGTGCACTCCAAAGTCACTGTTAACCTTCTAACAGGCATTACAGGGCAGACTGGAGTTGGCTTGTCAACACAGGTCTGATCTAACTCAGCCTTCTGAGCTCTCAATCCATACTCACGCTGCGACTTCCTCTCCCTGAATCTCTATTCAAAGGCATCTCTCCACCACAACAGCAAGGGAGTTCCGATATGGATGGCCAGAGGTTATCTGTGGCTCTTGGTGCAGACCTCAAAGAGGAGGTGCCCTGTAGTTGGCTTGGGAAAGCTTGTAGAAACACTGAGTTATTAATTATTTTAAGCCTCATTTCATTCATCTCATTTATAAAATATTGCTTTATGGCATCTGTAGGAGAATTAATTTAAGTAAAGAACTCAGCACAGATGTGGGCTTGTATTAGGGGTTCAATCCATCTTCAATGGCTCTGTATTAAAAGGAAAATGAAGCATGGATACAGTCTGCCAGGGAGAGAAGTCAGAGGAACTAGGATGTTTTCTTTGGCACTGAATTGGGATCAGCTGTCTGCATGGTTTCGAACACAGTAATTCATGTGTCCAGTGTCTGCCCCAAGGGCACAACAAGCTGCACACTGCCCCGTGGAGCAGACTGGGTGGGTGGAAGTTAAAGTCTGGGTTAATTGCTAACCTCTGTGGTATTCGACGTGATGATCTAGGAACTCCCTGGAGATGATGGAGTCTTTCTTTGTGCCTGTGCACGTGGATGAGTTAGGGAGGTGAAGATGAAATGATCGTTCATTTTTAGGTCCATTTCAACATTTATTTAAAAAAAGGCTTTACTTTATTTGCCATGCTAGGGTTTGAACCCAGGGCCTTATGCATCCCAGGCAAACACTCTCCCACCAAGCTGCATCCCCATTCATCTCTTCCACTGGAATGCCATTTGATTGTGTTCAGTACCTTCCCTCCAGCCAGCAGCATGAGAAGGGATCCTAGTAAAGTGATTTTCCCCCTCTCTATCTCAAGGACCCTAGCCTGTTTGTGTCACACTCTGGGGTGTGACTCTCGGCTGTGCAGCCTTCTCTGTCCTGGTCTACAGTCCTTCCTCCACCTTTCTTTTACGTTGCTGACTTCTGTGTCCAGCTATCAGTCATTCATTGAGACGTCTGTGTCCCGGGGATATGGGGAACTGGAGTGACCAACCATATAGATGTATTCTTACCTGGCAGGGTAGCAGGTCTAGTGGAGGACACAGAGGAGACAACTATCCACCTAGCCCTTGGGTTGAGTGAAGTGGGCATGGCCTACTGTTGGAACAGGGAGTCTGGAGAGGGTTAATTCCAGAAGAGGGACCAAAGACAATGATCTGGTTCCATGCCTATCCCCTGAGCTAAGGCAGCTGCCATCCCCACAATGGGATAGGTAAAAAATGATGTCGAATAGGGAGAAAAATCAGTAAGGCAGAGACAGGGCTGCCACAGGTGGGAAACGCAATAACTCTGACGTTTTGATGAACCGTCTTAGTGCACGAGAGATACAGTATTTTTATGGTGCTGCAGGTACATTGTAATTGATCAAAAAAGCCCTTTCTACATGGAAAGCACTCGGGTCCATCGCCGATCCAGCCCATAAATCACATTGATCGTGTCTCTCAGTTCACGTGTCTGGCTCGGGAAAGCAATGAAAAAGTTTTTGATGGATTTGCTGAGTTTTCCCTAGTCTCTGAAGGAAGTGGTACATTGGAGCCTGGGGCAGAATGCACACATCTTTCCCTGGGAGGTTTGAGGCCAGCACCTGACAGGCTTTTTCAGGGTACTTAAGTGTGAATGCAAAGCACAACCCTCACCTATTAGGGAGCACTGGAGTTTATTTTGAGCTAAATAAGACTGGCCATGGCTAGGAGTGTGGATGCAGGTGGCCTTGCATAAGCTCTGAGATGAGTCTGTTAGCTACAGAACAAGCACACCTGTATGTATCAATGCATTTACCAAACACATTGGTGGGAACAGCAAAGCAAGGACATTTCTGCCATAAGTACCTGATGATAGTCTTAGCATTGGGATTAAAGGTGATAGTTTCCTAAAATACACATTCCAAAGCTCTCACCCAATAGTCAAGGATAGTAGATCAGACACGGGCTTGGGCAATGAATAGTTAAGCGTGCTAAAGAAAGTTCGAGATAATTTGGCTTTAAGTCTGGTAACATTTTAACTCCACACAGGCATGAAACTCTAATCAATCATTCAGCCTTGTAGAATCTTTGAAAAACAGGTGTGAATATTTTCTGTCCGGGAATTTCCATTTACACAGGCTCAAAGGCAGGGCTCTGGGAAGCCCTGAGCTGAGGAGCTCTGAGCTGCACAGACTTTGACCACACTAGTGACCCTAGTGACCTGTGGACCAATGTAGATCTTATGTTCCCCCTAGCTTGCAACACCCACAAATCCTCCTCATGACCTGGTCCCACATCTTCCTCATAAGTTTTGGTCTAGCAGTTGTGCTTTCTGAAGCTGGGAAGACAGTGTTCCACAGGGCTACCACAGACAGAACACAGAAGTATCTCTGTGACCTCAGGCTCTGTCACCTGTTGTGGCCTAGATCTTGATATCCCCTGACTCCCAATTCCTATTGACATTTAATTCCTAGTGTAACAGTATCAAAATATAGGGCTTTAGTGGGTGATTGAGTTGGAAGGACTCTGTCCTCATGGTGACACAGCAATGAGGTATCACCTTCAAATTAGGAAGCAAGTGTGTCAGATATTAACTCTGCAGCTGCCTTGGTTTGAAATTTTTCAACCTCCAGAAGATGAAGCCACATTCTTTTGCTGCTTGTAAATTACCTCCTGAGTGTGTATTGTTGCAGCAGCAGCAGCAGCAGCAGCAGCAGCAGCAGCAACATCAGAATGGGCTGAGATAGAGACTTAGAGAGGGTCTCATGGGCTGAGGGCCTCCATCCCATCTCATGAAGGCATAATCAGGAAGGATACAACTTCACATCAGTGTCTCTTCCAAGCTCCAATTCCACAAGTCTTTGAGCAAGTACACCCTCAGACAGCATGTGCCACTAGACATTTTATAAGGACCTTCTTAGCATCCATATCACTAATGAGACATGTTTTAAATCTTCTCACCCACTCTCAGCAGGTAACTTGAAGTCCCTTTGTCAACCCTCTGCCTCCCTGGCTCTGAAACAAAAAACACACAGTTTTTGTGACCATGCAACTTGTAGCTAATTGGCTTCATAGCCACGATGTGCTCGCTGCTCAGCTTCAGCTGCTTCTCTGAGCTGGGATGGAGAGGGCATCAGAGCAAGTTTGCCTCAACCATACCCTTCTGGTGGGGGAGGGGAGCTATTTTGTAAAAGCATGAAGTGAATGGGAAGAATACATCTCATAAACAGAGTGACTGCACAGCCTCAGTGTCTAAAATAATTTTAGGGAGCACTGACTGGGAAGGGGGCACAGTGAGACAGCTAAGTCACGTATAGGGCTGAGAAAAACTACATTTCTAAGCCTTTATAGACACTGGGGCCTGAAATGCATTGTTTGGCATCAAGAAATCCAGGGTAAATCCCTCTACTTCTGTTTCATTCCATATGACTTGGGAATCTGGGGCAAAACGAAGCTGTGCGAGGATGACTGAGTTTCTCTGTGGAAAATGGTCAGTGAGAGTTGGGGGACCTCACAAAGCCAAAGCCCACAGGCATGCTACCATGATGTCTGGAAACATTGTAGAGTTTTGTTTTCTGCATTGAAACTTGGTGCTCATAAGATGCTGACTATTCCTTGGGCAGTGCCTTCATCCTGCTTACGTGCACAAAGGGGGCAGCTAAGAGAGAGATACCATGGAAGCAAGAGGAAACACAATTCAGAAGCAGCTAATAATGCACCACATTTTCAAGATCTTACACTGTGAAATTCTAGGTGAGAAATTTTAATCACATATCACTAGTGGAAAGATGACACACTGACATACCAGGGGATGGTCCAGCTCACAGTCCAGACCCAAAATGAGCTCTGTAACCACCAATCTACAGAGTGACTGGACACAGATGGACAAGAGGATGTTGTGATATTTTGTTCTGCTGGGCTCTGGTACCTGTGAGGCTCCAATGTAACAAGGAGGATGGCATCTCTATCCCATACCAACAGTTGCTAAGGAAACAAGAAAGATGAATCATGTCCTTGGGGAAGTTGCATTCTGGTGAGTAGAAGTGATAGAATAGATTCATGGATTTAGGGAGAATAGCCAGGACTGCAATGCAATTGCCCCTAAACCCAGTCCAGCACTGTTTCAACCCTCAAGGCTGCTTGGACAGAAAGGTCAGATTCAATAGTATGAAGCAGGAGATGAGGTGCTGCTCATAGGACAAGAACCATTGCACTCACATGCAAAATGGATTTTTCCTGCCACAAGTCACCTGACACAAGTTAGGAGAGATTCCAAGCTCTAGAGTAGAAAGGCCAAACAAACAAACAAACAAAAAGGTGTTGTAAATGCAGGTCAGTGTTCATGAGCCCCAGGGACCCAGAAGAAAGATTTAATGAAGCCAGATTTAATGGGTTTGAAGAGGTCAAACCCATGGCCAGGTGTTGTAAGTGATGGAGAACCATGAAAGGTTTTAAGGAAAGACTAACAAAGAGCCACCAGTGTACAGAGAAGCATAAGGGAGCCTCCCCACTAAAAACAATCATAATTGATAGATAAAGTAAAATAATGAGTTCATTTTGGCGATACTTTGAAAACTTTTCATGCATTTGGTGTTTTGACTATTATGTAACAGGAGGAATTTCTTTTCTGGTCTAATATGGAGTTCTGTAGGCTTCTTGTATGTTTATGGACATCTTTTTCTTTAGGTTAAGAAGGTTTTCTTCTATAATTTTGTTAAGATATTTTCTAGCTCTTTAAGTTGGGAATCTTCACTCTCTTCTATACCTATAATCCTTAGGTTTGGTCTTCTCGTTGTGTCCTGGATTTCCTGGATGTTTTGGGTCAGGAACTTTTTGCATTTTGCATTTTCTTTGACTGTTGTGTCAGTGTTTTCTATGGTATCTTCAGCACCTGAGATTCTCTCTTTTATCTCTTGTATTCTGTTGGTGATGCTTGCATCTATGACTCCTGATCTCTTTCCGAGGTTTTCTATTTCCAGGGTAGTCTCCCTTTGTGATTTCTTTATTGTTTCTATTTCCACTTTTAGATCCTGGGTGTTTTTGTTCAATTCCTTCACCTGTTTGGTTGTGTTTTCCTGCAATTCTTTAAGGGATTTTTGTCTTTCCTCTTTAAGGGGTTCTACCTGTTTACCTGTGTTCTCCTGTATTTCTTTAAGGGAGTTATTTATGTCCTTCTTAAGGTTCTCTATCATCATCACGAGATATGATTTTAAACCAGAGTCTTGCTTTTCCACTGTGTTGGGGTATACAGGGCTCCCTGTGGTGGTAGGATGTGGTTCTGATGATGCCAAGTAGTCTTGGTTTCTTTTGCTTATGTTCTTGCCCTTGCCTCTCACCATCTGGTTATCTCTGGTGTTAGCTGGTCTTGCTGTCTCTGACTGTGGTTTGTCCCTCCTGCAAGCCTGTGTATCAAAGTTCTGGGAGACCAGTTCTCTCTGGGAGGAATTTCAATATGGAGAGCATATCGATACAGGATCATCTCCAGGGTGCAGATGGAAACCGGAAGGATCCTGTCCCCAGCTGTTCCTTGGTTCCTGCCTTCCCATGGCTCTGGGCAGGTCCCTCTTGGACCAGGAATTTGAGCAGAAGTGGTGGTTTTACCCATGCTCACAGGCTTGTCAGCAGTCCTGGGAGACCACTCACTCCCCATGGTATTTGGGTAAGGAGCATTGTGGCACAGGATAAGCTTGAGGTGTAGACGGAAACTGGAAGGGTGAAAACTTTTCAAAGTTTGCATCTATAGTTATCATTTGATCCAGTAAATACACAATTAAAGATCTAGATCTAGCTGAGTAAAATACTAATACTAATACCAATACCAATACCAATACCAATACCAATACCAATACCAATACCAATACTAATACTACTACTAATACTAATAATACACTTCACGGGGGGCTGGGCGGTGGTGGTGTATGCCTGTAATCCCAGCACTTGGGAGGCAGAGACAGGTGGATTTCTGAGTTCAAGGCCAGCCTGGTCTACAGAGTGAGTTCCAGGACAGCCAGGGCTATACAGAGAAACCCTGTCTCAAAAAAAAATACACTTCACGGATCTTGTACATAAGTACTCATAGAACATTATTCATAACTGCCTATAAAGCTGCCCACCACTTGAGGATAGGAGGATGAAAGATGCCTTGTGATTTCGCAGTGGAGAGGGCAGAAACACCAATAGAGGGCAATGCCAAATAGTAGCCTGAGGGCATCAGAATGGGAAAGGATTTGTCACAAGACAGAACATGGTTTGATATTCCTTCTGTGAAATGTCAACCATGAGCAAAATTTCAAGACAGTGTGGGGTTCAGATTGGGGCAGCATCAGGATAAGGAAGGCACCACTTTTTCTTGAAGTTCTATAATGTAAAATTATGTTATGATAGTTCCAACCTTAAGAAGGTGGACAGAGAAAACAGATTGAACGTTTTAGGTGAATTGCATGTAATGGGGATTATATCTCCATGAAGCAATAATGAACTTTTCACACAAACATACTTCAGGATGGTCAGATGAGATGCAGGAGGTGCTTGGGGTGAGTCGCTGATGATTGAGATAATGATCAAAAGACATGCACAGTCCATGTCATTCATCAGAGCTGAGGTACATCTTAGTACATCTGTGCATGCACCGAGTGTTGGTGTCGCCTGCGGGAGGCAGGTTTTAGAGCCCAAAGTAGCTTCAAGGTAGAACTTGAATGTTGGCCAAGTCGTTACTCTTTCCACATTTAATATTTTATGGATTCATTTTCTTATTTGTTACATAGGTATGTGCATCTAATTTGACATTTGTATAAATATCTAAATAGAAAGGTTTGGTGAAAACTTCTAGCATATTCAACCATACACTAATCATGTGACTAGAAATGTCACTACTGAGTTTTCATTGAAGATTAATAAGGATTTATATTCACAAAATACTTGTTCCAAGATATTCATTTATAATAGCTTCATAAATAGTCCTTCAAGGAAGGAAAGAATACAAAAAGTCCCAAGCAGGCAAGCTGGTAGAGACAGAGGCTCATCCTTAACAATAGTTCTAAGGGGCAACTATTCACCCACTGCATGAGTGGATTGAAAACACGCTGTGCTATGTGAAGAAGCCAAGCACAAAAGGTTGCACAGGCAAAGATTCCATTTACAGGCCATCTGAGAGAGGAGTTAGGGGAGTAGAAAGCAAGATTCCAGCAAAAGGAAAGAGGTGCACTAAATGTATGCTATAACAGTGGGTTTAGGGTGGGCGGCAGGTGTTCTCATGGAGGGCAACGACTTTGCTTGTAAAGTATCAGACAACCATGTGATTTCATTATATATCACTAAAGATGATGTGGTGCTTTGGCTATGCTTGGCTGAGGGAGTGGCACTGTTTGGAGGTGTGGCCTTGTTAGAGTAGGTGTGACCTTGTTGGAGGAAGTGTGTCATTTATAAGCTTTAAAAACCTTGTCCTAGCTGCCTGGAATCCAATCTTTTTCTCCTAGTGGTCTTCAGATGAAGATGTAGAACTCTCAGCTGCTCCTGGATCATGCCTGCCTGGATGCTGCCATGCTCCAACCTTGATGATACTTGACTGAACTTCTGAACCTATAAACCAGTCCCAATTAAATGTTGAACTTTTAAGAGTTGCCTTGGTCATGGTGTCTGTTTTCAGCAGTAAAACTCCAACTAAGACAAATGATATTCACAAAAATGTGGATGTCATAATATGAAGACTTCAGAAACTCTGATAAACAAAGGCAAATACAAGAAATCCACTATAAAACTGCCTTTAAAATACCATTCTTTTCATCTGTCAAACAGGCGAAAGAAAAACACGGCTGGCTCATAGAGAGGAGTTAAGGTGGAGGTATGAGGAAGCTGGCTTTGTGTCTTGGGGTCAGACTTTGTGAAAAATTCATTTCCTGAACTGCAGTGGGTGCCCTGCCCAAGCAGGTGAACCAAGGGGAAATCCTGGGCTCTGAGTCTGATTGATGGAGGTGCAGGCTGACCCAAAAGGGTCTGATTAGAAAGGCAAATTGGTGGACTTCACAAGAAGCCCCTGGGGCACCTGTGTCCTGAAATAAAGGCAAAAAGCTTAGAGCCTCATTGGAATGCACAGGGAACACTCTTTTTTCCACGAATTGCCACAGGCCAGAGAGGGCCTCAGATGTGCCTGCAGGCTCGGTCCTTTGAGCACCAGCTTCCCAACACTACTGCATTTGAAGGACAGAGATGGAATCCTCTCTATTCAGCACTTACTAGGCACACCAAACTGCTAGGTTTAGGCAAGGCCTGAGATACAACTGTGCTCATTTGAACAGGTGAGAAAACTCACTCAGGGATCTGAGGTAACCTGGCCCAAGGTACAAACCAAATGGGAAAGGCTTATGCTCGCTCTGAATCTCCCCAAATTTTGATGCTTTTTTAAATTTCTCAATCTTATTATTCTGTGCCAAAGAAGGTGAGAGAAAGAAATTCCAGGACCATCCTATGGGCTGTGCAGCTTCAGGACTCATCTTATTTAAGCCACACAGGACAAGCTCATATTCCTCTACTGCAAGATATCAGAGAGTACCTGGCAGAAGGTACTTCTACTGCCTGGCATGGCTGTAACCATGGTCTCAAACACTAAGGGTCTCAACTGAAGCCGGGACTTGCAGACAGCCCTGAGTGGTACCAGGTCAGGGAAGACAGAACACATCTGACAACTGGGACTTGCAAGTCTTTCGTGATTCATGGAGGTGTTATCAAGAACTGGCAGGGACAGATGCAGGTACTTTGTAAAGGTGACCCAGAGAAGCATCCCTTGTTCTGCAAAAAAGCCCACGATGTAGAAAGCCCTTCATTCCTCCATCTGCTCACTCACTCATTCACAAAGCCAGTCCAGGGAGAGCCTGCCACATAGAAACCTGTGTAGAATCAATGGCATAAACCAAGGAGCAAGGTATCTTAGGCCCTCCCCATGAAGCAGGGATGTGGGTCAGCGTGGGCTCAGGCAGAGACCATGGAAGTGATGCTGGGATGACTTATGAGTTTATTGTTCAAGACACTTTGCATGTATGTAAAAGGACATCCACATCCATGTGGCTGGGAGAGGATGACAGTGGAGGCTGGGTCTGGGGTGGCTGAAAGGAGAGAATGAGGTGAACTTATTGCTGGCTTTGGACTGTGTTCCTTCAAGTTACTTCTCTTCCCATTTTCTGTAATCCAGCTGTGGCAGGCAGCAGGATATTAGGATACCTACTGTGGCCGTAGGATTGGAACGTTAGGGTGCCCCGATTCAGACCTGAGCTAAGGGTGTTATGGCTGCTTTGTAGCAGGATGAGGGGTTTGTCCTCATTAGCTTCAGCTGTCAATTGATGCAAATCTAGAGTCACCTGAGAAGAAGAAACCTCAGGTGAAGAAGTGGCCCATCTGGGTTGGCCTCTGGCTGTGCTTTTGAAGCATATCCTCAACTTTTAGTTGACACAGAAAGGACCAGCTCACTGTGGACAGTGCCATTCCTAGACGTTTAAGCCTGGGCTGTGTAAGAAAGCTAGCCAAACAAGCCAGAGGAAGTAAGGCAGTAAGTAGTCTTCCACCACGGTCTCTGTTTCGGTTCCTGTCTTGAGTTCCTGCTTTGGCTTCCCTTGATGATAGACACATAAGCCAAATAACCCCTCCGACCCCAACTCCACACTACAAGTTGTTTTTGGTCAGTGTCTCACCAGATCAACAGAAACCAAACTTAGTAGACAGGAATCTACTTGAATCATCTGCAGATGCTTATGGGATTTTGGAGAAGGGTAGGGAGGAGGGACCCTCGCATGCTCACTGACTCAGTAGTCATAGATGTGGTTATAGTTTCAAGCTAAGAAAAAGGAGAAAACCTTACAAATACCTGCTTTCTGGGGAGTGTGGTCCTCTAATGCCTGGAACTACAGTGCTACACCGGCCCACACGGGGCTTGTCACAGGCCCACATGGACACGTGAACCACATGGGCCACTGGAATAGTAGATCATGGAAACCTTGAGCTACCTGGCAACGTGAACCATGAGGACCCATGAGCTGCAGTGGCCTCAAAGCCACCTGGCCACCAGAACTACCTGGGCACCTGGACCACCTGATTACATAAATGTGGTAGTTTGAATACGTATGGCCCCCATAGACTCATGTATGCAAATGCTTGGCCCATAGGCAGTGGCACTATTAGGAGGTATGGCCTTGTTGGAGAATGTGTCACTGTTAGGGTGGGCTTTGGGGTGTAGTCTCCTTTTGCTCTCTGTTGGTTAAGATGTAGAGCTCTCAGCAACTCCTGCACCATGTCTGCCTGCACACTACCATGTTTTCCACTATGGTGATAATGAACTAAACCTCTGAAACTTTAAGCTAGCACCAATTAAATGTTTTTCCTTTATAAGAGTTCCTGTGATCATAATGTCTCTTCACAGAAATGAAACTCTAACTAAGACAATAAGTTACTTGGTTATTTGAGTCACCTAACCACACTTGACTACATAACCCACTCAGCTATATGGGTCACCTGACCACACATTCTCCATTGCCAAGGGTCCCCGGACTCCTAGGATCTCCTAGGCTACCTGACTGCATGAGCCACATGGTCATACAAGTCACCTGACCATATACACCATCTAACCACCTGGATCACTTGACCCTATCAGCTGTCCCAATGAGCCACATGGTCATACAAGTCACCTGACCATATATGCCATTTAACCACCTGGATCACTTGGCCCTATCAGCTGTCCCACCACCTGGCCTCTGATGTATACTCTGATGTATAGTGTGTAGTGATTGGGTAGCATCGGAGGCTGGAATACTCCATCCTGATCAGAGATAGCCAGGTGGCCTTGTGAAGAGCTGTAGAGTCAAGCAAATGAGCCATGGTGACAAGCATGAGATACTATCGATCTGTTTGTGTTGGGGGCCAAACTTATCCTGGACTTTTCCTGAGGCTATACTGTGTGGAGGAGGAACTTAGTTCCTTGTCTACAACCAGGAACTGCTGTCAAGGCCAGTAATAGGCCAGGGCCAGGGCCAGGGCCTTTTAGGAGATTTCAGATTCTGCTAACTCAAACAACCCAACCCCTTCCCTGCCTAGAAAGGCTGTGATTATCAGGTGCAGACCACTGAGTGCTAGGTCTGTGATACACTTGACATATCCTGTTTCCTTTGTGCTACACTGCTTGATTAGCTTCGGGCCAACTCTACTCTCTTCTTGCCCTGCTAATAGTGTATAAAATGCTGTACTTCTTAATAAGCTTGATTGGCACTGGGCATCAGCTCATGCAACTCTGATCCCAACTTTCCTATCTGTATTTTTGCATCTCCAGTCCTTCTTCTCATGAAACTGTCACTGAAGAATAGCTTGCTGACCCAAGTCATGTAGGCATAGCCCCTTTGGCAGGGCCAGAGGATAGAAGCATGCTTCACTTGTATAGAGAAAAGGTGGGAGCCAGTGGGAGAAGCACCAAGACCAGGATGCAGAGGATTCTTCCTATTAGGAGACCAAGCAGCATTCTCATTTCCGGGTCACCTGCCAACATGCCCCTTCGCTGGCCGCATCTATGCATCTCTGTCTACATGAGCTATCTGTGAACTCCAAAGACCAGTGAGTGGGTGCTTGGGAGACATGACTTGGGGCTAAAAAACCAGTACCTTGTCACAGAGCACAGGTAACCTTAGACCATCAGCTCGTCAGAAATGCTCTGATGTAGTTTTGCTGGTCCAAGGATTCCCTGGTCCGAGGCTGGACAGCACTATTCCTATTCTGGCACGAAGGAATGGCCAGCTGCGGCAGAAATACAGTAGATTAGTACTTCTGCTGCCCTCCTATCTCCTGTATTAACAGCCAT
This sequence comes from Apodemus agrarius, assembly GCA_964023405.1. Classification (NCBI taxonomy): domain Eukaryota; kingdom Metazoa; phylum Chordata; class Mammalia; order Rodentia; family Muridae; genus Apodemus; species Apodemus agrarius. Next base: position 131,941,685 of record OZ030005.1, on the reverse strand, counting down.
TTTTTTTAGGCTTTGAAGAAGCAGAATAAAGTTCCCTCAGCTGTAGACTGTAATGCTTGAAGTCTTCCTGGGGGACTGAAAAAACATCAGAGCAAAGAATAAAAGCTCAGAGTCGAGCTTCAAAGGATGAGAGGGGCAAGACCATGGGGTTGACCCAAATGCTGCTGTGTAGCCCCTCTGAGGCTGACTCTGGCTGACTATGATGCTTGGCACAGGCCCTTATACTGAGCACCGGAGTTTAGGGAGGAGACCTCTTTGCTCGGGTTCCTATGAAGTTTTGGTTGTTTTATAAGTCTCTAGTCTTCTAAAATAGGCATGGGTGTGTTCCCTGGGTTGTATGATCTGAAGGGTTAAACACCAATAGCTCACATGTGGAGAAACTGGGCTCCCCAGCCTATGGTCTCGGCTCCAGTGTCTCAAGAGGTCTTGGCTTCTGCCCAGCCACCAAGACAGGCTAGAGAATAATCAGGATTATTTCCTACCTCAGGAAATTGACAACTCAGTAAAGCCATTGTGTTATGTGAAATGTCACTTTAAAAGCTTGCTCAGTAGACCAATGTCCTTCCCATTTAGTTGACTAAAGGATTAGAGGAAACTATTACAAGTTGATCTTACCCACCTGTGACTGGAAACTGATGTACATCCCAGACACTGACACAAGCTCTGACAAACAGCTCTTTGGACTGTAAAGTCAGCATACATCCCAGTAGGTGGATAGCAGTGACTTGGAGCTCATAGGTAAACAGCTGTCTCCTGATGTTCAAATCCTACTTTAAATCAATTTAAAGGAGAACTCCTGGGGACCCTGTGGGTGCTCGGGAAGGAGGCGTACATATTCCTGATTCATAGAGAGTTGAGAAAGTGCTAGAAACACTAGCCAAATTCTATACCCTAAATCTGAATCAAAGCCCGCGGCTAGGGAAGTAGATAACACAGGAGAGAGGGACCGTGGTCACTGGGGAATACTTACAATGTTTTTCTCTGCCTGAGGAGAGGCTGTCAGCATTTAGAGGGCATGGCTGGTAAAGCCATGTTTCATGTATCTGTCACTTATGGTGAAAACAGTTTAGTCCACCCCACTGCATTCGTTATGTTGGCTTATATTCCTAAGCCATTGTTCTACGTGGGTTTTTTTTTTTTTTTCAAAATTTTCTTCAAATTTTTTCAATTTTTCTTTCTATTTTCTTTGTTTGTTTTGCCAATCCAGAGAAACAGCACAAACACAGAAAGCATCTGTGGAGGACTTGTTTGCTCCTTTGCACCTCCTCCTGGTTTGCACAGTTCCAGTTGCCTAGCAGAGTCAAGGTTTTACCGGTGAGCTGCCTCAGCTTGACAGAAGCTTCCAAACAGACAGTGAGGACTTGGTGGTGGGCAGTCTTGTGTCCTTGGATGTGTTCACCCAGAGGAGATTGCTGACTTCCAGGCTCTGATGACCTGGGACTCCTAGCTGTGATTAACAACCTGAGCTCTAAGAGTTCCTTCCCAAGAAAGCAGCAGGCTCTGACTCATCTCTTGAAAGGTTTCTGAGGCTGAGGAAAAACAGCGGTAAATAATACATCACTTCCTGTGGCCCTGTGGCCTTCTGACCTGCAGAACTGGAAAGCCTCAGGCAGTGCCCAAGGTGAACTGCTGTAGACTCCTCCTTAATCTGCAGCTCTCAGGTAGAAACCCTGAAGGAGACATGCATGAACTTCTAGCTGTAAGACACACTTAGAGGCTCCTGGAGGGACCCAGAGTGGCCAAGAAGAGGAAAGCAAGCACCCCTCCAGCAGCTGACTCCAGACAGGCTACCAAGGCTCTCTGTCCTTCCTGGAGCTCCCCAGAATTTAAGTCATTTATGTGTTTGAAATCCATAGCTCTGCATCACAGCAGGAGGAAGATTTGCTTTCCTAACTCCCAGAGACAGGAGCGTGGCTTCACTCATATACCGTAAATCAGAGGTGAGAGCAGTTGGGCAAGAGCCACTCCTGAATGGCTTTGATGGCCTTTAGAGATCAATGACAAGGGAACACAGAGGAGGCAACACACTGACAGACCTGTAGGGAAGCCATTAACTACCAGAATGTGGGGTAGGATAGAGTCCAGCTTTTAAGAACAAGGAAGGAGGAGGCATCTACCCATCAACCCAATGTAACCAGTGTATTTATATTCTGCAGTGCTTGGGCTTAATAGAAGATCTCTTACCTGAATAAGTTCATTTGATACATTGACCAGTATTTAGGCTCACAGTTGATAGAATATATTTTCAAGAAAACAAAGCATCTGATCTTTTCCAACTCTTCTTTGTTTTAATAGGTGGTTTAAAATGCCCCTCCAGGAAGCATGAGTGGCGCTGTAAGGGATAAATGGAGGGGTCCTCTTGTCTGGATCTTGAGACATTGTCCTGGATCTTCCCATGCATGGTCTTGGCCTGGCCATATCGGTTGAGTGCCAAAATGAGTCTGTCCGCAGTAAATCTCAGCCTTGGGTCAAGGACGGCATAATACTTCGTTCTGGGTTTCTGAGGAAGTACCTGGGTTCTGCATGGGCAGCATGTGGGGTGAGCGTCACCCAGTGTGGAATCCAAGGAGCACGAGTGACATGTACGCCTACAAAGTAAGCCGCATGGTAAGGGAATGTCACAAAGAGGGTGGTGGATGGACAGAATCACTACTAAAATGTGGAAGCTTTGAGCTGACTTCTGAGACAGAAGCATGAACCCGTAGTTTGAGAAGTTAAGAACAGAAAAATGGGAAGAAATACAATTGGCTTGTTCTGGTCTCTGTTCTGACCATTCATAAGCCAATGGTTCATTATAAAACACACACACACACACACACACACACACACACACAGAGAGAGAGAGAGAGAGAGAGAGAGAGAGAGAGAGAGAGAGAGAGAGAGAGAGAATGCTGGATGGCCAGCTTCTATGGGATCCATGCCCTAAACTGGAAGCCCAGACATCATCCCTAAACTATGATTTAACCTCTGGCCTTTGACCTTTGATAAGGATGGTGTTATGATGGCTTTCAGGACAGCTGTAACAGTGTCTCAGAGAAGATACTCAGTAAAACTCTACCTAGAGATTCAGTCACATACAGCCCCACTGTTCAACCGCATTGTGGAAAACCATAACCTAAGCCATCGCAGACCAAGGAATGAGAATCCAGGAGAGAAATCTGGGCCAGCATCTCTCCCAGGTCAGGGAAATCATCTGTTTGCAGCTAGTTGAATTTCTCATGGATCCCAGCCAATGAATGGTCAGGTCTGGAGGGTCCCTCCTTCTCTCTCCCATACCTTTTCTCTTGGGTGCAAGCAATGGTCAATCTGCCACATTTGCCCTGTTTATGCAAGCTTCAGAAGACTTACAGCAGCTTATACATAGCCTGGCCAGATGAGAAGTCACTTCTGGCTGAAGTGTGGCTTCATTATCTTAGACCACTTTCTACCTGTCTTATTGTTTTAGGCCAGTCTCTAGGGCCTTGTAATATCCCAAGTAACCCATAAGAATCCCCTAATTTTACTTCTCTTGCCCCCAGCTTCAAGAATGCAAACTGTGCATAGGCAATGTTACATTGTCTTCCTGCTCTGCTTGACTTCCCCTAGGAAATGAGGTGGGTTCTGTCCTTGAGTCAAGTACTAAAGCCTAACTACCCTGGGAATGAACTGAGTGCTTTAGAAACTTCCCGATATCCTGGCCTCCCATTAGGGGCTGACTTATTTGACTCAGAGTAGGGCTTGGCTCAGGCTTCTTGGTATCTCTTCATAGACCCTTGGGCTACTTGATGTGTAGACAGAGTTGAAACCCCTTCTTAAGTCAGACCTACAGGCTTTCTCCTCTCTTTTGGAGTAAGCTTCTGTGCCCCCAGGGTTCCTGGGCTTGCCTTTTGATAAAACTGAAGCTGTCTGGAGCCTGGAAGTCCTCAGAGGGGCCTCACTCAGGATGACATAGTGTTGTAGATTTATGTTTTTGTTTTCGTTTTTTTTTTTAATATAAGTCAATCAAAGAGCCCTTTTTGTTCTCACTGTCTCACCTTTAAACACAGAAATTTTCCAGTATTGTGGGTGGATCCCCAGGAGTTACTATTATAGGGAATTGAAATCCATCAGCTCCTCATGACTACCATAGAGGTTTTCCAGAGGCAGGCCACACCTATCCATGCTCAGGTATAGCTAGATAGTGAGAAAAGCCTCTACTTTCCCACCCAGCCTGAGCTCCCCAACCCAGGTAGTGTATTTTGGGTGGGGACACAAGTAGATGGGACAGGATGTTGAGAAGTCTAAGGGAAGATCCACTTAGAGAGTCACCTGCTCTCTGCATGGGTCTAGGTTGCCTGACTTCAAACTTCAGTGCCTCGAAGCAGGACATGCAAAGAGTAGTCTACCAAACCCAGAATCTGGCTGTAGAGATTTCAGGACCCCCTTCCCCCACATATACCTTAACTCACCCTGTACCCAATGGCACATGCAGCAGATGATCCAGGGTTGGTGGAGCATCCAGAAGATCAAGTGGAATCTCAGCTAGTTAGCATGATGAGGACAGAGCTCTGAAGTCAGTGCTTACCAGAGAAGAAAGTCCTCCTTCCTAAAGACTTCTCTTATTCTAACTTCTTCATGGGGCTCAGGTTGACCTACTCACCAAGTTGAACACTTATATACAGGGCAGATATTAGGGGGAGGGGGTAATTCTCTGAAGGGCACCCAGAAATGGCCGATATTAAATTTCTTATTAAATAAGTACAGTGGAATCTTGGGGAAAGTTAGATTCCTCCAAGAAGTAAAATGGCAAAATTTCTTCAAGATGAGCCTATCACATAAACCTTGAGACAAAGACTCCTGTCTCCAAAGGCTCAGCACTACCAGTGTCTGGAACAGGGAAGGACAAATCATCAGATCTGTCATCTACAGAAGTGCTGAGAAGAACAGCTTGCTTGAGGGTCGACCTGGGCACTGAGAAGTCTAGCTTAGCCCCTCTAACCCCCAGAGCAAGGATGGGTGGCAAGTACAGTCTCTCTGTTGGGCCATCTGTGACCCCCCCTCCCCCCGCAATGAGTCAGCTCTGTATGAGGGCTCTCTACACAGTGACTCCATCTCTCCTGCCACGAGTCACTCCTGTCTCCCCGGCACATGGCTGTGGCTATGTCTGAAACACATCTACCATGGTCTGTGGTCAGAGCCCAGCACAGCTGTCTTCTGTGAAAAGTGGCAAAGTAGACAGAGCAGGAGTGAGAACAGGGAGGTGTCCGCGGGGATAACTGGAGCAAGGGGCTGGGCAGGTGACTGTGTCTGTCAGTGATGATCCCCACTAATCTGTCCAGAGAGGTAGGAAGAGTCTCAGAATATCTGGAATTTATTTGTAAACTATCACTAGTCTTATGGCCCTAAATTTATGACCATTCCCTTGCACCACTGTGGTAAGAATGAGGATAAGAAAAGAGAACACAGGAGCATGGGGGGCTTTCTTGATACTCCCCATGGTTGCTATGGTGATGGCCTATTTTTGCCCTGTTGTCAAACACCTTGTCTTTAGGAAGGCCATGCAACCCAGCACAGATTCCAATCCTGCCACCCAGCCTGCTTGCTGTGTCGCCAAGCCACGCCTTCTCTGATTAATGAACTGGACTTTCTGAAAAGCCTCCATTTCAGAAACACATTCTGAGCTTCACTACCAGGGATTGACATTCAAGGGTGTGCTGGTGTTACCTCCAAACCTCATATCACAGGCTCACAGTGTTTCTCAACCCATCAGTGTAGTGAGGTCTCTTGTGGATCCACCTCCTACCTGCTCTTGTGGTTTTGGTGTCACAACCACACACACACACACACACACACACACACACACACAGTGTGTGTGTGTGTGTGTGTGTGTGTGTTTTTGTGTGATCTTGTGTCAAATTGAAAGCTGTAAGTCAAACAAGTAATTTTGAGAACACGCAGAAACTTTGGTTTATGTTTATACAGAATAAAGGCTCCTCACTGAGAGTTGAGCTGTAGGCTGGTTCTACATAATCCAATAATTTTTTTCCTAGCAAATTGGTTCTTGATGTTAAACTACTGAAAGCATAGTATCAATCACCCTCCCTCTTGCTGTTTCTCTGCTGCCTGATCCTTTTGCTCCTCCAATAGCTGCAATTAATTATCCATGCTTCAGTCCTTGCCAGCAGAGCCCGAGCTTTCCCCTCAAGGGGGCAGAGAGGCTTACGGCCTGCCGTTCAAGAGTCAAGCCAGAGGTCTGCGGCGGGGTTCTCGCTTCATCCGGGAGCATGTCAATCTCCCAAAGACTTTGATTCCTTTAAAGTCAGTTGCGTTTTCTATTCTCCCTTGCTGTGTGTTGTACAATCTTTGTCTTGGGCTAGCTTTTAAAAAATTGTCTTACTGGGAAACATAAGGCAATCGTGTTGCTTCTGTGCAGCTGGGTAAGAACAAAGAGAACCACCCCAGCACTCTATGGAGACTTTGCCTGATGTGCAGCAGACACATTGGGAGGAGCAGTTGAGTCTAGGAACTGGAAAGCACCTGCTCTTTGTGTCCTGAATACTCACTAGGGCCTGGAAAGCCACCCATAATCACACACGTTCATATTGCTGCTGGGAAATAGCCAGCCTAAGAAGGATGAATGAAGCTTTTGAACAGCTCCATGTGAGACGGAGGTATGTTTGCTGCCAAATGAATTTTGAGGCATAATGAAGAAAAATGAAAGTACTGGTTCTTTGGATTTGGGGATTGCAGATAGGAGACTTTAGCGCTCCATTCTCTTCCTGTTTTTTGTTTGTTTGGTTTGTTTGGGGATTTTTTTTGTTGTTGTTATTATTGTTAGGTGCTAGTCACTACTAGAGACCCAGAAGAGACCTGCCACCATTGGTGTCTGGTGTTCCTCGGTGGGAAAATTATCTTCTCTATGTGTGAACTCAAGATCACCCAGACATAGAAATATAAAATGGATTTCAGAACAGGGGCTGCCAGCCTCAGCAGATAAAGATCAGGATTGGGGTTCAGGATGGTGGTCCCTTCAGGAGCTCTGGCATGATAGGTAAGGAAAAAGAGACTTCTCTGTTCAAGCTGCTGGAGGAACAGGTACTTCCTGTTCCCAACTCACAGTCCTGCCACTATGACCTTCGAGCATTATCAGTCTCCGACCAGGTGCTGAGCAGTGTTCCTGGCATCATCTGCATGTTTGATTAATCCTGTCCAAGCAGGCTCCTTTTCTTCTTTCTCTCCTCGACTTGCAGACAGAAACAAAGGTTTTAGATATGTTCAAGAGAGTGTTCTTCCTTCCTTCCTTCCTTCCTTCCTTCCTTCCTTCCTTCCTTCCTTCCTTCCTTTCCTGCCTCCATCTCTGCCTCTGTCCCTCCCTCCGTCCTTCCCTTCCTCTCTCCCTCCTTCCCCCTCTCTCATTCTCCCTCTCCTTCTCTACCCAATTATTGAGGCAGAGACTTGGTGGGCTTTCCTCTGTAGATGGGAACAGGTCAGCAGCAATTTCAATCCTCCCAGGAGAGTACTGCTGTGGCCTGACTTGATCAGCATCCCTTGCTTTGGCTGGATATCTAACTTCATACACTAACCTAAACAGCCAACACCTAAGAAGAAAGGAAACATCCCATCCTCAAACAAACAAACAAAAATCCCCAGCCTTCTAAGCAGACGGAAACACAATCTTCAGGTTAACTCCCCACTCTGGGAGTCATTGCCCCTCCCTGCCCTGCGCGCACGCGTTTGTGTGTGTGTGTGTGTGTGTGTGTGTGTGTGTGTGTATGTGTACCTTGCTTTTCTCGCCTTTTTAGTATTTAAGTCACTGGGAATAAAAAGATCTGCTCCTAAAACCTTGAACAACATCATCCTGCTAATATCATCCATCTGTCCAATTCAGTGGACAGAGTGAACAAAAGGCCAAACACATTCTTTCTCCTGTGACCATTTTGCCAACTTCAAGGAGGGCTGTCCATCTTGTATGGATATATAGGGGTGCAGAAAATCTTCCTAGTACCTACAATGACTTAAAGCCTTTATACCTGGACATCTGGCCGTCCCTGTGAAGGAGGACAGGAGAAGGTGCCATTTCATCTTTTGGCAAAAGAATGCAGATATAGAGACAAAAGAGCATCTTTGTGGGTTGGAGATGAACTTTTTAATTTGGTCCAGGTTCTCTCTGCAGAAACCAAAGCATGCAAATGTTTATGTGGCTCTAGTGCCACCAGACATCCATGGTTTAAAAGCCATGCAACAAAAATGTCACTTTCTGTAAATACAGCCATTCCTCAGCTACAAAGCAGCTTTTGAGGAGACTCTGAAATGCTAAGAATGCTTTACTTCATCAACATCAGGGATAGGAAGTAATAATCTTGGGCCAGGATCCTCATAAGTAGAAACTAGGTTTAGATGGAGCCACAAAGCTGTTTATGGCCTGAAGCCTCTCCTCTGGTTTTCACACAAGTCATCATGACGTAGCTGAAATTGGGTTAGGGCTATTTTAAGTCAACCTAATCTGTACTCTGACTTTCACAGCGTGTTGCCAACTGTGTCAGCAAGATAATCTTCCCCTCCATTCCTCAGGTGAGGGTGCTAAATATAGATCATTTTCTAGAGGCTCTTGACCTTCGATGCCTTCAGCAATATATGTGAGTCTATGGTGCCTTGAATACATTTATTGCAGTCCTGAGAACACTTGGCTTTCCTGTGCTCTGGGTGCTGGTCTACAGGCATTCCAACCAACCAGCCACTAGATCCAAAGAAAAGTGCCTGTCTCTGTTTCTGTCTCTCTGTCTCTGTCTCTGTCTCTGTCTCTGTCTGTGTGTCTGTCTCTCTGTCTCTCTCTGTCTCTGTCTCTTTGTCTCTCACTTTGTGTGTATGTGTGTGTGCGTGCATGTGTGTGTGTGTGTGTGTGTGTGTGTGTGTATGCTTACACATATGTATGTATTGAGTCACAAGGAAGTAACAGCAGGTGATGTAAATATGGTGGATTCCCATTGGGGCTATTAGACTGGAGGTACATGTCTTGAACCACACAGAGACCAGACTGACTAGTTGACATAAAGTCTGACTGACACAAAGATAACAGTCAGAGAATAAGAGGTAATTTTATTCTGGAGCAAAAGCAGTGAGCGACCACAGCCTTGGAACACTGATTCGGATTACCCTACATGCATGCCTTTCAAAGAGCAAGTTTATAGTACTTGGAGTTTATAGAAACAGAACAAAGAAAGTCATAAATCAAGGCAATTTTAAAACGTGTTGGAGAGTACATCAGAGACGCAGGTGAAAGCCAGGCAGCCAGGCATCAGATGCTATCTGATAGCATTCTTAGCCCTTTGATGAGTGGAGAATGGGTTTTTGTTAAGTAAATACATTGCAAAGGTTTTTATCTGTTTGTTGTGATGTTAGGTTCAGCTTTATCTGCTACTTACAGGATGTTAGATCTGACACAGAGGTGGACAAGGAATGGCTATTTGGTAAGCTGAAGATCTCCCAAGATAAATTGTAATTAGGTTCTGAAACTTCAGCATCCCAACCTCCTTCATTCATTCAAGTTTTGACCAGTCCCTCAGCCCTTGCATATAGCTTCTTTCCAGGAATTCTTATTCACACTAGAAAAGGAGCCACCATCGACTGCCATTCACTCCCAATCCCACTGCCTGGGTTCATTTACTATTTCTTTTATTATTTTTTTCTGAAATAAGGTTTCACATAGCCAAGGTTGGGACTCAACCTTACTACATAGCTAGGGACTACTTTGAAGTCCTGATAGTACTGTTTCTACCTTTTCAGTGCTAGAATTAAGGACGTTCATCATCACACCCAACAGTCTTTTATCCTAAATTGTTTTTTTTTCACTAGAGCAGTGATTTTCAACCTTCCTAATACTGCAACCCTTTAATACAGTTTCTCATGTTCTGATGGCCCCCAACCATAAAACCATTTTGCCTGTAATTTTGCTATTGCTATCAATCATAATGTAAGTGTCTGATATGTGACTCAGAGCAGTCAAGACCCACAGGTTGAGAACCACTGAGTTAGAGTACTGTTTGATTAGCACACAGCAGCAGAGAACGTGCACAGCTTCCTGGAGGGCCCTTTGCCCCTCTCCCAGCTCCCAACTCTCACACATTCTCACCCTCTGTAATGGCTATTCCTGGTTGTCATCTTGACTACATCTGGAATGAACTATAATCCAGAATTGGAGGGCACACCTGTAATCCAGATCTTGAGGCTGAAAGACACAAGTTTCTGACCTGGATCTTGGCATGGAGATCTTGAGGCATAGTGACCATGGAAAGGTAGTATATGGTCCAGGAAAGGTAGTATATGCTTTTAATCTCAGGAGACTAAGGCAAAGTGATCTCTGAGTTCAAGGTCAGTCTGGGACAAAGCAAATCCCAAATCCAGGCATGGTGGTACACACCCTTAATCTGGGCCACACCTTCTGCTGGAAGCCTATATAAAGACATTAGAGGGAAGATTCTTCTTCCCCAGTTTGCACTTGGCAGTACACATGTTGGAATTTACTTCTTCAGGATTCCGGTTTTCACAGAAGGCCAGCTCAAACAACTAGCCTCATGGGACTGAGCAACTACTAGATTCTTGTATTTCCCATCCACAGTTGCCCATTGTTGGGTTAGTTGGACTATAGACTGTAAGTCATCACAATAAATTCCCTCAATATAGAGAGACATTCCACAAATTCTGTGACTCTAGAGAACCCTGACTAATATACCTCACAGTCTAATTCCCTTTTCAGTGTTTTTTTTTTTCCCCTGAGGGGACTAAACGTTAGACAGATTTTCCGATCGGCAGACAGAAGGGCCATGGGCAGGTAAAGGGGGCGGTAAGGATGGCTTCTTGCTTCTTTCTCACCTCTCTGACCTGAGACAGAAAGGAGCTTGACAGCTTAAGCCTAAGGCCTGCCAGCAATTCCCCTGTGATGGGCTGACTGGATGAGAGCCACACGGGATCAGGGCGTGTTACATAACAGTTGGGAGCCAATCAACCATCCTGTCTTTCTTCAAACTGACCAACCCTAAATTAGGAAAGAAAGACTCTTCAGAGACTTAAAAAACAAAACACCAGCCCTTAAGAGACTGGATTTATCAGTTCCTGAATTGCCCTGTCTCTTTGGGGAGGGCCTTCTTCTCTGTGTGCCTGCTGCATGTGTGCATTTCCTTACCCCAGCAAATGCCTTTCCTCAACTGCTCATTCTGTTTGCTGTGTCCATGATTTCTCCTCTGCAACTTGCCTTTTCATTCTTTAACTGGCAGAGAAAATGAATCCGATGAAGACACTTAGACAGTAATACTTCCATGGTTTTTCCTTCAGTAACCTGCTCAGTGTACAATCAAAGGCCACCAAGATTGTTATAAGGGTCCTTCTTTAGGAACACACCATTCCTGGGACGGGAGGGGCAGTGGTAAAAGTTTTCGGGGGAAGGAGGCCTGTGTTGTAGTAGGATCTGCTGCAAGACTATGGGGGCAGTCTGCAGGCACCAGGGCCGAGCAAGAACAAGGAAAAGGGGACCCTTGGAAGCAGAGGGTACTCTAGCTGCAGCCCCCAAACTATGCCCCATTAGGGGTATGACAAACCAAGAGGTCGCATGACTGAAATCAAGAGTCCTCCATTCAGAATCATAGTTGAGGAGAGCATATGTGGGTCATTTTTGACATCTGAGAGAGTGACTGATACCTGTCCAGACAGCCAACGTCAGAACAGGAGGCTGAGAGCAGGAGCTGGGCTAGGAAACCATTTTCATGTCATCTGTGATTTCGTCAGACCTGATGTTTGGGCCACATAGCAACATGGGCCCAAATACCCCAAGGATGGTTACAGTCCATGTCTCAGAGACTCGGTCCTGATAGCTTTTCCTGCCTGTGCTGAGTAACCTAACATCAGTTTGGTACAAACTAGAGTTATCAGAAAGGAGGGGACCACAACTGAGAAAATGCCTCTATAAGATCCACCAGTCGTTTTATTATTAGTGATTAATGTGAGAGAGCCCAACCCACTGTGGGTGGTGCTATCCCTGGGCTGATAGTCCTGGGTTCTATAAGAAACCAAACTAATCAAGCCACAAAGAACAAGCCAATAAGCAGCACCCCTCCTTGGTCGGTATCAGCTCCTGCCTCCAGACTCCTGCCTAGTTTGAGTTCCTTTCCTGACATCCTTTGATGATGAACAGAGGCATGTAAGTATAAGCCAAATAAACTCCTTCCTCCCCAAATTGTTTTTTTTGTCATGGTATTTTTGTCACAGCAACAGAGACCCAAAGTAGGACACCGCCCCAGGCTGGAAGAATTCTGCATTGCTCCAGCTTGCTTTCTGGAAATTCCAGCTTTGCCATCATTTCCTGTTTTGATGTTTCAAAGTCTCTCTTTCTCTTTCTCCTGCCAAATGCTTGATAAATTGTATGAAAAAAACAGCAATGTAAAACTAAGCCCTGTATCATTTGTCTCCTTCTCAGCTCTCTGGACTCCATAAGCTCTCTGGGCCTTGGGCAAGTGGGAGCAATTGTGTCAACTGCCAGCCCCAAGGTCCTCATGCCCAGTGCCTGGCATGGATCCCGAAGACCAGTGCTGCTGGGATGATGCTTACCCTGACATTCAGCGAATTGTGGGTTCCAGAGGTAGATAACAATGAGAGATGAAGCTCTGAGCTGGCCACAGGCTGTGGGATTGTTATTTCCCATCAGCACAAAATGTATGGTTATTACTTTAGTGATAATGGCTTGAGAATCATCGGAGTGTATCTTCCTTAGCTTGATTTTAAGTCTGTTATTTAGACAGATGTTTAAATTCAAGTCTGGCTTATATTTTTATCATAAAAATCTCAGAATCCCTCTAGGTACTGGTTGCATTGCCCAGTACCTTGCCCCCTTCCTTCCTTTTTCCATTTTCCTCCTCTCCTCTCCTCTCCTCTCCTCTCCTCTCCTCTCCTCTCCTCTCCTCTCCTCTCCTCTCCTCTCCTCTCCTCTCCTCTCCTCTCCTCTCCTCTCCTCTCCTCTCCTCTCCTCTTGGGATGGCACTGTCCCAGAATGGGATGATGCCTGTGGAAAGAAATAGCAGCTCCTGACTAAGCCCTGATCTCTGGTAAGGCAGGGTTGAGATGGACAGGAGTGATGATCTGCTCCATCTGCCTCAACCATGAGAATCTTCACACTCTCACTGTCCTCTAAGTCCCTTCTAAGTGCCTGGATAGTGATGCCAGTGACGCTGGAGTGACAAGACCTTATTCAGCACAGCCAAATCAAATCCACACTCACTCTGAACCAGTGTCCTTACCTCTAAATGCACTGAATCATCTGAGAAGCTGTCCTCACAGAGGTCCAGGACACTGGCATCCCTTAGCCTTGGGGCTACACTCTCACCAACCCATCTGTCTCTGTTTTTCCTGATGCAGAAGGACCAGAAATGCCTCTCTCTGTGAGACCACCATTGTCCTTGGACTCTAACAAGGGTACTAGCCATAACCATAGCCTTTGAAACAAAGGTATAGATTAAGGTCATATTGCTTTGTTGATTTCTTGAGTACCAATACTCTGACTTTGATGCCTACACAAGAGAGGATCAAGTCCCGTCTAAAAAACATGGGACCACATGTTAAATTTCCTGGAAGGTTATCACAAAAGAGGAGCAGGGTATGTAGTTCACATGGTGGGAGTGTCAAACTAAACCTGTTTCCTTGAACACAGACACGTGCAGAGCTGAGGGAAGAGCACAGTCACAATGAAACTAGTTTTTCCTTGGATTTAATGTGTTGGGCTTTCCTCTGAGAACCTTGGCCTCCTTTTTTTGTGCAATTGAGCATGCTGCCTTCTCCTTGTGGAGCTCATGAGTGGGGAAGGAAATAACTCAAGAGTCGGTGTTTCTCTCACTCTCTTCTCATTATCTGAAGATTTAGCCACATCAGAATCCAGAGCTCCCAAGTGCTAAAGAAGATCAGTTTCATCAGGACCTAAAGTAAGACCATGGTGGCTTCCAACGTCTCTTCTAGTCCTGTCACATACATGATCCAGAGATGGCCATATGGGACACATCAAGAACAGAGCCATTTCATTGGCAGTTTGAGCTCAAAGGGTCTCTGGTATGTAGAAAAACAACTAAGTGGTTGGGAGGGTGGATGGGCGGATGAACTCTGACCCAGCATGCAGAACGTGTAAGTCTGAACTCTCCCTGCATTTGCCATGAACTGGAAACCTGCATCTCTGAAGCCTCTGTTCTCTTCCTTGTAAAAGGCCAGTTCCTGGAGTTAGAAGCTTCTTTACCCTGACAGCCTCAGAACCTGTACAGATGCTATTCTCCTTAGACTGTCCTCTTCTACCTTATGACCCGACCTATGGTGGTTTGAAGGAGAATGACTTCCTTCACAGGCCCCAATATGATATAGATGTTACGATTGAATACTTACCCTTATGGTGGAACTGTTTGGGAAGGATTAAGAGGTGTGGTCTTGTTGGAAGAGATGTGTCACTGGGGTCGACCCTTTAAAAAGCCAGGGTATTTCCAGCTAGCTCTTTATCTTATGTTCAATAAGACATAAACTCTCAGCTACTGGTTCAGTGTCATGCCTACTTGCCTGTTGTCATACTCCCCACCCTGGCAGTCATGGACTCACCCTACAATACTAAAAGCTCCAATAAAGTCTTTCTTCTATAGTTGCCATGGTCATGGTGTTTTGTTATTACAATAGAAAAATAACTCAAATGCTACCCTTATATATTTCAGTCTGTCAGTAACCCCCCAGAGCTCACAGATCCATGCCTGAAGACTGCCTGTTTTCCAGGGGCAATTCCATCAGTATTATCCTGAGGACTATGTCCCCAGCACAGTTGCCTTCCTCCTCCTCTGGACCAGAGGCTGGTTCAGAACAGGAAGAATGTTGCTTTAATGGTAGCTATGCTTTCTAATCCCTGAGCCAGAGCACAACAGATACTTATAGAATTGCATCCACAGTACAAAGAAGTCATCATCTGAAGGCTGTTATAAAGCAAACAAAGGGAAATCTTTCCTAGTTGATGTGTTGTTGAAAGGCGTCATCTCTGTTTCATGAAAGGTCTGTGTCCTTGTGTGTTTCCCCTACAGGAGCCATTGACACTGTCTCTTTCCAACTTTTTCACTATCTATAAGAGCCTGGGAGTGGGGAGCAGGGAGGGTTGCCTCCTACTGTTCTGCTTGAGAAATGGGATATAATTAACTCTGCCTTTTTCCTTGGGGAAAAAGAAACTAGGTCACGTGAAAATGAATGACCAGAAAGGGGCAAGGTGGTCCCCTGAGACCCTCTTCCAGACCATGTTGGGTATCTGTCAGTTGATTTCTCCCCAAGTAAATGAGAGGTTGGTGATGTTATTCCCCTTGTCCCATCAACAATGTTCAAGAAGTTTTTGTAGAATTATGAGCAGCAGATGAGGTTGTGAGGGACCATAATTTAGGAGTAGCAAGGGAGTCTACAAAGGACCTGTTTGAGAAGGGAAGGAGTACATAGTAACACCAGGAAGTCTCTGCTCCTCCTTACTCATCTGCCCATTCACCTGTTCTCCCCCTCCTCTGTCTCTCTGTCTCTCTCTGTCTCTCTCTGTCTCTCTCTGTCTCTCTCTGTCTCTCTGTCTCTGTCTCTGTCTCTCTCTCTCTCTCTCTCTCTCTCTCTCTCACACACACACACACACACACACACACACACACACACACAGTCCATAGCCTATGAGGAAGCCCTTCCTAACACTGACAGGGCCATGACCCACATTCCTACTTGATGGATGAGGCTGTCTAGGACCAGGTTCCCCTAGACTAGCAAAGAGGAGGAACCTTCCTACCCAGACAGCAAGCTCCTGGCTCGGCTCCTTAAGCTGATAGATGGGTGCTGTTCAAACTGGGAGGATTATGTGCTTCAAATCCTAGCTCTCTGGCTCCTCAGGTTCAACAGGACCATTTGTATATCAGAAGCAATTTGAAAGCCTGGATTCCTCTTGTCAGAAGGAAGGTAGTGGGGATTCTAGGAGTTTCTGGGCCTTGATCTTTGAATGTTCTTTTTTTAATTTAACTTAAGGGTGATGAATTGAGATGTTGACTGATTCCCATTGATTTGGAAATCTGGGGAGTTTTACAGGTCAGAGTAAACACATCCTCAGCAGACCTGCAGATTCTCTGACAAAGTGGCCTCTCTCTGTGTGACTGGGGTGCTGCCATTCTGTCATAGGGAGCTCATAGAGGCTCTTTACATCTAGCATACCTGGTCCTCAACAAATAGCCCTTAGGTGCATATGTGTGTCAGTGTCTGTTGTGTGCCTTTAGCTAGCATCCGGGGCCACTAAGGAGGAACAAACTTGATGACATCTTGTCAGAAACTTCATTTTCAGTGGGGCAGTACTTGGGAAGAGAGAGTTGTCAGGAGGCTCAGCACGGCCTCCGGCTCCAGGCCCTTCCCTGGCTCCATTCACCTGCAGCTTCCCAGACGATGCCAATGCCTCTGACCTCCCAGGCATTCCACACTAACGAAAAAGAGCATTTGTTCCTGAACCCTCTGCCCCTCCCTCACCAGAGATCAGAAATCTGAAAAGAGCCCAAGTGCTGTTGTGGAGGCACACTGAGCTGATTTTGACATTTCTGGAATGAAGTGCAAAGGTAAGTGTCAAGTGTGAGAAATGGTTCTTAAAGCTAGTGAAGGGTACAAGAAAGGAGCATGCGCACATCTCAGAGCAAAGCACGGATGGCCTTGGTAGAAAGGACAGGGGCTGTGCTTAGTGCAGAAGAGCTGCATCTAGCCGGACTTTGGAAGTGCTCAATCACCCAGAAGCAGGGGACAGCAGCCTTTCACTGGCTGGACATGGATATACACAGGTATCAGGTCCCATGGAGTATGAGAAAGGTAGCATCCTCTGTGTACCTGCAGTAGATGTTCCCCTGTCCACTGCCTGATTGTTATTCTACATTGTCTGGAAGGCACAGCGTTGAAACACGAGGAAGAGAACAGGTACCAAATAATCCCCAAAGAGGAAAGGAAGAGAGAAGGGATGGGCCACTCTCAGATCACCCAGCAGCCAAAAGTACTATGACCCATCAGTCACTGTACATTCTTATAAGCTGAAAGGGTGAGCTCCTGATGGCTTCCAATACCTGTCCTACAAAGATACAAACACTAAAACTTTTAAATATACTTCAAGCATGTGTGAAGAGGTGATGAGAGGGAGTTGGTGTTTGCCAAAGCAAAGGTCCCAGTGTATATACTGGGGACTGCTGGGACCGGCCTTATATCCTCTGTTAACCAAGGCCTAGAGCCTCTGTAAGGCAATGAGTCCACAGGGCTGAGGTTGGGGCAGCTTCCAGCTTTACCTCTCTTCTCTAATTCTAAATTTAACTTTTGTGGGTCTTTTACTATTGTTATTATTATTATTGTAATAATTAATTACTTAATTATGTCACCATCATAATTAATTAATTAATTAGCTAAGTAATTAATTAAAGCATCTCACTATGTAGCCCTGGCTAGCCTGAGACTTGCTAGGTAGACTTGTAGAGCTCTGCCCCAGCCTGCCTCTAGCTGGGTCTAACTCGTAGGAGTCACCACTCCTGATAAATGACAGCTTCTTAGATCCAGAGGAACAGAAAAACCTCAGCCTACCAAGTGAGTCTGCATTGGACGCTCAGCCTTGTAAATAGTGTTTCTTGTGAGCTAACTGTAGTCCAGGTCCTACACTAAGCTCGGACCTGTGAGTAATGTGAGTGGAGAAGTTACTACCAAGGTGAACCAGCTGTAATGAAGAGGCCTCTATGCCACCTGATAGCCATGTGCCTCTGAACCCCGCCATAGCTTTCTCTAAAACATGGTAACAGCAGTTGGCCACTGAATCTGTGAGGGAGACCCAGAAGGAGGACAAACATTGACTGTCTTCTCACCTCCACCCACTTAAATGCTGTGTGGTGACTTGCAGTCCTTGGTTCCTTTGTTGGCGGAGGAAGAGGTGCACAGAGTCTGCATACCCTGTCCTTAGGGATGCCACTGATGGATGTCCCACTGTGAGTCTCCAGCCCGCCTTTGTAGACCTAGAAACCCAATGCCATCTGCCACTCTCCAGACACTTCCTTTCCCGGGAGAAGGGATGTCCCAGTGGGGATAGCAAGGTGAAAATACCGCTCAGGTGAATCAAAGCCCCCACCTTCTCCTCTAGGAGCCTGAGATTGTAAATCTACTGCCAGTGCCTGACTGACTGCTCTTGCTTTCTTCTGCTGCTTCTTTTCAACACATGATTTGTTGAGGAAAAATTACATGGTTGTATTGCTATTTCTTTGTGCTGACAAGAAGGGAAACGGCCTCATAGGCCAGGGGATGGGAGAGCACTTATTGTATGCAGTTCAGCTCTTTGGGTCATTATTGAGCAGTTACCTGGAGAAGCCCTTGAGTTGTGAGCTAATGCCACTGTAAATGGATTTGCAAATGTGCTCGGTGCGGTCCAGGTGGATTGCTACCTGTGCTAGTGAGCTGTTATTCTGTAATTCTCGCAATGGCTCTGTTCATTGTGGCAGGATATTAGCTGCTTACTGCCTTTTTGCAGTTGTGGAACTGGTCACCATTTGCTTATAGGAAAACACTGGAGAGTTCTAACCTGGGAATGGACAGTCTGTTCTTCAAGTTGAAAGGGTGACCTTTTTAGCTTGTTGTTTCCCCCCTTTTACATTTTCAAAATAAAAGCTAGCTTTTGTTTTGTTTTGTTTTTTGCTGTGTTTGAAAATGAATGGCAGGAACTGGGGAGAGGACTCAGTGGGTCAAGCACTTGTCAAACAAGCATGAAGACCTGAGTTCGAATCCACATGAAAGCTGGATGCGCTACTCTGTGTCTGAAATCCCAGTGCACTGGTGGTGGGATAGGAGAGTGGGGCTAGGAGAATCCCTAGAGGGTCAAGAGCAGTGCAATGGCAAGCAACAGAGATCCCACCACAAATATGGAGTGAGGGGACAGCTGACACCAAAGGCTGCCCTCTGAATTCAATACATGCACAGGGCCAAGCACACACACACACACACACACACACACACACACACACACTCAAGAACTGTGAACATAGACACACACACGGACTGTGAACACAGATATATACAGGCACACACACAATAACTCTGAACATAGACGTGTATAGACACACAAACACACCCACACATACATACATTCAAGAACTGTGAACACATACACATACTGGAACACACACAATAACTGTGAACATACATACACACACACACACACACACACACACACACACACACAATGTGAGGAGCTAGACTCCCTTGCTGAGATAGACGGACAGGGGCCAGTGAGTAGGAAATCAGTTGTCTGGTAGAGACAAGGTCCTCTCTAATGGTCATAATGGGCTAAACAGTGCTAAGGCACATAACATTTGCAGTCAGGAAGTGCTTCTATGTAAAGCTCTGTCAACAGGTCACTGGTCCCACTCTGTCACACCCTCTAGACTAAGAGCTGCACTTGGCCCAGCAACCTGTCTCCAAAAATCTGTTTTAAAAAAAGGCTGCACGTTGGCTTTTTGTAGTTAGCTGAGGGAGTTAAGCCTTCATTGTGAAACCAGACATAGGCACTGTGCATGCTTGACAGACACTGTCCCTCAGTCAGTATAAAATATACAGTACAGCTAACCACAAGGGACCTGAGGGCCTCTCTGTGCCATTGCGTGTACTCAGGATCCAGCAAAGTGCTAAAAGCGTAAGGTCTCATTGGGTCATCTAAAGGGTCTCAGCCAGGAAGAGGGAGGCACTGTACAGCTACGAGTACTTCCTGTCCATCATTCCTGCCTGTCAGAGTTCGTAACATGTTTCTCATAGAATTACAACACTGGAAGAATGGGCTGATCAACTAGACCAGATGTAAAAACACAGATATGACACAAACCCACATGGTTTCTGGGGTGCTGAAATCATCACCCTAACTGCATTCAACACAGCGCTGTGCCCTGCTGGGAATAAGTCCTGCTGGAACTGAAGGACATGTCAAACTATAGTGGGACACCCAATGCACAGGGACAGGAAAGCAGATCCTGTGAAAGGAAAATTAAACAGTTCATTGAGGGGGAATCTAAATGCATCCTGGTTTCCTTTCTTCCAGAGGAAGAGAAGTCCTCAAATCCTAAAGAAAAAAAGTTTTGCCTGTGGCAAAGAATGTTCTACAAATGTCCACTCTGCCAGAAATGTAGATTGCTTTAGGTGTGAATTGCAATTTATCAGTGTCAGTGTGTTCTGTATCCAAGACAACTGTCTCAAACACAGTGGAGAAAAACAGATAACATGGCCACCAAGAGGCTGTGCTGCAGGGGAAAAATGCTATGCAAATGAATAAGCAAATTACTATTGTTAGCCAGCCCCATTGCCCCATGGCCAGCTAAGGAAACACACTGAGACATTGTAAGGAAGTGGGACTCTTGTAGATTTCTCAAGATACACAGGGGTTAGCCCTAACACTCCTGAAAGCACACAGGATAGAAAGGATTGCTACTGGAAAGAAATGAATCAGAGACATGACAATTCAGATCAGGATGGCTTTTCTCACCCTAGATACGTGCTGTCCTCAGCTTTAACTAGTTTATAGACTAAGGACAGAGTGATCACATGATCACATCTCTTTGAGATTCCAATCTCAAGATTGGCACTTGATCCCTAACATATCCCTGTCTGCTTCAGTGTTCAGCTTCAGGTTGTACGCTGGCTTCCTGCATCAGGAATGCGCTGCCGAGCCTAAGGAAATGAAGAAAGCTCTGTGCAGAACTGTGTGATGGAGGAGCAGCCCCATCCACCTGGAAAGAAAAGCTCTCTCTGTGGCTGTGCTTATACAGGGAATCTGGCAGCATGGTAAGCTGAGCCGCCCCAATCTGAAGAACATGAAGCTGCCACCATCTAACACAGTAGCCTTTCCCTGGACCAGGCCTGGGGCCCCCGCTCCACAGGCATAGTCCAGTAGAGCTGCGGAGTGGAAGGGTGGGTGGAGTCGCCTACGCAGTGTCTAGTGCTGTCCTAGCAGAGGCAGGAGGAGATTTCAAAGGGGTGCCTCTGCAGAGTGTCACGTTTAGGCATTGTTCAGAGTGACACGAAATAATTCAGTCATCTTGAAACCAAACACATCTTTGAAAAATCCTTCTCTTTATCCCTCCCCAAAACTCATCATCTGCTTTGGTAGCACACAGGGATTTTTGAAATCGATCCCTCTCACCGAGGCAGGGTGGCTCATGCCTCTAATCCCAGCATTTAGGAGGTGGCGGTAGGGTGATGGGAAGCTGAAGGCTAGCCTCAGCTGCTCTGTGAGCCCAAGGCCAGCTGGAGATATATGAGACTGCCTCAAAATAGAAAAACGTTCCCTCGAAGAGTCTTAAAGCTGCTCTGCCCCCTGTAGTTTGGCAAGGTTCTTATGTGTGACGGGGCAAGATCATGCAGAGGTCCCTCCATCTTGTATTCTTCCTGAGCCTATTTCAGGCCTAACTAGAATTTGATCTTCTTGATGGAGCATCCCATGGAAAATTACCCAACTCTGTCTTAGGCCAAGATGCCCCAGCCAGCTTATCTTATCTTACTGCTTGCCTCTGCAAAGCTACCCCTACCCCACCCCTACCTTCCCGCAGCTGCCAAGCAAGATGCCAGGATGTGGTGTTTACCTTCAAAAGCTCCATGCTCTGGACACATGGGACTACACTTAGGTCTTGAATGCCTGAGTGCAGTCTGTCTTGCTGAAACTAAGACTTCCAATTGCCTACAAACTGTGTCTGAGTGGTCTTCTCTGGTAGGCTTTGTTCCCAGGGAATGGTAAGTGTTGGTAGAACAGGTGTGCTTTTGTTCTGAGGGATATCTTTTGAAGACAGCTCTCTTCCCAGAAGGTGTTAAGTCTCTGGTTCATTCACCAGATGTAAGGGTACTTGTAAAGTCTTCATAGCTTTTGCTTCAGTTAAAAAAAAGTCTTACTATTTTATTAACTGGTGAAGGCTAAATCCAAATGTACCTTGCGAGATGATCTATTTCCCTATGCTTTTAAAACTGTTGCTGCTGGACCCAGAAGCAACAGGCCTGGTACCACAGGAAGTGGTGGGCTACCCTGGATTGAATGCTACAGTGTTTAGGAGTGTCACTGAAACAAAATACCATGTTTGATATGTTCTAGCTTTCTCTATGGTTATGACTGAATATCCCTTCTCCATAAGTCATGGTCCCTCTGCCTTTAATATGGGCAGCAGTGTGTGTTTACCCCAGAGGACCTTTGTGATAATGGATATTCACAGTGTAGGCAGTTGGCTTGCTGTCCTCCAGCAGTATCTAGTGATGGCAACTCTGACTGCTTTACTGTCTGGAGAGCAAAAAGTTGATGTTGACTCAGAAAAATAGTATGCTGTGAGACTCTGTCCACGTGCGCTGCCAGGAGCTGTGTGTATATCACACAGAAGGCTGCTTCAGCATCCTCCAGGGGCGTGGAGTAAAGGACAGGAGCCAGAGTCCGGCCTGACTTCGAACCACACCATTTACCAGCCTAGCTTTGAAATTGGGCTGAAGAAACCTCAACAAACAAATCAGAAGCCTTTGGTAGCCCAGAGACAGTGATCTGGAGGAGCACAGGCAGCAGAGCTGGAGAACCCAGGGACGAGTCTGAGAACCTTCTGACCCAGAACCTGGAACAAGATTGACAGAGCGGTCCCCATAGGGCATGCCCACTGGGTGCATGATATCAACCTCAAGGAGCTCAGGGAAGGGACCCAAGTCCCCCAAATCCCAGCAACAGAGGAGGAAATTCTCACCTCACAGCCATGCTTTTAAGACAACAGCTGATACTGGCTCCAGAAACGAGGGGAGGAAAGAGACCAGACTAGAGCCAGGTGTGTCACTGCAACCAACTGTTGTGCTAGCTGGAGAGGACCGTGGCTGAGCCGACTGGGACAGCAATGAGAAAGATACGGCAGGGAAGCCCTAATGTCCTTGTACTGTCCCTACCCTGCCTCCACTGTGGATCCCGAGGCAGCAGCTACAGACAAAGCAGGGATGGGAGCGGAGGGGGCAGCAGGGCCCCACCAAGCCCAGACAAAGGCTACTTTGAAGCATGGCGTGGGGGTGGGGGCGGGGAAGAGGGTACTGACAGCTCAGCCCAGGCTCCGCCTGCTCAGCAAGTGACGTGTGCACAACTTAGCTTGGCTCACTCAGATATTCCCTCTCTGACCCCAAATGCTGAGACATGGAGTCCCGGGGGGTCACTTGGAAGACATTTATTCTACATACCCGCCTCAGCCTCCTCTCGGTGATCACACTCAGTATCTGTACAAAGCCAGAGGCTTCTCGTCCAGCACGGTGGACTTACCTTCGCATGGCAAAGGGAGCTTTGCAGATATGATTCATAAGAGATTATGAGATAAGACGACAGAATGGGATAACCAGGTAGCGCCTGATAACAAGGCCTAATCGCATCAGGGGGCGTCCATACTAGCAACGTGGATATACGCTGGTCTTCTTCTCTGGTCTTCATGGTGGAGGCCATGGGTCCTTGATGCCTCTCCTTGCTTCTGTCACATACCCTATTATCCTCCTCACTCTCAGCCACACCTCATCTGACTACATACTGAGGTGGCACCGGCCTCTGTTTCTGCAGAGTGACAGCCTTCAGTGGTCCAAGTCTTTCTTTGCTTTCTCCGTGCTGGTTGCCATGGTTTCTCTTAGTTTCATTGTGCATTACAGCAGCGCCGAGGGATTGGACCCAGAACGTTTCCAGAGCCCTGGCTCATGGCTCCTGTTCTCACTGTGCCAGCCAATCCCCTAAACTCCCCGAAACGGGACTCAGCAATTCCACCCAGGGATTCTCCTGAGTCTGTCCTCCACACTGGTGCCAAGAGACGGCTCGTCAGGCAGCTGTATCCACTCTATTTGTAAGGCTTACGGATGGGTTACTAAGTGCTATAGTTTGAATGTGCGCCTCATCCAAGCCTCATGACAAAATTTAATTGCCAGCTTGAGAATGTTAGAGGTTGGGTGGGCATAGTGGTTAGAGTCTTCAGGTCTGAGGCAGGCTCAGGGCTCTGAGGGCACCGTGGCAAGCACACCCACCCTGACAACAAGTGAGGTGCTTTTTTATGAACGAACAAGTGTGGCTTCTTCTCACTGCTCTCCCTCACCCCACCTCCCACTGCAGGGCACATACCAAGAAAGTCTCCCACCATCTTGATAGTGAACTGCTCAGCTTTCAAAACAGTTAAATGAAATCCCCATTTTAAATTTTTTTCAGCAACACAATATTTTTATATTTTGGGGAATTTTGTATAATGTACCTCAATTACACTCGCTTCCCACTCCTCCCAGGTCCATTCTCACACCCACCCCCCAAAAACCAAAAACCCCACCAAGTCCAGTTTGCATTGCCCATGTACTCACTGGAGTAAGCTCAACTCTTGGTGGCCAGCCTCTTATGATCCAGGCTGCTACTGGAGACCATATTAAAGTCCAGGAACCGAGCTGCCACCAGGAAACACATTGAAATCCCCATGGATTATTAATGACAGCCTCAGGCATTCTGTTGTCGTAACAGAAATAGACTGAGAGTAGACAGGGCAGCAACAGGCGCCATTTTTGCGTCCATTCCGACCCCTGTGGCCACAATCTCTGGATAGAGGATCGCTCATGGTTTAGGTGACATGTTTCAACGCAGAGCTCCACCCACTCAGGATCGTGCTGGGAAAAAGTGCTTCACTGAGGTCTCTAGCATGCTCACTGAGTCTCTGTGATAGAATCACCCTCCTGGACAATGATAGATTAACCCCCACCCCTGCTGCCGGGGAGCCATTCTGTTCTCATACTCATATGAAATGGGTTTCCTGTTCAGCAGTGGCATTGTGTTACCGCGTGGTAGTGGATACAGAAATTCGCTGAGCCCACCCGTGAGTGCCCACGGGAAGGGTTTGGCCATGGGAAGCAAAGCCACGTACAGCAGCAGTTCAGTCTAATGAGGCCGAGCCAGATGCTACGCTGTCGTCATGCTAAGTGTGCACATCACAACCAGTAAAACTTCATCTGGGAATTACACACGATGGGCCCCTTCATGGCCTTCTTGTCACATGGCCATTTTATATCAATATTTGGGCCCACGTAAGAAAGCTTGGGTGTGGCTGAGGAAAGGTGTGCAGTCATCTCCCTTTCTCAGCGGTCAATGGCCTTTTCATGATGGACTCGCTTTTGTGAGCGAGCACTCAGGGCATGAGCACAGTTGTATTTTTATGGGGCCTTGATGCCATGGTGTCCTCTATCCTTCTAGGCATAGCACCCACACCTCTTGTTACCAGTACTGCAGTGTTCTTGCTTCCCCGTCCAGGGACATCCAAGAGAACATCAGCAAGCGGCAGTGAATCTACGCAGCTTCAGCCCTCTGGATGTCTCTGAGCTGATGCCCAGAAAGCGCAGGTTTCCACAGCCTGGGTAAATCCTCGGTAAAATGTTATTTTTAATATAAGGGTAAATTGTAAGTTGATATGTTGACTGTATTTTTTTTATCCTAGCTAGTTCCCAATAACAACGCAGAAAAAGCCAAGATTTATTTTAAAGCTTCACCACAATACCTGGGCAGTCTATCTTAATACCCTAAAATAATCTACCTATCTCCAAGCCATGATCCTAATAGTACTGCAATTAGGCCTTCCATGGTTTCTGCTGGACTCTATGGGCTCCTTCCTTTATCCTCCTCATGATCTCTCTCTCTCTCTCTCTCTCTCTCTCTCTCTCTCTCTCTCTCTCTCTCTCTCTCTCCTCTCCCTCTCCCCTCTCCCTCCCTCCCTCCTTCCTCTGGCTGACTGGAGCCCCACCCTCTTCTCTTTTCTGCCCAGCCATTGGTTGGCCAGCATTTATTGGCAAGGGAAAGAACAAATGGTAAGAATTGTTTACACAAACTCCAGACAGGTGATTCTTGGCATAAGCATTACTGTGCTGTGCCCGGATTGAAACGATATGAGGGCAGAGAAGTCAGCATTTGATTAACACAAGGGTAACCGTACACAATGCACAAAACATTATGCCTGTAGTCCCCCTCTTTGGCTCCTTTCTATCTGTACTCAGATCTATACTGTACTTGGCAGTAGTCTGTCTCTACTGGGTTCCTGAATTTCAATCAGAACTACCCTCAAGAATAACATTTGTGGAACAAGGAGAGAGGAGAAATGGTAGGGGTCAACTTTGAAAGAGCCAGAATGTGTCTTACTCTATAACTGGATCTGACTTGGGAATATAAGCTCTGTAGATCTGACAGGCTAATAAAAAGTCAGGAATAATATCCCGATAAAGCATTATGAGGCAAAGAACCTCCAAAGATGCCACTGAATTCTTGTTGTGTTCCGCCATCTGTGCTGGGCATGGGGTCTGGTCTTAAGAATTATTTATATCCCCTGTGAGACTCCATTGAAGGAAACTAAATTTCATTTGTGAGTGGTTATTAACTGGAGATAGTTTCTGGGTTAGGGAATGTAGGGTGGGGCTTATGTTCATTTTCCCTTTTAGTGCGGGGACTCCATATGGTTCAGGTCTGTACAGGCCCTGGGCATGGTGCCTCAGTCTCTATAATCCACATGTGAATCAGTCTTGCTGTGTTTAGCACGCCTTGATTCCATGGTGTCCTCTATCCTCTCTGGCTATCACAATCATCCTGCCTTCTGTTCTGTAGAGTGCCATGAACCCACAGGGAAAGGATTTGATGGAGACATCCAATTTGGGACTGAGCGCTTCAAGTTTCTTTCTTGCTGCACATTGTCCAGCTGTGGGTCTCCATGTTTGCTTCCATCTACGGCAGGAGGAAGCCTCACGGATGATGGTTAAGCAAGACAGTGACTTATGAGTATAGCATCATGTCATTAGAAGCCATTTTGTTGGTATGGCCCTTTAACAGAACAGTAGTAGTTGGTTTTTCCCTGGGCACCTGGCCTATCTAGCCTCAGGTTCTTGGCCATCCTAGCAGTGTCAGGGATGGGTTCCATCCCATAGAATGGACCTTAAATCCCATCAGATAGTGCTTGGTTACTCCCACAAGGCTAGTACCGTTATTTCCCTAGTGCATCTTATAGGCAGGTCACCATTGTAGATTGAAGGATCTGTAGCTTAGTTGGTATTTAACTTACTCTTCTGGTATTATGCAGGGTAATTTTGAGTACTGTGCACAATTGTCAGTAGGGGTCAAGGTAGGTACCAACTCAACCTCTCCATAGTCAATGAGTTGTGTAGGTATTGCCTTTAGCAATAGAGTGATACCATCAGTTTTTTGGAAATCAAGTAATAACCTTTGTAATGGCCTGGATTCTCATGAGGCCCCTTTGCCAATAACTTGATTGGATGTGACCCGTTCCTGATATTGAAGACTTCATATGATAATGTCTAGTTGGGGTTTCATCTCCCCATTATTTGGCAATTCTATTTACCTTCATATAGGTATATATTGTAGGAGACTTCTGCTGTATTAAGCCTCCATACAAACTCTCAAATGGCCTTAGTGGTAGTTGTCCCTCCTTCACCCCTGCTTTTCTTCCCTCTCCACATTTGATATGCCTCTTTCAGTCTCTTCACCTCATCCCTTCACAACTATCTATCCTATTTTCCCTTCCTAGGGAGATCCAATCCTCCCTCCCCCCAGGCCCTTACTCTATTCCTAACCTCTGCAGTGATATGGATTTTAGTCTGCTTATCAAAGACTTATCGGCTAATACTTATATTTAAGTGAATACACACCAGTATTTGTAGTTCCACCAGTCCTTCAGTTACCCCAGTCAGGATAAATTGTTTCTAGCCCCATCCATTTACCTGAAAATATTATGATTTCATTTTAACAGCTGAGTAATATTCCATAGTGTAGGTGTAGCACATTTTCTTTATCCATTCATCTGTTGATGGACATCTAGGCTGTTTCCAATTTCTGGCTATTATGAATAGAGCGGCAATAAGCATAATTGAGTACATGTCTCTGTGGTAGGATGTACAGTCCTTTGGGTATACACTCATCAGTGATACAGCTGTATCTATTCCAAGCTTTCTGGGGAACCACCACACTGATTTCCTTAGTGGCTATATGAGTTTGTAATTCCACCAACAATGGATAAGTGCTCCCTTCCCTCCACACCCTCACCAGCATGAGCTGTCACTTGTGTTATTGATCTTAGCCACTCTGACAGGCATAGGATGAAATCTCAAAGCAG
Source organism: Apodemus agrarius (assembly GCA_964023405.1). Taxonomy (NCBI): domain Eukaryota; kingdom Metazoa; phylum Chordata; class Mammalia; order Rodentia; family Muridae; genus Apodemus; species Apodemus agrarius. Next base: position 131,913,549 of record OZ030005.1, on the reverse strand, counting down.
TTTTGATTTGCACTTCCCCAATGACTAAGGATGTTGAGCATTTCTGCAAGTGCTCCTCCGTCATTTGTGTTTCCTCTTTTGAAAGTTCTCTGCTTAGATCTGTACCATTTTTAATTGGGTTATATGTTTTCTCGGTGTCAAGGTTTTTGGTTTTTGATTTCTTTATGTATTTTAGCAGGTTTTTGTGTATATGTTATCATTTCCAATTTTGTGTTTATATGGAATGTCTCTGTGGACATGTGTGTCTTTATATCTATGTGTTACTTGTGCTTTTTTTCTTTGTCTCTCTTTATTTCTGTTAGCATATTTTGTCATATTCTGGTCTTGTTTTTATTTTATCATCACAAAATCATCATTAGATATCTGTATTCTAATGAGAGAGACAAAGAAAAGATGTATATTTGAGTGGGTGGAGAAGTGGGGAGGATCTAGAACAACTTGGGGAAAGAAGAAACTGCTTGAAAAGTCGACTTTCAATTTTTAAAAAGTCATGTTGGTGTTGGGTGGGCTGAGCCCCCTGTTCAGTATTTGTACCCTTAGGTGATATTGGTATTGGTGACTCATGTGTATCATCCTCTGGCTGATATTTATCTTACTAAAACATCTTGATGTCATGTGATAGCAATGACTGAGATTGGATTACAAATGCACATACACAGAAGCTTGTTGGATTCACCTTCAAAGTGTGCCTGAAGCCACCTTGAGTTCAGACATCTGGGCCCCTCAACAGAAATAATGCTTATCTCTTTCTAGTTACCCAGTCTCTACCACCTTATTAAGGCTGCTCTGGGAAATCAGGAGGACTCTCACAAAGGAAAGTGTTGTCTTGTAAGAGAGAGATTATCTTTACTTCCAGAAATGATAGTAATTGAACTCATTATGTATGGGAACAGTATCACAGGGGAACTTACTAGAAATGTAAATTCCTAGACCACTAAGTCAAGAGCTTTTAGAATTTGTACAGCAGAGTATCTGAACACTTCCTGAGGACGCTGATCCCGGCTCAACTTTGAGAACCAATGGCTGGAGGAGACCAGGATGGCACTCTAGTTTGCCCTGTGTTCTGTATGGGAGGCCTGGGTGATGCACAGGCCCTGTGTCATGGGGCCCAGTGGGAGATGTGCAGTCAGAGTTCCTGCAAAGTTGTATCTTATGATGCTCCTTAGAAATGGGGAGTGCTGCAGTTTGAGTGTCCTATTCATCCTGTATAGCATCTTCTTATGTATACATACTGGCTCTAAGAGCCAAAGCATCATTGTGTTTCTTTTTCAGTGAAGATATCAATAATCCTATTAGCTCTAGTTGTGTCAGTTGGGGCTGGGGACCTCATAGTCAGCTGTTCTCTGCATTCTGACTGGCATATATCTTTGTAAAGGTCTTGAGCTTTATTTTAAACATTTTCCTTGAGTTACATTTACTACTGCAAAATGTAGTTTCCTTGATGAGGGGTGAGAGCTATAGCTATGCATTGTATAAGGATAAATATTTAGAATGCTGCTAGGAATTATGCTGGTTGAGGAAAGTGATGATACTAAGTTCTCCTCTAAGACCCATGACTTCACTAGTCTTTGGTAGTTGGCAACACAAACCTTTCATGCAAGGAGCATCTCAGAAAAATGAGGGAAATAAAAGATTATAAGAGCCAGAGAACCAGAAAGTCTTCTGAGAAGATGTGTTATTGATATGACAGGGAAGCCATAACCAAGAACTCTCAACAATATAGCTGTCTAAACAAGACCTGAACAATGCCAATACTAGTTTTCATGCTAGCATAGATGGGGAAATCTTATGGGGCCACTTCCCTAAATGAAGAGCTACAAGTAATTAACAACTACTGACACAGTCAGAGAACTAGACTTCCTCAGAGATGAGTCTCTTAATTGGTTATCTAATGCCAAAAGTTCAGCCTTAAAAACACACATACAAACAGTACTAAATGGAATATATGTATATACACATATGTATATACATATGCATATATATGCATTTGTATATGTATTTTATATATGCAATAATAATTAGAGAAAAAGATAGCATACATTTAATAGGAATGGGGAAGGAAAGAAAAGGGTAGGAGGGAGGAGGAGAGTAGGGAAAATTATGTAATTATGTACTTAAAATATCTTTTTAAAAGCTTGAAGAGTCTTAAAAAAATTCCAGTGGCTTTTCTTTGATATTAGAGGGCTTACTTTGACACTGTTCAGACACTCAGAAACTATAGGATACAACACAACTCTAGTTTTTTCTGGAAGTCCCCATCATCCCACCCCAACCCTCTGACTGATGCATATCTTACCTGGTAGTTTCTGTTTCCTTATGTCTAATGTACACAGTTACCAACCTGGTAAAAGCACTGCTGTCTTCCATGACTGCCAAGAGAAGAGAACCACGGAGGGTTGCTTAAGGCAGAGTGCAGGAGGGAAAGTGTTGCCCTGAGGCAAAACTGTGAAGGTGCATTAGTGGTCCTGCCAGGCTGAGGCAAGTCTTCCAGGATCAACAAATTGGTAGAGAGGAAAAATAATCTGTCAGGTCAATACCTACAAACAGTGTTCCAAGAGACATATTGATCTGCTCCAGTAAGGCAAACATGTTTGAAAGTGCGGCTTCAATTAGAGCTAACAATTGATTAAATTTATAATATCTAGAGCCATTCTCTCCAATCCCACCTGCTTTACTGGGAACAAAAGATAGTTAAACAAATATTGAATTTCTATTACCACCCCTGAATTTTCCAAGTTTTGGTGATGGATCTAATCTATAATCTCTTCAAGGATCTTTATCACTTTAGTTTAGTGTTCTAGTAAGCAAGCAGGCTACTTTCCGAGATCACCCACCTGATGCTTCTGAGGATATCAACTCTCATTACATAGGGACTCCATGTTGCCCAAGATAGCTATTCTACTATCAAACTCTGCAACTCAGAATAAAACTTTAAAGTAGATTTGCCAATTCCATATTTGACTACCACTGACCACAGTAGGTGTGGTCATCACTGGGTAGCAGAGGATGACTCTAAGATAACACAGATTTTACTCTAGAAAACCTTGAAGGAGCTGAGCATTTTCTCTTACCCAGAACATAGACACTTGGTAAACAACCACGGGTTCGTTTAGAAAAGAATAACATTACGACAGTCTTTCCACATCTTCCCACAGTTTCCTGGCATCTCCAGCCAAGGGCTTCTGGTTTACCTCTCAGACATGGGCTGGAAAGCTGAACTTCTCAATAGAGCAATTCACCTTGGTTCCTGCCATGGGTCTGGTTTTATTCTTGGTCTGTAGATATGCACCAAGCACAGTTGGAGTGGCTGAATCTCTACATCATCCCTAGGGATGTCATGGCCTGTTGGATGTTGCAACAATCCTCTTTGAGTTCAACTCTCTAGCTGACAGCTTGTTCCTCTTGCCAGCAAGTGAAGTAAAGGCCCCTTGCTGCTCTAGAGCCTGCCCCATTCAATGAGCTCAAGAAGAATGACTCAATCATCAACATCAAGGATATCCACATGAAACCTTGCAGTGATTCACCAACACACATAGTTCATGGAGCCCTTAGTGTAAACTATGTCAAAAGAGCACTGTCATCCTGGCTCCATAGAATGGAGGCCACCGGGGTTTATCATGTCAGCCACTTGAGTAAAACATCTGTCACAGTGCTCAGTCTAGACTTGGCATCCTCTCCATTCTCCAGTTTCCTTGTGTCATCCTCTTAAATAGAATTCATTTCTTCAGTATAAACTACTAGATACTCCTCCCTAGTTTCTGCCAGAGGCAAGTGGCTGGAAGATGGCCCCCATATCTGACTTCTCTCCAGGCCTAACTCTGTATCTTCCTCCTGCCACAAGCAGACATCTGACCCTAGTCACAAGTCGGGGGGCACCATATGGTTACTGAGGTGGGTTCTCATAAAATAGAGATGTGTTTGCAAGGTGACTGTCCTAGATTAGGCTAGCAAGGAGTATTTTATCAAACGTGCTATTCTCAGATGTGGAGACAGGACAGATAGGCACTTTTCAGTGGTAAATGACTTGGGTTATTTGTGGGAAAAAAAAGAGTTCTCAGTCCCTTGTTTATTCCTGTGTCACATTCCACAGTCCTCATCATTGTCCACCTCTTATAAAAGCACCCTGAGGGACCAAATTCAAACTAGATATTGATTAGTTATTTTTCTCTCTGTGACAGACACCTGGAGACATCTTAGGAGAGGAGATATTTATTTTGTCTCCTACTTTCAGAGAACTCTAGTCCACTATATTGTAATGGATCTGCTGCAGCAACATCCATGGTGGCGGGAATGTGCTAGAGACTCACACAGAGGCAGAACACAAAGCGGTTGGCACCAGTGCTGGATTTACCCTAAACAGTCTAAGACCCACCTCCTGCCAGCCAGTTCTCGCCCGCTAAAAACTTTCATAGTGTTCCAAAGCAGAACCACTAGCTAGACATAAAGCACCCAAAATAGTCTGTGAGGGTTCTTATTCCAACAGCCTACATGGCTCAGTACGGGCCCAACTGAGAAAGGCTGAATTTGCAACTGTGGGGATCTGTAGGAGTGCTCAGGAAATCCCTGCTTTCTCTGACCATGGGTTGGCCCTAGGCTTTAAAAGCTTGGGTCTGTCCAAGTCTCTAATAGCTCTGTAGAGTTCCCAGGTGCATGTTCCTGTCCACAATCCCCACAGCTATCATTAAAACACTTGAAATTTTGGTGACTATTTTATAGACATCAAGTCTGGGTGGCAATTTGACTGCTGATGCTATCAGCCTGAGCTTTGGAGCTAGTATGCTCATTCAAGTCTTCCAGATGCACATCACTGTCATCCAGTCTGAAAGCACAGGCAAAAGAAGTCTTTATATACCATAGGAAAGTGTCCTTTCCTGTGCCCATTCCTGGGACTAACATTACTGTCAATCAAGCTTTAAGAAATAGGGGGATTAGCACAAGACTTTTTCCCTATGGGATAGAAAATGGAAGACACCAAAAGCCTAGGATATCATTGAATAATTCCTACTTTGGATGGAAAAGAACAAAGACCCTGAATGTCTAGTAGACAGATCCTCTGGACCTGGGAAAAAACAGGATCAGAGACTCCTGTCTGAGAACACTCAGCTTAAGCAGCTGGGCATGCTCTGGGCCTCTGTGCGGAGTGGGAGGAATACAGAAATTTAGCTCAAGGACTTCAAGGTTCATGACTCACACGTGCACTTAACAGGACAAGGCATGAACTAGACCTGGATGTGGTTGGTGTTGTGACTGGTGAGGTGGCAGAGCACAGTCCTAGGAGGAGGTCAAAAGTCCATTTTTCATACTGCTGAATATATATATATATATATATATATATATATATATATATATATGTGTGTGTGTGTGTGTGTGTGTGTGTGTGTGTGTGTGTATAATATATACACATGTATAATATATAGACATGTATATTAGAGGACAAAGTCTTTGGACACTGTAGATGATTAAACAGAAGAGCAGAGAACTAGACCTGTATATTAAAGCAAGCAAGACCCGGGTATGTTCGGGGGATTGAGTCCCATCACAAAAATTGCTTCAGTGGGCTACAGAGACAGGAGCTAGGTTTAAGTCAGGAATGCTACTGGTGGCATCAAGATGATAGGACCCAGGCAGGCTAAGTTTAACACTCAACAGTTCTCAGAACTGTAGTGGGGAGAAAAGTTAAGGTGACCTAATGGGCTCAATGTGACTTTCAAATGGAAGGTAGTCCCCATGTACCCACAAACTCTGATGTTATCAATGGAGTGCCCCACCAAGGACATGCTGACCCTGTTGGTCTGTGTCTTTGTGCACCCTGGCTACTCAGCAGCACTGGGCTCAGTTATAAAAGAGTTCAGAGTGAAGGTCTCTTGGAGGTATGTTACCACACTAACTCATTCTTGGCGACTCTGGCTGGAAGGCCAAAGATGTGCTGAGCACTTAATTCTGCCTGGTGAATTTTACTTTTAAAAAACTCCAAACTGGAATTAAGAGTCAAGGTGGCTCCTAATAGTGGTGCATGCTGAACAAAATCTATTCTTGACACTAAAGTGTCCCACCACACAGAATAACTACCTTAGCTTGTCTGTCCTATCTTCCAATGCAGAAGTATGCCACCTCTATCTCTTTTAATATCACCTATCAGTCCCAAGAGCTCCACATCTGCCAGGCTACCTGCTGGAAAATGTGTTTGTTGGGAAAGAATGTTATTTTCCTTACCTACTGTTCTTAGAAGTACCATTATGTTACTAGGCCGTTAGCTCTAAGAGTACACTGCACCTTCCTCTACATGATGTCAATGCTAATTAAAATCTGATTAGCATGTCATTGGTATAATCCGTGCATACCACGCCTCTTCAGTAATGAGAGGGTTCTCTTCTAAGAAACGTGATGGAATTGTTGCCACATCACAGTGGTTTCTTTCCTGGACAAAGACTAAATCCTAAGTGTACACTTACTCTAATTTAATTTTGTATCAGTTTGAACTTGCAAGTCACATGTGTCCCAACAGAACTGTTAACTTCTTTTTCACATTAGCTTTCTAGCATCCCTCTAGGTAGGTGTGTGAGGAGGGTACACAGTTGGTTAAACAGCACATGTTCTTGGAGTTGAATCCATTTCCAATGATCCATTTCACTGCTGTGTTTATCGCAGCATGTCAACAATGCTGGGAGCAAAGAGGAAATATGGAAATTCTATCCATCAAGGAGGTCCAGGTGATGTCGCCAGGTGAGGTCACCAGGTCCTCTGGGGTTGAGATGGTTTTACAGAAGCACCAGTGGAGTTGAGGTTCTGTGAGTATTGATACTCTCTTTCTAAAGGCGGAGGCACCAGGTCTCAGGCAGAGTGAACTACATATAGAAAAAAACATGTGTTATAAAGGTATGTTCTGGAGGCAGATGGCTGTACTACTCAGGGATATTCAGGAGGAAGTCATGGGTTGAAAACAGCACCCTATGTTGTAGAAATAGGAGATAAAACCAGGAGGAGATGGAGCCAGACATAAAGTGTTCATCCATCTCCTGTAGAAGAAGTTCCCATCCCATGGCAACTTGCAAATGAGATATTTCTACAAGAAATCCAGAGTGAAGCAGGACCATCAGATTGTATCTGAGGAGGCTGGAGGCAGGGAGGCCATCTGGAAGCCATGGCAGTGAAAATCCAGGTGTTAGATGATGCTCTGAGGTACACTCTGAATCTTCCTGTAATTTGGTGAGTTCGCTGTGCCACCCCCAGACAGGAATTTCAAGGGGGAAATGCTGCATAAGAACAGCACTTCTGCTTTTCATCCCCATGCCCATTACCATGTCACCCAAGAGGATAAACTGCTAGCTCAAGCTCATCCCAGAGAAACTGAATTGGATCTTGTCTTGGGCTATAGATGGACGATCACCTCAAGTCCAAAGGTGCAGCAAGGTGGGTAGGAGTGGAGGTGGCAAGGAGGAGAATGCCTGAGGGTCTGTCTTCCTGGGTCCATTACCATGGTGAGGAAATTAATCCTGTGAAGCCAGGCAAAGCCTGCTTGCCAGGAAATGTGGTCAAAGTCTGGAGATTTTGTGTTAGGGTGGGCCTATGACATCACTGAACTACGAGTAGACCGAGCAGGATGAGAGACAAGGATCTACTGGGTGTAGAGAAGGGAAACCTTATGGGCAGGGTGATACTGCACAACACCCACTCCAGAACAACAGAGAGATGTTTTCTATCAAACCCTGTAAAAGCATATGGTCACATTCAAAAGCCCTTCGTTGTATAAAAAGAAACATGCTCTAGAACTCAAGTGTTGTCAAACATGTGGCTACTGGACAGTGCATGTTTCACAGTACCTTTCCCATGGCCTCAGACTAAACAGAGCTGGAGTGGTATAAATCCATGGCCTGAGACTGGCACTCCTGGTTTACTTCTAGATGGATGGGAAGGTCACACTTCTGTGTCCTGTATCACAGGAAAAAATGCCACATTTTAAAGTTCCTCACTGGGGCTGGAGGGATCACTCCAGCAGTTAAAATTCCTGCTCTTCCAGTGGACCCAAGTTCAGTTCTCAATGTCTATATCAGGTGGCTCTCAGCCACATGAAACACAAACTCCAGGGGATCAGACATCTCTTGCTTCATTGGATGCATGCATGAGCATTTGTATGCACACACACACACACACACACACACACACACATACCTACATATAATCAAGATATAAAAATATGTATTTGTTAATTTTTTTCCTGAACTACTATTTCAGACAGTGTGGATGTAGCCACTGAGAACTGACACTGGGAGGGAGAAACCCAGGTCTGGACACAGAGATGCCCATCAAACGGGACTACTTTTCTCCCCCTGCTCTGACACAGTTTCCTGTTCATTTCAGCAGCCCACATTAGCTAAATGCAGCATTTGGAACACTATAATACTGTGCTTCTATTGCTATCATCAGACACAAATTTATGATCATATCCACAGAGATTCTCGTGAACTCTGTCCCAGTAACTGAGACAAATGTCTCCTTTGTGCATGGCGTAGGCTCTTTGTGTTTCTTCTTTCTGCAGTAAGGAGGCATCCGGTGCATTCTTCCCTCTGGTTGAGTGACTAAGCTAAGCTTCATGGAGGAGATTTGCATTCCTGATAGCTTCATCTCCTCCCCACCGGAAACCCAAGAGTCAGCCTCGGTTAAGCTTGCGGAGCTCTTCATCACACACCCACAAAGGCCCTGGCTGTACTCTGAGGGGCTGGGATGAAGGATTCTCCCCACTCCTCATGGGTTTCAGTGCTGACAAGGAGCCTCACAGTTGTTACCCATGATTTTGCTAATGCTGACATTTCTAGCGCATGGCAGGATGGAAAGGTCATCAGCTGGCTAATTTTAAAATAGCGCTTTGATCACTCATCTTCCTGGAGGGAAGCGCTACGGGTCTGGTGGAATTGACATGTACTTATTACCACGTTTGGGTTCTTGAAGCCAAGCTGGGTAATTTGAAGACCTGTCATGAGCAAGCTCTCGAAGGTCATCAATCAGGAGGATAATTCTAGCTGATCAGCGAACACATGTGGCGGAGGAGTCTGCGGATTCTGTGCTGCTCGGGAAACACTAGTGTGTTTTCCTGCAGTGGTACAGGGGATGACAGCAACCATCCACTCATCACAGGGACTTAGCAGATGTTGGCTGGGGTGGGGGTGGGGAATGCCATTCAGGGAGCACCAGCTTCTCTTGGTCTACAGTGTTTCCAAATGGGGGTGGGGAGAAGCAGCTACCCTGAGTGAGTACTCAGGAAGCCATCAAAGTATTCGAATAAGAATCTTCTTTGTTCGAAAGCACCCAGAAAAGGCAATGTGCCTCATTTCTTTTCTCTCTGTAATAATCCTTTTCAATATAAAACAGCAACTCATTGGGTCAGCTATTAATATCACACGAGACATTTTTTCAGCATTACAGAAGTTAGGGGGCAAAAGAGTGAAGTCAACCTGTACAAAATCTTCATCATACCTGCCAGTGTGCCCAGGAACTTCATTTAATTAGATCTAAGCTGTGCAGGAACCTTTTTGCTGTGCTCCAAGTACAAGGAAACTGAGGCCCAGGGGTGTTTGACAATGGACCGACCCTAGGTCTCACACTTAGACTTGAACCCAAGACTGCCACCCACCATCTTTAGGACTTGGGTAGACATCCTGTGCCAGGGCATGAAAATTGTGAGCAATAGGAAAATGTATGAACACCAGAAATACACCTTCAGAGTCTATGTTTGACTGAAGCCCTTTCCTAAGAAGGTCAAAGAACAGCTCTGGCTGTAGAGCAGCTTGCTGTCTATCCTACTGCCAGGCTCATATGTGGAACAGGGAAGAACTAGGCCTGGGGATGGCTAAATAGTTATAATTAATGGTTATGCATTTGTCCTCGAGCAATGCTTGACTGTCTGATTGCTAAAGCAAGTATAGTCTCTGGAGTCTGTAGATGAATATCACAGGGCTGGGTAAGATCAAGTCAGTGGTTCCCGCTACCCCTTTCTAACCTGCCCAATGGGGCATGTGGTAGCTACAGATTGCCTGACTTTGTTGGTGGCCCACTCACCAATCTTAGACCTATACCCTGACCAGTACTGTGCTTCAAACCTTGCTTCCTTCAAGGAGCCACAATAAGAATATTTGTTCTAGCATAGGTATCTCCACTTGATTCCTGGGTCTAGTCTTCCACCAACCTGAGTTCCCAGGGAGTGCCTTCCCACCTCAGGTTTTCTAAGACATGATTTCCAAAACCCATGCTCCCTCCCCCATGGGCATTAGTGTCCACCTTAGCCTGGTGGGCTACAGCATCCCTGATCCTTGAACCTTTAATCCTATTGTATTTGTTAGTTAGCCCTCATTCTGTATCTTTAAGCCACTTGCCTGAATACCAGGCTCTGGTTTTCTAGGGCCATTTACAAGGAGCTACTGTGAAAGGCCACCAGGTTACCTCATCATAGCAATTGTTGGTAACCTCTTTGGTCGATATCCCTCTATCTTCTTTGTATAAATAGAGGTCTGTTTCCACCCTGCTTGGGAGACTGCTACCTTTTCTATCACATAATTACAGTCTTGTGATGGTTTCTTTGTCTCAGCAGGGATCTTCCCATATCTGTGCAAGCCCTCTAATTTCCATTCAGTGATGAGGAGAAACAACATTTTATCTCACCCAATCCTTCATGAACTGGGGCTGGCTGTTGTTTCTTCTGAGTCTGATTACCCCTGGGAATGACATAACTGCATTCACATCTTTCTTGACAGATGACAAAGTGCAAGTCTCTGTAATTAAGGTTCAGGGCTTGAGTACTAGGATTTGGGATTACCTGTCATGGGAGCTTTCAAGTGCTCAAGACTCTCCCCCATCGCCAAGGTGACAAGGTGTAATGGTCAGGGAAACCTTGAGCATACTGCAGTAACAACCGGCCCAGAGGGGTCCGATTTGAAGCACCAGTTTATTTTTTACATATTCTGCATGTTCATAGTGAGTTAGCATATGATTTGTGTCCTTATTGCTAGTGAGGTGCCCAGTCCACCATCAGGAGGACATAGGAGACCAGGACTATTCTGACAACCTCTCTGTGATGAGAACAACTATTTCTTTCCACAGACTATTGGCCACAACGGCCAGTAACCCAAAGCCATCCATCTACTGAAGAACAGCAACTCCCTGCCACCCAACAGGGCGTGGCCCAACAGCAAGTCTGCCATGGATGACAGACCTAATCTTCATTTGGGGAAACTGAGCCACAGGGAGATGACTAGACTAGTCCAGGACAAATTCACTAGCAAAACATGGACAAGGTACACTGGAAGCTGTCAAAATACCTTTCCCAGGATCTTTATCTCTTGCTTTCTGAGGATGCTGCTTGTACAGACCACAAGCTGACTGTTTCCTAAACCCATGTCCAAAGCCTATCATTCTGAACTTGTGATGACCTGGAGAAGACACTGGGGCAACACTTGGTGCTGCTAGAGAAGCAGCGTTCTGATGAGGAGAGGTCACACAGAGCAGGCTCAGTCTGACTTGGAGAAAAGGAAGATGGAAAAGAAACCATCTGTGGCCCACCATGATAGAGGTTTACTATGATATCTGCACAAGTGGAGGAGAGGGCCCAGTTTAGGGACTAGCTGTGTGTGCAAACGTGTCTCCAGAGGAGAAGAGTAGGATCTGTAGCAGTTCAGGCTATCCTGCCTCACCAAGGTCTCTCATCCAACTTGCTGAGGGTCTGGGAACCAATGGAAGGGAGAATTTGACTGATCATCCCCCATCAGCTTGAGCCGGGTCAGCCCCTGTGCTCTGCTTTAAGACTGAACTTCACATCATTCGTTCTGTTTCTCAGACTGCAGAGCACAGCAGGTCATCCTGGAGCCTAGGACCGCTCAGCTTCCATAGCCATCCCAAACAGGTCAGTTGGTTCTGTGTGACAAATCTCCGCGTTCCTCTATAAAAGAGAAGCAGACAGATCTGTGGATGTTCCTCTACTCAAGATGACACATGCCTTGACTTAGGACAGGATTACATAAGAAAAATGTCTCAAAAACTGAAAATGCTATAAGTAAAAATTGTATTAAAAGCATTTACTCTGTGGGAAAGAGAAGCCTGTAGTCAACACCAGAGGCAGTGTGTGTGGCTGCTGTGGAAAGCAGTATGGAGCTTCCTCCAAACCAAAACCAAAAACACAAACAAAAAGAACTAACATGTGACCCCACTGTACCTCACTGGGGTACACACTAACTCAATATGCTAAGAAGACACCTGTATATTCATGCAGCAGCCACACTGCTGACAATAGCTAGGAAGAACCAGCCTAGATGTCCATCAATATCTGTGGGGATGCAGATTGGTACATATATGCGTGTAGAAAACAAAGCCATGACGTTTGCAGGAAACCGGATGCAACAAGTAAGCAAAATGAGCCTGGCCCAGAAAGACAAGCATCACATTTCCTTGTATATGCAGCTCCTAAGTTAACTGGGTGTGTATGCCCTCCGGTGCCTGTGTCTTATAGCCCATGAAACTACCAAGAGGACCACAAGCATGGAGGAAGAGATCTTAAAGGATATGATGGAGGTAGAGTAACAGAGTGCATGCAATAGAAAATCAGAAGCAGGGCAGCAACTGGAGAATGAGAGGGAATCCCTGGAGGGAGTAGGTAGGCATGAGGGGAGGGCAGTAGGGAAAGGAAAACTGGAAATGGGTCATAATGACACATGTACATGAAGAGAGCAGGATGGAACTAATTACTGTGAATGAGGTCTTACAAATTAATTAAAAACATGAGAGAGTACTTTAGCACACATTGCTAGCTTAGGAAAAGATCAACTCTGCGAAGTTCAAGTGCAGTTTCCACCCAATTCATACGCGTTCACACCATCAAGAAGACAGTTGTTCCCCCTTGGGGTTCTCCTACTGTCAGTTTCCATAATCCCCAGGGTCTGAGGATCACAACCAGAGACAAACCCGGTTGTGCCTCGCTGAGCCCTCCACCCCAGGCACTAACATGATCGATGTGGATTCTGAGAACTCCTTCCAATACACAGGCATGCGTGTGACTTAGTCCTGACTGATGAGGCTAGGGCTGACCTTCGTGACCCTGAATGGTTGCATTCTGAAGTAAAGGGGATTAGCCATATTTACTGACTCGGGTTTGAAGAAGCTGAATAATTATTCTTCCTGTGCAGCCCCATAAATGCACACAGGGCTGCGAGCAGATTTTGTGTGTAGAGAACATTTGTTCACAGCTGTTTATCTTCAGTCCACAAAGCCTTGGGTTCTGAGCTTTGAAAACAATGGTGGGAAGAAATGCAATTCTCTGATTTTATTCCCATTGGGATTTTAATTTACAACTCATTCTGGGTAACATTACTAGACCCTCAAAGCAAGACCAGACTTTTCTTACAAAAATGGGGCTTTGCCTTTAATCCCAGCACTTGGGAGGCAGAGGCAGGCGAATTTCTGAGTTCGAGGCCAGCCTGGTGAGTTCCAGGACAGCTAGGCTACACAGAGAAACCCTGTCTCGAAAAAAGAACAACAAAACAACAACAAAAAATGGGGCTTTAAATTTTTTGGTTTTACTTACGTGTAGTATCTGTCTGCGTGTATACCATGTGAGGAGACCAGAAGAGGGTGGGAGAGCCCCTAGAGCTGGAGTTAGCCGCAGCTGAGAGCTGGCCAATATGGGTGCTGGGAATTAAGCTCATATCCCCTAGAAAATACAGAAACACTCTTAATCACCGAGCCTTCTGTCAGCTCTGACCCTCTGACCATGTGCTCTTACGTTTGTCTAGAGATTCTTCACAGTAGAGCACGAGCCACCTTGCATCCACCAGCAGTGCTAAGCGTTGTCCCCACTTCTGCAAACGCCATGTGTCAGTGTACCTGCTTGCATCCAGAGAGTGCATGCTTCCTGTCCTCCATGTAACTGAGAAATATCGGCTGCTACTCAAGACAAAGACAGAATACTAAGTGGACTCTCAACTTGATAAACTTGAAATACTTCAGGGATACCTTGTTCCTGGTCACAGAAAGCTCTATCATGAACCACCTATAAGCAGACTATGGGTGATGCTTATAGCGCAGACCAACCCCCACTGCTAGAATCTAGCATAAGCATTGCACAGATACATGGAGCAGATTGCAGGGAACTCTCCTTCTGGGCACGCCTTCACTCCCACACTACCATTTGCATAGAAAGGGTTCAGTTGTTCAGATGGACAGTTGTCGACAGTTTTAATAGTGAAGGCTCAAGCAATACCAGCCTGGGGGTCACATGTGACTCCTGCGGCCTCATCTGAACCTTTTCCTCACGAACATATTAGGTCCAGTTATTTGCTTGTCACTTGTGGTGCCAGGTGAAAGAAACAATGTGCTCCCTCTTGCACATCCCTGTCTGCCTCCCTCTCTCCCTTCCTCCTTCCCTCCCTCCCTCCCTTCCTCCCTTCCTTCCTCCCTCCCTCCCTCCCTCCCTCCCTTCCTCCATCCTTCCTTCTTTCATTGCGTGATGAGCAAAACCAGAATGTCAAGAGCTTGGACCTCCTGGAGGAAACTGGCCAACTCCCTTCACCTAAGAGTTCCAGATGCTTCACAGTTCCTGCTCCTGAGCTCTGAGCAGTGGGAAAAATCCCAGCCCCTCCTGCTCTCTATGTCTCTGTCTCTGTGTCTCTGTCTCTGTGTCTCTGTCTCTGTGTCTGTTTGTCTGTCTCTCTCTCTTTCTCTCTCTCTCTCCTGTTCAGTTCCTTGTCCTATGTGACTCAACCTTAGCCTCACTCATCTTCCCACAGGTCAGATGCATAATAGCTTTTTACTTCTAAACATAGCCGCCTTTACCCAGGGACACCAGGGGACCCTGTCCAGCAGCTCCAGAGGCACATTGTCTTCAGGAAGACTCACCTGTTTAGAGTTGGTTTTCTTTGTCCCTAGGTTTCTCCATCCCTTTTCCTTGAAAAACATTTTTAGACTAACTTGAGGGAGCCCTCAAGCCTCCCTAGCCAGCTTCCCAGCTCCAATGCACCAGCCGATGACAGGAGCCAGGAGAGGGATTCTGCAGCTCTGCCTCCTGCTCCACCTCATCTCTGTGTGGCACTTCTGTTCTCGACTCCTACTGCTTGTCTTTCATAAGTTTCCCTGGGGATTATCTTTCCTTGTTTTGAAGACCCTGTAAGCTTAGGATTTATATCTGAGTCTGATGGGCATCTACCTTAGGGTGGACAGTGCCAGCAAAAGCACAGCTATGAGGACAGGTAGCAGTAAGAGAGGACCCTCTACTTTAGGGAGAGAATGATGTCACCTTTAAACAATGAAGAAAGTCTGGACTTTACTAGGAAAGAACAGAAGTTTTCTTTGTGCCATCTGAAAGCTTCTGTATAAAGAGATGTGTGTAGGAACACAGATCCTACCCCCAGGCCAGAGTGGGCTAGCGCCATGACACTGTCACCACTGTGGGCCATTATTGGTCCTGTCAGAGGTGTGAGTTGAACTTTGCCAGGCTCTGTTGAGTCAACTGAAAGAATTGCTGGTTGGAGATCCAGGGTTATGAGGCCAAGGCTGGCTCCCGTACTTTCTACTCATTTACTTCTAGTTGGCAGTTCCTACTGATACATCCCTAGATACACCCCTTTACCATTCAGGAGGACACCATCTTGTAGATGAATAGTTTGAGTTTGACAACACTGCAGTATCACTTTCTACGCAGCCCCTCCTCCAGGTCCAGGACCAGTACTAGCCAAGCAGTAATCTCATACCTGAGGTCCAGCTCTGTGGGAACTCACCTTCCAAGTTCAAAGTGTCAGGGATGTCACTCCAGCATCTTCTTATATCTTCTTGTGACATCAATGCTTGTCTGTCACTAGTGGCATAGCTTCTGCCACATTGCTGTGTCTCCTACACCGCCTCCAGCTATAGTGCCACGACTGTTTAGCTGTATTTCCCATGAGCCCAGTGATTTGTGCATCTCTTGTGTTTGCAGGTAAAAACTTTAACACAGGCAGGAAGCCTGTATACCTCACCTTTGTTTAGTGGAGTATGAGCCCGGGATCCTGAAAAATAAGAACACTCCTGCCCTGTGCTCTATCTGTGAAGCTGGAACACAATATGCAAACTTCTAAAGATAGAGACAGTTAAATGATACCAATACTAATGACACTTCCTAATGACAACCTCCATCAATATTATCACTAATATACATTTTTCCTCCTATGGACAGATGGATTAGAAATGATGGGCATGAGCATGGAATCTGTTTTAATAGAATTAAACACGTCTCTGTGTTATGCATGTTTTAAGCTTAACTTCACTCAAATCAAGCAGGAAAGTGATGAGATCTAGGATACCTAGGTAGGCATCTGCATTCTCCATTATTTGCTTCACAATGGAGCCTTCTGAGGTTTAAAGTCAGAGACCTGATAATGCCAAGTCTCCTTGCCCGTGTTAAAGGTTAACTCAGAGATGGGACACTCAAACGTCGGGAAGGGGAGATTTAGAGGCATGACATTTTGCTCACTCATTTCCTGATGACTGTTGGTGTAGGCTTTCTGATTGTTACTGCCAGAGTTGACAAAAACACAAGCTCATGGCCTGAGACGCTCTCATGGCTTCTTATCCTTCTTTTCAGTGCTGTAGGCAGAAAGATTGGCGCGCACCGTGAGGTTTCCATCCCACAGATCTCTCATGCTGGGGAGCTCCATTTTTATTCATCTCTTGCCTTCCAAAATCCAGCAGTAAGATAAATATTTCAGGAGATGTGGAGGTGTTCTGGGTTCTTTCATGCCCTTTAACAATTTCTGCCACGTGTACGTTCAGAAATGCTTTGGGGATCTCTTCCCGCTGTCTGCTTTGGTAGCAGAAAAGTGACCAGCAAGTTGAAACAATCTGAGGTGTCTGTGATCATCCTCTCTGTACATTTCTTTTCAGTGGAAGACTCTATGATTCAGATGGCGAAGGCTGAAGGCTGGTCTTGAGGGACCTAGCCTCTGGCACAGCTACCTGCAGGAGAACACCCCATTCTGGTGAGAGATCCCCCTCAGTGAGGGCATCCATTGGAGCAGAGGATGTGTGTTCTGGAAGCTCTGTTGTGGGCTTGTAACTCCTCTTGAGTGAAAAGAGCTAAGTCCTAAACTGAGGCACCTCATCTCCTTTCCATAGACCCAGGGTCACATCTGGGACAAGACTCCCTGAATATTCCCAGCTTTAGAGTTTTCTGAGGACATATCAGCCTTCTGTAAACTTTACATATTATTTATTTAATTTTGAGTGTTAGTTGAAGGTGGGCGTTTTACATATGCCCTGGCAGTGTGTAGAGGTCAGAGGAAGACTTTAGAGAGTACGTTGTCACCTCTACCCTGTGAGTCCCAGGAATCAAACTCATCCCGTCTGCTTGGCAGCAAGCACCTTTGCTTACTGAGCCATCACACCCATCTATCTTTACCGTTTAGTAAAAGCAATCTTGAGCTGGGATTTTGTACGATAAGGTACACCTCACCTCAGTGACTAGCACTGACAAAGCAACCATCCGTGCAACTACCTTGTCCATCAAGACGAGCAGCATGTCTGCTGCCCGCGGATATTCCTCAACCCTCTCTGCACCCACCTTCCTCAGCCACCACCTCAGCCTGAAGCAGACTGTTTTCTGTTTTTTTGTGACCACACATCAGTCTCTCCTACCCTACCATTTCATTTTTATAGAGTCCTACTCTGTCAGTGCTTTGTATTTAGTTTCAGGGCCCAGTCGGGGAGAGGGGAGTCTACCTTCTAGCTGCTTCTGGTCCATTGCTTATCACTGATGCTCCAAAGCAAGTATCACTCTGTAAATGTTCTGAAATATGCTCTTATCTTTCTCTATGATGTCAACGATGCTTCTAGCTTCCTTCCCTTGACCTGGGAATGTTCAGGCCAGAAACTTGTCCTTCAATACCATTCAGATGTCCTTGTAGCATTTCTAGCTATCTTTGAATGTACTGGATTGGATGTTAGTTTCAAATCTTTCTTCACATCTTTAGAAAAGAAAAAGAGACCATGTTGCCCTTTGGCAAACATACAAAAAGCACCGCAAACTTCAAATTACATAAAACATCCACATAAAGTTAAGGATAGGATGCTAGTTTGTGGGGAGGAGCATATCTCAGTCAATAAAGTGTCTGCCACAGAAGCAAGAGGACCTGAGCTTATGTCCACAGCACCCATATAGCTGAGCATGGTAGTAAGCTCCTGTAATCCTAGCAACGGGGGTAAAGGAGATCGAGAGACCCTGTGGGGTCTCTAGCCATCAGTCTAGCTGGGTAGTGAGCTTTGGGTTTGGTGAGGGACCTGTCCAGAAAGACATAATGGAAAGCAATAAATGAAGACATCCAACAGCCACCTCTGGTCTCTACATGTACATGTACCCAGGACCCTTGAACCCACCTTCATACACACACAGAGCATCAAACATATACCACAGGCACACCATTTTTTTTTTAAAGATAAAAGCAATAATGACTATTGTAGTAGATGGAGTTTTTGCTTGGCTCTGTTTTGTGCTTTTGGAGTGGAAGTGGAAATCAAGTAGAATTTGGACAAAGGCATAGAAGAAGGAAGGAAACAAGAAGCCCAGGATGGTCCTAATGTTAGTCACCGAAAGCTCATCTTGGATATCTCATCTTTTAGAAACTGCAAGCTCATCTTGGATATGACCATTCCCAGCTGATCTTCTCAGATCCCTAGAGACCTTCAAGTCCAGAGTGAGACTAGGACACTGCTGTAGGGCACGAGGTGCAGGGCAAGGGCGAGGCACTCACGGAGACAGGGTGTGGTGCTTCAACTCCATTGTCAGCTTTTCGTGGTTTAAACTCATCTAAGAGCCACACCCCTGAGCAAGTCTGTGAGAATCTATTCAGAGAGATTCCCCTGAGAGGAAAACCTACCCAGGGTATGGGTGCTATTAATCTCATAGGTGGAGTCTTAGATTGAATAAAAATCAATCTTGCAAGCTTCCAACTGAGTGCCAGCATTTCTCTGTATCTCTGTCTCTTTCTGTTGCTCTCTGTGTCTCTGTCTCTCTGTCTTTCTGTGTGTGTGTCTTCTAACTACAGACACAATGTGGTTAGCTGCCTCATACCCCCACTGCTATGTCTACCCACCATGATGAACTGTATCTCTTAAAACCATGAGCCACCCTCTTCCTTCCTTCTTATGGTTGCTTTGTGACAGGCATTTTATCATAACATTGAGAAAAGTAAGTAATATAGATGAAGAAGAGGCAAAGAGACATAAATGTAAAATTTAGTCCTTAACAAAAATGAATTGCAAATACTGAAAGACACACAGTCCTTCCAATCCTCTGCCCACCCCCACAAACACATCAGCAACTATGCTTTGCTATGGTGATAGACGTCTTTCTTAACCCAGAAGTTCATAACACCCTCCAAGTGACCTCAGCACAAGTAATAGGAAAAGTCTTCATCTCCACAAAGCAAATGTGAGAATAAGCAGAAAATCTAAATCAAAGCACTCTGCTGGTGAATCCACCCACAAGAAGGAAACAGAAATAGAACAAAATAACAATTCTCCAAGGAGAATTAATACCTTCATACAAGCACTTCAGGGTATCAGAAATTTCAAAAATTAAAGTAAAGAATAAACAAAATGGAAAAGAGGCAAAAAGCTGAATGAGAACCTTTTTGAACTCAGACAAAAAGAAGTATAAAGTACTATCATATCAGAAATAGAGACAAACTCACAAGCTGCCTTCGGGAATATATTTGAATAGAGATTTAGTAAATATTGTACAAAGAAAAGATAGAAAAATAACTAGAAGTAAAAGGACAGAGAAGACATAAATGGGGTCAGGGAACAGTGGTTAAAGTCCCTTGCAAGCACAAAAGTGAAGTTCAAGGCATGTCATTGGCTTCTTCCAATGAAAGCAAGTGACAAAGCCTACCTCATAGCATTTTCCAGAAGTTAAAGATGGCTCTGGTCATTGGCAAGGACCTACTGACCACTGGTAAACTAATGAATCTTAAGGTCTTATTCCAGCAAACAAGCAGACTTCAGCCATCAAATACAAATGTCCCTACGGCCACAAAGCAAACATCACAATTAGCTGCAGGGCTGAGGAGCATCAGTTCCATCACATAGACAATAGGCAAAGCTGAATCTAATGTTAGATGAGGGCAGGGTAGAACATGAATGGCCAGCCTCACTGTCATCTCAGCCGGATGTAGAGCTGCGTAGGAAGGGCAAACCCTGTAGGTATGTATGTAATCATGAGAGTGTTTAACCAAGGAGGGGCGACTCCCTGCCGGTGTGGATGCCACTCCCTACCCATGGACTGGGGTAGAATATAAAGAAAGGAAAGCAAGCTAAGGACTCCACCCATCCAAGTAGATTATAGTACTTTATACGTTTTTTTTCCCCACCTGCAGAGGCAACATCCCAGCTGCTCCAAGCTCCTGCCACCGTGACATTCCTGCCGTGACAGATAGTCCTCTCAAATCATGAGCCAAAATAAATCCTTCTTCAAATTGCTTTTGTCAGGTATATTGTCACAGCAATGAGAAAAGCAACGAATCCACCCAGGTTGTCATTGCTAGCTAAAGTCATCTAATGTCGTGCCTGAAGAAGAACTTTTCATCTATTTACTTTCTGCAGGGTTGGAGACCAAAGCTAGGAGTGTCTGTGTTGGCAGGAAGTGCTGCACCGTGCGCCACACCCCTGCTCTTAAGAATAACACACTTGACATCTGGTGAGCCATCCTATGGGATCTGCTAAAAGGTGAGCTTCCTCAGCTCCAGCCGCAAGATGCCTGAGAAACCTCAGGCAGACAGACAAGACAGATGGTGATGGCTTTATATATTTAACTGAATATTTAAGGCTGAAATAGAGGAGGGCATGAAAGTAGACGGTGTGTGTGTGCATTATAGAGTTTGACAACATGAAAGTATTAAAACTGAAAAAGGTACATAAAACCCAGAGAAAGGGAGAAGAAATTAAGCATATTAGATGTGAGACACTGTACAGGTGACTGCCGAGGGCAGAACTAAAATATTATGAGATAGCGAAAGGCAGAATAAGAACACGGAAGCCTGAAGGAATTTAAAAAGGCACAAGGACCAAAGAACTGCTGCAGCAAAACTTGAACACGGGAATAATGAGGAGACAGGTGGGGGAGAAGACAGCAGGTATGCGTGGCAGACTCCTGCAACCCCACATGACACATCACAGCTGCTGGGAGACCAAACACAGCCAAGAAAGTATGCAGGAGAATTCCACTGACCTCTGAAAAGAAAATTGTTTCCTGTCCATCTTAGAAAGCAGATTTGGGCAGGGATGGGGCGTGGCTAAAAGCAAAACGCCTCAAATACTAAGGAGAGGCTAACGGTGCCGGGTGGGTGACACTAGAAGCCAGGAGCTATGACTGAGCATGAGAACACTATAGGGAAGAACACATTTCCATGCCGGAAGCACAGGTCACCAGGAGCAAGTGGCACCTGTGGGTTTGTGCCAGAAAGGGAACAGGAGAGCAGTGGCTATAACCGGGCCAGGAGCCAGATATCAACCATGTGACTAGTAAGGTGGACCTTATTTGACAGTTTAAAACTTACTCCTCAAAACCAGGGATACAACTTCTTCCCTGAAATGTGTTAGAAACCCATAAGACTTCATTGCCTATTGAGTCAAAAGGAAAGCATCAACATAGTCTGTCGACACAGTGACCAACAGTGTCCAATCAGAATGTAAAAGAGTAGGGGACTAATGGCAAAAGCATTAAACAAATGGATTTGAACATTGTATTTGTGTGTGTGTGTGTGTGTGTGTGTGTGTGTGTGTGTGTCTGCGTGTGTGTGTCTGTGTGGCTGAGTCACAATGTACACGTGGCAGTCTTGAGTGCCAGGCCTCACCTTTCACATTGTTTGTGACAGGCTCTCTTGTTGACTCCTGCATACACTAGACTAGCTGGCTCTGAGGTTTCCAGGAATTCTCCTGGTTCCTCATGATGTCCTTAGGAGCACGGTGATTTCAGGAGCACCACTGGTGTAGGTAGGAGGAATCTGAACTCAGCTTCTCACATTTGCACAGCCAACATTTTATAGATGGAGCCATCTCTCTAGTCTCAAGCTTAGAATCAAACAAAATGTCTTTCATTAAATCATTCTTAGATGAAAGAAGACAAGCAAATGAAAATCACAGCATTACTTTAAAAAAAAAACTTCTGGTGGTAAGGAAGTCATGAAAAGCATTAATAAGAGAACAGTCTGTAGCTTTAAATGTCTTTACCAGTATCAACAACAATAAATGGAAAATCTTAAGAACAATAAAAGCAAAATAAAGCATTAAGATGCAATCAATAAAAATAAAAACAGGAATTAATGCACTAGAAAATAGAAAAAGAGCAGAACTTCATTAATAATAAAAACTGTGGGCTGTCCCATCCCAGAAATTCAAAGTAATAATCAACTAGCTGGCTTGATCAAGCAGTGGGAAGAGGAAACTCTAATACAGAAAAGAAGAAAGAGTAAGAGGGAGGGACAGAGAGAGAGAGAGAGAGAGAGAGAGAGAGAGAGAGAGACAGAGAGAGAGACAGAGACAGAGAGACAGAGAGAGACAGAGACAGAGATAGAGACAGAGGAGAGGGTAGGGAAAGGGGAGTGGGTATAAAGAAGGGTGATATCAGAAAACAGTCTCCCCAGAATGTAACAATTTAGAAGCATCATTGAATATTATTTATGAAACTATGCAACTAGATTTAAAACCTAGAACAAACCAGAGAGTAGAAGTCTTCGTCAATCTCCTATTAGAAACAGAAAGTTAAAGCAAAATAATTTCTAAAAAGTCACAAAGTTACCGAGCTCCTGACCTGGACGAGGGAAACCCACCTGACAACTTCCCAGGGGCTCTGCTGCAGGCCAGAGTAGAAGACTGGAGAACGGTCCTGCTGCTGAAGATAAAACAACACAACACAACACAACACAACACAACACAAACCCAACCAAACAAATGCTTCTGAGCATAAAAGAAGAAAAAGAACACCTACCTATCTTTATGAAGCGTGGACACTTAGACCTGGTAAAGACAGTAAGAAGCAGCTCGCTCTGCTTCACAGGAGTGCTAAAAGCTGTACGCAGAGAGACCAGATCCCACTCAGAGTTCAACACCAAAAACATTTACCTTCCTCCCAGATGACTGACAAGACAAATGAGCGCTTGCGCGGCTGACTGGGAGGTAACTGGCACACCCAGGAGGGAGCACGTGCCGATGAGGAATGTCTAACCAGTGGACCACATGCTCAACTTGTACCAGTACATCTGCGAATCTCACTTTAGTACACACACACACACACACACACACACACACACACACACACAGAGAGAGAGAGAGAGAGAGAGAGAGAGACAGAGACAGAGACAGAGACAGAGAGACAGAGACAGAGAGAGACAGAGAGACAGAGACAGAGAAAGAGAAGTTGAAGGAAGATTGCTAATATTAACTGGATGCTCTCTCAGAGGAAATGCAAAGGACAAGGCAGAAGATATAAAAGGAGAAGAGAAATGAATACAGCCATTGGTCCTTTCTCACTAAGAAATACTGAGAGACTAGATCAGAAACTGATTAATGTGGTTGGGACAGGTGGTTTGTCAGTGGGTGAGACTTGTCTGAGTGTCACTTCTTGGACAGTTTTGAATTTTGGAACCTCGTTTAGATTTTGTCCACTTAGGACCTTCTCCTGATCAATTGCATCCCAGTTAAATAATGTAGGACCACAGAAGGAGATCACTGGACTAAGAAATCTGGAAACAACTGTTTGGCTGTGTAGAGTGATTCCAGAGACAGAGAAAGAACAAAAACAAACACCGGTCTCTTGTTTGTGATTGTTTTCCTAGCCTTGTGGGTTCACACTGCTGCATAGACTCTGTTGGATTCCTGGACTGTGCAGATGAGAAGTGGAGTGAAGGTCACTCCATGTGCTTCTCATGGGAAAGGAGGGGCTGTGAAGAGATCAAGAGAGTGCTCCTGCCTTGAAATAGTGCTCTAGTATAAGCAGGCCCTCTCTGGAAGTTCACAGTCACAATATTATTATGAAGAAATATCGACAGAACACCATATTAAATTCCCCTCAGAGTGTTCAAAGATACCAGAATCATGGGGGGGGGACAGATAAAAAGGCCAAATGGAGACCCTTGCTGGAATCCCAGGCTCCTGGAAGAGAGAAAGAAAATTACTGGCACAGCTGAGGTGCTTCCAGAAAGGACTTGGGGTTAGGTAGCAGTGTGGATCAATATTAAATTGACCAATTTTGAAAACATTGTCTATATAACTTGAACTGTGAATAACCATTGAGAAGAGACGGCTCACAGATAGGCAGGTGGCGTGGAGACAGTGGGTAAGTTGGGGTGATTTCTGTACAGGGGTAACAGCTCTTCTTGTTTTCGTCTTTTAAATTACTTCTAAATGAAACCTTCCCCAAAGAATGCCATGTCTTGACCTTCTGGATGCCTGTCTGTGCTGAAGCTAGGTCTCCTGTCTGCTGCTGCCTCTCTGAAGATTGTATTTATTTTCCTTCCCCCTCTGGTTACTTTTAAGACTTTTCTGTGACTTTGGTTTTCAGCTATTAGGGACAATGAGGTCAGGGGAGTTTCGTATATTCTTCCTACTTTGGGGTTGTGAGAAGGACTTCATTGCGCAATGTGAGGTCTTTAGTTGCTTTGCAGCCATTTGTTAAAGATCAAGCCGTGTCCCCTAAAGACATGTGTCATGTGTAGAAGAACATGTGATTATATTTGTGGGTGGATCTTTGAAGAAGGTAGTGGGAATTGGATAAAGTCCAAGTGTGGAGCCCCGACCTTCATCCTTAGAAGTAGAATCATTGGATACTTTCACATTTGACCCTGGACTTCTAGGCTCTATAAGAGTGAGACTGCTTCTGTTTATATCACCTAGTCAGAGCTAATTTGTTATGCATCACTTTAGTGAGCCCTTGAATGGCATATGTCAGAGACTTCCTTCCTTGTGTGCCACATTTGTTATAGGCCTCGCTACTGTCCCCCTCCCTGTATTTCACCAATCAGTCATCATTACTTCTCCAGGTGTCCCCGTGGACACTTTCCTGTGAATTATCATAATTCTCTCATTTTTTATTCCAATGGGCCTAACATCCCATTAAACTCATTTGTTAAATTATTAATTCAATTCATGGCAATTTTAGCTCTAGAATTCCTATTTATGATCTTTTAGGGATTCTAAGTGTCTGATGAAACTCTCATCCATTTCTCTACATTTTCAGTCGCATGACTCATAGCTCTTTTAAACTTCATGTTTCTAGTTATTTGCTCTTCACTCTTAGTGGCCTTGTGTTATTTATTGTGCTCCGAATCCTTGAGGAAAAGAAGATGTTTCACGGGCTCTGTGCTGTGTCCTTTCTTGGGGAATAGAGGCTGTGTGGCAGGCAGCAGAAGAGCCATTGTGCCATATGGTCTTTGAGACTTTGACAAAAGATAAGAGAAGGCAGTGGGGGATGGGGAAGTGTGTGGTTGAGGTAAGGTACCCAATTTGGCCAACTTGATTCCTCTAAAAGTGCATGCCTAGGGTTATAACTGCATACTTGGGGTCCCAGTGCTTGTCTTAGAGGCTACAGTGAGAGAGCTCACAGCCATAAGTGAACAGAACAGCTTCTGGGGTGCAGAGTCTTGGGCATTTGTTGGCTTTGACTCCAAGGTAGATGATGCCAATGGCCTGGCCTTACTAATTGACAAAATGGCATTCAGGACACATTATGAAGCCACATACACCCTTCTGGGCAGAAGCAGCAACTATAAGATAAAAGAAAGCTCCTCTCTTCTCAGACTGGGCAAACTCAAGGGATGACCTTGATTCTTCTTGCTTCAGGCTTTGCCTCATCCTTAGAGAACAAAATTAATGAGACTTCCCCTGGGAACAGGAGGAAAGTCTATCTCAAGTTGCCCAGGATGGGGACTGATGAAGCAGCCCAGTTGCCCAGGAGGAATAGTCTGGTGATTTTGGTAATGAATGGTGCTCATTCATTACCTAAAAATGAACCCAAATGCATCTCTTACATTCTGTGACCCTGTGATGCTCACCTGAAGAGCAGGAGACTTCACCATGGAAACAAGGCATTATGCAGAACACACTGGACCAGGTGTCAGGCTCTGTGCTATGCCATGCTAAGACCTGAGCTTGTGGCTCATCTCCCTGAGGCTGACTGTCTTCAACCCTAGAACAAGGTCTTATATGGAAGAACGCTATGGTCCCTGTGCTCTGACACTCAAAATGCTAAGATACTGAAACCCATCAATTAGACTGCTGTCCAGATCTGCCTGGGAATATACCATGGCATCTACTGTTTATTTTGAGAAATTCCCCCCTTTTCTTTTAAAGATCCAGTTTGCACACCTAGATCACTGGTGTGTGTGTGTGTGTGTGTGTGTCCATCCTATTTTTTTTAACAGTTTAGGGGACATGTCCACTATGAACATTAAGTACTACTGTGCTAAGTAAGTCAACAATTAGCCACATGGACGCAGACTTATGAGTCGTGGAAGTACAAAGCAGATATAGAAATGGCTGGTTTAGCCGGGCAGTGGTGGCGCACGCCTGTAATCCCAGCACTTGGGAGGCAGAGGCAGGTGGATTTCTGAGTTCGAGGCCAGCCTGGTCTACAGAGTGAGTTCCAGAACAACCAGGGCTACACAGAGAAACCCTGTCTCGAAAAACAAACAAACAAACAAACAAACAAACAAAAGAAATGGCTGGTTTGTGGGCAAGCACAGTCTCATTTCTCAGAGGAATATCAGGAGACCTCTTATGTGTGCAGTGTTTTTCACTGCGAGAACTCTCCCTGTACTTGCTGATGGGTGGAGTTTCTTTATCAAAATTAAGGATAGAGAAATAGTTTATAAGGAACTCTAGGTACAGCCCAAATTGCCTACTAAATCACATCTGGTCCTTGAAAACTTGAAGTTCTTTGCCATAAGTCTGAGGATCTATATAAAGATAATCTGCTTTAAAAACCATCATCTGTTTGGAAATCTGTAAATCACACATGATAATGAGGAGAAAGACCCAGGAGGGATTGTCCCAGAGGATAGCTCACCACACACACAAGCCTCAGCCACATACACAGCTTTACATTTTGAGAAAATAAGTCAAGCCGTTCCAGAGGCTTGTCAGCTGTGCCGGTTCTCAACGGTTTCCAGAGGAAGCCTTGATCTAAGTTATGAAAGGAGATGCTGCGGGCGGAAGGAATGGGAACAGACGAGTGCTGAGGGGGCTCAGCACGGTAACTCTGCCAGCACTGCGACAGCTGTACCCACCGAGCCCCTGCCGCGTCCCACTCAGGAGGTCAGCGAGTCTGGTGGATCACAAAGGTCTTGTCACAAAGGCTACTGTATGGCAGCCACACCCTCAGAGCCCTCTGTAAGAAGATAGGTAAGAGGGGAGTTGACAGTCACAAGAACCTGTGGTTTCACTGTCATCCGGGTGTGGCATGCACAGCACTGCTTTGCATTTCATTTGCCTCGGATACAAATGCAGCATGGGAGATGTGTTTGAAAATTAATGCAGCCTGCAATTTTTTAAAAAAAAATGTCTTTTCACATTTAAAGGCTGCCATGAAATGTATATTAGTTTATATCATAGGAAACACTGAAACTGTTCCTGTCTGAGAAACAGACCACATGTGCAAGAAGATGCCAGAGAAAAGTCCTGTCCTATCACCACTTTCTCCAAAGCCATCCCAAACCTTGCCCACTTGTCTGTGAACTTGATTCCAGTGGTGACGTGGAACCTCCTCTGATTGGGGGTTTCTGTCCTGGTCAGGTTACTTGGTCCAGAGGCTAGCACTGGACAGAGGTGTTGAAATGGGAGAAGCTGGAGAAGATGAGGATGCTGGGGGCGGGGGGAACATAGTGGAGGTGGTAGTAATTGTGGGGAAGGTAGCCAAGGTAGGAATAGTCAGAAGGCTGGCATGAACACAAAGTTCAAGTTAAAGCATAGAGTGGGACTGGCAGAATCACCTCACCCAGGAAGCCTCTCCCCACTGGGTGAATGGTCATCAATGTTGCCTCTTAGGAGCTGATGAAGACTGAGAGGTGAGACGTGGGGTCGCAGCACACACTGGCATTGCAGCTGGTCCATCAGGGGAGGTGCTGACCTAGAGAACCATTTAATTGCCACCATATCTGCTTCACCTTACTTCCTGAGACCTACATGTACGAGCTGCCTCTAGTGCACACTCAATACAGCCTCTATCCTCTGTTGCCCCCTCCTCTTCCCCACTAGCCTCTTATATGTCTGTGAAGCTGTTGTGAGGGCTCCTCCCTCATCTCTGCTTCTACTTACTGGGTCTCTTTATCTTTTTTCATAGGCAAAAGTCAAGACAGCTTGATTTTATGCCATCGAAACCCATGTAGGCACCCATGGCCCACACAAGAATATGCATATGTACTATTCTGAGACAGGAAGCCTATGGTATCTGAATAGCAACAGACACTGCAGGATGCCAGCATAGATAGGTGAGAAAGGAAGAACTGATTTCTTAACTCTGGAGCCAAATACTAGTGTGGAGCATAAAGACAATACAGTGCGTAGAATCACTCAGGTGATGGATAGGTGATCTATCCTGTGTGACCCCAAGTTATCTCCAGCACAGGACACAATTGACTCGAGACTGAGAATTGACCTTCACTTTTGTAAGTCACGGAAGCCCATGACTTGTTGCAAAAAAGGGGGTTCAGTATCTGCCTGCCTGCCTGCAGCTCCAGATCTGTATTCATATAGCTATCTTGTTCTTATACTATACCTTATATCCTGTGTCTCACTCTTTGGTACTGAGATGTGAGGAGTGCCATAGAGAAATTGGGGGACTTGGAGTCTTGTAGAGGAGATTCCAAGTAGACAAAGAGGAGGTAGAAGCATTGTCAGAAAGTTATTCGAAGGTCTAAAAGGAGCACTGTGTAAAATACAGTGTAGATAATAATAAGCATTTGTTGAATGAATGGGCAAATGAGATGAATGAGGGGTACGTGAATGGATGAATTATGGGTAGATGTATATATGAATGCATGGATGGATAATGAATGATGCATGGACAATGTATGAGTGGTTAGATAAATGATGGGCTGTTGAGTGATCGGTAAATGGATGAGTATATGTGTGGATGTATGGAATGATGAATGGTAGATGCATGGGTAGACAGATGATGAATATATGATTGGGAAATGTGTGGCTAGATGGATGAATGATGGATAAATGGGTGGGCAGTGAATAGAGGGATGGATGTTGGATGGGTAAGTAGATGAATGGAATGGTGTGTGGATGGATGGATGGATGGATGGATGGATGGATGGATGGATGGATTGACCAATGGTTGATGGGTGGATGGATGATGGATGGATAGTTGGGTAGATGGATGAATGGATAGGACTTTCATGCACTCTGTAAACATCCATTGAATGAAATGAACTGGTGTTGCCTTTGAGATGCCAACATTGTTAAAGGAGTGCCCACCTCTTGCCTGCAAATCTCAAGTACTTAGGCAAGTGATAGATAGGACAGATCTGGAAAAGAAACAAATACAATGGAGGGGCAATAATTGTTTCCATGTCCCCAGATTTTCCAAGGCAAGTGACAGCTATCAGGAACAGAGGAAGAGAAGGTCTTGCTAGTCTCTGATGAGGAACCAGAAATGGCTTTCCATCTTCATGTGTTATTAGGAGGTGCCAGCCAGTGGTGACTGAGCTCCTTGTACCTCACGTGTCCTAGGAGGGCTTCCTGTTGTGCCCAGAGGCAGGACATAGGAGGGCAATATTCCTCATCTGCTCAAAGCTGACCTGTGTTGAAATTGAGTCTCTTCATGCCTATTTGGAAGTACATGATTGAGAAAAGCAATTTCAGCAGTATTTATGGGTGTCAGCATTCTGAGTTACTGCCATCCTTCATCTCAGAAATAGCTTTGCACCATTTACTGACAAGTTGCAGATTGACAGGGATGCTACAGTTTTCTTCCCAGACCCTCTGTTGGGAGTCACTCTTCTCTTTGTGGATTCTGGACTCGAAAGGTGAATTTCAAGCAAATCCCGAGCATTCTGACTGGCTCTGCCTCCAGCCTCCCACACAGGGAGATTTATACATTTTTTTTTACAGGAGAGAAAACATGCCAAAGAGATGCAAACTGCTTTGCATAGGTAATTGATGAGGGCTGGGGAAAATGAAAAGCTAGAACAAAGGCATGGCGCTCCTCCAAGCTGGGGATTTAAACCTTGCTTCACAGGGGAATTCTCATCACATGGAGGACTCTGGTTCTCAGGGACTGTGTGGATATGCTGGGCACAGAGCTGAGAAGTGGTCTCTGTGGCATGGGGTGCTTCCCCAGAGCCTGGACACAGGTCTTTGAGTGAAATGGATATACCAGTACGTGTTGGAAAATGTCATCAGATTACTGCCTTAAACCTGTTTGTCTCTCCTGGGTCACTGTAGCCACACACAGGGTAAGTGACAATATAATAAATGTCCTACCTTATGACCCTGGAGGCAGAAGCATGAAGTGAGTTGGCAGAGTTCTTGCTAGAGATCCCCAGGAGGGCCTGCTGTGCCAGGCCCTGCTCAGTTCCTGGCGGCTCCTTTGCTGGATCACTGCTCCAGTATCTGTCTCAGGCCTCAGGTAGCTCCTCCTGTGTGTTTCTCTCTCTTCTTGTTATGAGCAACTTTATCTAATTTCATCACTAAAACCTCTTTGGAAATCAGGTCACCCTCATGTTTGGGTGTAGAGTGCTGAGATGACTCTCTCAGGGCCACCACTTGCCCACTAGACCAGCATGACTTACCGACTTACCAACTTTATGCTTTAAGACTGGTCACACATAGAACCATGCTTCTCCAGGATGCAAGGATCCAGGCTCCTTGAGTCCTCAACATCCCTCAGGCTGGCTCCTTCATGTCAGGGTCTGCTGCCTTTCCAAGAAACACACACACACACACACACACACACACACACACACACTGTGTCTGTGTCACTATGCTTCAAGCATGATTCCAGCGGACCCTCTGAAGGTCATTATGCCTGTTTAATTTAGGAAGGAGTCTGTGTGAGAGGGGCTGCTGGAAAAGGGAGTCCTATGCAGGAGAAGTGACTGGACTCTTTTGGAATAAGATATATTCTGACCTCAGGGGCAAAAACCCCACAAAAATCTTACAGTTTGTGCACTCAGTCTGATGTACTACCCCTTGTCTGATTGTGGTTCTTTTAGGACACTGATGCTATTCCTCCAGGTTGTCTATGGGTAATTCTGCGGTAAAAGACAATGCAGTCATGTGCTAAGTAACATAGAGCCCTGCATGCAGAGGCAGGCGTCTCTGTACTTCTGGTTATTTGAGTCTGGTTGGCCTCTGTTCTACACTTCTGCCTTACCAAAGCCTTAGTGTTGAACTAGAATAGACTTTTTTTCTTTTTCATTATGTTCTGGCATTATATGTTCTGGTATAATCTGGTATAATAGTAGTCTTTATATAGTGAGTCATTTGAAGACAGTTGGAAGGACACCTGGTGTTTCGAGGCACACACTTTACCATTTTAAATGTGAAGATCTGGAGCCTCTGAAGATATGTGAACATAGCGGGTATCTGCCTTGGTGCTCCTTCCAAGGAGCCCTGCAGAAATTGCCCCGAGAATCTCCCAAGTGGAAGGCAGTCACATCAATCACTTGTGGGTGAATGACCTTGAAACGAAAGGAGCCGCAGTCCAGAAGCAGGATGGATCATGCTGGAGATGGGAGTGGAGGGAGGAGCAGCGTCCATATTAAGTTTAGAGGGGAAGTCTGAGAGGGAAGCAATGGTGGGAACCCCAGGGCAGACGGGGGAGTGAGGGGCTCAGGGGCCTGGCAATGGGCCCTTCCCAGATCTGCCTGTCACCTATAGCAGGCACGTATCTGTTGTCCCATTTCTCTGTCCTCCCATTTTGGCTAGTCTCATGGCAACAGAAAAGATAAGCCCTAACTGAACATGCAATTATTTTTCCTAAAGGAAGAGGACAAGGAACACAGTCCTATCAGCCAACTTGCATGTGTTATTCGTTCTCTCTTCTCCTGATCTAACTGGGCTCATTCCCAGATGTGGAGGGGATGAGGCCATTGTACTCCACTGACCCAAGGCCAACTTGTAGTGCTGTCTCAAGCCAGCACCCCAATGTGCAAGGCCCAGCTCTATAGGACAGATGTCTCGAGTCACAGCTGGGCCTGGGCAATCTGTTCAGGTGGCACGGATCCAGCTGCTACAGCCTCGGCCCAGTTCAATTTCAGGATGCTGGGAGAGCCTCCTAGCCATTCACAGGCAAGGAGGAAGCGCCGTGTGCTGCTCCACAGAGAACTGACAAGGAAGCTGAGACTGGCTCCTGAGCCTTACAGGATTGTATGGTTTCTTGCTGTGCAAATTCAAGCCATTTGTAGGGCTGCCACAGTCTTTAGAAAAATAGCCTTCCTGCGGGTAAAATGACAAGCTTCCATCTGCAGGAAAGAGCTTTTGTTCGGGTGCCAGACCCAAGAGGCAAAAGAGTTATGTGCATAACCTGAGCTCCTGGAGGCTTTCCTAGTTGTTTTTTTTTTTTTTTAATTTGGTGAGGCCACTACCCCAAGAGGCAAAGTGGAACAGAGGTGCTCAAAAGCTAAAGACATAGCAAGAATTTGCCATTATAAAAGCAACATTTTCAGGGTGAAGAAAGATAAAAAAGCCATTAAGGTCCTGTAGGATCAATAACAAACAAAACTTGGCTCTGGAGGTCTTGCTGAGAATAACTGTTTCCATCTAGTTGAGCAAACTCATTGGGCCTTTACCATGTTGCCAAGAGTCCTCACCTGCAGAATGATGTCCCCAGTGTGGTCCTCTAACTAGGGCAGACACAAGCCCTCCAGTTCTCTCCCAAGCAGAAGAGAGGGTGATGAGGGTTACTAATTAACGCTCCTCTTCCCAGCTTGCTGGGAGAGGCACAGCTGAGACAAGGCAGAGCCTCTGTTCTTTTCAAAGGATTGTTTGCTGTTCATTGAGTCTTTGAAGGCCATGGACTTAGAACCATTCCATGTTGAAGGATTAGAGCATCTTGCGTTTCTTTTGTTTTTATCAGCTAATTATCAGTCCGTAGCTTGCGTGAAATTAGCCACCTTCTACTGTAGCCTCCATTTCAGCTACAGCACCAAAGCAGGCGTTTCAGCAACTCCTGTCCAGGGAAGTGAAGACTGCACTGAAGCAGCCATGCAAGCCTGAGGAACTTGGGATTTCCGAAACACACACAGAGCTAAGGGCATTAGTATACATCAGCGATCTTGGTGCACCATAGGGAAATTGGTGGAGGAGACAGAAAACTCTCTGGAAGGTCACAGGTCAGTTAGCCTGATGTATGCAGTGGCGAAAGACAAAGGAGACTTTCGGAATGTCCTCTGACCTCCACACACAGGGCATGGCAAATTCACTGTCACAGCACTGCAGCGCCACACAACATAACTCCGTGCTCCCATCCCAGTCAGGGAACCTCTTGTCTCTCCAGGACAATAACAGCTTCCTGTTCCCCAAGATAACCCATAATTGGAATCACAGAACACGGTCTCTCTCAGAACAATTTTTTTTTGCACTGAAAAATAAACACTCGTTTGTCTTCTCAAACTCAATGCCTGATTTCGTTTTAATGTTGAATGACGTTCCATTCATGGATGTGCTGAAGTTTGTGTCTTCACCCAGTAAAGGGACATCTTGGTCACTTTCAATTTTTGATGACAATGAATAAGGCTGTTACAAATATCCTTTTGTTGACTTTTGTGTGACTATGAACTTTCCAAATCAATTTCATAAATGTTAAGAGCACAATTTCTGGATTAATTGGTAAGATAATAAGCTTCATAGAAACTGCCAAAAGGACCTTCCAATGTGGCTGTGCTCTTCTGCAGTCCCATGATCCCATAAGTACTTGCTGTCATCTGCTATGCTCTATGTGTATAAGAGTCACATCAGAAGGGCCAGTGCATCAGACTGGTTGTGTGTGTGTGTGTGTGTGTGTGTGTGTGTGTGTGTGCATGTGTGTGCTTGTGTTTGTGCATGCATGTGCATGTGTAAGTCTGCAGGTGCACATCCATGTGAATGCATTTGTGTGTGCAGGAGCATGCAAGCATGTGTGTGTACGTGCATGTGTCTACTGATCCATCTCCTCAACTCCAATAAATCACTGTTTTATTTTCACTTTCATTGCACAGACTTGAAGTTGTCTCACATGATTGCTAGTCATGTATATTTCATGTTTAGAATGTGCTTGTTCAGATCTTTGGTCCATTTTTCACAACTGGGTGTATATCCTTTTACCATTCACATTATAAGACTCTTCTTCATATTTTATAAAAAGCCCTTTATCATATACTTTTCCAAATCTTTCCAAATATTTCACTCTGTGTCTTTATTAACTTAGAAATATATTTTGTAGGGTTCTTGTTAATTTTAACAAACCGATCTATCAATTTTTAATGTATTATGTTTTCAGTGTTATGTCTAAATACTCATGAACAAACCTAGGTCACACATATTTTACCTAGTATTTTCTTTCAAAATGTTATATTTCTGCCTTTCAAATTTGAGTATATTATTCATTTTAGCTAGTATTTGTGAAAGCTCTGAGATCTTTATAGGTTCATTTCTATGGATGTCCAATGTGTTCCCATTATTCATTTGATGAACTATTCTTTCATCGAGCGGACCTTGCTTCTTTGTCAAGGGCACGGGGTTATATGTATCCAGAATGTGTTCTTGGCTGTTGTGGTAGCTCATCTTGGTCATCAACTTTGACACAACAAGGGAAGGGGGAAACTCAGTTAAGCCAGTATGTGGCATTCACCATGGTTCCTATCTCTCTGCCTGTCTTCCTGAGGCTTGATGTTTATTACAGCAACAGAAAGCAAACCAGGTAGGTTGTCTGTAATATTCCATAGACACATGCACTGGTCCCTCCTCTGACTGTGAGCTGTCGTCACTGCTGAGTCTGGAGGTTGGATGGTTGCAGTACTCTTTCCCTCTTGCCCCACAATCTCGTGTGGCATTACTGATTTTTTTTTGTTCCAATAATCTTGAGAATTACTTTGTCCACAAGCACAAAATAACTTGCTGGAAACATTTTAGCATTGTGCTAAATTTACAGACCAAGTTGGGAACTGACATATTTAGATAAAATGTTTTAAAATCTCTCAACAGAGAGTCTACATTTCTTTAATCCCCGTTGTCTCCCTACATCAAAGTGTTACAGCTTCCTTTTTAAATATACGCAGGAAGCCTGTGTATACCCTGCTAAATTTGTACCAACTGTATCATCTTAAGAGATAGGAAAGTTTCTATTGTACATGACTTTGTGTTTTTAATTTTGAGTTTCAGGCATTTATTGATAGAACGGTGAAAAGAAATGGATTTGTAGATTAGCTTTGTGTATTATGTATTTGCTGTACTCACTAATATCAAGAGCTGCATCGTCTATTCATTAGTATTTTTACATAGAAAGTTGTATCATGTCATCACACAAAGGCAATTGTAGTTCTCCCTTCCCAAATTTATATTTCTAATTTCCTGCCTTGTACTTCTTAGAATTTCAAATATGATGTTCAGTAGGGGAAGGAGGCAACCAAGTTGTGTTCCCAGACTTCAATAGCTCGTCCAGATATGAGATACAGCTATACGCATTTTGCAGTTGTCAATCACTGATCTATCTTTAAACAAATGAGGTGGTTGTTGCTGTTGTTGTTATTGTTGTCCTTGCCAGCTATGGATTCTATCAGATGCAGCTGTTATATTAATTAACATGATCATGTGCTCTTTCTTCTCTAGCCAGGCTCATGACTTTATCACATTCATTAATTTCCAAACATTGAACAGACTTCCTGCTTGGAACAAATCCCACTTGACCATGATATATAGATGTTTTTATTCATTGTTCAACGTTTTGTGGAGAAATCTAGCAGCTTTATTTATGAAAGATATTTTATTATAATTTTTTGTTTCTTGAAATGTGTTCATCTGGTTTGAGTCAGGAGGTAAAATCTCCATACAGGATGAAGCCAGAAGGTCTCTCTCTGATTCTGTTTTCTAGAAGAGATTGTCGGGAGTTGGCTTAACCTCTTGAGTTCTGGTAGAATTTGCCCATGAAACCATCTGGACCCAGT
Organism: Apodemus agrarius; assembly: GCA_964023405.1. Classification (NCBI taxonomy): domain Eukaryota; kingdom Metazoa; phylum Chordata; class Mammalia; order Rodentia; family Muridae; genus Apodemus; species Apodemus agrarius. The sequence goes on along the minus strand of OZ030005.1, from coordinate 131,877,403 downwards.
GCTTTATATTTGGAAAGATGTTAGTCATCAATTCAGTTTCTTTAAATGATTTCCATCTATTAGATTAATCAAGTTCTTTTCTTAATTTTTGTAAGGTGTCTGTTTAGGGATTTGTTGATTTCATCTATATTATCATAGGTGAGACAGAGAATTGTTTATCACATTCCTTTTTAATCCTTCTAATGTCACGGGACTCTGCAGTGACATCTCCTTTGTGCTTGGGGCTTCTAGTTCATGTCTTCTCTTGTTTTATCTTGGCTAGTGATGGGTAAGTGTTTAGAACTTCTTTGATGGTTTCAAACAGCGGGCACTTGATTTTCTCCATCGATTTCCTGACTTTATTGATTTCTGTTCTAACTGATTGCCTCTTTTCTTCATCTTGCATTGAGTCTTGTTTCTTTTCTTCTCACATTCTCAGGCAGAAGTGTAGTGCATTGACTGCAAAGCATCTTCCTCTCCAGGGCCCACTCAATAGTGCTTATTTCCCTCCAGCCATGGATTTTGATGCAACCTGCAATTTTAAAAATTATATTTCAACTTTAAGTTAGTTCAAAATATTTGTCTCTTGAAAACATTTTTATTTGATCCAGTATTATTTAGAATAATATTATTTAATATGAAAATGTTTTGTCACTTAAAAATATCTATTACTATTTCTAATTTCATCCTACTGTGATCTAAAAATAGACTTTTATGGCTTCTGCTGTTTTAAACTTGTGGTTAGTTTTGTGATTCGGGACATGTTGCACATTGATGAAGATTCTATATGAGTTTCAAATTATGCTATTTTGATATTATTGGCTGAAACAGTTGATGCTATCGACCAAACCAAACTAATCAATAGCTGATGACATATTAATCATATGCCAATATGTCCATTGGCTAATTTATCACTTCCAGAAAAAGAGACATAAATATTGCAAAACATTTGATAAGTGCATTAATATATTCTGTGCATACAGTCTCTTGGGTTTGCCTCATATATTCTGATGGTCTGTTAGATGCAAGCATGTCAAAAATGTATCTTGTCCTTGAATCAACCCACTTTTTCTATGCAATTGTCATTTTTAGATAAAAATAAATCACTGTATCTGAACCTAATGTAGTGACCTCAGCTTTGCTTTTGAATCTTATTTCAGAAGTGAAGATGGACTCCACGACCTTCTGCATGTTAGAAAGAGTCTCTATTGGAAGTTACCCTCAAGCCCAGCTTTCTCTTTAAATGAGTTATCAGCTGCGATGATTTCAGTGCAAATGGTCCTCCACAAGCTCATTTGTTTGAACACTTGGCCTCCAGCTGGTGGTGCTCTCTAGGGATTGGTGGAACTGGTAGGAACTTGGGCTGTCTAGTAGAAGTGGCCCACTGGGGAAGGCCTTGAAGGCGACATCCCCGCTTGACCCTGCTCTCCACCTCTGCTTTGGTGTGGTGTGAATGAGCTACACGTTCCTGCTACTATGGATTGACTGGCTTTAGTTGTCAAGCCTTCTCCACCACAGTCAAAATAAATCCTTCCTGTCCTGTGCTGTTCTGACTGGCATTTTGTCACAGTTATAAGAAAATGAATGCATCAAGGTATGGTTTCCTACATCTTGTTACATCTGATTATGTATCTAGGTTAAAGTTGGTTTCTTTTTTTTTTTCTTTATTCTTTTTTTTTTTTTTTTTTTTTTTTGGTTTTTCAAGACAGGGTTTCCCTGTATAGCCCTGGCTGTCCTGGAACTCACTCTGTAGACCAGGCTGGCCTCGAACTCAGAAATCCACATGCCTCTGCCTCCCAAGTCCTGGGGTTACAGGCGTGCGCCACCATGCCCGGCGTAAAGTTGGTTTCTTATAGACAGTGCTTCATCGAGTCTTTCTTTTGGACCACCCCGGGGATCCCCATCCTTTGATGAGTTATGTAAATCATGCCCTTTAAACATTCTGATTGAAATGATGTACCAGTGTCTAAGTGTGTATTTTCTAGTGGTCCTGTTCTTTTCTCCCTCACGGTTCTCTAGGAATTCCTTCTTAAATGGAGCCTGTGCCTTTCACCTACAAGTATAACAGCTCTTATGCTGGAGCTCTGTCCATGTGGGAGGACAAGCATCCCACAACCAGGGTCTTCCCTGGGCCTGGGTCTCTGGCCCATCCATCCGGTTGGGCTGCACTTGTGTCTGAATTGTGTCATTGTCTGGATGCATCTTCAGGTCTGACTTGTATAACAGAGTAACTTGGTCTGATGACCCAGCTACTGGGTGAAGACATTATTTTTGCTTCCCACCCCTATGTGAAATGCAGGGGCCTGAGGAAAGGTGGTTACTTTCCCAATAGATGAGGTTAAACTCTGGTGAAGTAGCAATCTGGAAAGTAGCAATCCTTGTTCATAGGGAACATGCGGGGGTTTTTCCTATTGATCACCTCTCCCTACCCGACAGAGTAGGAGGCTTTCTTCTCACCTCTTGCCAACAGGACCTTCATGGGCTCCCTCAGCACTGTGGTCACTTGACCTTTTTATTCTTAATAGTGCAGAAAGTTAGTCACCTACTACCTGAGTCACCTGACTAGGAGGTGGCCCCAGAAGTATCTGCTTGTAACATTATTGTCCTAGCTGGGACGCCCTGAACCTTGGGTGGCTACTGGGCCTGTAGCCTCAGACCAAAAAGAGTTCCTATTCATTCAACTTGTTCTTGCTGGTATAACAGAACAATGACTTCCATGTTCTTCCTGTGTTTCAGCTTAAAACTCAGTCTTTGTCTTCTAGTTTTAATTATTACCCTGGAAAAGCACCACTCACTTCTCAGGAGTTCAGAGCATCCTCACCACAGTTGGTCCGTGTTTCTGACTGCACCTGTAAGCATTGCCTGCATGCCTCTGCAGCTCTGGTCTATGTACACACATAACAGAGCTGAATGTTCAGTTCTACTGGGTGACCTCTGTCAGGCTGCATTCCCTCCCCTACCTGAAGGAGTGGTTTAGAAGATATTAAGTAAATTGGTATTTAGCAACTGGAAGATAATTAAACCCCGAGTACACTAGGAACTAATTAGAATCTCATCCAAATTGACAGTCAAGCTACAGACTCTGAAGTGGTACCCGTGGCAGGGCACACTAGAGGATCCTAAGTAATGCCTAATTTGCATAGCTGACCCACTTCTTCTAGAAACATGGCTCAATTGAAAGTATCCCTCTCCTGTCAGAGAAGACTCGACCCTGTCTTCTTCACTGTACCCACGACAAAGCAGCAGACATCTCCTGTCGCATGTCCCGGTGTACCGAAAGCTCTGTCTCTCACTGTAGTGGGTGTGACTTTGAGAAAAGAACAAGATGTAGAAAAGGCAGTATGCAAACACTGCGGTGTTGAAAGTGCCATTGGCTCCTTCCCTGTGTCCTGAGTTCTCTGGTTCTGGGACTTCACTGTTGGGCACACACTGTCTGACGCTCCCATAACAGTGTTCACCCAGGTCTCCCCTCCTCATCCAGAGTTTGTCCATCCAGGATCTAGCCATTCATGCAGACCAGCTGTGGCTCTGTTGAGAGTGGTGAAGCTTTCCTGACATTGTCTGGAGTCTTGTCACTTAGTAAAATTTCTATGAGCCAGAAACTCCAACGCATCCTCTGAAAACAGGGAACAATGGAGTGTGTCTGTCAAAATCACTGCCCAAAGGACCCTTTGAGACTTTCGGAATGGACTGTAAAGGGAAGGTGAAGCAGGACACAGGGTCAAAACACCCCGAAATGCACTGTCTTAGTGGGTGTAAATCCACAGCAAGGACACATGTGCATCTATGCATTTGCTTGTGTGAATCTCTACATATGTGTTTCTATATCTATATGAACATATGCCTGCATGAGAGTTCCCTTGTGCATGCATATTCATGTTTATATGGGTACATACTTGAAGGCACTTGTTTGCATGCATGTGTGTAGATGTGAGCTTGTAAGGTGTGTGAACCTAAAGCCTCCAATACATTTTTCAGTATTTATGTATACATCTGTGTACATGTATATGTATGTGTGTGCATTATCTGAATCAATGGGCTACATGTACACATGTATGCATCTGTGTATTACTGTAAAAATATTCATGTTTATGTGCATGTGTGTATGTGTAACGAGCCTTTTAGGAATCTGTGTATGAGTATGTTTATCCATGTATGCATGTTTCCCTGCAGGCCTAGAGTCACCTGGCTTCATACTACAAAGAGAAGTGACATAACCATCCATACAGACTCAAGTATTCCAGTAAGGAGGAGTCTACAGCATGGGGTCTTACGCTCTCTGACTGTCAGGGTTAGAGAATTGAAACTATACACAACTCATTCCTTTAAGGTTCTAAAGGGAAGGTCAACAGTTCTCTCTCCAAGAACTGATGGTCTGGAAATAGATTGTTGGTAGATTTTCCTGTTACTTTATTCATCATGAAATAAATTATGTTTTCAAATTTCTAGATGTGTACTGACAAACACAAATTCTCTTCCTCCCTAGGCACAATTCTGGATAAGACACCCCCTGTTCTGCCCTAGGGGAGCCAGGCGGCTGTTGTAAATCACTTAGGGAGGATATCTTCTGCAGAAGCTCCAGTGGCTGTGTTGCTCAGTAGCCTATGCATTGCATGTAACCCAAGCCTGGAGAATTGACAGAAGTGGGGCCCTAAATCCACACTATACATCATCCTCCAGCTTGATCTATGAAATAGTCATAGGAATGAGACTCTGAAGTCAAATTATGTGTCCCCTTCTAGTGTGGTTTATTGAGGATTCATGGGAATGAGCCCCTGAAGTCATGCTCTGAGCCTACCTTCAGAGTGGCTTTAGTATGTCTAATCAGCTCATCTACCTGTGGCTCCTGAGAGTTCAATGAGCAGCCCAGGGGAGTTTCTAGGCAGATTCAACTTCCCTAAAGACCACTAGAACTGGAGGGATGGTTCAGCAGCAGAGCACAGGGTGAATGCTCACAAGTTCCTGCCTGGATTCCCTGGGGAAAAGAAGGAAAAGGTTTCTAGAACATTCCCTCAGCAGTGCATGGAAAATAGTTTGATCTTCCCAAGCTCTGAAGCTCTGGGAGGGAGTAACACCCACCTTGCTGGGCCACCAGGCTGGTAGGACCAACCATCACTTAGGGCTACTACGAAATGATCCCCCTTGGGCTCCTGTGTTCGAATACTTGGTTGTCTAGATGCTGGAACTGTCTGAGAAGCTTACAGAACCTTTAGAAGGTGGAGTCTTGCTAGAAGAAATAAGTCATTGAAGGAAGACCTTGAGATTTTTTTTTTTGATTTGGTTTTTTCGAGACAGGGTTTCCCTGTATAGCCCTGGCTGTCCTGGAACTCACTCTGTAGTCCAGGCTGGCCTCGAACTCAGAAATCCGCCTGCCTCTGCCTTGCAGAGTGCTGGGATTACAGGCGTGCGCCACCACCGCCTGGCTAAGCCTTGGGATTTTTATAGTTTGTTCCCACTTCCTGTTCTGTCTGCTTCCTTATTGCCATGGCAACGCCTGCAGCCAGTCTCCTGAGCCCATGCCTTCTTCGCCATGATGGACTGTATCATCTTGGAACTGTGAGCCAGAAGAAGCCCTTTCTCCCTCCAGTTGTTCTTGTCAGAGTATTCTTTTTTCATAGTAAGAAAGAAAGTAAGCAAGGCAAGGTCCCATGCCAATTAAGACCTGACTCAAAAGTGATTCAGAGTTGCCTGTAGGTGACAGCAGGATGTTTGGCTTGAAGCGGGTGTTTCTGAGTGTAGGACTGTGTAGTTGCCTGGGTCAGAGGTTCCTGACCTTATCTTTCATATGGGATTCACATAAGCTATTAGAATCTCTCCCTTCTCCAAGCCAGATAGTAAGTCTGTCCTGCATTCTATGTACCCCTCTGTATCCCAGGATGAAGTAACTAGAGTCCAAGGTGACATTAGAACCTTCCCGAGTGCAAGCCATAACTCAAGCACTTGTTCATCTGTGAGAGCCTCTGGAAGACTTGTAAGGACCAAGCAGTTTGCTGAATTCAGAGATGCAGTTACTTATGAAACAGACCTGGCCCAAGCCATTTCCAGTTCAGAAAGACAGTCATTAACTAACCACCAGAGACTGCAAGAACTGCCAGTGTCATGTAAAAGAGAAACAGTGAGCCCTGGTCTTCAGGGATTTGGGGCATTAAGCATGTGTGTTGTATTCAGGGGCAGGAGTATAGTTGTGTGTGTGTATGAACACAGATGTACATATGTTCATGTAGGCATGAGCACAAGTGTATGTATGTGACTGAGTCCTTAGCATGTGCAAAGAAAGCTTTGTGAACTAGTTACTATTCAGTTGATTGTGCATACACCTGTGAGCGAGCACAATTCAGAGTACGTGTAGGCATTGTGCATGCATGCAGGTATGTGCTTGTGCAAGTAGCAGAATATGAAATTGTGCATGTGAGGTTGCCGGGGAGTTTGCATGGGTGCTTGAGGAGAGTAGACAGGGGAGTTGGTGATGACATCACCCAGGGGGCAGGCACTGAGCAGAGAGCTTGGCCGGACTCTGGGAAGAGTAGAAGCTGCCCAGATCGGCCAGTGGGGGGCGCGGGGGGGGCGTTGGTGGCTGAGGCTGCAGGTGGGACTGCAAATGGTGTGCGAAAGCAGACACAGAAGACTTCTGAACACAAGCTAGAGACAGGATCTCCTGCTAGCCCTGCTGTTTGGGCAAATGTGCTAGCTCCTTTTGTCTTTACTGTGACTGACAGCCTGGCAAGAAGTGGCTTTGGGGTAGAAGGGTCTATTTTTGCTCACTGTTTCAAGGTACAGGGAAAACGTTGGGGGCAGAGGGGAAACATGGATTCAGGAGTCACTCGTGGATGTGGTGGCAGGAACATGAGGCTTCTGGCTGACATCTGGGAGAATCAGGAAGCAGGAATAGAACAGAATACAGACCAAACCTCTAAACATTAGAATCTACTGCCTATAGATCCACTTCCTCCAGCATGGCTCTATGCCCCAGAGACTCCACAACCTCCAGAAGCAGTATCATCATTGGGGACCAAGTGTTCAGAACCAGTGGGCACTCTCTTCACACTTAGCCCAAGCTGCCGCACCACTGCACTGTGTGAGCTCTGGGCTTTCTACTCTTCCCACGGCTGTCTGCTCCAGCTGGGACACGGTGGCCCTTACTCATTGCAGAGCCTAAACGGATCCAAGGGTCAATTCCTTTTAGGAAAACAGGCAATGAAACTGAGCTACGAATACATGGTTTAGGTTTGGAAATAATAGGGAATTCGACTTTGTTTTTCATGTTTACATTTCTGTATTCACATAATTGTGCGTGTATTAATTTATGGCAATCCTCTATCATCCTATTCTTTTAACCTCACTAGCTATTTCGTTTTCATCTCTCACCTATGTGTGCACCCCACATACAGGGTAATGTAGCTGTGAGACCATTCTTGCATTTTATATAATTTCGTGTAGGTTTTCTGATGTTTCAATAAGCTATTTAATAGATGATAGGCATATATGTAAATGTGTTCTATACAAAGGACATCAATGTTATAAAAAGGATAAAGTTACTAGCCCTCCCACACACCTATAACTGCATTTTGGAACATCTCTTTCAGAATTCTAAGCACTTCTGTTCATGCGTATTTCCAGAGTGGGCTTATTCTGCTCACATCAGTATGTTGTGTTTACATGTATGTATATGCATGTACATGAGGATGCCTCACTGCATGAACGTGATATTGCAAGATTAGTATAGCAGGCATGTAGTCGTGAGCGCAGCACAGGCCACTTAATGATCTACCTTGTGTAGGGTTTTAAACTTCCTGCTTTCTCCTCCCTCTCTCCTTTCCTCCATCACCTCTTTGTCCTCCCTCCCTCCCTCCTTTCCTCTTTTCCCTCTTTTTTTAATTTAAAATTTCTTTTACTTATTCACTATACTTTCCTGCTCACTGGCTTCCTCCAGGTCACCCCTCCCACAATCCTTCCCCCCATCTCCTCTTCCCCTTCTTCTCTGAGCTGGTGGGAACCCCTTGGGTATTCTCCCACCCTGGCTCTTCAAGTCTCTGAGGGGGTAGGCACTTCCTCCCCCACTGAGGCCAGACAAGGCAGCCCAGCTAGAAGAACATATCCCATGTACCGGCAACAGCTTTTTGGAACCCCTCTCCAGTTGTTCAGGACCCACAGGAAGACCAAGCTGCACATCTGCTACATCTGTGCAGGAGGTCTAGGTTCAGCCTGTTTATGCCCTTTCCTTGGTGGCTCAGTCTCTGAGAATCCCAGGGGTCCAGATGAGTTGACTCTGTTGGCCTCCCTTCTGTCTTCCTTCCCTTCCATCTTTCTCCTTCTTTCCTGCCTCTTGCTTTACTTTTGCCTACTGTAATCCTCTGTAAAGAAAAATTGAGCAATCTGTGCCTTGCATAATTACCCAATTACTCTTCAGCAAGATCACTAGAATTGAGGCTTCTAGGTTAAAGGCTATCTACATTTAAATACTTAATATGAATTCGTCAAATGTTTGAAAGACCTTTTCAAACATCTGACATCCTCAATGGGAAGGCATATGAATTCTCCCTAAACTTCCCAAATATAGACAGCATCATGTTCATAATTATTACCAATTTTATAGGAAAGAAGAATTGTTTCTCACTGAATTCATATTTCTTTTGATGGCTTACATGATTGAACTTTTTATCAAAGCATTTGACATTTTGTTTATTTGGCTTCTGTTGATTGCTTATTCAGTGGCCTACAGCATCCATTATAAGAACAATATACACAAATCATGGTTGTGTTACTTTTTTCATTGCTTTGACAAGACACTTGACATAACTTGAGGGGGGATTTATTTTAATGTGCAGTTTTATAGCTCTTAGCTCAGCTCTCACCACCACTGATTCTATGCTACACTGAAGCTTCTAGAACATAGTGATAGCAAGTGGCAGAGGCTATGCTCTATAGTGGTCAGGAAGTAAAGTCTCTCTCTCTCTCTCTCTCTCTCTCTCTCTCTCTCTCTCTCTCTGTTCTTTTCCACTTGGTCCCATCAATGGGATGATTCAAGGTGATTCTTCCCCCTTAGTCAGTTGTTTCTAGAAAAAATTGCAGATATACCCAGAAGTTTATTTTACTAATCTTCTATGCAACTCTGAATCCAGCCAAGCTCACAATCAGTGCTAACCATCAAGAGTCCACTCCTCGTCAGTTTGACACAAACTAGAACAGAAAGGACTATGTTCATCTCAAAATGCAGATGCACTGAGCCCATCTCCTCCAGTCCCATAATCTTAATAGCTCTCCCATTACCCCAAAACCCAAGTTCAAATATCCTATGAGTCTCAGAGCAAACCCCTAACTGAATTCCTAGAAACATCAGAAAACAAATCACATACTCCCAACAATGCCACAGAGTATAAATATCCCCATCCCCAAAGATAATGGAAAATAAAAAGGAAACATTGACCAAAAGCAAGATCAAGCAGGCCAAGCACTAATTCCTGCAGCTCCAACCTAGGGATCCCAGGTACAGAGTAAACAAAAGCAGACTTGAGAGCACACACACACACACACACACACACACACACACACACACACCAGGATGGAGGTAGATTTTCATTTACAAGTCACAGGACCTCTCTTGTGTAAGCTCCATGCACCTCCTATAGCTTTTCTCAGCAAATGTTCCATGTCCCTGGCATCTCCAACATTAGGGGCACTTCTTTGCAACTTAGACTTCACTGACACATTGCTAGAAGAGCAGAGTTTTACACACTTCCTATATTTTCAGGGACTTCCTATATTGCCTGAACCTGTGAGCCTTTCTCTAAAGTCTGGTTAAGAGCCTCCGTTACCGTGTATATTTTTTATTCTTTGTGTATGAGAAATTACCATGTATTTTATATGTATGCTGCAATGGTCTTATCACCAGCTCAGATAGTCACCAGGCCTCCTTGGCCAACAATGGCAGTGGCATCTGTGTTTCTAAAAGGCTCATCCCAAAGGTACACTTTTAAAAAGTGAGCCTGTGTGAGTGAGCAGGGCACCCCAGTGGCAACACACTCCTTAAAAGAAAATGGCTCTCCAGTGAGATTCTTCTTTATGCCTGGGCTCGCAGTGGCTTGGAGTCTGGACAGTTCTTAAGACACCCTCAAGTTATCTTTCTTGTAGCACTATTGAAAGTTCTTGGCTTCTTTTTAATGGCACTGATTTCTTCAGAAAGTGTGTCTTCCTTAGTCTCAACTTTGCATATACTTTTCTAACTGCAGAACAACTTTTTCAAATCTTTGTGCAATATCTTTGCTTGCCAGTATCCCTATACACCTAGCTGAAAGCATCAATCAATGACCACTCGACAGCCCGGGTTCTGAGCTTTGACAATTTCTCTACCAAGTTGTCTGCCACCTTTAAACTTGACCTCTTTTAAAGACAAGGGGCATGAAAATTATATAGCCATGTAGTCATAATGTTTTTGTGCACTGTGTAAAGTTTACCTTTGTGTTGCTCAGATGCTAATTTCTCTGCTCTCATATCTTATTTGAATCTGGACAGAACACTGTAATGCTTATACCAAAACTCTCCTGTCTCAAGTTTGTATCAAGAGTTCTTACTATTTATTCTCTGCCTTGTCAATAAATGCTCATCACCCAATGGCTGGGCAGAATAGAGAATAGAGCAGGATGTCTGCCAAGCAGAGGAAGGAGAAAAGGAGATAGAATTCAGATCAGCCTGCAGAATGGAGGAATTGGAGCCATGAGGAAGGGGTCTGGAGAGAGATCATGAAAACACACCTGCCTTAGTTAAGGTTTCATTGCTGTGAAGAGACACCATGACCAAGACAACTCTTATAAGGACAACATTTAATTGGGACTGGCTTACAGGTTCAGATGAAAGCATAGCAGCATCCAGTCAGGCATGGTGCAGGAAGACCTGAGAGTTCTACCTCTTCAACTGAAGGCCACTAGGTGAATATTGACTCCCAGATGGTTAGGAGGGTCTCATTGTCCACCCCCACAATCACATACTTCCTCCAACAAGGCCACACCTGTCCAACAAGGTCACACCTCCTAATAGTACCACTCCCTAGGCCAAGCATATTCAAACCACCACAACATCTCAAGCCCAAAGAGCCAGATCAACAATAATATGCTACTATCATGGGATGGGGCTGGTAAGTAGCCAAATGAGCATAGTCGATTAAGATATATTACTTAACTGCTCAGCTAATTAGGTGCAGTTTTAAATAACTCTTAGTTTCTCTGTGAAGTTATTGGGGACAAACATAAGGTAAATAAATACAGCCACTGGATTATTATTAATTTATATTAAAGATAATTTATGTAGCCAAGATTTTCTTTCAGGGATGACCTTTAGTCCAATCCCCAGAGGAGCCCCCATTTCCATCTAAGACAGCATTGCATTCTGGTTTCTGTGCCCACATAGATCATCTATTTTGCACTGCTGTTATCATACTAGAGTTTCTCTAGCATCTCGTGGCCAGGTTTAAGGATAACAATGACCACATTGACTTCCCTTCCCTGGTACTAACTTTCTGTCTTACGGTGCTATTGTTTTGTTTGTTCCTCTGAGGAACTGCCTGACAGGATAACCTATTTTATCATAGTTCATGGCTTCAGAGACTTCAGTCAATCATAATATGAAAGACATGTGAAAGCAAAGAAACATAATGGTAGACAGAAACCAGAGAGAAAGAGTTATTGAGTAGCTGGCTTTCTCTCATTTCATCTTTACTCTCTCCTCACCTCTGCTAGTGGAACGTTCCAAACCACACTCAGTGAATGAATGTCTCCTTCCTGTGTTAATCCTCTCTGGAAATTCTCTTAAAGACATACTCAGAGGTTCTCCATGCAGTCTTCCATCCAATATAGTTGAAAGTCAAAACTAACTAACAACATAAGTAGACCTCAACCTAACATCTGTCAAGACCCAACATCTACCAGGGACTACCAAAGTCTGAGCAAGTCTCTTCCCTATCTGTGGTCGTAGTTTCTACCTTACAGGATTCTTGTCATGGTTTGATGGGTTTATACAGATGTATCTTAGGATTGTGTGCATACCATTTGATGAATAAATGCATTATGAAGTTTCCTGGGGAGATATGAACAAATATCTGCTCATCCAAGATAGGTTATCAATAACAATTTTCACCCAGGACCATTCTAGTGAATGGTTTTTTAAGCTTACTTGCAGGAGCATAAGTGAGAGGTTACTTGCAGTATTGTGGTGATCTTCAAAGTTTGAGTCATTAAAAAGTCCATCATGGTGTGCCAACCTTGTGGAAGCTGTATTATTGAATCTTACCCTCAGTTAATCTTCTACCCCAAGTGTGGTCTTGTCTACCAAATTTTTAGATCATGTGTAATTCTATGGCTGGATGGGCATGGAGGTTGGAATCCCAGGAGAGAGTCCTATAGTTTTTCTAACCTCCTTCAACAAGGGAGTTTTTACAGCTGTACTACCCTTATTGCAGACATAGATATTATCACAGTGATATGTTTCCTTAATTATCTGTGTTACATGAGAGTGACAAAATGGTAATTTTATGTTTGGATGAACAAAAGATAGCCTAACAATACAATTCCTGCTTACTTTATAGGATCATTCTGAAAGTGTCACAGAAAATTGAAAAAGGTGCACAGAATGTAAGTATATGTCATGAAGAGTTTTAAAAATAGGACTATATGAGCATGAAACCAAATATTATGGATCCTAAAGTCCACACCATGGGTAGTCACTGCCCAAACTAACATGGTGAAATAACAGTTTTTTTGTCAAGTTGTTACAAGCTAGGGTCATCTGGGAAGAGGAAAAAAAATCCATTGAGAAAATACCTCTATCAGATTGGCCTTTAGTAAGTCTGTGATGTGTTTTCTAGGTTAATGATTGGTAATGGGAATGCCCATCCCATTATGGATGGTGCCACCCCTGGGCAGATGGGTCTGGGTTGTACAAAGAAGCAAGCTGAGCAAGCCCCTGTTGTGAGGAAAGCTCACCAGAGACCACAGCATGGACAATCTTAAAAGTAAAAAAAAAAAATAAATAAAAAAAATAAAAAAAAGAAAGTCTGTATTAAGAGCTACCAGATGCATAGGGAAGTCCCACATCCCCAAGCTTTATAGCCCTTTGTCATTTATGCACACACACACACACACACACACACACACACAGCCTACTTGTAAAACTTCAGGCAAGAACCAGAGGTACAGGAAACCAAAGAGAGAGGTTAGTACATTTAGGACTTTCCTGGAACTGTGGACTATGTCTTGGATGGATAAGATATTTTGGCAGGTGTTAGAGCCTACATTATGAATTTTAAGGTTTTAATTGTGCCTCTAACTTCATTCAATTATCCCAAAACCTGAGTGTTTGTTGCACCATGGGGAGCGAGCCAGTAAGCAGAATTTTCCCATGATCTCTGCTTCAGTTCCGGCCCTTAAGTTCCTGCCCAGCCTTCATGATGGACTGTGATTGGGACATATAAGCCAAATAAATCCTTCTGTTCCCAAGTTACTTATTATCATGCTGCTTTATCACAATAACAAAAAAGTAGCTAAGACCTGTGATTTGGTTTTACATATCTTTGAGTTTTGTATTGTTGGTTGAGCTATGATTGTTATTTACAACTTCAATGTGTAGGTGTTCTAGTGATAGCACAGCTACTCACCATCTCAGTGCAGTCAGGTGGCTTTAGAAGTAATCTTGGTTTGGGCCCCTCCTGTATTTATGGCTTCCATCTGTGTCTTTTTGGGAATCAAACCAACCCTATTTCTTTTCTGTAAGTACACAAATGGCTGTTGCTTTGTGAAGAAGTTAAGTTTTAGGTGATTTGTTCAGCAATGATAGGCAACAGTGTTGGTGTCTAAAGCCAAGAGAGATATCTGTGCTCCCTCCAGACATTGTTGCAGCTTTGGATTTTGCAGCACTGATTTTTTCTTGTGTTTTCTATAGACAGTCAGAAGACCACGGATCCATGAGGGCAGTGTGTAGACCTTCACTGGTCAATGGGTGAAGAGAGCATAGATGGCTTTACTTTAAAAGTCAGCTCTTCAGTTAGTCCAGGTGGTCAATAGTTGTCACCGATGTCTCCTCCTTGTGGTACCATTTTCCTTGGCCTGTACACAACATCATTTTTTCAAGCATACTGTTATCAATGCCAGTTCGGGTCATTAACAATTCATCCTGACAGCTACTCCACATCCTCATCTGGTCTGACTTCTCAGCGCAGCCCTTCCCATGTCTCCTTTCTGGTATCATATGTGGTGGTTAGTGATCTCAATCATTTAATTTATTAGATTTAGAATCGCCTAGAACACACACCCAAGGGTGTGTCTGTGGGTGTTTCCAGAAAGGCTTAACTAAGAAAAGTCCCACCCTGAATGTAGATGGCTCTATCTCATGGGCTGGGGTTCTAGACCAAATAAAGGAGAAAGAGAGCTGGGTATCAGTGATCATTACTGTGCTTCCTGAGTGCAAACACAGTAGGGACCTCCATCTCATGCCTTCACCACCATCACTGTCAACCAGGAGCCAAAGAATGCCCTTGCTTAGGGTGCTTTGGTTGGATGCTTTGTCACAATGAAGAAAATATAACAGTGCCAGTGTCTGTATTTGTATTTTTCAGCAACTAAAGTTGACTGCAGACCAAAGTCAGTTTGGGTAATATGTTTTGTGAAGTACCTCATTAGTTTTTTGGTCTTTTTGTTTCTTTTATAATCAGCCACCTCTCTTTTCCTATTTGATCGGCACCAACGGTTATAGATTCAAAAGACGAGATGAGTCTCTACTTTTATGAATGCATCAGGATACTTTATCTTGACTTTTCACCTTCATGATAAATAGTCTTTTAAGGACAAAGAATTTTTTATTGAAATTATTTCAGTAGAGTGTAATTTCTCAACTATTCCTTAATGCCTATTGTCTCTTTCACTTTTAATGAAGCCTCTTTTTCTTTCTCCTGAAGATTTGAAAGTTCTCTTTCTTGCTAACTTGTTCCACCCTCCACATTTAAATCCCTGACTTAGTCAAGGATTATTATTTTTATTAGTATAATGAATAGAGATCACAGCTCCTGCTCTACATAGCAGTCAGGCTAGAGATCATGGGGGATCTTGTCTCTGAATACCCCATGATATCCGTGTTTGTGGGTCTATGTGTCTCTTCTCTAATTAGGACAAGGTAATTTTACATCCAAAGAGTTATGCTTTTGACCTTTAGCTTTCATTGGTAATCATCAAAATCTTACCTCTAATAAAAAAAAAGAATCAACCAAAATCTGAATGTTATGAATGTGGTCAGCAAGTAGCTGTGTTTTCAGATGGGGTGATTTGTTCAATGTTGGATGTTCACAGCTGTTACCCACGTGTGAATCTATGTGACACCTGACTGCAGGAAGGTATCATTCTCAACCTCAAAGCTTTCCTTTGGGAGTATATTTGGGTAACATACATGTAAATAAATGCACACATATGTCTGTGTTTTATATATGCCACACTCAGACCCACATACATTCATACCATAGACAATTCTCACATGTAGAGATATAATCACCCCAAGACAATCACTCATATACACTCACAATTATACATACATACTCTCTCCCCTCTCCTCCCTCTCTCTCTCCCTCAACTACTGCTGCTGCTGAAACAGGAAAAAGAAGGGGCAGAGTGGGGAACTGGGAGCCCGAGAGTGCCATGTGACAGTGGCACCTTTCACAGCTCCTTGTTGAGGTCAATACTGAATAGGTCATGCTCTAGCTTCCTTTGACCTGTGGTTTTGACAAGAGTCCTGACCTTGCGACTTGCTACAGATATGGCTTCCCACTCTATTTCTCACTGGGTGGCCAGGCAGATTTCTGACCCCGTGTTTTCACCTTCATAATGGAGATGGAAGTTGGTGGGATAACTAACTGTAGACACCCAAGCTACACATGTCTGTCATATATGATAGGCTGGTGTTCTTAAACAGCATGCAAAAGGGGGATATGATGGCATTCATGACCATGTCACTGCCAGGAAAAGCTTCTAACCTCTTCTTAACCTCTGGATGTCCTTCCCATCTTCCCTCATGACACACTCAGCTCTGGTCATTCTCTGCACTCATGCAAGCTGGCTGGCTTGAGAAAAGCCAACACAAATAGAATCAGATGGCATTATAGAAAGATGGCGACACCCCTAACTAACTGTATTTGGCTAGAACGGAAGTCAAAACTGCAGTTTTCTCCTTGACCATGGTTCCCTCTCCAAGTGAAGCTAACAGCCAGCGCCAGCTCTGTCCAGGAGCTGCATAGCACATCTTCACATCTATTGCAGTGTGAGGGACGCATCTGATCTATAGACATTGGTTTATATGTTTATGTGCTTGCTGCCAGCACACTCTAAATTAAGCCCATCTGTCTTCCTCCTCCCCATATTGGGACTTACATATTAGTAGCTCTGAAATGTTGATGCCTGACTTGGTGCAGGCTAGTGGCAAAGTGAATCTTAGTTTCTACTGTCATAATGTTTCATTAAAAAAAGAAAAGCCCACACTATCTCAATTAAGAATGATGCACCTGTCATAAGTTTAGCCTGCAAGGAAATTGTCTGCAGGGCAAGACACCTCGCGAAAAGTGCATCAGAAAACATTCTGCTGGAAAATCAAAGGATGGGATCATAGCAAGTGGAAAAAAGATCAGGTCTGCTCCAGGAGAGAGAGAGGTACTACTATTTCTAGGAGCTTCCAAGATACATCAACATTTTGCTCCTAACTCTAGGAACTGGGAACACTGCACTGTAAAGATGTGCCGTAATCCACTTTTGGTTATAGAGAGCTGTCACCCAGGTCTTTGCAGTACCTAGTGGTGGCAGAGTACATGGTTATGACTGTGGGTAGCAGTGTCTTCAGAGTGACTCAGAGCCACTGAAGTAGAACTGGCTCCCCATGTGATCAGGTGACAGACATCAGCCATAGGAACTGAAGGTTTCATTATAAAATCACCAGGGCCAATGGTGAATGGTTTCTTCTCAGTTGGCTTCTGTGAATTCTGGTCAAGGAAAAAGTGGAGTTACAAGCCAAGTGACCTACCATTGTGCTTTCTGGAGACCTGTCCAGGCCCAGTCAGAGGCAAAAGACTGGGCTTTCTTTACAAACCTAGGGAAGACCAGGGTTAGGATGAAGCGTCTATGAAATGTAAATAGGATTTTACCAGAAATGATACAAGTTCTTTTTTCCAAGCATCATTATTAGCTTTTGTCTTGGCTGTGATTTAAACTTCCTCTGATTTTTTATGAGATTTTTCCCCCTAAACAATAAGCAATAAACTGTTTGAATCATTTACATGTAAATTAACAGGGAAACGGTATCTATGATGTTTCATTTCTTGCTATTTAAAGTTTTTTTTAAATTGAGACTGATGACTTAAGTTATTTTACTGTTTGTTGGAAACCATGCACTACAGAGAAAAGTAGACAGAAGTCATTCTCTACCTCAAACAGCCGTGAGATGAGTCTCTCGTTTTAATTTAAATTAAGGATAAATATTAAAATATAATTAATTAATAATTAATTATTAGATAATTAAAATAGATGTGGTCACTGAAGACTTAAATAGGAAATAAATTGAGCTTACCAAAAAGTTGGATAACATTGAACACTATTGCATATTTAATCAGGGCTTGGTTGAAATTGATTAAATATGGCCTCAAAATTAACTATTGATCATTTTTTATTTGTTTGGTATTGCCCAATTTTCTTTTCTATGGACTTGGACAAATTTCATAACTTAAGTAAATCCTAAAAAACGCTCTTTTGTGTATTGGTGGTAAAGCGCTCCACGTTCAGTCTCAATGGCTTGGTTCAGAAGATTCTCTCAAAAGTAGAACATTGGGCAAGGCTCTACGGACAATAAGTGCAGTTGTGGGCCAAGGAAGAGGGAGGCGAGCACCATCCCATGTCTGGTAGCTGAGTCCATTCACCAGCTGGAGGTGTTTAGTGTTGCATGCACACAGGGTGTGATGGATGAGTTTAACATGGCACCTAATCTCTAATGGCTACACAAACTGGGGGCTGTAGTGTTTTGCCTTCCGTATTCAGGTTTCACTTTCTCCCTACATTCTTAGGGTGCTCCCGTTAGCCCCATTGACCTCAAGACAGAACTTGGAGATGGTCTCCTTGTTAGAGAAGTCTTAGATGCCAACACTATGACTCAGAGTTGGGGTGTAACATCTCTGGGTTGCCATTCTGTGAGCTTTCTCAGGTCCTCAAAGAAAGAACAGTCAAGGGATTCCAGGTGGGAGGAGGAGATTCAAAGTTTTTTTTTTTTTTTTTTTTTTTTTTGTGTGTGTGTGTGTGTGTGTGTGTGTGTGCTGTTTATTTGTTTCCCAGATGAATCTTATTTCTTCCCCTGATGATAGAGTTCACCTCAGTCCTAGTGCAGAGAGGTTTTATATAAGAATTGTTCTGCCTGTGGTATCACTCTCCCCATCTTTTTTCAGAGACTAAAGACCCCAGTTGCTAAGCTCTGTTGCTAGTGAGTGTCTTTGTAAAGGAAATAGAATCATTTAGTCCTAACATTCCTGGGAGTAAGAAAGTACCAGGGCTCATGAGTTGTGTCCTGACATTCCTAGATATTGAACCAAAGCCATCCTGACACCAGGCTACACACTCTGTTAAAATTGTCTTTCCATGATCTAAGTTGCTGCTGTTATGAGTTTTAAATTTACTCGTTTCCCTCTGAAGGTTTAATAATTTTAGTCTATGAAATAAACTGACAATAGATAGATAAGGGGAAAAGAACATGCAGGATATATTACACGCCTAAAGCATGGCACTATAATACTCACAGAGAGGCAGATGGTAGCTGCAGTTTAAAACTTGAAGACTTGGGGTGGGATGCAGGGTATTTGAGAGAGAGAGAGAGAGAGAGAGGGAGGGAGGGAGGGAGGGGGAGAGAGAGAGAAATGGTTTACTGTGAAGATAATCTAAGACGGAAGTCAGGCATCAAGCAGAAAGGCCTGGCTCTGCATTCCCTGTACATTTCATTTGCAGGGCAACCTTTCAGAACTGGCCATACATCCAGAGGACTGCAGTTCCTCAGCATAATCACAGATAAGTCTTTGGAGTGGGGCATTTTACCACCCTATATGGGGGAAGGAGACGACCATACCAGTTCGGGTTTGGAGTTTTGCATTCACAGACATCTCATGGGTCACAGGGGAGACTTGTGAAGCCATGAGCTAGTGGCTTGAGCTGCCAGGCTCTGACACTGTCCCCAGCTGCTATTTGCTTCCATGCTGGGATAGTTCTCAAGCTTCCATTAGTTCTTGCCTGTCTGAAATGGAATGAGGCTGAGCTACAGACATGGGCAGGATACTCGGGGGCTAGCAAGCATTCTATGCAGGCAAGTGTTTATATGGAAATCCTTCATGGAACAGGCAGAGACAGGCAGAGCATAGGTGCCTGTATGTAGGGCTGGTGTAGACGGGCTCAGTGAGGGGTAAGGACAATAAGAAGGAGGGTCACCTTTTCCCTAGTAGCCTCTGGTGCATCTCTAAGGGATGTAAAGAGTTCACAGAGATTTGTCAGCCTTGAGACCATCAGAAACAATGCCCCAGCTCCAAGAGGTCAGACCTGCAACACTCACCACTTCGTGTTCTGGATTTTCTATCTTCACATCTCTAAAATGGTTGAGAATTTCTCTCAGAAGCATTCCTGTGAAAATAATCCTCTGAATAAATGAATATGGAAGAGGTAATTCTAATAACTATCTGGAAATCTCCATTGCCTGTGGCCATTACAGGTATGCGTTTTAATTACCAAGTGCTTCATAAAAACCTGCTGTGAAGTTGATGATGTGAAAGACTGTTTTACTTTCTAAAACCCTTCCTGAGTCACAAATATGGGACAGGTGTCTGTTTTTTCCCCTGTGCTAAGGGCTAGCAACCAACAGTCAGTTCCCACCAACACATGCTTCCTTTCCTGTTAGAACCCACGAAGGAACAGTTTTCATCTTAACCTATAGAGTGGCTACCTCATCACCCCAAAACAACCCTAGAAACCTGAGATTAGGAATCCACCTCTCCAAAATCCATACAGATAACATGGCCAATCTTATGTGCCTGGACCAGAAAGTTGGCCATACTATGATATTGGAGGACTCATTCAGAAGTATGAGTTCATACAGGGCTTTTAAAACTTCATGTATCATATTTGCCAGTCATAATCTCAGTCATGAAAGGCAGTCACCATGTAAACAAATGGTTGAAATGATATTCAGCCAAACGAACTCAGGAAGGCAGGCATCCCAGGGTAGTTGAAAGAAGCAAGCGAAGTGTTCCTGCTGTGTGGATTCTGTGCAGTGAGACAGCCATTGCTGAATGCGACCCACTCAAAGAGGTAGAGCTGGTTCTCCTTGTCAGAGTATGCTCTGGTCATGAAATAGGATTCTAAGAAGACAACCTATGTTTCCAGGAGCTGAAGGATTTCTTGCTTGGTTTGAACCAGGCTGGTAAAGAATTGGATGAGCTGAGCTGGACCAAGGGAATACTCTCCTTTGGAAGTACAAATCATGCCATGGGCTTTAGTGTCCCACTCCTTCACGCCAGCAGCAGCAGGGTGTTCTGAATGCCTCCTCACAACTTCTTGAGAAAAGGCCTGTCCACTGAGGGTCACAGGAATGGCCACAGACTGAACAAAATCTGTTAGTCCCGTGCCCTCCCAGTCAGGACAGCATGCCTCAGAAGGCCATGGGGTAGAGTGCTCAGGGGTAGAATGAGTTGCCGATGCTGCAGGAAGCACACTGTATAGCCACAAAAGGACAGGAGCACATCCTGCACCAGGGTGGGCTGAGACTATTTTTCTTGACTCGGGAACAGAGTGGGTACAAAACCCTGTTGCTCAGAGGTCAGCAGGAGCTGGCCTTGCTTTGCAGGGGTGACGATGGTTCACAGCTCACTCCCTAGGAATGAGCTGAGGTCAGGCCTGCTGCCAAGGAGTGAACAGGGAATGGTAGTTCTTGCTTGTGGGCGAGTAAGTAGCAAAACCCTCTGACCAAGTGTGAGCAGAAATGGCTGCAGGTCACTGAGCAGGAAAACCCCTTTTCTTTGTGCCAGATGTCAGGGCATAAGATATGAAAATGTGGGTTTAAATTCTTTCCCTGAGAGGGCCTTGGTTTTGACCAAGCGGAGGCTTGCAAACCCCCCTTTTTGTTGTTGTTGTTGCTGCTGCTGCTGTTTTGGTCTTGTTTTTTTTTGTTGTTGTTTGTTTGGTTTTTTTTTTGTTTTGTTTTTTTGTTTTGTTTTGTTTTGTTTTTTTAGACAGGGTTTTTCTATGTAGCCCTGGCTGTCCTGGAACTAGCTCTGTAGACCAGGCTAGCCTCTAACTCACAGAGATCCCCCTGCCTCTACTCCAGAGTGCTGGGATTAAAGGCACGTGCCATCGCTGCTTGCCTACAAACCCCTCTCGGAAGGAGAGATTGACAAGGCTGTCACATCTAGTATGGGGCAAGAGGAGCGCCAGTGTTCATTAGGGACAGGGAAGCTGATCCTGGAGAATTCCCAGCATTACTTCCTACACAGCTTTCTAAATGCAAGTATGAGTGCAAACAGCCAGTTCCCTTTGGAAGCCCTGGGCGGCTCACTACACACCACCCCTAACTCATTCTGTGAGAGATTTCTTCACCATGACCTCTCCGAAGCTCCTACTTCACCTCACAGGCTGTGAGCAAATGCAGGCTTTGGATTGGTTCCTAGAAGGATAAATGCTACAGGCTACTTCTTGCTTAGTTTATAGTATAGTTTTAATGACTTTAAACAATTAGAAGAAATGAGGAAAATAAAACCTCAGGCATTGTCTGAGCCATATACACACTTTCTGCTTATTAGGCCTACTGCGTCTACCCCTTCTGTACACATGGCACTGAGGAATTATTGAGACTATCTAATTATGACGTGACCATGACCCTAAACATAATGGCTGCTTCCGATCCTCTGCTCTCTAGTGGGCCTTTGTCCTGTATGTTACCAAGCCTCCTGGAAGCACCAAGCCTTATGCTTGCTTGCATGTCCTGCACTGTATCAACCAGACTGCTCACAGCCACGCAAGAAGCACAGTTCTGGAGAAGGGGTTAGTGAAAGCCAAAGCTATTTAGGAGTATCCTAGACACAGAGATGTAGAAACAAAGGTCCTAGTAGATGTTTACAGGATCTACAGAATCAAGCAAATGTGGGCATTTTGACCCAGGTCCACCTGCCAATAGGGTGGTTCTAAAGGATTGTCTCCATTGACATGTGAGTTACCATCCTGCCTCCATCCTCAGCTTGCCAAGAGCTGTTCATACAAAGCATGTGGGAACAGTGCGCGCGGCGGGGGGCTGGGGGGGAATTATAAACTCTTTCCAAAGAAAGGAAAGGTGTGCCTGATTTAACAAAACCCAGCCCTGCAGCACATTTCCCTCTGAAGGGTTGAGGGAGGGCAGCTGCAACAGAACCATCAAAGGCCTAGGTGCCATGGGACTTAAAAGACCCAGTTCCCAGTGAATAAGGGCCCCCTCTATTTTCTCATAAATCTGTAAATGCAGCTTTCTGCAGGGTGCTTTGCTTTGATGACTGTAAGTCTTCTGGTTTCATAACCTCTCTCAAATATATATTTGCCTTGAAGAGGTGATGCCCCTACTTTCAAAATGTATGTAGAAGTCACTTTTATTTTGGACAAATGTAGGCTTTAGGTCATCTTCTCCTGAGTACGAGGTTTCCCTTCCTTCTGCCCTCAACACCATGGAGAAGGTGGTGGGTGGAGAGAGGCGCGCTGGCAGCTCTAGGTATTTGATGAACGGGCTTTGGGGGATGAGCTGAGCAGTCTCAAATGCCTTGGCTCAATATCCCCTGTCTACCTGAAAGTTCAGGACAGTCAATATCTGGGAGGGTGATACCCAGGGAGATACCCTGCAAAGAAAGACTTTCCTAGAACATTAGTGCCTGGAAGGCTTGCCTGGAACAGCCCAGGATAGCAGTGCCCAGAAGGCCTGCCCAAGACAGCAGTGTCCAGGAGGCCCATACCCAGGATAGCAGTGCCCAGAAGGCCTGCCCAAGACAGCAGTGTCCAGGAGGCCCATACCCAGGATAGCAGTGCCCAGAAGGACCTGCCTAGAACAGCATTTCCCAGAGAGTAGCCAAGGACAGCCATACCCAGGAGGGCTTGCCCAGAATAGCAGTGTCCAGAGGACCTGCCCAGGAGACAACACCTAAAAGACAGATGAGACAGAACAGGACTCACTGCCTCCATAGTGATTGAAATTCAGAAGCTAACTACCAAACAACCTTGGTGCTGGGGACCACCTGCCCCTCCCCCACTGTCACCTGTCTGCTGTGGGCCCCAGCACTGAGGACATTGAAATACACCCAGTCTCCACCATCACCATTGGCTCCATCCCCCAGTGATGCACTATCACTCAAACTGTGAGCCATCAGGAACCTTTTCCTTCTTCCTAGTCCCGTTGTCAGGGGTTTTGTCCAAGCAATAAGGAAAGAAATTAGTGCCTTGGCATTGAATACACTGTCCACTTTTTTGTGCTTTTTTTTCCTCACCTGTGAAGTGATACTAAGAATGGTTTGTCCATCCAGTGGTCTTGTGAGCACAAATGGACTTAGACTATCAAAACTCTTAGACTAGACACCGTCATCTGCTTTCCAATCAGTACCAGCCTCTTCACCATCCTGCATTCCTGTACATGTGTGGCCCAGCAATGGAATCACTATATTAAACCTCTTCACTCTAGACATGAGCCAAGATGTCCTCATAGTGTGTGACCCCTCCAAAGACAATGAAAGCCCTGACCACAAGCACTCCTGTTTAAGGGAAGCACAGCATCATACAGCCCCTGGGTGTCCTTGTGA
Organism: Apodemus agrarius; assembly: GCA_964023405.1. Lineage (NCBI taxonomy): Eukaryota > Metazoa > Chordata > Mammalia > Rodentia > Muridae > Apodemus > Apodemus agrarius. The sequence continues at coordinate 131,853,579 of OZ030005.1, read as the reverse complement.
TGTGTTAACCTCTGCCAACAAGGCATGCCAAGAAGGGGGCTGTATATTCCTGTCTGTGGATGCTGTCAAGGTGAGAGTCACTATAAACCATCACACCATCCTATCTGTCCAAACCCACGAGCATTTGTAAGATGGCCTGGGCATGGAACACAGGCACCTAAATGAAATGAGGCCCCACATGGATGTCACCCAGTGGCTAAGCCACCATTCAGGGGACAGTGCAGAATTGCTCCAAGTGAACTTGGCTTCCATGCCATGTCTACTGAACATTGATGAGTAACAATGCGGATCTCTGGAAATGTCCGTAAAGCAGTGTGCCAAGGGACCTGATGAGGAGGGGCTTTTCTTTCTGTAAAATCATTCTGCTCTTCATGATGTGTGTAGGGAAAGCTGTAGTGGAGAAGGGCTGCCCAATAGCTCCTGCAGGTTTCCATGACATCCAGACCAGGTGATGGAACCTAGTACCAAGTTGTACTTCTAGAGAAAGAAATATCATTTCCTTTCCTAAGACAAAATTTTTCATGTGGTACTTTCATGTGATTTCTTAGTCTGTCTGGAGAGCAAAGGCAGGATATACTTAGGGGTTATTTATTATAAATGAAGGAAGTGGGAAAGCTCCTGCGAAGGAAGAAATACGACCACCAGGAAGAGGCAGAAAATTGAGCTTTCAATAAACGCACCTATGGCCGGTTTTCATCTGCTTCTCCTTCTATTTCCTCTTCCTCGACTGCTAAGAACTGACAAGACGGTAATTAGATTCTGCTTTTTCAAGAGCAAAGGGTTTATTAATTTTAGTATTTAAGATTCTGTAGTTCCTGGGTCTTTTCTGAGGCGCCTGCTCTCACCTGGGGTAGACTAGCTCCCACAGGGTTTCCGTAATAAGAGGAAAACCTCCTGCCATCACCAACACAGGAGCAGAGAAAAGAGCGGACAAAGCCGTAGGGGAAATTCCTGCTCCCTAGTGAGAAAGGGGTTCTTTACCCACCAGACACACATGCCCAGTCCCGACGTGTACTGTACACCAGCTGACTTCTGGGGCCTGGCCTAACACTGTTAAGTAGAAAGGTTGGGAGTTCATTCCTCCCTTCCTCCCTCCTCCTTTCCCTCTTTCCCTTATTCCCAAGCTCCCTGCGCATGAGCCTGATCTCAACAGCAGTAAGAAAGGTCACTTGGGACCTGGCCAAAGCAGCTCTCCTCCTAGCCTCTGGTGCTAGGGGCTTTCTAAAGCCATCCGTTCTGCAGCTGCTGCTGGGTCCTCTGAGGGACACTGCCATCTGAAACCCTATGATAGCACACAGCGAAATGATTCTACATGGAGAGTCAGCTGAAAACTCAGTCACTGCTGGTCGTGACTGGGACAGCTCTGTTCTTCTATCTGCCCCACCTTTTCTACAAAGCTGCCTCATTCCCACATCAGAAAACTTCAGAGGATCCAAGGTCTGATCTTCGCTTTATCATCCTTGTGCCGTATATCCATCAAGTCACCAACAGCCCATCTGTTCCTCTTCCGGCCTCACTGTAGCCCTATGAATTCACTCCTATAACACAAATTGTCTCTTTGTGGACAGAACCTCAAGGCTCAAGACCCAGTCCATACAGTGAAAAGGAAAAGTGAAAATAAGTTGTCTGAGCACTCTGAGCATGTCTTTTCTAAGGGACATCTGCTTCTCACTTAGGTCTCTCAAGCCTGTCTTTCTCTCTCTTACGTCACCGCCTACAGGGGTTACTTCCTTAGACTGCCTTCGTCTGCCAGGACAAGTGCAGACTCCCCTCTCCCTTGTATGCCTCCTCTCCCATCACATTATTTCCTTATCATTCTTCCCAACATAAAGCTCCTGCTAAATGCAAACAAGATGTGACATCATGTAACATTGATATTAATCGTCATTACCAACATACACACCCAAGACAGATAAATAATACATGTAGGCATACGCAATTCAGTCACTCAAGAACATACATATGTCTTCATTATTTATTGTTTTTTAGTCTTGCCAAGCGCTAATGGCTTTTGATACAAGGTGATGACACACATTTTACTATTTAGGAAATCCATTTATATTCAAAGCTATTGATTTATAGAGGGATAGCCAGTGAGCGTAACCAAAGCATCACTAGGATGCAGAGAATATTGGGGCAGCTGCCACATGGTTGATGCCCTGGAACCTTGACTGACTGTACCGTTCTGGGAGGTGTCAGCTGGGCCTGTGCTGTTTCCACACTTACCTTGAGCCAAACACTCTTTGATTAACTATGGAGGAAAATAAAACAGGAAAAGAGTGAATGCCAGCCAGGAAGCTTCCCCCAGGAGCCTTTGAAACTGCAGATAGCACCTAAGTCCTGGATGAACTCATCAGTGAATCTCAGGGATGGTTTAGTGGAAGAAACTGGGGTTGTACAAATGGAAACACACTTCTGTCCACTGCGAAGCAGGAGTTTAACCTCATGCTATAAGGCTTTAAGCTGGACCTGATGCTGCTTCTCTGGTTGTGAATTTTGCTGGGCTCTGCTGAGGTGTCACAGTCAGCGCTGGAACCCTTACATACCTTTCTTCCAGGCACTAGTTCGCCCAAAACTCTCTGTAGCCCTGAGGCCTGGTTGTTATTATTATTCATCCCACCCCTTTACAGAAAAAGCTGAAGCATAGGGAGGGGCTCTTTTTTAAGCTTTCTTTAAGCAATCAATTTTATTAGAATTTAAAAGAAAAGCCAATTGGCAGCCATAAATCTGTGCAGCTGTCTGGAGAGGGAGACTAAGGGAAGAAGGGGCAAAGGTCATTCTGTTTAAGTCAGCTTGGAAGTCGGATATATATTGTGGACAAGTCACATGGCAGGGAGGTGGCTTTGAGAAAGAGCAGGAAGCCTAAAGCTTCAGAAAAAGCTTATTTAGCTTCCAGCCGGCATTCAGAAGAGAGTTAAAGGGAAAGTCACACCTCTCAGTTAGGGCTTAGAAAGGCACGCAGACTCAGTTAACCCCTGTGGCTGCTCAGCTTACTAGTGGACTGCACTAGTGAACAAGAATTCTGGGAAGGGAATGTGCAGTATCACATTAAAGAAAAGCTCATTCTGTATCTCTATCATGACTTAAGGTGAGCCCACCTTCCCACTGGGAGTCTCTTGGCCAAACCATTGATTCTGTCTAACTGGAATCTTAGGCATTCACCAGGCTAGGGGGGGGGGGTCCTCTCTTATCACAAAGAGCTGCTTCTTAATGGGCCTTTGATGCTATTCTAACATACACCCCTCATCCCTGCTCCCGAAGATGCAAACCTGCAACCACCGAGGGATCAGGTTACAGATCAGAGCCCCAAACACATCTCTCTAACCTCTGGCAAAGATGAAGCTGTTACGGATCCCCAGGACATTTGGGGCTTTTAGGTCAAGAAAGAAAGCAGTTATTTTTCTTTGACATCTTTTTGTCTTAAACTGCCTAGCCAATTTCGACCTCCTGTTCTTATCATCCCTCTCTACGAAGAAGTAACTAACTCTTACAATCATTGTGGAATTAGGGCAACAAGGGCTTCGTCTAGATCAATGAGAGTATTGGGTGTGGCTACTGGGATACAGGAGGGAACCTTACTCAGGATTTAAGAATATGAACCTTCAAAAAGTTCCTATTTGAGGTCTAGTCAGATATGTGTAACCTTTGCGAGGTCAAAGCCTAGGGATACCCAGCGTGGTGTGGGAAGCTGGAGATGCTGAGATGTATGGGGACAGCCACATTAACAGCCGGTCCTGCCACCCCCTTTGTAAACCTCACTGTTTCATTTGTATTGTAGTTATGGGGCACAGGAAGCAAGAACTTTTGTCTGCTTAGAGGCCCTTCCATTTGCATTTTCTGGAGGAGCAGGGCATTAAAATATTCCCTAGGTAGCTATTCTTTGAGGGCCTCCAGGGAATAAGCTCTTGAGTGAAGATCTTCCCCAAGCCAGGCATCCTTATCTACCCTTGATTTTGTCCCACCTACTTCCCGAGACCTATTCCAGTTTGGAAGCAAGGGACTCATTAGAAGTATAAGAACCCTTTTTCTCAGCTCAGTAGTTGCCCCCAGAACAGCAGCTATAGCCTCTTTCCTATTCACAACACCCCTGGGTGTGTAACTCTTCCAAAATCCCTATGGAGACAAGATTTAACACCAGTGTTTGTATTAGCAGAGTGACACCTGGATCCCAATTGACTGCATCCCTAACTCATGTCATATGGTGGCCCTGGGCCCCAGCTGCCTTTCTCTTCAGGTGAGGGAAATGGCCAACTAGAAAATGAGAGAGAGCAAATATCTGACTTTTTTCTGGTTTCCAAAGAAGGATGGTCTTCATAAAGCCAAAGAGTCTAAGAGCAAAGAGAAAGAAGCAATGTTGTGAAGCATCAGCACATATGTTTTCTGTTAGGGATAGACAGAATCCAGTAGGTCTAACAACCAGATTGGGTGAGGGAAGGGAAGGGAAGGGAAGGAAAAGGGAAGGGAAGGGGAGGGGAGGAGAGGGGAGGGGAAGGGGAAGGGAAGGGAAGGGAAGGAAAGGGAAGGGAAGGGAAGGGAAGGGGAGGGGAGGGGAAGGGGAGAGGAGGGGAGGAGAAAGGGAGGGAAGGGGAGGAGAGGGAAAGGAAGGGAAGGGAATGCTGACTTCTCACATCTGCTGACTCCTATAGTATAATTTCTCTCATAGGGTTGACTTCCTACTGCCATTAGGATGTCTCTGACTGCACAGGAGGGAAAGACTTCAGATCCATATGAGCAGCTCATGCAAGCACTGGGCAGGCTCTCCTTCTGCTGCCTCTGGCTAAGTGTTGGGCAGCTGAACTGATGCAGTGTCTACATGTCTGGACACTACAGACCCAAGCTTTTTGCATAAGCACCTTCAGTCTCTGTTCCTTCTAATCTCTGGAGCAATCGATCTTCACTTGAAGTTTTTTCCCCCCATGAGTTCAAGGTACAGCACAGATGCACAGATCTCCAACAGGCCCTACATGAATCCGCTTATTTGTGTGGAGTTTTTTTCTGGTGTTTTGGTTTTTCTTTTTTGAGATAGAGTCTTACTTTGTAGCCCAGGCTTCCCTAGAACTAGTTATGTTGCCTAGAATGATGTTCAGCTCGTGACAACCCATCTGCTACAGCTTCTCAGAGGGGCTCTAGCCCCACCCCTGCCTCTTCTACCTTGTGGCCTTGCAACTTAAGGAAGCTTCTCTGTCTATGATCTCCGACAGGGAAGAGAAGAGCAGCACCTCCAGATGGAGTGTGATACAGAACTTGTCATCACTTTGCAATTAATGTCTCCATGAATGACATAGCCATGGTCCTGCTATGGTTTCCTTTTGAAAGGTTGATCTTTATTTTTTTCATAGAAAGTAAGATTTTTATTTCAGGAAGTGTAGAAACTATACAACTTAAAGTATATATAATTTTTTCTACACAAGAATCAATGTGATGCATGTGGAGGACAATGAGCCTAGCTTTAACCTGACTTCACACAGATCGTGAAGCACCCAAATCTCCCACTCCAGTATAATTGGGATGGAGGTCTATGGCAGTTAATTTTATGCATCAACCTGAGTCAACCCTGTGGCACCCAGGAATTTAGTCACACCACATTGATTGGGTATTCTACATTTGTGTATGTCTGTCTGGGTGGGAAAATTCTTGAGTCTATGGATGAAGTAAAATTGTCCTCCCCGTGTGTGTGTGAGCCTCGCCGATGTGTGAACGTCTTAAGTAAAGTAAGAGGCTGAGAGGGTGATCAGCAACTGAAATCCTCCTGAGCTGTAAAGACAGTGTGATAGTAGCAGCCCCCAAGAAGAGAATGAGCAGTGAGCGAGAATAGAGACCAGACTCAAACTAGAAGAGCTAGAAATCATGGCAGAGGCCAAGAGCAAGCAGCAAGGGGATGTGACCTCAGGCTGCTGTGACCCCATTTCTGAGCTGCAAGCAGAGACTGACACTGTGATCCATGATTGAAAAGAACGATGGTATTCTGGACCAGATCTCCATGCTGGGTCCATGGTAGCAGGTCTGTTCTTATTGTGTCTACTAAGCCATCTGTATCCATCAAAATGGCCAAAAGCTCAAGCTGAGCTCATGATTTCACTGTTAAAACAGAATGAATATATGGAAGGAGTGTTTGGGTCTGGGAGATGAGAAGAGAACTGGACCTTGCCAATGTGCCCATGTTTGCCTGTGGAGGTCATTGTGCTCCTCATTGTCAGTTTTATTTACTGCTCGGCTTCTGTAGCAAAGTGTGAGGTACATTGGTGGTTAAACACTGGGCTGCTGGGTCTGCTCTGACCCTAGAGTCCAGTGCTCTGGAAACAGAACAATTCCTCCAGGGAAAGTTGGTCCATGTCTTTCTGGGCGGGAGGAGCTGGAGGCTGCCTTGCATTGAGAACTGGCCCCAGAGCATTGCTCTCCTGCTCATTGATAGCACCCTATTGTACATTTTACTGGGGACACAGGGAGGTAGTGTCTCTGCTGGCTTCCTTGTGTTGGGAAGGCATGAAGAAGAGAGAGTGATGAGGCTGACATACATTGAGAAGATGGACTGCTTAGCCAGACATTAGCCAACAGAAGATGGCTCGTGATACATGAGGAAATCCATTAGTGAAATGAGAAGAGTGAACTTTAGATGTAACATATCCATCACCGAGCACTGGGCTGGCTGTGGAAACAAGAGCAGAGAGCTGAGCGTGAGAGATTGATCTGACTCAGAGACCCACCCTTGCAGGGCTGTTCTGCTGAGATTTAAGATTCCACATTCCCTGAGAGTCACAAACTGCAGGTTTTAGCACTATCCTTCGTTCTCAGGGATACTCTGGACTACATAGCCTGCTGGGACCTCAGGATGGCCTAGCTTGTTTGCAAATGTGGAGAGGAGTCCACCTGGCAGGTCCCTGAGCTTCCCAACTAAATCTATCTGCTTTGCTCCATATGCCTTTTAAAGCTTCCCTTTAAAGGCTGGTGTAGGCTGCAGCTGTGAGTTACATACGCTGGTATTTACAATGGGTATGTTGATCCATGTACTGGAGAGCCATGCCTCTCCAAGGTTTTCTCTTCATCCTGCCTGGGTCAAGAGGCTCTGATTTGTAGGAAGACAGAGGAGCACAGGTCCTAGACTTTATCATCATCCTTACTGGGGGTTACTTTGAGGTTTGATTTTCATTTCTCGAGACAGGATCTCAAGGAGGCCAGGTTGGTTTTGTACTCTCTAGGTATCGAAGGGTGACCGGGAAATTCTGATCCTCTAATCTCCAAATGCCGGGATGGCAGCAGTGCGCCGCCTATCTGGCCTGGGCATGGCTTTAAAAGAACTTTGGAAAGAATAATGGCAAAGATAACGAGCTTCCCTCAAAAGCCTGAGTGCTTAGGAAGCTGGTTGTACATGGCGCACTGAGCAGAGTGAAGAAAGGAAGACAGAGGGAGACAGAAGGAGGAGTAAACACGGCAGATGTGGAGAGACAGAATTTCTGGGAGCCAGTCAGGTGTGTAAACAGCACCCCGAGCCCCCACAAGGGTATGTGAGAGAAGGAATGTCTTCATACACCACTTGTATGACGCTCCAGGCCTGTACTTCTTGGGAGGGGTCTTTCAGAGGAAGGCAGGCTTCTGTGGGATGCACTGTGTACCTTGGAAGGGAGAATAAGAGCCAAATGTGCTAAACAAGAGAATATTGGGATGAATGAGTCCAAGAGTAGAGGACAGGGATTACACAGGCTTTGGGATAACTAACTCGAGCGAATCAGATCCCTTCAAAGATGTAGACCAGAGTTGACAGAGGGAACCAGTCCATGGATTTGCTTATGGAGGTGCTCCAACAGGGCCTAGAGAAGAACATGTGGCCCTAAGATCCAGACAGTTCATTAAAGAGTCCTGTCCAGAGGGTCGAGGCACAGCAGAGGTGGCAGCCCCTGGATAGTGCCAGCAGGGGAGGAAGTAGCTAAGGCTGCTGCTAAGGCAGAACAAAGCCTTGGGACCAGAAGCCAGGAGGGTTTGAGGCTGCCCTTGGAGGTTCTCAGCTCACAGTAAATGTTGGCTCTGTCTGTTCTGGTCTGTGACTTTTAAAACATCGTCCATCCAGCCAATGGAAGAAGGAATGAGTGTGAGTCTCTTCTAAGTCTTCCACTGAGATTTTGCCACCTGATGTGGGTGGAAAAGAGTGAAGAAGCTCACTGTGCAGGGAGCAAGAAGATTGAGCACTTGGGGTTGACCCCAGAAGAACCAGAATGCAGGAGGGGCTAGGTGTATCCCTGGGTGTGGGACATATAAAATATGCGTGTGTGTGTGTGTGTGTGTGTGTGTGTGTATGTGTGTGTGTGTATTCTGCTGGGTTAGCTTTCTCTTGTTCCCTTCTCCCCAAGAATCTGTTGTTTGGCTAATCGGGATGAGGTTTGGGGAGCTTCTTTGAAGTCTTACCCTATTCAGAAGGAGGTAATAGGGTCCTCCTCTGGTGTCCCAAGGCTACTATGACAAAATATTACAGACTGGATGCTTTAAAATGGCAGAAATGTATATTCTCGTGGCTCCGAAGGGGCATGTGGGTGAGCCCAACCTGACAGCAGAGCCATGCCTCCTCTGAACTTGGAAAAAAAATCCTTCCTTCTTCTGGTGGCTTTCACCTTTGCTGTGTTCTAGGCTTGTAAATGCAGCATTCATTCTTTTCCTCATCAAAATAGAGACTCATCTCATGAGTCTGGAGGTTCAAATCAACCCCACCCCTCAAAACCCTATCATTGGATTAGGGGGTCCAGCCTTAACCTGATTTCAGCCTGGTTCCTTCTGTGGAGACCCAATTTCTAAGTCAGGCTACATTTGTACACAATGTGGATAGACTTTTAGCCCATACTTTGGAGGACACAGTTTAATCCACACCAGCTGTGGGCCCAACATGGGAGACTTTTTCCAGAGTAGGAACTTAAGGCATCTCAGGTCAATCTGAGTGACCTAGGCTGTCTTCTCCCATTTGCATGGCAGGTACTGTCGAGTCCAGTGTGCTTAAGTCTAAAGACAAGATCACAGCTCTTGCTATTTTCCTGCAGTTTCAGAACACAGAGTAGGTGACCCTTAGGCTCATATCAGCAAAGCATGACACCAAACTTCCCAAGGGAGAACAAAAGTACTGCCCAAGCAGAGGGCCTTTGCTCCGGGGAGATTTTTGAGGGACTGAGTTCTGTGCCCGTTAATCCCGGGTCATATGGAGGAATGTGAAAAGGATCACTGTCGGCAGCCTTTCCCACAAACCCAGAGTGAGCCAGGCTGGTGTGCACAAACCCTCCCTTCCTGCCACCATTGCCAAAAGGAGCTAAGATCCATTGGCGATCCGCCCATGCAGCAGCGCTCTGCCCATCCACAGCATCGGGATAAAATTAACTGCAAATGGAAGAAATTGAGGGTGCATTCAGGAACCAACTCAGTGATTGCATTTCTGCATGTAATTGTCACCGAAGGATCCCACCAGAGCTGGCGAGGCTGCGCTTTTCTGAGATGAAGTGTTTGGATGAGGTGTAGGCATCAGCCAGTGGTACAGACACCTCCTCCGGGAGAAGGCAGGGGAGGCAAGGACAATGAGGAAAGCGCACTTTCTTTGCACCTGGGAGAGCTGAGAAATGGCCAGCATGAGTGCCCGACCCATGCAGATGAAATTGATTTCATTATTTCTCATTTTCCAAACCGAGATTACAGCTGGGCAGAGAGCAGCCCTCTATTTTCATCTTGGCTTTTTGATTTTCAAACAACTTCAGGCTTAGACTGTATTAGTCCCTTCCTCTGCTTTTGTAATAATTAAAAAGAAATTGTGGCTATTTCTGGGCTGACTAAACAGGCTCTGAAATTTGGTGGAGGAAACCTTGTAACACACTAAAATTGATTTTTTTTTCGAAAGTGACTCCAACTTCTATGCATCTCTTAATGATGGAATAGAATCCAGGAGCCAGCCTTTTTCCAGGGAAGAAGGGAATACCTTCTCTCTGAAGATGCTCCTGCCTCTGCCCTAGTTCAAGGAAGTCTTCAACAGTGGTCTCTCTGAATAGTCACTCCCCACTTTCCCTTTCTCTCCTCCACCCTGAAGATGGGTTTTTGGGTAGGGATCAGATTCTGAGGCAGAGGGAATCTTCTTGGGCTCTGGAAAAACCTAAGCTTCTAGGTCATACTGACCCGACCTGGACAGGTCTTCAGAACCAAGACCTTACATGGAAGCATGTTCCAAATGCCACAGGATCATTGAAGGATCAATTAGCGGCCAGAGTCAAAGGCACCAACAGTAAGGAAAGAACTCATGAGAAAAGCAAGCCCTGGGACTTAGTGTTGGCAGAGTCCTTCCTGACCCTGGGTCTGAAGAAGACATGGATAAGCAGTTACCAGGATCACTCAGGCCCAGAGTTTTCCCTAGGGCATACTGGTATGGGTACACTGTATGCTACCATCTCTGGTTCCTACAGCTGGTGCTTGGAGACATGGAGCTGGTGCCCCTACTTGTGTATAAAGGTCGAGCTACATTGCCTGGAGCATGAGACTTCTTACTGGGAACCACATCAGGCAATTATCTTCTTTCTACAGACCTTGAGCCATTAAGGCATCCCTCTTCATGAGCAGGAAGTCTTGGGAAGCTCTCAGTGACAGCTGCAGGGGTCTGGATGTCAGTGGGAATGGCTCAGTGCCCTGCACACTTATGTTTTTCTTACTGGAGGTGCAAGATTGGAAGCACTGATCTGCCACAGCCTGGTGTGGCCAGGAGGTTTATGGTGAATACTAATCTGCCGATGCTGTCCCAGAGCCTGGGCATGCTCCAGTGGTCTTCCTACTCACTAGGGAAGGGGGCAGGCTTTTCACATTAGGAGTTGGGGAGCTTCCTGGAGTGCCCAGTTCTTAGGTGAAGTTCCCCGTGGAGCACAAACACATTGGGCTATTTATGTCTTATGCTCCTGCTGGGAAAATCAACTTGGAACACTGAAACCCAGATTTACTGGCCAGGGAGAGGTTTTGGATTCATGAGAGGCCTGGAGCTGCCTTGGCAACAGCTGAGGACACAGGCTTGAGGCCCCTCCTCCATGCTTTTTCCCTTCCTTGCCATCTCTAACGCCAGGCAGAGGGACCGCTGACAGGCAAGTCCTTTTCTATTGATAGCTAGAGTTTGACGTTAATGGCCTGAGCACTCTGCAATCAGCTTACAATTGCTCAGTGCTATGATAGAAAAAAAGGGGGGGTTGGAACTTGAGCCAGAAACCCACCCAGCTCTGTGAGAGCTACTGAGCTTATCACAGAAGATGGCTGAGTGACTTCTTAGAGTGGGAAACCCCATCAGTACATACGTGGGTGTCGAGAGACTGGGCTGAGCCCTGGTTGAGAAGGGAGGGAAACCATGCTACAGAATGGAGGTTCTCTACCTCAGAAACAGCCCCCTGAACAGAAGCAGTCGGATTTATTCTAGAAGGATCCCCAGAACGTGACTCACAGCTGCTCAGAAAACATTAGTGAGATCTCTGAGCTTCTAAAGCAGTGGACCAAGCTAATCATGGTGGCTCAGATCTGCACTGGGGAAGCTAAGACAGGAAGGAGTTCAAGGCTAGCCTGGACTACATGGAGTGTTCCAGGCCAACCTGGGTTACAAAATGAGAATATGCTTTCACCAAATAAATGAATAAAAATAGAGCAAACCAACACACAGAGAACTGAATTTAGCGTGGCTGATTTTTCCACAGACCTGGAACTGCTCGTCTCCCCTTCTCCCTGCTGAGCATGCGTGCATCCTGATGCCATCGGCTCTCTCTGAAGTGCTTCCACCGTATCCCAAAGTCTGTGAGTTGGAACCGTAGTCTCCATATTCATATGTCAAAGCCATTAGTACAGTGGTGGGGCTTCAGAGTAAGATGAGGTCATGTGGGTAGGGCTCCCGGGGTGGGGTCAATGGCTTCCCCAGGATGGAGACCCGAGCTTGCTTGAACCTCGCTCAGAATCAGCCTGTTGCTTTTCTTGCTACAGAGTGTTGTGATATGGCAAGAAGGCCCTCCCCACAGGCTGACACTTTGATCACAGCCTCCCTGGTCTCTAGATCTGTAAGAATCATTTTCTTTTGGTTCATAAATAACTCAGCATAAGCTTCTATGCTACAGTCCTATTATTTGAAGCTGAACTGCCACTCATGGGTTCATGTTTTAAGCTCTCAATCTCTAGCCCTGGGGGTTCTTTCGAAGGCGAGTGGAACCTGAAAAGATGGGTCCTGGCTGGCAGAAGTAGGCCACCAAGGACAGGCGTTGCAGGTTGTGGCCCTTCCTGTCTCCCTTCTGGTCTCTCTGCTTCGTGGTCCAGCATGATGGGAATGTCATCTTCCTTCAGTCACAGACGAGCCACACCACTCTTCCGTCTCCAGCTCAATAGGCTAAAATTGCTTGGAAACTGTGGGCCCAAATAATCCTCCCTTAAGAGTTTCCTGTGAGGCATTTGGTTACAAGGACACAAAAGTAACTAGTAGAAGGAAGAAGGAAAAAAAAGAGATACTTTGGGCCCCAACTCTGTTCACCTAAAGGGGAAGGTGACAAAGACTGCAAGTGAGAAAGGGGGGGCAGGGCCATGCCTTCCCTGGCTACCCACCTTTCCTGTGCTTATTCCTTTCATGGTGATCACCACTATCCTCTCTTGCATCTCAAGCAAGAGTTCAGTATTCCACCCAGAACTCAGAGAAGCAGCAAGCTGCTCCCATCATGAGGATCCCATACTTGAGAACCCATTTTTGACACCATTTAAAAAAAATCTCACACCCCTGAATCCCATTGGTAAAAGGGTAGCGACTTATAGGTACCTGACCCAGAAAGCCCACAGCCACAACTAATCTCCTCACTTCAGCATCAGAAACGTTGTGATTTTGTGTGTTAGGGGAGTGAGGCATGGAGGTCTTTGAAGAAATGATGGAGTTTGGGGAAGGAAATGACTGCTGCTATGCTCTGTGGTGTGCCAGTCTCTGTGCTAGCATGACCAGGACCTGTTTTCTGTCTTTCTTGAAGACACCCCACCCCACCTGAAAGCATTCCTTTTTTCTTTTAGATTAGTTTGTTTTATGTACATGAGTACACTATAGCTGTCTTCAGACATACCAGAAGAGGGCATCTGATCCCATTACAGATGTTTGTGAGCCACCATGTAGTTGCTAGAAATTAGAACTCAGGACCTCTGGAAGAGCAGTCAGTGCTCTTAACCACTGAGCCATCTCCCCAGCCCCTTGGAGGCATTTCTTAGTAGGGCCATGTATAAAATTCATCAAGTTGGTGGGGCTCTCCCAAGGAAAAAAAGCTAGGCCTAAGTTCTCAGGGTCCATATTTCAGGCCAGGAATCATGAAAACATGAGGCAGGTGACACAGGCTGGCACAGTTTATTCACGGGAGGAATTACAGGGGCCTGTGTATCACAGGACGATAGAGAGGTAAACATCTTAGGTGGGTATCATAAGACTGCTGGAAGTTTCTCAGAGATTCAGAGCAGGTTGGCCCGTATGCAGAATGGAAATCCATGTGGGTGGGGTCCACCACATATGCATCTATTCATTCAACAACGCTCAGATGTCCAGCAAGGTTAAGGCTGCCAGACCACAGAAAATAGCATCTGCCACCATCATAGCTTCATGACACACATAGCCCGCTGGAGCATCACACAGTGTACATGTGACAGATATGTAGAAGTAAAGGAATTCTGGGGAGTCCTGGGGTCAGGAAGATCAGGGAAGGCCTCATGGAAGAAGTGGAGTCTGAGCAGGAGATTGTGAGACTAAAGAGCTTCAGAGTTATGATTCTCAACAGAAAGGGTTAATAGAGCTTAAAATGAAGGAGGCTATTACTGGAGATAGGAGTGGGTACAATGGCAGAGGCAAGCTGGATAATTCTGCCTTTGTTTCCACAGTAAACGTCTATCCTTGTAATAGCCATAAACTTGTGCTCTCATAGGGTCACAGGCTGAGATGAGAAGCAGAGAGTTCAAGAGAAGGCTGTGAAACAGGAGCTGGAAATAGGGGTCAAGTAAGAACCCGTGCAGAGGTACATAGGTGTAGAGTGAACATGCATGCATAGGCAAAGCACACACACACACACACACACACACACACACACACACACACAGGTTACTGGTTCTAGTAACCTAAGTGATACGTTATTCCTGTGTTTCTGGCTCTTTCTCCCTAGCTTAGCAGGAAACAGTGGTAGAAGGCTGCACTAAGGAAGGTGAGACAGGCTGGCTAGAAATGTACACTTGGGTATTCTGACTGCTCTCCCCTCAAGGCTGTGGGAAGGGTTGCTAACAGCAGACTTTGTTTCTCATTAGCTTCTCCCCCCTCCCTTTTTTTTACCACCTCCCACTTGGTGCAAAGGATTGATTCTAGGGCTCAGCATATGCTAGACACCTCAGTTCTTGATCAGATATTTTTGGAATGAGTAAATAAATCATTCTACTATGACCTACATACAAGGATAAAAAAAATCATAGCTTTGGGTCTTATCTTTCATTGTGATGAGTATCCCCTTATCAGGAAAATGTGATATCGTCAATCCAATGCCAAGTCAAACTCCCTGTAGGTGAAGCAGACAAACACTGGGTATGAAGCACGCTCTGCTGGGGTTCCCAATCTGTCCACTTGAGGAACACATGCATGTTAAACAGAGTAAGATTGATTTTAAGCCTGAATATACAATCACATGCAAACACAAAGTTTACAAAGTGTGGTAGTTTGTTGTGACATAAAAACAGAGCAAAGGTTTTGCACATAGGAAAAGTCCCAAGGGGCCAGGCCAGCAGCCACTTGGTCATGATCCAGACGCCAGTTGAGTCTGAGACCCATGCCTGTTCTCCTATAAGACACATTATGAGTACTTTGTTTGCTGATGTCCCCTTTCATTCCTAATCCCTTAAAAGTTTGCCTTTGAACCTTGACTCTAACTAAGGTGTCTGCCCCTAGAGGTGGAGAGGGCTGTGATCTGGCCTCCTGCCCCTAGGGTATGGTTTGAGCAGTGTGGGCCTAGAGGACCTAGAGGGATTTTCACTGAGGCAGGATCAGTCAGCACTCTCCCTCGGTTTCAGTACACACAATACAGAACCCAGCCAAACCCGGAGTAAGGTCACTGCTGATGGTGACTAGGGTGCAAGGTGACCCTTGCAGTGCCATGACCCCAACTCAGACCAGGTTCTGAACTCTGAAACATCTCTGTTGTCATACTTGCAGACCTGGTACAGACAACAGCATCTCCATTGACTGATGCAAGCATTAAAGCATCAGGGAGGCCCTATGCACCCTTGAATACCAGGCCCACGTTGACTTTTTGCTTCATAACTCAAGAAAGTTAAGACTGGTTCTCAGAACATGAATGGACTGTCCTGGGGAGCAGAGCAACAGGGACCCACAGAATGTATTTGCTTTAAGTAAGTCATGTGAAACCCCTTTGAATGGTGATGATCTTTTTGGAGCCATGCCTTGAGAGTCTCCTGTGAGGCATTGGTCAGTGCACACTGTAGCTATGAGGCCCTACCAAGCGGAAGATACACAGTCAATATGATTGTTCTAGAAGGTCAGAGGGGGTACACTAAAGGAGGTTGCTAACAGTAGAACTCTGACTCTTCTCTATATCCTAGTATCAGCTTTCCCCCACTAAGTCTGCTACACTCACTGTTACATGGGGATTGAGTAGGGGTACTGGACTCTGACCTGTGACCCCTGTGGCCATTGTGACAGCCTGAGATGAGGGAGCTGAGAGAGATACAGGGATTATCACTGAGAGTCAATGCACCATTGTATGACTGTAACAAATGCCAGACAGGGTTGCTGTCCTTCAAGAGTGAGTGTATCCAGGACAAAGCAGCCCAACTCCATCCTGCTCACTAAGTGGGTATTGATGGCCCAGACATGGCAGGCCACTGGGCTAATCATCCAAAGACTATACACCAATAGCTGAAGGAGGCTCTGCCTTGAAGGTTTGCTTTTAAGTAAAGCTACTTTTGTTTAGTCTGAGTCCTCCTAAGCTTCATATAGAAAGCAAGGCACGAAGCAGCTCAGGTCTATCGGAGAGCTCTGGGGCCAGTTCCCATGTGTACCACGAGAGCTTCAGGAGCCAATTACCTGCTGATGCTCTCTGAAACTCCTTGATGGATTCCTAACTGGAAAATATTTGCTCTCTTCCTTTTAGAATTGAAGCTTCTGGAATCAACCAAAATGGGGAAAAGAAGGATGGCCAGGCTTGTGTTCCTCCTGCTGTAATTTCTGTATCACCAAGGGGTTTGTGAGCATCATCAGAAGAATTATTAAGATGCTCAAGAAAATAAGCCGTTAAGAAAATGCATTTAGGTGTCATAAAATGAAAAGGCTGTGTTTCTCCTCGCCAGAGGAATTGCATGGGGGACATAAACCGTAATGTTATGACTGAAACCCTCCAGCTAAGTGCTTCCTGCCCTGCAAAAACAGGAGGGCCAGTAAGTAGAAAGGAGCAGAAATGGAAGCTGACAGCAGAGATGGGACCACAGCCTGGCATTGCTTGGGCCACTGGAGGCTCCCTAACTCAGAGCTACACTCTGAGGCGGTGCCCGGCATCACGTGGATCAGCTGCCAAGTGGTGCCGCAGACTCAGTAATGGGAGTCTTAGTCATCTCAGGGTGTGGTTTGTCTTTTCTCCAAGAACCTAGAGTCACCAAGCTTTTAGGACCCCATTTCTATTGGCTTGTTGGCCCAGAGGTAATGAGCCCAGACTGTCTGGATATATGTGTCTTTCCTTTCCTTTCCTTTCCTTTCCTTTCCTTTCCTTTCCTTTCCTTTCCTTTCCTTTCCTTTCCTTTCCTTTCCTTTCCTTTCCTTTCTTTCCTTTCCTTTTCTTTTGTGTTAACTCTTTGGAAACACATTCAATGCATGTGACACTGGAAGGAATTGCTAAAGGAGCAGGGCCCATTAGCAGTAGCTGACAGTCATGCTGAAGGGACCTTGCATCATCTCTCTGAGGTTTCCATTGCTATGTGTCTGCTTGTCTCCTGAAGCACCTTTTTTCTTGATAGAATTATCACATCAGTCATGGCCAAACAGAGACAGCATCTGGGGGAGTACACAGGCCTGAGGTGCCCTGCCTACCTCAGAGCTTGGCCTTCATGCTCAAATGACCAATGAGATGAGCTTAGTCACAGAGTATGTTCAACCACAGCCTAGGAGCTGATCCCACTGGGAAGAAGCAGAATGATCAGCTCCTTGTCTATTCAGCCTTGATCTAAATAACCCACATGCTCTTTTACTGGCATCTTCAGACAATTCAATAGCTTTTTTTTTTGTCCAAGAAACATTTCTAGGAGTAAACAGATTTGAATTCCTTCCACATTTTCAGCATGGATCCTTTTTATTTCTCTCTGTCTTAAAAAGCTCAATGAACTGTGTACTGTAAATAAGGAGAAATGAAATTCCTTTATTCATGATGATAATGCTTAAACCTATTTCCCTAGATGGAACCCATAATGCGATTGCACAAGCCCCACTGTAAATGCATTTCTCATATTTTATGCATCCAGTCCTAAAGTTATAATATTTACAATGCACAAATACGAATGCCATCATTACACTCCTGAGTAAGCTCGGTTACCCAAGAAATGGCACAAATCAAACAGAAGAATTAAAGAAATTGTAGACAGGATCGTGGTTCCTCAGAATGCCTAACCCCATATCCTGTCACCCTTGGCAAATGGGGAGACCTCCTTCGGGTGCCTGTTGTTACTAGAAAGCCTGAAGGGTCAGATGCATCCCTCTGAACAACTTTCCCCTGCATCCCATGCAGAAGGATCAAAATGGCACAAGTGTCATCTCCCAAGTCTCTTTGCTGTCATGTTCTACTGCTGACTCCCCTTTGGTTAGGCTGAATAGAGGAAAGCTTGGTGGAGGATCTCAGTGGGCAAGGGTGGGCTGGGAGAAAGCATGACTGGCAGTCAGAGGAAGCAGAGATGGTCTTCTCTATGAGCCTGTTGTGTTTTGTATAGAAGCCATCTTCTGGGAGCTTAGGAGTTCTTTGTCAAGCCTCATGCCCATAGCAGCCTATGCCTTTCCTCCAGCCTTTCTGCACGAGCGAGCATGGGGCAAACTTACACACTCCTTCCAGCCCAGGAGCATCCCAAACGCTTCTCTAGACTGTTTGTTTGTGGCTACCACTGTGTTCTGGTTCCCAGGGAAGGTTGAGCCTTACCGCATGCAGAATGATGGGGAATATATGTGAGGACTCGGGAGAGACAAGAACACACTTGGTGACGTCCTACTATCTCATCTGCAGCGACACTGTCCACCTGCCGAGCCTCCTTCACAGTTCTGCAGATACACACGGTAAACTCAGATGATTCATCTCCTCAGCTGGAGCCAAGGACAGTCACCCTTGAAAACTGCTCTGAAGTCCTGTTTTAAAATCCAGAAAAATCTCCTTTCCCCCTCTTATCTTTAGTTTTTTTTTTTTTTCAATCTGGTCATTTTGTCATCTTGTGCAGAGCTTCATGCTGTGAATTTGGTCATTTCTGTGACAGCTGTTCAGTATCTGTCACAGAGGGAACAGACATCTACCAGATTTACACAGCTTAGGGTTCCTATCTATAGATGGGGTATTGCTTCCACTAGTTCCAAATCCTCTCAAAGTCCACAGAGCCTAGGATCATAAGAATGCAGGCAGCATGTCTCACTATATGACTGGCTGGTGCTTTGGGGAAAAAACAACCACAAAAGACCCTAAAATACGAACTCCCTTCCGAGCTAGAGAAAGGACCCAAGGAGCTGAAGGGGTTTGCAGCCCCAGAGGAGGAATAACAATATGAACCAACCAGTACCCCCAGAACTCCCAAGGACTAAAACACCAACCAAAGAAAACACATGGAGGGACCCATGGCTCCAACTACATATGTAGCAGAAGATGGCCTTGTTGAACATCAATGAGAGGAGAGGCTCTTGGTCTTGTGAAGGCTCGACGCCCCAGTGTAGGGGAATGCCAGGACAGGGAAGTAAGAGTGGGTGGGATAGTGAGGGGGGATTGGATAGGGAGTTTTTGGAGGGGAAAGAAGGAAAGGGGATGATATTTGAAATGTAAATAAAGAAAATATCCAATAAAAATCCTTAAAAAAATAACTCCATCCCAAGTACAAATGAGAGTGAGGTTGCACTCTATGTTCTGTCCATTGTATGTCTACAAAGTTGAATGCAGACTCTGTCCTGCAAGCCACCAGTTTTCTGGGGGAACAAAGAAACAATCAACCACTAAACATGGGTGGCCTTGTTCTGGTCAACTGGGACAGCCAGAGACCACAGGGTCTCCAAAGCTCTCAGGAACAGAACACAAGCCAATAAATCACTAAGGCAATGTGTCCTTCCGCTTGCCTAACAAAAACTGTGAAAAGTGCCTGATCAGACAGAAACCATTCCATCTCCAAAGGAGAATACTCAGCGTAACTGTGACTTAATAGAATGGATTGGCTAGTGTTCCTCTGTTTCTATTTTGTGGGATAGTTTGAAGAGTATTGGTATTAGGTCTTCTTTGAAGGTCTGATAGAATTTTGCACTAAAATCATCTGGTCCTGGGCTTTTTTTGGTTGGGAGACTTAATGACTGGTTTTATTTCTTTAGGGGTTATGGGACTATTTAGATGGTTTATCTGATCTTCATTTAACTTTGGTATTTGGTATGTGTCTATAAAATTGTCCATTTCACCCAGATTTTCCAGTTTTGTTGAATATAGGCTTTTGTAGTAGGATCTGATGGGTTTTTTTGTATTTCCTCAGTTTCTGTTGTTATGTCTCCTTTTTAATTTCTGATTTTGTTAATTTGGATACTGTCTCTGTGCCCTCTGGTTAGTCTGGCTAAGGGTTTATCTATCTTGTTGATTTTCTCAAAGAACCAGCTTCTGGTTTTGTTGACTCTTTGTATAGTTCTTTTTGTTTCTACTTGGTTGATTTCAACCCTGAGTTTGATTATTTCCTGCTGTCTACTCCTCTTGGGTGCATTTGTTTCTTTTTGTTCTAGAGCTTTCAGCTGTGTTGTTTAGCTGCTAGTATATACTCTTTTGGAGGCACTCAGAGCTGAGTTCTCCTTTTAGAGCTGAGTTCTCCTTTTAGCACTGCTTTCATTGTGTCCCACAAGTTTGGGTATGTTGTGTCTTCATTTTCATTAAATTCTAAAAAGTCTTTAATTTCTTTCTTTATATCTTCCTTGACCAAGTTATCATTGAGTAGAGCATTGTTCAGCTTCCATGTGTATGTGGGCTTTCTGCTGATTTGTTGTTGTTGTTGTTGCTGCTGCTGCTGCTGCTGCTGCTGCTATTGAAGACCAACCTTAGTCTATGATGATCTGATAGGATGCATGGGGATATTTCAATCTTCTTGTATCTGTTGAGGTCTATTTTGTGACCGATTATATGGTCAGTTTTGGAGAAGGTACCATGAGGTGCTTCAAAGAAGGTATATTCTTTTGTTTTAGGATGAAATATTCTCTAGATATCTGTTAAATCCCTTTGTTCCTTAACTTCTGTTAGTTTCAATGTGTCTCTGTTTAGTTTGTTTCCATGATCTGTCCATTGATGATAGTGGGGTGTTGAAGTCTCCCACTATTATTGTGTGAGGTGCAATGTGTGCTTTGAGCTATAGCAGAGTTTCTTTTATGAATGTGGGTGCTCTTGCATTTGGAGCATAGATATTTAGAACTGAGAGTTCTTCTTGGCAGATTTTTTTCTTTGATGAATGTGAAGTACCCTTGCTTATCCTTTTTGATAACTTTTGGTTCAAAGTTGCTTTTATTCAATATTAGAATGGCTACTCCAGCTTGTTTCTTGGGACCATTTGCTTGAAAAATTGTTTTCCTGCCCTTTACTCTGAGGTAGTATCTTTCTTTGACTCAGAAGACCCAAGTTCAGCTCCCACCACTCATTTTGAGTAGCTTATAATCAGGTTTATGAGATTCAACACCCTATTCCACTCCCCATAGGCACTGACCTCATGTGCCTACACACACACACACACACACACACACACATGTATATACACACAAATACTTACACACATGTATATACACACACACACACCCTACAAATTGTCCTCTGACCTCCATCCATGTGCTATGGTGCACACACACACACACACACACACACACACACATATTATAATAAGATCTTTCATATTTTAGGACTTGTACTTTGGAAGCACTGTTACATAGAATTAAAAATAAAATTTAATGACCATTGTATAAAATAAATTTTTAATAAAAATTAAAATATGAAATCCTTATTAAGAACAAGTATGTTAAATAACATTCATTCTTGATAAGTTAGTCATATCAATGATGAAAGAAAATACATTATAATTAAGAAATACCAAATTATTGAAACTAAGTAATTTTGAATTTCTGAATTCTGCCATTTTGAATATTTAAGTCAATGTTATCAAATGACTTTTACACACAGTGCAGCATGTCAGGGCCATGATCTTCTACATGCATCCAGACTGAGTGAAAATGTGTATGAGATTTTGTGAATATTTCCTCTCCATCTGCACACACTGACATGGAAGAGAACTAGTGATCCTTGCTAGTACAGGATGCTTCTGGGCCATCTTGTGTTCATGGTTTGAACTGATGGACATCTTTAGAAGAAAGGAGTATCCCAGGAAGTAAGGAGTCTATCATAGTACAGAGTGCCCTACCTTCCCGCCAATTCCACTAACACATGGAAAAGCAACACAAGATACTGACCACCACAGCTCATGGGTAAGGGAGTTCACTGCTCAGTGTGCTAATGGTGGAAGCCAGAGGATCCCAGGCTTCCTCCTTAACTCTGACCCTGCAACCATGTGACCCTTACCTTGTCCTAGACATCTTAGTTAGCCCCAAACTTCTAGGAGGCAGAGGACAGAGGTGGAGGATAGAGGCAGAGGCCAGATGAAGGTTTCTGTGTCCATAGGGAAATCCTGCAAGCAGGTGAATGATGTGCCTAAGTTAGATCATCCTCCATTTTCATTTTACTTTTGGCTGAATAAGGTCTCTTTCTGAAAGCTGCTTTCAGCTTTCCCTAGTTTACTTGAGGTTGAACGGTTCCCCCAGGACTGTTTGGACACTCCTCAGTCTCTGGCAGGTAGTGTAACAGGTGATAGCAGGAACTCTTGGCAATTTCTAAAAGGATTCCGTAGAAGGTCTGGGACCACCTTGGAATCCCAGGCAAGAAAGAGGTTTCTACAAGTCCCTATGGCTGTGTCCTGCATAGATGGGCTAGAAAGTGGAAATGGTGATGAAGCAGAGAAGATGAAGATAAAGATGAAGATAAAGATGAATGTGATAATAATGAGGCCACATGGTTCTCAGAAGCTCAGAGACAGTCTGCTCCTGTAGACACCCACTTCATCAAACCCTGGCAAACTAGTTGCCCGTCTTCCCAGTCTAGGACAAAAAGCCAGGTTTTATTGGGGGTATTCCCTCCAAATCTAGACCTTACGGGTGTCTTCACTTCCACTGACATCTAGACATGGCCCTCAACCCCAGCACCTGGGTGGGGGCATGGGCAGTCTCAGAAGCCTCTAAATCTCTGTGTTGCTTGTGTCCTGTCAAGAGCCTGAACATGCAAACAAAGCCTGCACACTTAGCTCTCATTCTCCCTGGGCCCCACCCACGACACCAACACTGGATCCCCTGAGGTTGGCAGGGCCCCCAAGATGCTTCAGGCTCTTCAGTCCTACCAGGCACCTGGCTCTGCTGGCCATCTGCTGCTGCCTGCCTGGCCGTGAGTATTTAACTGCCCTGTTTTGTCTACTGAGTCATTTCTGCCCATTACCTAACATAGGTTAAATGAAAAGACACAGCAAGAAACCAGTCATCTTTCAGCAATCCCATCAGAGGGGCCTAAGGAAACCAACCCTGCAAATGCCTTGACCTTGACTTCTGCCAGAATGGTAACAGCTGAAGATTTGCTATTTCAAGTGACTTCTGTTGATGTACCTTATATTCAGTGGTATGAGAATTTGAGTTATGGGTCTGAGGGATATGAAGATACTGTCAGAAAAGTTCTGTGGCATTTGTATCCAAACATAGGGAGACATATCATTCTTGCTTTCACCTAAGCATGTGGTTACAGTTCTTGAATGAATATTTCTCAACTCCTCTTCTGTCACCACAATGGAAGTCATTGCTGTAGAGTGTTGAAAGTTTTAGCTTGTCCTTGTCAGTCCCAATATTTCTTCAATCAGGGAGAAATTGACAAGTTTCTGAACATATGGAATTGCCAAGAGCATTACAGGAAGAGGGACAAGAAAGGCAATAAAAGTAGAGAAGGGGAGGGAAAATGAGAATGAAGAGGAAGAGAAAAGGGAGGAGGAAGAAAAAGAGAAGGAGAAGTCTATAGTTGGGAATCCAGGTAGATCTGTGTAGTCATCTGAACAATGTCCCCCAAGGTACCAGGTTCTAATCTCCAGAGCTTATGTTATTTCAAATGGCAAAATGATTAAATGGTGGGTTTTGTAGAAAGAAGCCTGGAGTAGCTAGGCAGGCCTTAACTCATAGGTATACTTATAAAAAGGAGGTGTGGAAATCTGACACCACCAAGGTGGGACTAAGGCCAGTGACCATGAAGGGAAGGACAGCATGATGCAACCATAAGAGTTGGAAGAGACCAGAAATGTTTTGTCTCCAAGAGTCTTGTGAACCTTGTTCATGAGAACATCTCAAGTCTAGTCCCAGGTAACTGCCCTGACCTTTGGTCCTCAAGAACTATGAGAAAATGATTTTGTGTTCTTTTAAACCCTTAGTCCATGTGCTGCAACAACCAAATAAAAGTCCCATGAAAGTCTCAAGACAGGGGTATAAGAATAAGTGCAGGGCCTGGTGGAGATAGATCATAGAGAAGGCTAAGGAGGGGGCAGTACAGTTATAGGGCCCAAGGGACATGGTCACAGACAGTGCTGAGGACTAGAAGCAGTGTAGGCATAGGAAATGGTGGAAAGATGAACACAAAATCCCAAGGCCAGAAATTGATGTGGTTAAGGTGTCAAAGATGACCCATGGAGCATCATAGGCATGGGGCAGCAATGCAAGTCATGTTCAGAGCAGTGACAATCCACAAGAATTGGGGTCTCCTGTCCCAGAAATCTGCAGGGACAGATCTTCATGTTGACGTGGCCTCCATAAGCTAGCCCCCAACTTAGAGTTTTCCACTATTCTTTTGCCTCTTCCCCTGAAGGGAGGTGGAGCTGAGTAGTGTATTCATAAGTTGTAGTTGCCAAATAAAATGCCTGGTTCCGCAGAAATGGAAACGGTGGAGAAGCATAGAGATGTTGCTGGAGAACTTTCCAGGGCATTGGTGGGAGAACGGGAGACTGGGACTTCAGCTTCACCAGCATCACGGCCGTCCTTCCTGGCACCTGGTGCTGCCTGAGAGTTGGTTCTGAATGAAGAATGAGTGGACAGGAAACCTCTGAATCACTTGACGTTCTCACAAAGCCTGGCCATTCCACCATTTGCTCAGTATTGGCTACCTGCCCTCTGACTTTCAACCCATGGACACAATCCACACAGGGCCAAGCGAGGGCACCCCTATGCTTGCACTCGGCCTGGCCATCATTAGTTGCCAATTACATGGATAATTTAAGCAGTCAGCTTTGTGTAACTATTTCATTCACAAATGTCCCAAAGTGGGAGACCGCCGAGCACATCCACCATAGATATCACTGGCTGGGATTGGCAAGACTTTCCCAAATGCAGGATGATCATATTTGACCTAAGGTTATATATCATGCTACAGATGATTAGCCTAATTAGAAGCCGATTGGCTTTGATTGTCCCATTAATTTCAAAGGGTCAGGATTCTTGTGCTCTTTTGTATGACTCTTTTATTCCCCAGCTCCAGGAGAGGTTTTTGAAATAGAACCAGTGTCATGCTTTATTGAAATGAGTCCATCTCCCTCTCTTTTTTATTTTCTCTCACTTTATTACATCTAGAATAATTACTTAATGAATTTCTATTAGAGAATCCAATGCAGTGCATTATGAACATGAGCTTTCTAAACATGCAGGGATTTTCCTGGGAAAGGAGGTGACGAGGTCTTCAAGGTAAGGGGTATAGAGCATCCCCAATAAAAATATCTGAGCATTCACCTGCTCACTGGAATCTAATCAACTTCAGAGTTTCCTGTGAGATCCAAATCAAAGGTCATAACTGATGCATCATTTCTCAGACTTTGATGAACAGTTCTTACCCTGAACCCAATAGAGTTATAGTATCAAAACCATGTTTCTTTAACACCTTTTTGAAAAGGCAGGGAAAACTTGACCAGCCGCACTCCTGGTTATGTAGTGTAGTACAGGATGCAGCAGATCTCTGCCATATGCTTAGATAGGATCATGTAGTTATGCATATGCACATTCATGTATATATCAATGTGCTACAGTACACACACACACACACACACACACACACACACACAAACATGCACTCACGCATGCATAGAGTGCTCCAAAATTTTCCTTTCCTCTGCTACTTCCCACAAGATCTACAGTCCTGATTTTTGAGTTCCATCTTAAATAGTGGAAGAACGACACCAGATTGTTTAGGTTTCAAATCAACATTAATTCAGGAAAACCATCCCTGGCAGGTGCTAGAATCCAGTTAGATATTCATTGAACCCCATGTTTGTGCCTAGAAGCCTCAAGGTGGAACTTAGCCCTCCTCTAGCAGGCTCTAGCAGCCCCATCTGGTTCTGTCTCATGCCAAGAGTTTCAGGAACGAATGATATCTAGACACCTTAAGGTCACCTTAGCTTCAGCTCTATATCATCCTCAGTCATGAAGTATCCCCAAGGAGACAGACAATACCCTGAGATCATGGGATTTGAAGAAAGAATGGTCTGTTTGAGGATCACTGTTTCCTGCGAATGTAGAATAGAGATGACACAGGGTGTCAAGGCATCCTCCTTCCAATGGTGACATTTTGGAACAGTTGTCTTGGGTGTCCAGAGAGATGGATTATATGGACATATATGACAATATGATGTCCCAGAGCAGTCATTATGGGTGTGTCCATGGATGGGTGTCCCTAAAAGAGTCACCAGGATGCAAGACCTTCACTCAGTCTGGGCAGAGTAGTGAGGGAGACAGTGGGAGCCAAGCTCGGGGCCTTGAGTCATTCTCTTCCTTACTGCTTGTCACCAGTAGCAGATGGAGAGTTGATCTTTCCAGGTCCTGGTGCACAGTGGCGTGAAGGCCAAGCCACTGTTAAAAAGATGTTTGTGGCTCTGGGCACAGAAGTGGACCTTTTATTAGAACCATCCACAGTAGCGGATGGTGACGATCCATTGGATCTTGTCAATATCGGTAGGGACAAAGTCTTGTCTCCCAGTATATCTTCCTGTGGCCCTGTACCTGCCCTTGTGGAGTCATATCTGGCATCAGCACAAAAATATTACTCTTACTGTAATCCTAATACATAATAGATTATTTGGAGACGAGATGAGTGGCTGTGGCCCCTGAACACAGAGTCGGGTCACCCTGAATGACACGCTCAGCCATAAAAGCAGTTATGTGAGATTTTAATAACCTTAGAATGAAAAAATAATAATCAGTGGGTTGACCAAGTACATAGCTCCCCAGCAAGAAGCAGGTAGGCAAATTCTAATTGAGCACAAAAACTCTGCTGTAAGTTTCAGATTCTACCTTACAAGGTTCTTAGCTTTGAAATGTATGGAAGCTAGCTGTCTACCAAACTAACGTATTTCAATAGTTTGACCTGAGGCCTGAAGAGACGGTTCGGTAGTTAAGAGGACTTACTGCTCTAGGACCTGAGTTTGGACCTGAGTTTGGTTCCCTTCACCCAAGTCAGGTGGTTCACAAATGACTATAATTCCAGCTCTGAGGAATTTGTTGCCCTCTTCTGGCCTCAGTGGGCACCTCCCAAACACACAGACACACAAAAAGTTTTACCTAATTTTCACCAGGATATAAAGTCCCATACAGAGGCTGGTGATAAATGGCAAAAGTAAAATGATTTTGGCTCGTGATCTGTAACATTCCATCTCTCCACAATCCTGATGCTCTAGTCTGGAGTCTAGATCTTCAGCACAAATGTGGTTTCTTCAGAGACTGCCAATTTACACATTGTGGGAACTGGCTCTGGGTACTTTCTAGAGCCAGTAGTATGAAGGGCCTGATACACCTGACTTCAAACAAACATGACCCATTAGAAGGCATACCTACTTCACACATCCAGTTCATCCTGCTGGCCAATTAGGGAACAGGAAAGAGAGAAGCTCAGACTGGTTAGACTCAAGCTATTTTCTAGTGTGCTCAGTAGCCCTACCATCATGGATGGAGAGAAGGGAAGAGACAAGGGAGATAAGAAATGGGAGACAGCAAGGGTGGATATAGCCAAAAAGTATGTTATGTACGTATGGAAATGCCATAAGGAAGCCTGTTGTGGAATTACTAGAGATGGGCAGGGTGGGGGTGGGGGTAGAGAAGACAGAAGAAAGCCCTGCTGGGCTCTGTAGACAAGTCAGCACTGAAGTCCCCTGGAGGGCTGTGGAGCATGAGTGTTTCTCAGCTTCACCTTCATCTCTGCCACCTCCGGTGAAGTCATACTCTCTGTGCTACTCAGGAAGAGTTTGCAATCACATCAGGACAATGGGATGTGGGGAGGTTAAAATGGGGCATTCAACCCACGCAGGTGGCAGACAAGGTGGGGCTGGGAGGGAGATGCGTAGCATAGAATGCCATGCCAGCTTCAGACTGGGGTGACCTCTCACACCAGCTAGCTAAGCTCTGACCTCAATAAACGATGAAAAGAAGGTTGCAGTAAACTCAAAGCACATAAGGGGACTTGAAAAGGGCAGAGAAATGCTAGTAAGAAAAAAAGGGGGGATTGTCTGAAGACAGCAGTGAACTGAACAAGCCTCCAGCAAGTCCAGACTGGTGAAAGAAAGAAAAAAGACACAACAGCCAGTGTCAGAGGGCATGGCCCATGACCCGCCAGGTGCTAAGCTGCAGTAAACAGGAGTCTACAGGCATCTCTTCACACCAATCTGCCAGCTTCTACGAAATCAGCTGATGCTCTGAAAAGCACTAACCACCGTGACCCAGCCAGTATGAAATAGATCCTTTGATCATCTACATAGCTACTCAAGACATGGAACTCATAATTTTAAAATCCCGCAGTATAAAATCTCTAGACCCAGACGACTTCCCTGCAGAATTCTGTAAACATTTAAAATAGGATTAACATCAGTTTTGTCAGACTCTTCTAGAAACTGTTTTCTGGAAGAAAGCATAACTTCCCAGTTTCTTTCATGAAGCCAGTATCACCCTGATGCCAAAACTGTGGGAAGGGGGGGAGCACCAAGGAGGAAATGGCAGGTGATCTCCCAGGGAAGGATGTTAAGTCAGTGATAAAGAAAAATAATCACACTATTACAAGCAGGGCTTATGCTATGGATGCAAGCCTGTCTCAACATTCAAATCAATAACTATAATCCGGCAGATCAATGTAATAAAAACATTCCCAAAATTCACAACCATTAACAACAAATACTCTAGATGGAGGAGCACAAGGTGAACTTCCTCAATCTGATGAACACGGGGCACGGCTACAGTTCATATCCAGTGATAAAGAATCCAGTGCTTTTGAGATCAGAAACAAATCTTATTCAAGGTGACACAGGACGTCCCAAACAACACATAAAAGCTACATTCATATCAAGCAGCCGGAAGAAAGCGAGGGCTCACGTCTTAGGAAAGTTATGTTCCCCTTCAAGCTTGAGAATGTTTAATTAAGATACGGGCTGAGACTATACCAGCTCATGCGCACTGAATATAAAAAATGAGCTCAGAACTCGAAGCTTCTTAGTGTCGCCCTATACTCTGCTGTGAGCATGGGCCTGACTAGCCTATGCCTAAGTATCTTGGGGCCCCTACCAAAGGCTGCTTGTTGATGGAACAGAAGTTCATTACCTCACAGATCCGAAGTTAGATGTCCACCCTGGGACTCTGTCCTAAAAATCAAAGTGTCAGAAGACCTTTCTGGGCTCTTGGATACAGCCTGTTCTTTGCCTTTCCAGCTCTTTGCTCAGACTGCTCTTTCTATCTTCAGATTAGTGATGGTGGGCCAGTTCCTCCCTGTACTGTATCCCTCTACTTCTCCTTTGCCTTCAAATGTCCCTTGTCATTACACCCAGCCCAAGGGATAATCCAGGGTCGCCTCACCATCTCTAAGTCAGCTAACCCAAAACTTTCCATGTGTGATGTAAATTGCTTTCTCTGTCCAAAAGTGTCAGGCCCTCCTCTGCCAGATCAGAGAACAGTGCAATTCTAGGCTGGCTGTGGGCAGAAATCCATTAAGGTTGGTGTGAGCATCACAGTTGCAACAGCAAATAGACGAGAGACTTGGTCAGTAATGTGCCAAACCACTCACAAATGTCTACTGAGTTCTATCATCGAGGCTGCCAGCTCTGTGTTTCGAGATAGAGCCCTAGGTGACATAGGACATAGTAACTGCATTGTTACTTACTATGTTACTCATAGTAACAGTCACTGTGTTATCATGTCTCATTCTTGCAGATCTCAGTACCATGCCTCTGCCCCACATGCTGTGATGACACCTCTGCAACTCTATGCTCCATCTTAATCCATCCTTGAGTCCATCACTCATGCAAGGTTTGTAGATTCAAAATGTCTGAAATTGTGGAATTGTTTCAGGATTCCTATGGTAGTGAAGAGAGCACCTGCACACCCTCGTGTCCCTTGACATTAACAGCTGTGCGACCCAGCCCTCCTTAGAGAAGCCAAACCAGTGTGTGCAGGCAGGGGATTAGAAGGCAAGGGTTCGCATTCATGAGTCCGAAGCCTGGCAATGGGTAAGATAGTCTGATGTCCACAGAGAGCTGTAATAATCACTTG
The DNA here is from genome assembly GCA_964023405.1 of Apodemus agrarius. Taxonomy (NCBI): domain Eukaryota; kingdom Metazoa; phylum Chordata; class Mammalia; order Rodentia; family Muridae; genus Apodemus; species Apodemus agrarius. Next base: position 131,823,716 of record OZ030005.1, on the reverse strand, counting down.
GGTCCAGAGCCAGGAAAGGGCATTTTCCAGTTCAGACAGTGTCCAGCAGGAGGACATCCCTCTCATTCAGACCTTTGTTCTGTTTCAGCCTTTCAAAGATTATACGAAGTTGCTCTGTGCTGGGAAACCATTGTCGTGAATCCACAGACAGGCTCAAGTGTCTGCCTCTCCCAGACACCCCTCACCCTTGGATTCACCCATAGTGACCTTTGGCCAGATATAATCTGCCCATCCTGTGGCCAGGCAAAGTTAGATCCTTGCATCTCACATACGGAGATACAGGTACCAAAACTAGGAAATTTACATTGATACAGCACAATTAACTGAGATTGAGGCTACATGGAAGTTCTAGTTTTCTACAAATGGACCTCTGTTTGTCTCTAAGTCTAGTCCAGCCCCCAGAGTACATTTATGCGTTATGATCCCTGGTCTCTGTGCTGTGAATGCTCAAACAGTTCTTTTGTTTGACACCAATGACTTTCAAGAGCACCCAGTTAGTATTTGGACAGGGTGCTTTCTCTCAGCTCTCCTATCTTTCTGATAGACTGTTGCATGGTAGACCAGCAGAATCCCCTGTCTCGTCTGATGTGTATGGCATAGAGGTTTGAATGAGAATGGCCCCCATAGTCTTGTATGTTTGAATAGTTGGTCCCCCAGTTGGTAGAACTATTTAGAAATGATTAAAAAGTATGGCCTTATTGGAAGAGGTGTGTCACTGGGAATGGGCTTTGCAGTTTCCAAAGCCCACGGCATTTCTAGTTAGCATTCTCTCTGTCTCATGCTTGCAGATAAGGATATATACATTCTACTGCGGCAGTAGGATGCCTGCCTGTCTGTAGCCATCTTCCCTACATTGAGACTCATGAACTCTAACCCTCTGGATTCATGAGCTCCAGATTAAATGCTTTCTTTACATTGGACATGCTGTCTTCACAACCACAGAATAGCAAGACAGGTACTAACTAGTTAACATCTACATGCTTATCAGAGGACATCTGACTTTGGTCACTCAAATGGGATGATAGTGTCAGGCTCCAGAATGGTGGGATTGCTGTGTTTTCTTCATCACAGCTTCTCCTGGAGAAGTAAAGGACAGGTCCACACACTCCCTCTCCTCTAGAGCAGAGAAGCACCTCCTTCCTATAGGAGATCACCTCCTTATCCCACTAGAACACTCCTAGCATGGGGTCCCAGGGACCTCCTAAACTTCATATTATAACTCAACCTACAGGTCCCCTCCCAACAGTACTGTGACAACACTGGAGTGGCTTCGTGCCAGACTAGCAGAAGTAACTTGGCCCTGCTTACCACCCTTAGCCTTTTGAGACTCTTCCCATTATTTTCCCTGTGCTAGATCTACAGCAGTCTGTTCCCCTACTGCACAGAATTCTGGGAATTCTTGCTACAGGAATTACAGCACGGTGCCACTGGCCTTACTGGGCTCCATGCAGATCATGCTATCAGGCCCTACCCCCACACCATGCACACACATTTTAAATCCATGTCCCATACAACCTGCTTGCTGTACTGCTGCTCATGGGCTCAATCCAAGACCACCAGTCCAACCCATAAATTGTCCAGGGATGAGCTTCAGCCCTCTGGAGCTGTTGCTCTCAGGCTTACCAGACACAATGCATGCTTGTCTGTGAGCCAAAGCACAGTGACTATTGCCTGGCAACCATCCCGCAGCCACGGCTTCACTCCACATGATCAGCTAAAGAAGCACCGCTGCCACCAATCCCCGGTGCTGGGGTCCTCTTTGCTATGAGCACTTGGATGCCAGACTGTGGTGGCACCTGGCCTGATGCACTTTCTATCATTGTAAATCTCACACAGCATTGAAGGAGACTGGGTGGGTGTGGCTCATCCCAGATGGTTTGGGTGGATCTGTCATGGCCAAGGAAGCTGAGCAACCTGTGTGTGTAGGCAGCGTCAAATACACCCAGCACCACGCTTTGGGAATCCAAGTGTGTGATTGTGAAAGAGATTTCATTCTTACACAGGAGACTGCGGCAGACCGTAAGAGGGACTGACATCTCCCCTACAATAGGAAGGTAAAGATGGTAGCCTGTACAGCCCTGGTCTTCCCAGAATGACAGATAGGAAAGCCCATCGCTGTTCCTAGTGACACTTGTGGAATCTGGATAGGAAGAAGCCACCATCTCAAAAGAGACAGGATCATCTAACCAGGGTTCATGGCCTGCAGGCAGGCAGTCACAGACACTATAGTAGCACAGGAAGAGATCAAAGAGATAAGGGCTGGTCATGTCCACACAGATACTGGACACCTGCACATTCTGAAATGGCAAGGACATCCTCATCATTGGATTCCCAAGACCCCAAAATACAAAACAGGGGAATCAGAAACAGAGATTCTCCAAGAGAAGCAAGCAAGGTGCGTTAGAGAAGGAAAGCGCAGGGTCGTAGGTGGGTCACCAGGCAGGCACAGCCTTAGAAAACCAAGGCACATGGTGAAGAGAAGATGGGGTGTGGGCTGCTGCTTTGTATCCACATGGATTCCACAATAGACCAAACCCTTCTGGAAATGGGGATGGTCAGGCAGGGCAAGAACAGCAAACAAGATAACTTCTTAATACAAGAGACAGCTATCGAGGTGTTTTATAAGCAAAAACTGACATGTGTAACAAGATGACCGGTCATCTCCAGCAAAGGTCAGCTGCACAGAGCCATGGCATACATGCCCGCTGTACTTATAGGGACCATAGGACAAATGACTTCAGCAGGTGTGGTCTCAACTCGGGACAGTGAAAGGATAGCACAGGCGTGGTTGCACAGCCGAGTGAAAACTAGTCAAATGAGTGAGGGGTCCTCGGATGCTTTGGAAGGACTTTTGGGCTGTGACCCACGGCTTCTGATGTTCCAACACTGATGACTCATACTCTAAAGCCAGAAAACCGCTTCAGAGCTGCTTGCTGCACACAGCATTCTCCCAGACACAGCCTTCTCACGTGGCCACCCCAGAGCTGGTGCCAGTGAGCAAGCAGGTCTGGCCACTCCCTCTCCCCATGTGTAGAAGATACTGTGCTCCTCTAACTTCTGGAGTACAAGTACTGGCTGAGTTCAGAATGAAAATCGGGTGGAAATTATAAGCACCTGACCTCTGTAGGCAGCCTGCTGCCTGCAAAATAGTCAATGGGAAGAGTATCAAATTTTTTTAAAAACACTGTCAGTGTCCTAAGGCATGGACACCCACACTTGACTATATAGGTTTAGTTTGACCTGAACCGTGCCTTGGAAGCTGACCAGTGAGAAATGTCCCTAGGGCAGTTTGTCTGGGCTTTCACCTTATCTACAAATATTTAAAACAGCTCAAGAGAATCAAGCCAGAAGGTCACTGTACATGATTGAACAACTCATTTGCCTCCAAGTTGAGAAGTTGAGCGCTCTCTTTCTCTCTCTCTCTCTCTCTCTCTCTCTCTCTCTCTCTCTCTCTCTCTAAATATATATATATATATAATATTTAATATATTATATATAATATATATAAAAACATGTCAAAATATTTCTATTTGTGAGCCTTCAAATACATAAGACGTTATTTACTTGCTATTTAATGTTTAAACAATTAGGAAACCTTTCTCCCCCGAGCAAATCAGGGCCAGATCAGCAATCTAGCAAAGGTCACATTCTGTCACTTTGGTTAATTGGATCTGTCTTCAATGTCCCACTGTCAATATGTCCAGGGCAACAGAGGGCACTGGGCAGCTGAGAATTGATGGGGCAGGAGGCCAAGTCACAAGGCCTCAGCCTCAGACCCCCCAGGAGTCTGTCACGCCTCCTACTCCTTTGTAGGGCTGTGATGTTGGGGTGCACTCAGCAGATCCTAGAAGTGTGAGCCTGAGTCAGGTCTCAGAGATTGGCAGCATGTCCACTGGTATTTCTTATATATGCCCTTTGGGTTTTGATTCTTTTCTAGCCCCATAAAATCTATCATAATCTCCCAAGCTGAGGAGTGTGTGAACGGCTAGGCAAAGGCAGAGGATGCTGTGCACACAGGTTGGTCCAGGCCCAGAGCTGCAGCCCGTGCTGGGAAAGCACAGCATCCATAGGGTCATCCCTCTCTGTCCTTTCCCTAAGCTGTGGCTGCCCACCCAGGGGTGCAATAGTCAGGCCCTTTGAAAATGTAAATTGGGAAAATATGTTCACAATCCCCGCTCTTTCGTGTTCAAATAGTCTTCTGTTCCAACCCTGAGAGAATCTCCTCACAGTGTGATAACGACAGGAGCCACAAAGAACAGAACATCAAAATTGCTCTTCCCTGGAGAAGCCAAGCACAAGATGACAAGCAGCCAGGATTCAAGACAATTAGAGTGCTTCTGAGGGGCCCTTCTTGGTGTCACAGGCTGCAGTTCAGAGAAGGTAGCTTTGTTGAACCATCCTGAATCAATAGGCCTTGGGGATAAAGCCATGTGCACATTAATGACACATTAACGAGGAAGCTGTGTAGATTTCAGTCAAGATAGGCCTGGCGTCTGCAATGTGACATCGCATAATTGGATAGCATGCTTGCCTTGTTAGATTATGCTAGGGGCTGGGTTGGTCTCTCTCTCTCTCTCTCTCTCTCTCTCTCTCTCTCTCTCTCTCTCTCTCTCTGTGTGTGTGTGTGTGTGTGTGTGTGTGTGTGTGTGTGTGTGTGTGTGTTTATACATGATTTTGGATGCCATAGGTCATAGGTCAGAGTCAATCTTTATTTTATCAGACAGGGTCTCTCATTCAACCAGAAACTAGCCTATTCAACTAGGCTGGCTGAATACCATACTCCAGGAATTCTTGTGTTTCTACCTCTCCAGTTCTGGGATTGACCGATCTGCTGCCTGCCTGCTTTTTCACATGGAGATTGGGGATCTATACTTGGTGCTCACGTTAGCCAACAAGTCCTTTGCAGCGGATCTATCTCCCTAATCTGGACATTCGCCATTCTTGCGTTTTCTGTCTTGTGCATGCTATGGCACGTGTGTGAAGGTCAGAGAAAACCCCTGGGCATCAGTCCTCACCTTTCACACCATCTGGGAGAAATTCTCCCATTATCGTTTGTTTCTTCGTTTGTTTTCGTCACTGCAGAAGCCTGGCAATCTGGCCTGTGAGCCTCTGAGGAGTCTTCCATCTTCTTCTCCCATCTCACCATAGGGGGTGCTGGCATGGTAGACACAGCATCATGTCTGGCTTGAAGTGAGCACTGTGGAGCTGAACTCAGGCCCTCAGGTTTGCATGGCAAACGGTTTACCCACCTAACCATCTCCCCGACACCACTATGAAAGCACAGTTTACTTAATACACTGTAGCCAAGTTGCTTGTATAATTCACAACAAAACCGTAACAATCCAGTGCAGATGGGATTGCCACACGGCTGGACACCATTGAGTCACTGATGTAGCCCGGCTGGGCTAGGTCCATCTGGCCATTGTCAGCCAAGAAAATGATTCTGAAAAGAAGAGATTTTATGTGTAAGGATCCGGATGATCAAAAAGAGAATACTGTTGTGATAGATGAGGCTTCCTGTGCGTTTCAGGAAGAGAAACCTCTGACCACGAGAACTATGAGACTCTCCACAGTGGCAGAGTGATTGCCTCTCACGAGGGGAAGGACTTTGGGAACGGGCTGGATAGAGCCACTTCATCAGGCAGTGGTAGGAGAAGGTCTTATGGACGTTTTCCACATCCTTGTGTGCAAAGCTTGGCCAAGGACAAGGGCTTCGGAGAGAGCACAGGCTTGTGTGAGCTGGAAAGAAAAATGTCTCTTTTATCCTCTAAGTTCACTGTCTGGGGCTTGCAAATTAACATTTGCATGTGCATTTCATATGAGGACAAACATGTTCCTCTCTGACAGACTCAAAGGACCTTAGACCGCATGGGGAGTGAAAGGCAGGAAGGCTTCTGCAATCACAGGCAGGCTTTGGGGGAGCGAATGAGAGACAGGAAACCATGACGGTTCTTCTCTACAGGTGTATCTCCAGCCCTCATCCTGGCTGTGCATGTTCCTGGAGAGGAGCCCCATGGCAGGCCTGCCCCAGCATCTCTCCCAGAGTCACTGGTGTGGCAACTACATTTCCCAGAAACTCCTGCTCATGAGATGGCTAGTGAAACTCCCAGGACGCTTCTCCCTGTATCTATTATGCCTGAAATCTCTTCAGGTGAAATATTCATTCCAATTCTGGGGTCTTTAGACTAAACTTGACCAGGCTAGATCTGAACATTCATCAAGCTGTTTGATAAAAGCAAGAGGTTTGTTTAAACAGAAAACAGGGAAGGCAGGTTCTTTAGGATGGGTCCCCGCACAGCACTAAGGAAGTGACAGATCTTGGGTGATGAGCATCACTAATATTCAGGTACCCTTAGAAGTGGGTGTGGCCAGTGGGGCAGCCATCCATCCATCTTACAAATGCTCCAGAATGTGGCAGACCCAAGGCCATTTCATCTTTTCCTTTCAGGAAAACCCTCTGAAGACATCATCCTTCTATCTTCTGGCCCTGGAGTCCCTGTTTGCCTCCTACCTGAGGAGCCTGCCCACATCACATCTGTTCAAGGTAGGTGTCATAGCAAAGAGGAGGGAGCCCCTCAGAAACAGTATGTCAACTGGGTTGGTGGAATAAAATTTAAGAAAGCATCACAGCTGCTGCTTCCCATCCAGCCAGCGGCGGGGAAGCCAGCCCCAGCCAGCTTCCCAGGTGCTCAAAGCCAGCCTGCTGATCCAGGTACCCGAGATATCCCAAGTTTAAGACCTTCGGGGACTCAAGCCTGGAGCGGGAGCTGCACACAGAGTAGCGGTTTGGGGGACAGCGGCCGAGCCTGTGCTCTGCGCTCGCAGGGCGGACCCCAAACTCCCTGCAGACAGAGCCATCTTGCCTGCTGCTTCCCATCCAGCCAGCAGCAGGGAAGCCAGCCTCAGCCAGCTTCCCAGGTACTCAGACCCAGCCTGTGGAACCAGGTACCCGAGATATCCTGAGTTTAAGACCTTCGGGACTCAGGCCTGGAGTGGGAGCTGCACACAGAGTAGCGGTTTGGGGGACACCGGCCTAGCCTGTGCTCTGCGCTTGCAGGGCGGACCCCGAACTCCCTGCAGACAGAGCCACCTTGCCTGCTGCTTCCCATCCAGCTGGCAGCCTTGAAGCCAGCCTCAGCCAGCTTCCCAGCAGCTTTGGACCAGCAGGCAGAACCAGATAACTGAGATATCCCGACTTTAAGACCTCTGGGGAATCTGGACACCAGACAGCAAACCCTGAGCAGAAGCAGTGCAGAGCAGCTGCCCAACAGGCGGAACCAAGTACCTGGGATATCCTGAGTTTAAGACCTCGGGGAACTCAGGCCACCTGTCAGCAATCTGTGAGCAGGAGCCCTGCAGGGAAGTGGTTCAGGTGTCCCAGACACTGGGAAATAGCCTTACAAGCCCCACAGGAGGGTCAAGCACCAGCTAGTAACTACAGGACCAACTAACACCAGAGTTAACCAGATGGCAAAAGGCAAACGTAAGATCATTACTAACAGAAATCAAGGCAGTATGGCGCCATCCGAACCCAGTTCCCCGACAGCAACAAATCTTGGATACCCCGAAACACCAGAAAAACAAGACTCAGATCTAAAATCACTGGTCAGGATGCTGATAGAGGAACACTTAGATAAATCTTTTAAAGTAATACATGAGAAAATAGATCAAAAGCTAGAAGCCCTTACAAGGCAAACACAATTAAATCTCAGATATCTCAACACACCAGAAAAACAAGACTCAGATCTAAAATCACTGGTAAAGATGCTGATAGAGGATCACTTAGATAAATTTCTTAAAGTACTAGAGGAGAAAATAGATCAAAAGCTAGAAGCCCATACAAGGCAAACACAAAAATCACTTAAAGAAATCCAGGAGAATATAGAGCAAAAAATGAATCCCCAAAAGGGGGAGAAACAAAAATCACTTAAAGAAATACAAGAGAACATGGGTCAACAAGTAGAAGTCATAAAAGAGAAAACACAAAAATCCCTTAAAGAATTACAGGAAAACACAAACAAGCAATTTAAAGATCTGAGCAAAACCATACAGAATCTAAAAACAGAAGTAGAAACAACTAAGAAATCGCAAAGGGAGACAACGTTGGAGATAGAAAACCTTGGGAAGAAATCAGGAGTCATAGATGCAAATGTCAACAATAGAATACAAGAGATAGAAGACAAAATCTCAGATGCTGAAGATACCATAGGAACCATGGATTCAACAATTAAAGAAAATGCAAAATGCAAAAAGCTGGTAACCCAAAACATTCAGGAAATCCAGGACACAATGAGAAGACCAAACCTAAGGATTATAGGGATAGATGAGAATGAAGATCTACAACTTAAAGGGCCAGCAAATATCTTCTACAAAATTATGGAAGAAAATTTCCCCAACCTAAAGAGAGAGATGCCCACGAATATACAAGAAGCCTATAGAATCCCAAATAGACTGGACCAGAACAGAAATACTTCCCGTCACATAATAATCAAAACCCCAAATGTACTAAACAAAGAAAGAATATTAAAGGCAGAAAGAGAAAAAGGACAAGTAACATATAAAGGAAGACCTATCAGAATTACACCAGACTTCTCACCTGAGACCATGAAAGCTAGAAGATCCTGGGCAGACCTCATGCAGACCCTAAGAGAACACAAACTTCAGCCAAAACTACTATACCCAGCAAAACTCTCAATTGACATAGATGGGGAAACCAAGGTATTCACGACAAAACCAAATTTGCAAGATACTTATCTACAAACCCAGCCCTACAAAGGATAATAGGGGAAAAATACCAACACAAGGGTGGAAACTACACCCCAGAAGAAACAAGATAGAACCCCATCTCATCCAACCCAAAAAAAGAGAACCACTCAAATACAAATAATAATAATAATAATAATAATAATAATAATAATGCCCAAAATGTCAGGAAGTAATAATTACTATTCCTTAATATCTCTTAATATCAATGGACTCAATTCCCCAGTAAAAAGACACAGACTAACAGACTGGATACAGAAACAGGACCCTACATTTTGCTACATACAGGAAACACATCTCAGTGTCCAAGACAAACACCACCTTAGAGTAAAAGGCTGGAAGACAGTTTTACAAGCAAATGGTCTCAGGAAACAAGCCGGAGTAGCCATTGTAATATCAGATAAAATTGACTTTCAACCTAAAGTCATCAAAAGAGACTCAGAAGGTCACTTCCTGCTTGTCAAAGGGAAAATCCACCAAGAAGAATTCTCAATACTGAACATCTATGTGCCAAATGTAAGGGCACCCTCATTCGTAAAAGAAACTTTACTAAAGCTTAAAGCACACATTGCACCTAACACAATAATTGTAGGTGACTTCAACACTCCACTCTCCTCAATGGACCGATCAGGAAAGCAGAAACTAAACAGGGACACAGTGAAACTAATTGAAGCTTTGGACCAATTAGATTTAACAGATATATATAGAACATTCCATCCTAAAGCAAAAGAGTATACCTTTTTCTCAGCACCGCACGGTACCTTCTCAAAAATTGATCATATAATTGGTCACAAGACAGACCTCAACAAATACAAGAAGACCGAACTAATCCCATGTCTCCTATCGGATCACTATGGAGTAAAAGTGGTCTTCAATAGCAAGAAGAACAACAGAAAGCCCACATACACATGGAAACTGAACAATACTCTACTCAATGACACCCTGGTCAAGGAAGAAATAAAGAAAGAAATCAAAGACTTTTTAGACTTCAATGAAAATGAAGGTACGACCTACCCAAATCTCTGGGACACAATGAAAGCAGTGCTAAGAGGAAAACTCATAGCCCTGAGTGCCTCCAAAAAGAAACTGGAGAGAGCATACACTAGCAACTTAACAGCACACCTGAAGGCGCTGGAACAAAAAGAAGCTAATTCACCCAGGAGGAGTAGAAGAAAGGAAATCATCAAACTAAGGGCTGAAATCAATCAAGCAGAAACAAAGAGAACCATACAAAGAATCAACAAAACGATATGATAGTTTACCTAAGCGACCCAAAAAACTCCACCAGAGAACTTCTACAGCTGATAAGCAACTTCAGCAAAGTGGCTGGTTATAAAATTAACTCAAGCAAATCAGTAGCCTTCTTGTACTCAAAGGACAAGCAGGCTGAGAAAGAAGTTAGGGAAATAACACCCTTCACAATAGCCACAAACAACATAAAGTACCTTGGCGTAACTCTAACCAAACAAGCGAAAGATCTGTATGACAGGAACTTCAAGTCCTTGAAGAAAGAAATCGAAGAAGACCTCAGAAGATGGAAAAATATTTCTTGCTCCTGGATTGGCAGATCAATATAGTAAAAATGGCCACCTTGCCAAAAGCAATCTACACATTCAATGCAATCCCCATCAAAATCCCAAATCAATTCTTCATAGATCTAGAAAGAGCAATTCTCAAATTCATCTGGAGCAACAAAAAACCCAGGATAGCTAAAACTATTCTCAACAATAAAAGGACTTCTGGGGGAATCAGTATCCCTGACCTCAAGCAGTACTACGGAGCAATTGTGTTAAAAACTGCATGGTATTGGTACAGCAACAGGCAAGTATATCAATGGAATAGGATTGAAGACCCAGAAATAAACCCACAGACTTATGGTCACTTGATCTTTGATAAAGGAGCCACAACCATCCAGTGGAAAAAAGATAGCCTTTTCAACAAATGGTGCTGGTTCAACTGGAGGTCAACATGCAGAAGAATGCGAATTGACCCACTCTTATCTCCTTGCACTAAGATCAACTCCAAGTGGATCAAGGACCTCCACATAAAACCAGACACACTGAAACTGTTAGAAAAGAAACTTGGGAAGACCCTGGAGGACATGGGCACAGGGGGAAAGTTCCTGAACAGAACACCAATAGCTTATGCTCTAAGATTAAGAATTGACAAATGGGACCTCATAAAATTACAAAGTTTCTGTAAGGCAAAGGACACTGTCAGAAGGACAAAACAGCAAGCAACAAAGTGGGAAATGATCTTCACCAACCCCACATCTGACAGAGGGCTAATATCCTATATATACAAAGAACTCAAGAAGTTAGACCCCAAAGAACCAAATAACCCTATCAAAAATGGGGTACAGAGCTAAACAAAGAATTTTCACCAGAAGAAATGCGGATGGTCGAGAAACACCTTAAGAGATATTCAACATCATTAATCATCAGGGAAATGCAAATCAAAACAACCCTGAGATTCCACCTCACACCAGTCAGAATGGCTAAGATTAAAAACTCAAGAGACAACAAGTGCTGGCAAGGATGTGGAGAAAGGGGAACACTCCTCCACTGTTGGTGGAATTGCAAAATGGTAAAACCGCTCTGGAAATCAGTGTAGCGGTTCCTCAGAAAATTGAGCATGTCACTTCCAGAGGACCCTGGCATACCACTCCTGGGCATATACCCAGAGGATTCCCCTGCATACAATAAAGACACATGCTCCACTATGTTTATAGTAGCCTTGTTTATAATAGCCAGAAATTGGTAGGAGCCCAGATATCCCTCAAAAGAGGAATGGATACAGAAAATATGGTATATTTATACAATGGAGTACTACTCAGCAATTAAAAATAATGAACTCATGCAATTTGTAGGTAAATGGTTAAATCTGGAAAATATCATCCTAAGTGAGCTAACCCAATCACAAAAGAATACACATGAAATGTAATCACTGATAAGTGGATATTAATGAGCCCAGAAGCCCTAAATACTCAAGGCACAATTAGTAAGTCAAATAACTCCCAAGAAGAAGAAAGGAGAGGACCCTGGTCCTGTAAAGATTGGATTCAGTATTGTAGACCCAGAACAGAGAAATTGTGGGGCGGGGAATGATTGGGGAATAGCTGGGGGGGGGCGGAGAGGAATTATGGGACATATGGTGGCGGGGAACTGGGAAAGGGGAAAGCCTTTGGAATGTAAACATAGAATATAGAAAATAAAAATTAAATAAAAAAAAAGAAAGCATCACAGGACTTTGTAGCTGGTCTTTTCTACTTTGTGAATTCTTTTCTGACTCACCCTCTGCCACACCCCCAGGCCCTGTCTCACCCCCTAATGCTAAATAGGAGAAAAATAAGGATAGAGGGGAGATAGCAGTTAGGAAAAATCCCTAAATCTAATTTCTTTCCTTTTGCTCTTCTTTGACCATGGTACTAACAAATCATAAACACCCTACCTAAATGACCAACAACCATCTACCCTGCCTCTCAGGCCTCTTGTATTTATGTATCCTCAAACATTACACAATTGCAGACATTTTCTCCAGCTGGCAAAAGCAGCCTCTGCTCGAGCATGAGGCAAATCATAGTCAGCTGCTGCAGACAGTCCAAAGCAGCCCCCGCATCCTTCCACACCTGAGATTAAAACAAAAGCATATTCTTATAATATTCCCATGTTTTTAAAAGAAATTAAATTTCCAGAATTCTCAAAAATGTCACCCCAGGACTTCTGGGCACTGATAAAGATGTGTGACTGGAGGAACACAGACTGCAGGCCTTTCTTAACAGGGTCACCATGTAAACACTGCTAACCCTTGCTGTCCCGGGCACTATAAAATGGAATCTGCTGACTTTCCCAGTGGGAAAACATTGGAGTGGGAAGGTTCACAGCAGCACTCAGTCTCTGGCTGAGTCAATATAGACTCTTTACTTTTTCTGTTACAGGCAAATGCCTCATGGGTGAATTCTAGGTCTTTCTAGTGACTGTTCTCTGTCCAAGCCGTATGGTCACTGATCTCTCTGGGAAAGACTCTGAGATACAGGGATTGGATATTTGGGGATAGTCTAGGGAAGGACAGAACTACTGGGAGAGCAAATCTAGAAGCTTTGGGCAGCTGGCATTGGGCTGGGCAAGACTGGGATGAAGGAAGTTCTGGAGGCTAAGATTAACATTCAAACACAGAACAGTCTTTGAACAGAAGAAAGCTATGCCCAGTTCAGTAGTGCTTAGTCATGACAGAACAGCTGTATCTGCAGACAGGTTGGAGGCCACAGTCCATCCAGGCTAGCCTAGCATCAGGGAACAGAGGATGGGAATAGAAGAGAAAGCCAGAGCCAAGGTGACTTAGAGAGTACCCCTTCTCATCCACTGAATATGTCCAGAGTGGCACTGGCCGGCTATCCCTGTTCCTAAAACACTTGTCACATGTTCTAGTTTCTTTCATAATAGACGCCAAGACAAAAAACAACTTTGAGGAGGATAAGGCTTATTTCATTTTAAAATTTCCATCACAAAGAGAAATCAAGCCAAGAATGTGTGGAGGCAGGCCATGGCAGCGTGCTGCTGACTGGCTTGCTCTCACAGCACACTCTTATATAACCCAGAGTCACCTACCAAGGGTGACACCAGCCACAGTGGGATGGACCTCCCCTCATCAATCATAAATAAAGAAAATGAGAAAATGTCCTACAGAGTCACCCCTCCAACGGGCAAGGCAAGCTAATGGAAGCATCTCAATTAAGGTTCCCTCTACCTGAATTACTCGGGCTAGTGTCAAAGTGACAGAAGCGTAACCAGCACACAGCATATCCTTTATGGCTGTCAAAACCTGCTTTGTTCCCTTGCATCCCATGGGACTGCTGCTTCAAGCAGGCTGACATGACTTCCTCGAAGGTCTTTCAACAGATCTGAAGTTGGTAATTTCTGGTTCATGCTTTCAAATCTCTGGAGAGATGTCTTAAGAAGCAAGGGTGCAGAGTTCAAGTGTATCACTTTGGGGTCCAGAGGGCATAGCAACCCTAACTTTAATTTTCCATATTATAATTTTTCCATCTTCTGCTTCGGTGGATGGGCAGGCAGCCATGCCCCCTGTGGATTGGCAGTGGTGAGGATAAATGCCAGATCATCATTCTGTCAAGTTACATTCTGATCAGAGGGTTGTAGAACCAGCTTCCTCTCCTGTGCCTGGCCCCATGGGTGGCTTCATCATTTATGGCTTGACAGTTTAGCTTCTGATTACAAGTTTTAGACTAGATATCAGCGAAGAATAAGGATTGGATGATTGGAACAAAATACAAACAACTTTTATCTCCACCGAGCACAAACAAGTTGATTGGGAAGTTTTCTGTTTTAGGTCTCAGGAGCAATCAATCGCTCTGGGAATGAGGGGTTTCAGCTTTGCTTCTCAGAGCTGATGGGCTGGGGGGAGGGCCAAGTGGGAGACATCCCTAGACCCAGGCTCTTAAATTGCATGTCTCACTATGGGTTCTGGCTCTGAGGCAAGGAGCGCAAAAAAGAGGTATGCTTTTTCCAGAGCGTCTGTGGTCTTAGGAGGAAGAATGCAGGACGAGGGGGAAGGGAAACTTCCTCATCTCCAGGAGAAACAGGGTTGAAACTGATGTGAAGAGAGAATGCGGGCACAAAACCACCCCCACCCAAGGTAGAAAGACTAGAACCCAGGACCACACAGCGAGAGAGCAACACAGGCACTGTGGTAGCAAGCATGGCCCTGACTTTGCCAAGGACCACAGGGTCAGAGTAACCTTCTGGTCCAGACTTAGCCAGGGTGAGATGCTCACGGAAGGGCAGGTGTCTAAGGAAGAGTACCCGGAAGTCTAATCAGCTGGCTCCAAGGCTGGAGGGTACAGAGAATGTCACTGAGGCCATACCTGCCAGCTATCTCTGTCCCAGGTTGGGTGGGAAAGCACAGTCTTTGAATGTCCACACCTAGACTGCCCACGAGGTAGATACTGGAAGGCTGGATGTGATAGCGCCTTGTGGACCATCTCTAGATACACAAGGAAATTATCATTATTGAGGTCTTAAGGAATCCTTCCTGGCTTCTGTCCCAGTTTCCTTGGACTTTGGACTCTCCAGATCAGAATCCCTGCATCACCAGCCCAGCACTCCTGGTTCTTCACTGATCCCCAAAATGGCCCTTACTCCCCAACAGACCCTACGTAAAGGCATAGCAATCTGCATTTCTTTCCTAGGTTGGTCTGAATGTTTCACTTGCCGACCCATTCCAATGTTCCTGACTGAGCTGGCCAGTGCTGATTTCAGCTATGAAAGAAGGCTGAGGGGGCTGGTCATCATTGCCAGCTATGTTCTCAGTAGGTCTGTTTCACAGATCCTCCGTGTCTAACTCATTTGTCTTCAGGGTTGGGTCTGAATCTCGTCTTCAATGACGGTGTGGCTTCTGGGGTAGCAAGAAGCAGGTGTGTCCTGCTGCTTCCCCCACATGTTACAAAACGTGTTCATCGGTCCTTCTCTGCCTTTGCGTTTTGGTGGTCTGATGATGGACAAGGAACCCAACAAGGTCTGGGGTACAGCAGCCTAGGCTTAGGGGAGGATTCTGGCTCCTGTCAGTCTTCCCTCTCAGTGAGTTTAGGAGACACCTTTCCTGCTTCATGAGGCTCCTCCAGGCCAGTGTAACCAACCTCCCTCCGATGAGGCAGAGCCCTTTAGAGTAACTTTGTAGGGCTGTGCATCATGTGCATGTGAGTGCAGGATAGATGGGAAAGCTGTGTGGAAATCCTAGTAAATGCAGAGCCAACCCATTAGACTCTGTAGACTGTGGGTGCTAAGTGTGGGGCGGGCAGGCTAAGAAGATGAGATGTAAGGAAAGAGCCAGTGTTGAGGGAGGGCTAAGCGAAGAATGCGGAGTTGGATTCACATTCTCCCCACTCAGCCCAGGAATCCTCTTTGCTCATTCAGAGACGGGAGACACCTCAAGCATCTCCCAAAGCAGACTGCTTCCTTATTAAGCCCTAAGGTACCTTATTAAGCAGCGAGGCCTCCGTATCTCACAGCAACCTTGGCAGCTCTCAGTATTCATGATGCTGCCTCGTTCTTAGAGATGAATTGGGAAGTGAGCCAGAGAAATGCAACTCAGAAAGGTGGGGAGGGGCATGTGCAGCTAACATGTGGAGACCTGGAAATCACAAAAGGAGACTCAGGCAGTAAAGAGGCCAACCAGCAGTGTGAGCTATAACCACAGCCCTGTCACCATAAGGCTGGCATGGTGGTCTGGGAACCTCTCACCTCTGTCACAGTTAAGCATGGAGTGTCCCTAAGTACTAGTGTTCTGTGTGTGTCACCTGAGACCTGACAAGTATAAACCAAAGCAGTAGATTCCCCTTTACCATTACGGCAGCTACAGACTGGATTCTGAGAAAAAAAAAAAGTAAATGCTTCCTTGTTCTATGGCCCCTGCTTGAGCTTGATACCAGGTAGTCAAGGAGTTAAATATGGTTAGTCAAGGAACGCTATAGCTGTGTCCTGGTAGCTGTGTCTCCTGGCAATCCAGTTGCTCAAGTCACTTTGTGCTTAAACATCCTTGAAGCTGCAGTCAGACTACGCCCACTATATCAGAAACCAAGGCACCAGGGAATTCTCTCATACATGGATGTTTAACAAAGGGTCTCCATCTTCAAAAGACCTCGATTTCATTACATCACTGCAGAATAGTCTTAATCTCCTCCCTTTGTGGGCTTTCCTAGAGGATCATTCAAAGAAATACCCTA
Organism: Apodemus agrarius; assembly: GCA_964023405.1. NCBI lineage: Eukaryota > Metazoa > Chordata > Mammalia > Rodentia > Muridae > Apodemus > Apodemus agrarius. Next base: position 131,807,215 of record OZ030005.1, on the reverse strand, counting down.
AAAGGAATATTGATTGACTCTACCATGATGAAGGGAAGTGGGCTACTTTATCTTATAAATATGACCAACCACTACATATAACACACACACACACACACACACACACACACACACACACAGTCTCTAAAATCTACACCACATAAACCATGAGACTGCTCCTCCCTTTGAGGTAGCCCAGTGACTCTTTGGAGTGTTTGCTTTGCTGAATAAAGTAAACTGTCCATGAGTCTTGACTGAATTGTGTTCTTTAGTAGGACAGAACTGAGAGACAACCCCACCTTCTGTAACAGGTTAATTACAGTGCTTCACATTGGCAAGAGGTAAGAGGGAGGGAGAAGAAAGCTCACAAGTTGTGCCCCTGGCCCTCGCTGCCTGCCTGTGAGCCTGCAATGAACCTGTGGCTGTGACCCTACTGGGGAAGCACCTTTGTAATCAGTTGAGATCCTAGGTGTTGTCCTCTTTGTCTTCTCGGGTCCACAGATGTGAAAGTCTTGGTACCATTTCTACACATGAGAATGATACTATTCTCTGGCTCAGGGGCGTCTCTGCACCCTGTCATTAATCCATAGCTGTCTCTCTGAAGCCATATTCTCTTTCTTGCTGTGTTTCTGGCTGACACAGCATCCACCTAGCAACTGCCTTCTAGCTTTGCCTGATTCTGATTCTCTCTCTCTCTCTCTCTCTCTCTCTCTCTCTCTCTCTCTCTCTCTCTCTCTCTCTCCCTCCCTCCCTCCCTTCCTCCCTCCCTCCCTCCTTCCCCCTCCCTTTCCTTCCTTCCCTTCCTCCCTCTCTCTCTCCCTCCCTCTCTTTCACCCTCTCACCCTCTCTCTTTCTCTCTCTTTGATTTTTATTTTGCCTTTCATGTCTTGAGATCATAATTTAATTATAACATTTCTACCTCTCCTTTCTTTCCTAATACCCATACCTGCTCTCCTTCCAGCTCATAGCCTCTGTTTTATTTAATTGCTATAGAATGTATATATGTATATACACACACATTCCTAAATATAACCCATTGAGACTGCATTGTGTTACTTGTATGTATGTTTTCAGAGCTGACCCTTTGGCACTGGGCAGCCAATTGGTGTGCTATCCCCTGGGAACACTGCCTCCTCTCCTGGCTTTCCTTGGTTGCCTGTAGTTCTTTGTGTAGGGTTGAGGCTGTGGGCTTCTCCCCATCTACTTTGGCAGGTTCATTGGTGTAATCGTTGTTCAGCTCACATTTGGGCTGCATTTTGGTGAGACTTTATGGGGTTCTCTTTTAAATAGCATACAGAATACCGAGTATCCATTACTATCTCAGCAATTCATTTGCCTCCTAAGGCAACGAGGTTGCTGTTCATGGTGAAACTCCCCTGCCAGTTGGATCAGAAGTAGTTTAGAAACCCAGTCACTATTGTGGATGCCAACAAGTGCTTGCTGTCAGGAGCCTGATATAGCTGTCTCCTGAGAGGCTCTGCCAGTGTCTGACAAATACAGAGGTGGATACTCTCAGCCAACCATTGGCTTGAGCACAGGGTCCCCAACGGAAGAGCTAGAGAAAGGACCCAAGGAGCTGAAGGGGTTTGCAGTCCCATAGGAGGAACAACAATATGAATCAACCAGTACTCCCCAGAGCTCCCAGGGACTAAACCACCAAACAAAGAGTACATATGGAGGGACCCATAGCTCTAGCTGCATATGTAGCAGAAGATGGCCTTGTTGCACATCAATGAGAGGAGAGGCCGTTAGTCTTGTGAAGGCTCGGTGCTCCAGTGTAGGGGAATTCCAGGACAGGGAAGCAGGAGTGGGTGGGTTGGTGAGCAGGGGGAGGGAAGATGGGATAGGGTGTTTTAGGAGGGGAAACCAGGAAAGGGGATAACATTTAAAATGTAAATAAAGAAACTATCTAATACAAAAGGAAAAAAAAGGATCCTTGTACATTTGTTACTTCACATGCATGACCTGTTATGATGCTTTCTCCACCCCCTGTCTGCTAGGTGCTGTCCCCACATCTGTCCAACTTGCAAAAGCAGGATTTTTGCATAGACAGTGATGCCTACCAAAAGTACAGCAAACTCTCAGCTTCTTAGAATCATAAATGTAGAGCCTGAGAAGGGGACACACACACACACACACACACACACACACACACACACACATTCCACTTCTCCTGTCTCCTCAAGGCTCCTAAATTGCATGAACAAATACACCAGCCTCTAGGGAACCATTTCCTCACACTAGAAGCCCACAATCTGCAAACCCATCCAGGACACAGAGGTATCTTGATAATACAGGGAAGAGCTCCCACCTACCCAGGTCTCATTAGCGTTAGAGTGGCTTGCTAATTACACCACTTTCCCAGACGTCTCTGCAAATTGCTCAAGCCTCCCTTAGAAAGAAATCTTGTGCCATTTAGTTGGAGCAATGATCTTCTTATGAATAAAATAATTATAAATATATGCAAATTAAATATAATAATCCATTAACAAAAATCACACCCTTGTCTCACTCCATTCTATGTGTGAAACACGGAGTATTGTGATGCCATCAGAGACATCACTAGTCATCACGGAAAAAGCCACAAAAGGGGCTACTGAGCATCTGGGCCCGGCTTCCACCATCACACAAGCTGTAGGGCATTCAGTTTTCCACAAGCCAAGGAAGATTCAGGCTTCAGGTCTAAATTGTGGAAAATAAAGCTCTATTTAAGACTAGACACTAATTTGGTGGTCCACTTCATCCTCAGGGACAGCTATATAGTAGGGTGTGAGAAATAAAAAGGAGACAGAATTTTGGACATCAGCACATAGCTCAGAAGTGACAAGAATATGAAATACAAGTTATTTGACCATCGCCAAGGATGTGCTGTGACCAAGTGATATAGCAAATGTCATTGTGATGGGCTGTACCATGAGAAATACAAAGCCATAGAAAGCAGGCCTTTGTTTGCAGTTGGACAATACTAGGGTGGGTGCCTTTACCCATAGCTACAAATGAAAGTTCTAGAAGAGCAGGCAGGTACGTGGAAAGGTTGGAACAAACTGTTCAGGGCTTCCAGGAGGAGTGAGGTTGGCTGTAGAAGAACACACTATTTTTGGGCAGAGCCCTGTAGGATTCCTTTTTGATTCAGGGTTTCTATGCAGAGTGCAGAGAGCATGAGTGCCATAGGGACACTGCCAGTATGGACCAGGCCCAGCTTCCCCAGACCCATCTGGGTCCTATACCACTCTATGATCCCCGCATGATGTCCTCTCCTCCTCCTGCCTCTCTACCTGACCTTGCCATACTCTATGGTCTGTATTGCTTCCCAGGGCTGTGACAGAATTCCTAACAAGAATAACTTGAGGAGGGAGAGATTTGTTTCCCGTGACAGTTTGAAGGTGGAGAAGTATGAAGTTGGGAGCGGGAAGCAACGGGTGAAGTTTCGTCCACGGTCAAGAAACAGAGAAATCAATGTCTTCGCCTTTCAGCTCACTTTCTTCTCTGAAGTCAGTCCAGATCCCAGCCCAGAAGGTAGTGCTGCCCGCATTTAGGATGAGCCTTCATTCCTTCCATCGTTCTGGAAACACCCTCACAGACACACCCAGAGATGTGATTATAAATTGCATCAAACTAACAGTCACGATTTGTAGTGGAAAATGATTAAAATACAGTACCTCCCCACCAGGCCTCTGCTTCAAGTCTCGGCAGGCCTCTCTCTCCTGCCCAGCACCCACTCCCTCCAAGTATCCAGAAAGGCAAGACTCTTAAACTTGAGTAGTTAACCAAATATATTTATGAATGTGAAACTCCCAATTTCATAATGCCAAATTACAATGATAAGGTTTTATCCCACTATTTCTAACCTCTCAGCACATGAGAAACCTATCCGATGCCATCTGGATCTGCACATCTACTCCTCTGCCCCTTCTTCTCTTAGCTCCTCCTCCTCTCTCCCCTCCAATCACTGGCCTCTCACTGCCTCAATGTGAATGGATTGGAAATATCTTGCATCAAAGATTAACCAGCACAGTTCCCCCTGGATCCTTCATCACCCCTAGACTCCCTCTTAAGTTAGACTCTGGCAGCCTCCCTCTGGCCAAAGCCTTAACTCCCACCATCCAGATGCAGGCACTCTCTCCAGCACTGCCAGCCCTGGACCTTCAGTCCTTTGATCTGACCACAGCCTCTCAGGCTCTTCCTCCTATCCTGGGTCTTTTTATATTTATTTATTTATTTATTTATTTATTTATTTATTTATTTTACATTCGGTTTGGTTTCTACAATCTTTCCTGTGCATACCCTCATTGTCCCTGGTCTTTGTCATGCTATTCAGCTACATTTCAAAACAGGTTAAAGCAAGAGCTCTGTGTACTTCATGTTGATTGCCTGTGAAATATATGTATAAAACAGCAGCAGTTGGTTCTGTGAACCTAAGCTTTCTAGTATCCATGGTCCCCCCATGCTGTCAGATATCTAGGCTGTTTTCTATTTTGCATTTTTCTCCTGCTCTTCTGATAATTACTGAAACTCCTCCTGCCTTCTGAAGATTCCAGGAACACCTTTCTTGTGACTCCCAGTTGCCCTCCCTCCCTGCTAATCAAGACATTAGAAGCAACCTGGATAGAATGTCCACTCTCTCCACACAGCATCCATCCAATGTTTCCATGTTCTTAATCTTCGCTGTGTGTCCCAACCCAGCCTTCTCATCTACTCAAAGCCATGTTGACATCCCTTCTCCCTCCCTCTCCCTCCAGCACTGTCAAAGTCCCCTCTTCACTGCTTCTGCAGATGGCACACAGTATGTGGGTGCTTTTCCCTTTATGGGTAAAGGAGAATATCTCCCACCCCTTCCTGTGGCTCCTCTCCATCTCCCTCCTTCTTAATCCTATACAACTCTCTGAAAGTTAAATTTGTCCTACTTTCTTGGAACATCTCTCTGTTGGAGGTTTTGGCTGTGGTCCATGGCTGATGCTGCATTCACCCCGATGCAATAGGAAGAAAAACAATGGTAGCATGTGCTTGAGAACTCCACATTACCCTGAAGCCTAAACTCCAAACCAAAGGACCAATAGCTCTACATGCAAAATCATGAGTAGCTCATGTGGGCTTCTGACCACCAAAATCCCAAATATATTTCTTCCATTGCCCTTAGACTTAACCATTGTAGACCAAGCATCCCTCACTTGGGTTTTCTAACTTCACTTCTGGTGTCATCTCTTTCTATAGAGCACCTAGAATGAAGCAGTGAACTAATTTATCTAAGCCCAAATCTCTGGTTTCATCAGCCACTGCCTTCACATCATACCTAGAACAAATGCCAAGTCCCCCACCTCCATGATCCAGGGCTTCTGGGTACAACAACTTGGCTTCCACCTGCTTCTAAAATTATGTCTCACACTTGCATACCACCAGACACAATATCACAGCTACCATCAGGCTCTTTTTAAACCCCAAACAGACCAAATCCATTTCAGCCCAGCTTCTGCAGGCCTATGGAGCTCTGTTTGAAAGGAAGGCTTGTCACCCACCCACTTGCCCCAGGTGTCCTCCGTCTTAGTGTTCCACCTGAACCCAATCACCCCTCTTCAAGAGGTCTCATTGACTCCATGGTGAGCACTTAACCCCCATTTCTACCTGCCCTGGAGTTTGTTTCACTATTCCTGGTGGGTACTTGATCATCATTACCCATCCTGGGTCTTGTTCGACTATTCATGGCGGGCACCCATTGCCCATTAGTGCCCATCCTGAAGCTTGTTCGGCTACCCATGGTGTTGCCACCAGCAAAGTCCCACTTACTTCTCTATCCTCAAGAGAATGTAACATCCATGGGGGAAGTTACTGTGCACCCTTTGCTCACCAGCACCTTGACAGTATTCTAAATAGCATGCCCTAGGTAAGCCCACAAGAGGAAGTGGGAACATGGGGGAACTCTTTGTCTTTCTCTGGGTACCCTTTTCTGCTCCAGGGTTGCATAAGCTCATCTCTTCATTCCCAAAACAACCATGCAAGAGGACCCTTTGCTGTCCAACTCTATCAGTGAGCATATGGAACCCACGAAAGGCATGTGACATGTCCACATCCTGGGAGCCAGTTGGTGGCAACACCATTAGAGCACCCCAGTTCTAATGAGCCATCACTCAATTAGGCTTACATTTCACCTGAGCGCAGGAAAAAAGCAAGTATCTGTTCCAGGCTTTGATGCCTTTTTCCTCCCTGAAGCCTCAAAACAAGAGATGACAGCTCACCAATGCAGTTGCCAATCTGGAACAGAGCACAATATGCCGAGGAAAATAATTTCAATGTGTGTCCAAACAGTTTGAAGCTTGGCTGCCAGGTCTTATGCCATACTGATCAAAGCACTGCAAGTACATGTTATTCTAAAAAGTACTATCTCCGCTTCAAAATGTGGGCCTTAAAAGTGCACCTGGAAATCCGTTCTCAATACTGTGCAGCTTCGTGGATAGGGCACTGGGAAATCAATGTCATCTTGCTCAGTGTGACCTAGAAACACAGTCGCACAAAGCTCTCCTCCACTTCCTCGAGCCTCGTGCAATTGTTTCCCCAGGAATATGTGTTTTGACAGCTTGAAGAGTTGCACTGTATTTTATCACGCTAATCAAATAATGCCTTGCAGATAGCGATGGTGTCTCAATATTTTAATCCTACTCTCAGACATTCCTTCCACGGAGAACACGGTGTCAGTTTACACCACTGTATCTGAAGAAGCAGCAGTCATGCAGAAGGTGTGCGCACCCCTCTTTTCCCTCCTCCTTGGTAGGGTTGTTTGCATGTGTCATAAGATCCCTGATACAGAAGCAGATATGCTCATCACCCCCGAGAGAGACAGAAGCTCTCTCGCGCATTTCTGCTTCTCTCCAACGTGTGTCTGGCAGTGTCTCGGTACGCAAGAAGGGAGCACTGTGCCATCTCCCCATGCTGGAGGGTGTTCAGGTCAGCGTGGCACCAGAATGGCTCACGGGACTGATTCCACACGGTAGCCTCTCAGACATGCCACCCTGGTCATAAGTTCTGAGAGTGGATCTGCAAGGCTTGCCAGGGACCAGTGTGATTCCAGGTACTGGGCGAGGGATGACAGCTCCTCATCCTAAGTGGGTGTGCCCCGCCTGGGCAGTGCCCTCACCCCTCCTCTGCCTTCTAAGGTCCTTTCTTCCCTGAGGAAACACATTAGGTTAAGTGCACTAGGATGACAGTCAGTGGTTTGAAAAAGACAAGTCAACACAAATTTCCTTCTAACCCATTTCCTTCTTCCTATCAGAGAAAGAAAAAAAGAGCAGGTCCTTCAGCAAGGTCGGTGACTGCACTCCACAGGCCTGCCGCTGTTAGCCCCGATATAGTCTTCGACGCTGAGAGTTGCCTCTCCCACAGCTTCCCGCTCTCCCTCCACACCTTTCTTCTACAGGAAGGCAACATCCTCTCTTAAGGTGTGCTCAGCCTTGATTGCCAAGAGCCTGTGATTTCGGTTCCTAATTACTAAATTAATTACTTCTCAATACAGCCGCTTGTTGCCTCAACAGATAAGCTCTGCTGTTTTAAATAAGGGACCCGTGTGAGCGCATTTCAGCACTTCTGAGAGCTCCCTTTCTGGCACCCTTCTGGAACTGACTGGTTCTTGAACTGGAGGTGGGGGTCTGGTGAGAACAGCACTTTATTTCCTTTATTCAACCTTTCTTGCAGCCCTAATGTGATATACCTATTTAAAAAAATGTATGTATGTATGTATGTATGTATGTATGTACGTACATATGTGTGTGTGTGTGTGTACGTGTGTGTATTTTTGTGTTACAAGTAATCCACCCAACATGGTGCTGGTTCAGACTCCAGTTCTCTGCAAGGACTTATTCCTGAGCTGCGAGAACCCTTGCAGAACTCTGCAAGAAAATGTTCATAACCACTGAGGGGCTGCATCTCCAGCTCCTGATAGTTTTTTAAATTCTATTTTCTAGCATGGACTGAATAGCCTCCAACTCATTAAAAAATGTTTAGAACTCAGTGATTTGCCCCTTGATGGGTTTTGTTTTTGTTTTTTGTTTTTTGTTTGCTTTTTTTTTTTTTTCAGCTCTAGAAGTATTATGTGCCTGGCTGGCCAGTGTCCACATCTCTAGGGTACTCCGGTCAGGCGATGGATGGTAAGCACACCTTGCTGCAATGCTTGCGCGCCTTGACGCTACCTCCAGTGATACATATCGGAAGAAGAAAGGTTAGAGTCTCTGTCTCTGGCCCTGAATAGAAATGTCATGGGATTTTCAGGCCACCCTCACTCAGCTGGATGGTACAGGTACATCTTCACAGAACAGGATGCCATGGTCTACATGAGGATCTGGTGGGTCTCTATGGACAGAGAAGGCAGCACAAGGAACCCCTGAGCCCTCGGGAGACATGGGAGAGAGGTGATCATAGCCAGTTGCTCCCATACAGAGCTGGCAGTGAGTTGACACATAAAATCCCTCTCACTTGTGGAAAGGGGGCCCTGACTCCTGACCTCCGACCCTATCTTCCTGGCATTTCAATGCTTCAAGACACCTCTGTCAGCACCCTCACGGTTGATCCTGTGCCTCTGCCTCTTTCCTGTGGAGTCTGGCCCAGAGCCAAAACCCATCAAACATAGCGCCATCCATATGTGTTCCTATCTGAGGATGACCGGTGTTTGACAGAGTCATGGCATTCTTAGTGAGTACTTGGTGACACTGTAGCCCAAGGCAGATATTTACCATGTGAGCAAGGCAGGGTGCTGGGCAGCCCTGTCCAGCCGTCTCCTCTCTTCAAATGTGTATCGTCCTGGGGCATGAGTTATATCAGTAAATACCATTACAGCTGCCTGAGCCAGTGTCAAGCGCACGGTCACTTCAGGTTGAACAAGTAAACCTGAGCTCTCTGTCCTCCAGTAGGGTCTGCCCCTCTGCTGGGCATGCCAGTGACCCCTCTGGGAACAGGAATTCCTGCTCTACTCAGAGAAAATCTCTGCAGTGTTGTTCTCTGACATCTGTTCCCACTCCTAAGGGCTCATTCCTCTGTTACTTTGGGGACTATGATGAATCTTTCAGACGGGCCAGTGTGTGTTCTCTCTACACCTGGGCCTGATCCCTGGAGGACATTGCTTGGCACTGGGACAGCCAAGCCTTACAAGAAACTTCTAAAGGTCTTGACATTCACTTTGGAACTCCAGAACAATCTTTATGAAGTGCCTACTATTTGCCGAATCAGAGCTCCTACCCTGAGTTGGGCCTCAGAGATGCTTGCGGGCCTCAAAGCTGCCACTCTAGGGTGGAAGTTATGAGTGGGACATGGAAGGAGCCATCCAAGCTCTGCTTCTGATCCAGGGCAGGTGGACCAGAGCTGTACCTGTGTCCATGCCAGGATCCTTCCTTCAGCAAATCAGCTCCCTAACACACAGCTAAGCTCTGTCATCACCCAGGTTGTACGTTGGTATTGCTTTGGGCCAACAGTGACATCATGACTCCGCCTCTAGCAGGAATAAAGTGGCAGTGAGCTGCCAGAACACCCATCTTCCGGAAGTTCAGAGATAAGCACACGGTGGGGGTGGGGGTTGGGAGTGTGCGCTCATAGGGAGCAGTGGCCGCTTTCACTTTATCCGCTGGTAACAGTGACTCTGTTAACAGTGTTTGCATTTTATCCCCAGGAATCCCTGAAAAGGAACCGGTTTTGCCTTCAGTTTGTACTGGAGGAAGAAGGGGCTTAGAGCTTCAGAGCTCTTCTTCAGTCCGCAGCCACACAGTCTCTGTGGGAGATGGGATGGCTGGAACCAACCCAGAGGTGCCTGCTCTCACCAGCTGGCCTCCTCGCACAGCTCTGGCCCGTGGTGACTTAGCCACCACTGTACTCAACAGTTAAGCCTCCTCCTCGTTAGGTTGCTTTGGTATCTGAGCATTAGTGCAGGAGAAACCCTTTGGGAAATATGAAAGAATTTTGATGAGATGCAACCCCGTGTCCTTGTTGAGAGCAGAGACTTCTAAAAACAAATACAGCCTCCCTCGGCTCTGATCATGCTGCTTCTTGTCAGTCCGGTCCATGCAGGGCTCTTCCTCGCTCTCTCAGACCTGCAAAGTTGCACAGGGCTCATCACAGCCATCAGCTCACACTTAGAAACCTTTGCCAGGCTTTCCAACCTCTCTGGGAGCCTCCGCCTTCTAAGCCCAGCAGTTATGCAAAGAAAGGGTCTGAAAAGGCCCCCTCCTCTCAAGTCCCCCACAGGGAACTACCTGTGCATTGTTAGAGAATGGCCTGATGTCACACTGAGTCTCCTGCCTGCCTCAGAGCCAGGAGGAATATGAGGAATGAGCGTAGGGCTGTTCTGTTCAACTCCATTTTAATTGAAAATTATGTCTAAAATCACCGCCGATCTGAACCCTGTTTATCTCACTCCTTTCAAGTTGGGTAGATTTATTCATCTGCTCATATTAAAAGCTCTGCTATTTCCCATAAATATGCACAGGTTTCTGTTTGCTTGTACAGTAAATGTCACAAGGATCACAGTGAAATTAAAATGGAGCTCAAGGATGACTGTCCACTAATGATCTATAACAGATGAATCATGTCCGTCAGAACCATCACCCCGAACCTGGCTGTTCCTGTGTAAATATTTTTACCCTTCATTCTAAATTGCATAAGGGAGAATCTCCTAATGGATTTATGGCTTATCAGTAAGTTTCAGGGAAGCTGCAGATGGATGGCTTTTCTCCAATAGAGTATTCATTTAAGACAATCGACCGCAGTCCAGTCCCGCAGTCTATTTGTTTTGGTAAACTGGAGTGCCCACGATTACTCACTTCATTTTTAAGGGAAACATATCACCTTTACAGATGCAGGTGCTCCACTCTCCAGCTTCACTCGAGCAAACGGTGTTTGTAGGGGCATTTTTAAGTAAAAGTGCCCATTTCATCTCTTAAGTGTTCATTTTCTCCCCCGAGGGTGCGACCCAGTCTGAAGATGCACGTTTGAGCAGAATTAGGTTTATATTGTAAAGTAAGAGACTGTGGAGCAGAAACATGACTCGGGGTGACTTACAAATTAGGTGATGAAATGGCCAGTCCTCTCAGGATTCCCTCCTCCTCCTGCTCCTCCTGCTCCCCCTGCTCCTCCTGCTTTTCCTCCTCTTCCTCCTCCTGCTCCTCCTCCTCCTCCTCCTGCTCCTCCTGTTCCTCCTTGTCCTTCTCCTCCTGCTCTTCCTCCTCCTGCTCCTGCCCCTCCTATTCCTCCTCCTCCTGCTCCTGCTCCTCCCCCCCTCCTCCTGCTCCTGCTCCTGCTCCTCCCCCTGCTCCTCCTGCTCCTCTCCCCTGGCATCTTCAGCGGGAACATGTCAAACAAGCATGAACTCACAGACCTCAGCTGAGAGCTTGAGTCCAACTCTTACCAGGCAGCTGGACCATCAGCCCACAACAGCAGAGGTGCTGTGTTCATGCCTAGTCCCAGGAACTGGATACTGCCTGGCCCATACCAACTGCTCAGAAAGCAAGTCGTCTGGCTTTCCCTGTGGTGCCAAGACAGCTCTTAGTTGTGCCGCACAACTCAGGGGAATGTGGCCCTGAGAACGTCCAATGAGAGAAGTGGATGGGTTCTGCTCAGTTGTACTTATGTCTGCCCAAACTCTTGATGTCGCCCAACACATAAAAGACAATTACTGAACCCCCACCTTCCTCATGAGGAGAAACTAAAGGCCCCTGTGAGGGCTGAGATAAGATGTTGTGCAAGAAACTGTGACTTCCAGGTGTGCCCACACAAACCTAGACATATCTGAGAAAAGGGACCCTTAACTGAGAAACTGTCTCCATAAGATAGGCCTGCAGGCATCTAGCAGGGGTATTTTCTTGATTAGTTGTTGATGAGGGAGCATCCAGCCCACCATTCATGGCAGCCCACACTTGAGCAGGCAGGGCCCTAAGTTGTGTAAGAAAGCCGACTGAGCAGGCCTAGAAGAGAAGCAAGCCTGCACACAATACTCCCCCTCTGTTTCAGTTCCGGCCTCCAGGTTCGTCCCTTGAGATCCTGCCCTGGCTTCTTTAGATGATGGACTGTGATGTGGAAGTGTAAGGTAAAATGAAGCCTCTCTTCTCCAAACTGCTTTTGGTCGTGGTGTTTTATCACAGCACTAGAAACGCATGTCAGACACCAGGTGACTCGGTATCTTCCCACCACTGCGCTATTCCAGTAGATTACAGAAAGCCCTCAGGCTTCTGAGTTCCCGGTCTCCACGAGCTTTCTCTCACTTGTCCACATAAATCCTCCACTCAGCAGCCATGGAAGCCATCTCTTTTCTTGGAAGGAATAGTCGGTCACATGTTCTCTCCTTTAGGCACTGAAATAGCAGGGGAACTGTTGGGCAAACAAAACAGGGAACAGGGAACAGAGGAAGGGCACAGGGCAACTAGGAGAGAGCATAACCAGGGAGCTTGTATCCATATTTGAAAGATGTCACCATGGAACCTGTTGGTTTGTTCATTGCATATACACTAGCAAACAAGGGGATAAATCCAAGAGTCAATAGTTTCTAGTTTAAAAAGTGATGTTTGAAAGAATTTTAATTGTGGCCAATGAATTTCTTTTGAACTATTATAATAACAATAATTTCTACAAGAAAAAAAAAGAGGAGAGAGAGAAAGAGAGAGAGAGAGAGAGAGAGAGAGAGAGAGAGAGAGAGAGAGAATATACCACTGGTCACTGAATGCTCACTGGGATTTTAAATATGGTGCCTGGACTCTCTAGTCACAAGGTCATGTGTCTTTATTTCCAATCCCATACAGAGATGTAATAAGAGATTGCATTAGTGCTACTTTAACTTAATTTCAGACACGTGCTTTAGGAAAGTAAAAACCTAGGCATGTTATGGGCCTGGAAATGCATCTCAGTGGGAGAGAAGGGGAGTGAATAAGTCTCATCGCAGCATCTCTGGCCAGACATCATAACAATGAAACCTCCCTGTCCCCTTGTCTTTACAAAGATCCCTTGAAGAAGCACATGCCCATGCTGGGTCTCATCAGACTCACTGCCTTCAAGACATGCATTCTGGCCTTCACATGTCACCTCCTCGGACACAGAAGAGGTGTTTTGTCAGCACAACTCCGTTGAAATCCTGTGAAGAGCTCATAGGTTCAGTCTCTCCTTGGTTTGCCGCTGCATTGTCAGAGTGTCAGGTGTCAGTTGTGAACACCCTTTTCCCATCTCCACATCGGCTTCCTCAGAAAGCATGTCTTCGTTCCCTTCCTCTCTTCTGTCACCTTGTTATTGACCTGTCACAGTGATTACCCATGTCAACTACAGTCCTTCCTTGGATCCCAGTTCGGTCCCTGCAGTGTGCCTTTTGCAGGCATAAATCTGAGGAGACATGACTGAACCCTACGTGGAGCCTTCGCTGATACTTTCTGAAATTCTATAGCATGTGCCTGCACATTGCAGTAAGGGATCTCGGACTGGACACTGAACACCATGGAGCCTTGTGCATCCGGCCTGCTGGAGGCAAGAAAATTTCACACGAGACTCTGTAGAGCACCATGCATCTGCTTACTTTAAAGAAGAAAAATTAACTGCAGTATAAATTACAAAGCATAAAATTCCTCTAACTTTGTGGAAATGCTACTGTAACCCGGTGCCATAACACTGCAGACAGCCCTCAGGGACATCTGTAATTAAATCCCAGTCCCAGCACCAGATGGGGGCAATAACTAAAGCTGGTTAGTGCTTCTGGGTCTATAGAACTGCCATTCTAAGCTTCCCCCTTCAAAAACACCATGCCACATGGCTTTTCCATCTCTAGAACCTTTAAGGTTTACAGGAGCTGTAGAATGGTCCCCAGTTTAGTAGTGGCCTCCATCCAGTGATATCCCACATACATTCAGACCTCAAGTATGCTGGACACCAGCCTTCCTGTCACAGTGAGCCATGGCTCTTAGGTTGGTTGGCTTTTGTCCATAAAGTCTTATCTCCCTGCTTTTATGATCTTCAATGTGATGTTTCTACTTCTAGCTGTGTCGCCATCATTGATCTCACAAACTTGGGCCTTTAGAGGACATCTCCTACCCCATATTTGTTCCTGCTGAGGTCACAATGTACACTAATACTTGCCCTGCTCCTGACTGCTTTCTGAACCTCTGCAGTGGGTGGAGCCAACTCAAGGTGAGGAGCACTGGAACCAACAGTAGAAAGAGCAAGTCCAAAGGCACCAGATGAAAACATACATGCCCACACCCACTCACAACCATGAGCCTTGATGTGTAGGAGCCAGGAGACTGCACTGAATGATGACATAGTCACTGCTGGAGACAGGCACTCATGCAGTGTGATAGCCTCCTGCTTCAGCCTTGGATGTTATTCTACCTATGAGAGGATACAGGAAGATCTGAGCCAGCCCAAGCTCGCAACTCTTGAGTCCAATGAAGAGTTACATCACCGACCTCTGCTCATAGCTAGGAGATGATGTTCATGGTCCCCAGGGCAGAACTCATGGCACGTGGATTAAGAATCACAAGGTACATGGTAGGCTCGGGAGGAGGTCAGAGGAACAGGCATTCGCATTGCTGCTGCAACTCCACAGAGTTGTCTGTTGTAAACTGTTTTTTATTATTGAGACCAAATATGCAGTAAGAAGCAACTTAAGGGAAGGGTGGCTTACTATGGTTCCAGGCTATGAGGAGAAGAGGGCACAGCAACAGGAGCATGGCCCTGGTGAGTGAGTGAGTGAGTGAGTGAGTGAGTGAGCGCTGGTGTTCCTGATACCTGCTTGCTGGATGCTAGACTTGAGCCTGCAATCAGGTCAGGTAACAGGAAAGGGGCTGTCCTGGTATCTATCACAGCTATCTCCTCTGGATACTCTGAAGTTATTGGTCCCTTCAGTGTTGTGGGTACCCAGAATGGGTGGGTTCTTATAACGGAAACTTCCCTGAAGGACTGCTTAGACTGTAGCTCGAACAAAAGGATGGGCAAAGTCCTTCCCTGCTTGCTCTGGCCCTGGAAAGAAATGCACTCTTGGGTTGCGTCCTTTGTCCTTCCAGGGTTGTCGAAGCACACACTCTGATGACTGATGGGCTGGCTCTGTCTGATAGCAAGTGTCTCACTGGCAGACGACACAGTTCCTGAGAGGTCACTCCTTATCGCTGCCACTTTGTGGACAGCATGAGTGACTGACTTCCATAAGGAAAACTGGGGATGGGAGATGACGAGAGGGGGTTTCAGTGTGTGGCACTTCCCCACCCCCGCCACGGCATTTCACTTTTCTCCTCTGCCCTGCAGTTGAAGCCTTCCCAATGAAGACTGTAACTTTGCCAGGTACCCGGGTATTCTGGCAGAGGCCAAAACCTTTGATGCAGAATTTGCCATTGTCTATGGATAATTCCTGGCTTTATTTCCATGAAACGGAGAGAGAAACTAAGATTCATTTGTCTGACCAAAGTTTCAGACAGTAGGAGGCAAAGATGTGCCTCAACTCCTTAATGCTCCTCAGCTTAGCGTGGCTTCAAAACCAGAGTTCCTTCCTCTTTCCCAAATTATTGGATTTATTCACCACTCATTGCTGATGTACCCTGGGTACCACACAGTGTGTCAAGTAAAGGAAGTACAGGAAGTCATCTCATTTCCCTCCCCCTTCCCTCTCCCTCTCCTCCCCTTCCCCCATTCTATCTCCCCCACTCCCTCTCCCCCTCCCCCTACCTTTCCCTCTCCCACCCTCAATACCTGCTGCTTTTGATGGGAGAGACAGTAAATGTCTCTGCCTGACTCTTGGACAGTGTATTGTGGCTAATCTTTCTACCCCCCTCAGCAGGGCCACTCCCTCTGCCTTCCTCTGCTGACTTGGCCATTTCTTGTTGCCTGGGGGCCTGGCTGAGTCTGGTCAAATGGCTTTGAATAAATTCATGGTGTGGTAGCGCGCAGGCTTTGAGTCACCTGTGCAGTTCAGGTTCATGCCCGCCCCTCATGGACTGAGATGCTGACACTTTACTAACTCTTTGTGAAAGTGAGGTCATTTTTATGCACCCTGATTCCTTCATCTCTCAAGACTGTCTTTCCAGGCCAGATTTGTTCTCAGTGACTAAGAGAGAACATAGACCCCTGAAGCCTTCAAGTTGGCCTGTGGAGGTTCCCAGTACCTCTAGGTTTGAAGTCACTTATGTGCTTGCTGAGTGAAGTGACTGCTGGTCTGGCGTCTTGTGTGATAGACTCCCACTTTAGTAGGTTTTCGTTCTCACTGCTGACCAGAATCAGCACACATACACAGCTTTGGCCCTTTTAGCAGAAATATCTTTCCTGTCAGTCCTAGGGTCCCAGACCATGGAGTAAGAGTCAGACAGTGACATTGTTCGTCTCTGCAATGACAGATTATAACTCTTGTCATGCAGTCTCCACCTCTGCAGGTGACACCATCTCCATCCATTCTTCCTCTGTCCCCTCCCTTCTTTCCGCCATGTTTACACACACCTCGCTGCAGAGGAGGCTGGTAATTGATCACAGAGTGGTGATGTAGTGAGGGCCACATGATGGTGACATAGCAGGACACCCTCTCCTCTCTTCCATTCTTTTCCTGCCACCCAAGAAAAGCAGCCAGTCATTTCCAATGTCTTGGAGTGTGCTGACTTTGCCTGCCTGGGCACCTTCTCCACAGGTCAGAGAAGATGCGACCAAGTGCACTGGCCATCTTGGTCAGGGCTTGGCATGAGAGTGACAATCTGTCCTATTAAAGGAAAGTACAGATTGCAGTTAGTATCTAGGGCCCCAGGAGAAAACGCCAGGGTATAGAAGGACATGGGGGGGGGTGTACACAGGTAGGGAGCATGGGCTTGAAGTTCTCAGAAAGCATCAAGGGTTGGAATTTTTTTCATTAATAATTTATTTATTCGCTATTCACTATACACCCTCCTCCCAGTCCTCCTCCACCCCACTCCCTCATCCCTTCTCCTTTGAGAAGGGGGAGGCCCCCATGGGTACCAATAAGGGTGGGGATTCTTGTTCACATGACCTGCTAGGATTTGCTGGAAGTGGACCAAAAAGAGAGGGTCAGGAATTTGCAGAAATGCTGAGGGAGAATGGGGAAGGTCAGCGCCCTGCTGGGAGGAGATCCAGTGGAGAGATTCCAGCTAGAACTGGATTTTGCAGACCCAGCCAGAGTCAAAGCAAAGAACTAAGGTGGAGCCTGTTAGGGAAGGACTCAGGAGAGTCTGACTAGAGTGGGGAGTATTTATCTAAAGGAAAGAAGCAAAGGAAGGAGAGAAAGAGAGAGGGGGAAAGGAGGGAGGGAGGGAGGAAGGAAGGAAGGAAGGAAGGAAGGAAGGAAGGAAGGAAGGAGCAGAAAGGGAAAGGAGGGGGAAAGAAATGCCATTGCTGGATTGGGTGTTTAATGGAATGGTAAACTGATAGAGATATTAATTAACAGTTTAGTCAATGGGTGCAAAGCAAGCAACCTGGTGCAAGCTACTTTGTAGAGACACAATGAATTGGGTGAGTTCAGAGAGAGAGAGAGAGAGAGAGAGAGAGAGAGAGAGCTAATGAATGAATGAACTAGTGAATGAATGAATGAATGAATGAGTAAACCAAATTCTACACCAACCAGAACACTTCATATCAACCTTATAAATGGCAAATTCAGAAACAAATTCATTTAAAAATAACAAAAAGATTAACCATCTTTTCTGTTAATTTACAAATTAGTTGCTTGGCATCGGCCTTTGTTTCTCACTTGGACCGCCCCATAGCACCCAGAGCAGCCTGAGAAGTACTTCAGGAGGGTCCTAGAGGGTCCTATTCAGAAAGCTTTTCATGAGTTCTCAAACGCTGAGGACTATTCAGAGAGGCAGCACGAGCACAGCGACCTGCATCCCAGCTGCCCTGCGTCCCATTCTGCTATTATTCAAGGGAGAGTTGATATTTACTTTGTGAACCTTATCTCAGTCATTGAGGGGTACAGAAGAGAAGAGAGTACAAGTTTTCCCTCTACCACCAGCCCCCCTGGCAGGTGGCAACACAGACACCAGGAGAGCCCTTTCCAATTCTCTGAGACTGGACTCAGAGTAGCCTGAGTTTTTATTAAAAACAACCCATATTCTGGCTCAGTCTACGATGGTTAGCTGTTGGTCCAGCAGGTGAGCCTGTGCCATGCTGGCTGGGAGCAGGGGATGGACTGGAAAGGGGACAGATGACCCACTTAGAGGTTGAGCACCTGTCAGATCCATCAAAGTGTCTTCTCAAGTTATGGGGAAGAAAAGAACTGCCCCCCTGCCCCCACTGGATTTTTCCTTAGAAACATCACTCATTGAAAGGATCTTTCCAAAGCAGACCATTTGTTGCCTGAAACCCAACGCTGGCTTTGAGAGCCCTGTCCATGACTTTCTTGCCTTAACCAAGTGCTCACCCTGGTCCAGGCCCACAGGACACAGTGTCCTTCTCCACCCATTTGGTCTCAGGAGGAGTCTAGGAAGCCTTCTGGGGCTGCGGGCCAGTGTGAAATTGTCTCACCATTGCAGCCAGAACAGGGACTAGCCTGGGCTTTTCCCAGGGGACTCCACTTTCTTATTCTTTCTAAGACAGATCCCAGTTTCTCCCCTATCAGAGCAGGGCACACTCCCAGAAGAGGTTTATATTATCCCCAGAAGATAGATTGTATTTATTTATTCAATTGATTTTAATTGACACATAGTGGCTTTCCATATTTATTGGGTACGGCATGACATTGCAACACTTGCTTACAAGTCTAATGATCAGATCTGGATAATTGGTCCATCAATCAGCTCAGACACTCATTGTTTCTTTGTGCTGGAAACAATGAAAATCTGCTCTAGGAGCTGCTTGGAAATATCCTGACTGCCGCCAGCACAGCTGTGTCATGGCAGGGCCACACATTAACATTCCTGAACAGCTGCACGCCAGGCATGCACCCCAGGACCTCTGACCACCCATTCCCCATCTTCCTGCCCCATTTCTGACAACCATAGCTGTCCCTTCCCTCTTTGATAACTGCATGTTGCATTTAGAGACATGGACAGAGAAGTCAGACGTGAGAAAGTTTTGCACAGGATAAAGGGCCAGCAGAGGAGGTTATACACCACGCCCTGCCCGAATCCCAGACTTGTTGTCATTCTAGCTCTCTCTACAACAAACACTGCGTCCTTCAAAGGACATCTGTCTGTAAGCCAATGGCTGGTCCACAGGTCACCCCACACTCATGCCCCTCTCCCTACTTCATAAAAACTCCCAAGGGGGCACTCTCTTCCTGCTGCTCTCTGGTGGGAAAGCTGGAACCTAAAGCAAACAGGGAAGAGAGAGAGAGGTTTCCAAGGTGTGCTTTCAAGGTCATTACAAGCCCAGTTTCTAGTCGGGATTTCTTGGCAATTCTGTTCCTCACTCCGGGGCTTTCAAAGAAAGGGTTTTCCAGACTCAGAGGTAAACAGAGGCCACATGAATGCTGATGTCTCCTTCTCCTACTGTGTCCTGCCAAAGGTGAGGCCCACATGTCACCCCATGGGCTCTACACAGCAGGCTCCAGGGCTCTGATAGCTCCGTGGAAACCTAGCTGCCTGCAGTTACCCCTCCCGTCCACTGACGCCTCTCCAGGGTACAGAAATGAACGGCCAATGAATGACAATGGAAGGTAGAGGAGAGTTTCAACCAAGCTGGAGCTCCCTGGGACACACACCAGGGATCAGTGTGTGCTTCCTGTGAAAGCCAACAGAGTGACAAACATCCTCAGCTTGAATACCTCACAAAAGACGGCAATATTTGGTCAGGGAGCATAGCTTCCTGGTTCCTATTAAGTTTGGGGGCACACTACATCAGTCCATGAGGGCATGGGGCCACAGAGGGAGGTGGTCTTGGAATCCTGCCCTCCTCTCTTTTGCCTGTCCTATATCTGACTCACCTCCTGAATCCAAACCCCACACAGGAAGGAAAATAGATCACATGTATGAAGGAGTTAGTCTGTAGAATCCAAGGTCAAGTAAAGAGTGTCCTATCGCCCTCTGTTTCTCTGCCATTGTCAGCGATGAGGGTTCCAGACTCTAGCTAACTGACCTAGATCCCATAGTAACAGGGACAGGTATCTCCCGACTAAGAGGATGAGTAGAAGGTTATGGTAGAGTCCTCACGGGGTCAACTTCCCATGATCCCTCAGGTCAGCACACTTCCCATACCCGTTCAGGTCAGACTAGTCATGGTGTCTATCCTGCTGTGGGCCACCTATATAGAAAAGGGTATGGATCAATCTCTTTAGACATAAGAAAAGCATAACTTCCTGGGAATGTCACGAAGATGAGATATCTTTAGCCCGCACACACAGGAGAGCAGGCTGTAGCCACAACTTACCACCTGAAATCAGGTGGGACTTCTCTCTAAATTGCCCATAGACGGTCATGTCAGTGAGGGCCAGTTTGGGTTTTGGTTTTGTAATTGTTTTTTTACACTGTGCTGGGCCCCTGGGGTATATCACTAGGTTATATCATCAGCGATGGTTATTTTTAATTGTCACTTGACGCAAATTTACAATAACCTGGGAAGAGAGTCTTAATGAGTTCTAGGTCAGGTTGGCTTATAGTTCTTCATTGTAGATATGACTGGTTGCTTCAGGTTCTGCCTTGACTTCTGCAAAAAAAATAACTGGTGACCTGGAATTGTGAGCCAAATAAGCTCCTTTTCTTTTAAAGTTGCTTCTGCCATATATTTTATTACAGCAACAGAAGAAAACCTAGGAGCCGGGTGTAGTGGCACACGCCTGTAATCCCAGCACTTAGGAAGCAGAGGCAGGTGGATTTCTGAATTCGAGGCTAGCCTGGTCTATAGAGTGAGTGCCAGAACATCCAGGGCTACACAGAGAAACCCTGTCTTAAAAAAAAACAAAGAAGAAGAAGAAGAAGAAGAAGAAGAAGAAGAAGAAGAAGAAGAAGAAGAAGAAGAAGAAGAAGAAGAAGGAAACCTAGGACTTCATCTAACAATACAGCTGTTTGTAGCCTGCTATCAGCACCTTAGATTACCGTCAGAAATCTGAGACATGAAGTATCTCTGTCCCTCACTGGAAAGCAGATTGGAAATCTGAGTTGAGTCTCACTCATCTAGCATTCACGGACACTGACATCTGGGCTAGCAGAAGTGTCACTGGAACGTGGATGATTCCCTCAGCATCAGGAAGGGTCAGTAGTGGGGACCCATATGGTCTTTTCCTTGAACAAGGCACAACCTACACAAAGGACCACAGATAAACATTCCACGTTGTGTAGGGGAACCACAAGGCTCTGTGTGGGCTTTGTTGACTGGAGCCAGTGAGCTCAATGGAATGTGACCTAGTCATGTCCTCACATGCTATCCCTTGGCTTATTCCAGAAACCCCCTGCGAATGCTCAGCACCATGCAGGTCCCTCCTTGGATTAGCCCTCCTCCTAGGGCTTGGGCCTGTTGGGACCATGGCTTTCCAAGACTGGGACTTAGAAGCTACTGGTTGACTGTACAGCAAAGACTTGGTTTTGTGATACTGGGGATTTTGCTCCTGAAGGATCTCTCTTGGGGTCATTGCTCTTTGGAGTCTAGATGTCTGTGACATTCTGAGGAAGCCATGGGCACTGTGGGACTTGAAATGCATTAAACACCATCCACCTTCATATCCCCAGATGTGAATCATCAGCCTCCACCTGTACCCCCAGGCACATCTGAGAGGATTTTATTTTTAAGACTCGAAAGCTAATTGGTTGTCTATTAAAACACACACACACACACACACACACACACACACATACTGCTACAATCTCAGAAATACATGAGCAGTGGGTAGCTAATGGTGGTCAAGAATGTCACTCCTGACAATTAAAAAAAAGGGGGGGGCTTTATTAGCAGGCTCAGTCTACAGGTATTTGCAGTGATTTAAATGTATGCAGCTTGCACATATGCTGATTAAAGAATAAGCCATAGGACTGATTTTAACAGCTTGAAATTCGGAAAAATCAACTCTTTCCTCAGGGTTTGATGTGAGAATTAGGCTTTTGTTGTTGAAACAATACAAGTGTCTCAGCAAATGCCAGATGCTTTCACAAGGCCAGGGACAACACAGAATGCACCACTGTGCAGTAAGATAGATTCCTGAGGGAGGTTTTAGTCCAAATCCACCAGTGTAGCGTAAGCCCCAAACTGACCTGCTCTACCATTTGCTGTAACTTTACCCATTCTCCTTTGGGAGAAATGACCTTTGAAAGAGAAACTGTTGGCAAACAAGTTGGTTTCTCCACCACAGTTCCTGGAAACCACCTGCAATTCTTTATTCGGAAGGAGGCACGTTTATCAGCTCAGCTGTGTTTTCAGCCAAACAGAATGCTCTGGGTCCAGATGGGAAACTCTTCCTCATGGGAATTATTCAGATTTCCACTGTATTTCTGAGACATTTTTCTGCCGTCCTTCAGGCAAAGGCAACAACTTTCCGAGACTCACACAGAGTGTGTCTGGGGAGAGGGTTTCCAGAACTTGAAGAGATGCCTGCTGCTGTGCACTTGGTCCACTGGTACATTTAGCCTCTGGTCCTGCTACTGACGACCCTTGCCAGGTCCACGGCAAAGCTGGGCATGGGAGGAGCTTACACCCTGGTCCAAAGGAGTTGCAGTCTAGGGAATAGGCATTCGAGGGGAGTGAGCAGGGCTGGGGAATTTGCTGTAAACTTTACCCATTCTCCTTTGGGAGAAATGACCTTTGAAAGAGAAACTGTTGGCAAACAAGTTGGTTTCTCCAATGAAAGAAGGCTATTTGGGCAGCATCTCTAGGGTGCAGTCTAGGAAGCTTAGAGCTTATGCGTTCAGCTCTTACTCCATTCAGATTCATCCTTCTGTAACCTTCTGTGATTGCACCATCTACCCAGCCCAATACTACCCCAGATTATAGTGTTCTGAAGCCAGTCAATATTCTGGAAGATTCGAAAGAAAGAATACAAACGAAATACAAACAAACAAAAGGAATGGTCATGTGGTTCCCACAGAATCACTGCTTAAGAAAGAGCAGCCCAGGAGAGATTCCTGGAATTCACCCTAGAGTGTCTCAGCCTGGCCATCCTTGCTCTGCCATCCCACCTTCTATCCTGTCCCAGAAAGGATGCCCACAAGCTCCTGATCCGCCACTGTCGGGAAGGAAGAGCTGGTGCACCGTGAACACCTTTGGCCAGAGAACCTCCTTCTCAGCCTGGGCCAGGACTCTGAAGAGCAGATCACACGTATCCCATACTCCTGGCTACTCACACCAGGACGGCCCAATGCATCTGGCCAGGAGGGCATTTCTGTGCAGAGATGGGACTCACCTCTTGTCATTGTGCTTGTTACACACAATCTGCGTGACCTTAAATTTCCTTTCATGGTGTCTTGGCCTCAGAAATGAGCCAATCATGTATCTAGAGAGGTTGTTGGCTCTTCCTTTGGGAAATGTTCCCTGGGGAAGGAGCATTTGAGGGAACTACATTCCAGGGGGGCCTCTGAAGTTCAGTGAGGTCATGTGTCTGGGGATGGGTGGCAGGGACCCCTGCTCCCCCAAAGGGCTAAATGCATGAAATCCTCTGTGTGGCTCTCTTCCACACCTCATTCCCTCCTGGCCTGATATAAAGGATTTCCATACCAACCCTGGAAGCCTTATGTGGTGTTGAAGACCTAGATGAAAATGCTCTGGGTCTGAGTGGCATGTTAAATGCACTTGTCTGTAGGTTACCTGCACCCTGCTCTTAATGGAGGAGTCAGCAATCATTGTCTGATGCCTTCACACCTTTTCCTACTTGGGAGTCTAGCTGGTCGCAGGTAGCCACGCGACCCTGCAGTCCTGCATAGTGTTCCACAATGCTCTGGCAAAAAAGAAAGTGTATCCTACAAACAGCTCAGACAGACAGAGGCTATGGAGGCTACATAGAGAAGGGCTGATTGCTCTTCTAACCCTGTAAGAGGGCCCTGCACATGTAAACAAAGAATATAGAAAAAAATTTTTGAAAAAATAAAAAAAGCAATACAATAGTTTAAAAAAAAAGAGTGCCCTGCACGAGTGTCCACCAACATAGTTGCTGGAGAGGACCAGTCTAGGTTCCACCTGGACAGAGGTTCAGGCACATGGCTAGGCTTGGAGAAGAAGAATGTTCACCCAGGACGTGCCCAGTAGATACATTAGGAAGAGAGAGGAGAGTGGGCCAGACATCTCTGACTTGGTGATGGCCTTGCTCAAGATGTGCAGAGGGGTTAAGACAAGAAAGAGGTGATCTGGGGTTTCTGAAAAAGTGCTAGTGTGACAGATGCCAGGGATTCCTTTGGTGGTTTCAAATATCTATTCTAATGCCCTAATAGGATCCCAAAGCAGAGGTGATATGGAGCCATGTTGATTTGGCCAGGATTGTGCCAAGACAGGGTTGAATAGGTGGAGCTCAGACTGGTTCTCTCCAGGAACTATGATGGTGGACACCCATGCAGGGGACTCTTACAGGGTAAGGAGAGCAATAAGACCTCCAAGGCTCATCAGAGACTATTTGGTACTTCTATATAGGGCCTCATTCCCCATCAGCCTGGCCAAAAGAGGGAGCTCAAATCACACTAGTGTCTGGGCATCCACCATGCCTAAGTGGGTATAGCTGGGTATGTAAATAGTAAGTCACATGGATGAGGAATGGTGCTGAGACAGCCCCTCTGCCCCAGAAAGTGCCCAGTCCTTGTGGCTCAAGCCTGGGCACAGTGAAGAGCAGAAGAAAATCCAGAAGATAAAAGGGAATGGGAGAGGGGGAAGAAAGACCAGAGGAACAGAGGTAGAAATGGCATGGGAGCCCAAGGATAGGTGTGACTGGCACAGAGCTGAGGCCACCTGTACAGAGGTCACACAGCGGGTGTGAAATAGTTTGCCTCTGAATACCTGAGCTGTAAAATGGGCATCAACATAATGACAGGCCTCAGTGAGAGGTGAGTGCCATCAAGTAGCTAATAGTCACTAATGACTCCCAGGAAGCTAACCTACACGTGGTACCTAACTACCCACAGGAAGAAACCAACAGTCTTTTGTTTTGACTTTGTTTTCAAATTTGCAGTTTACTGAGAAGGAAACCACAGTCAACCATGACCTCAATAGCAAGCAACTGGAAGCAGATAAGAAAGCTGAGAAAGAGTCCAAATTAATAAGCAGGTTTGTAGAGGTGGGTGAGGGGAGAGATTCCACACTGGCTGACTTCTGTTTGTACTTGCCATATGTTGAAAAAGCTGGTGTGTGTGTATATGTGTGTATATGTGTGTGCCTGTGTGTTTCTGTCTGTCTGGGTGTCTATGTGTCTATGTTGACAGCATGTTAAACAGATACACATACTTTCTTGAAGATTTATTCATTTATTTTACATGTATAAGTGTTTAGCCTGTGTTTTGCCACTTACATATATAAGGGCCCCAAGTGTGTGGGTTTTGCCTATGGTGGCGAGAAGGTATCAGATCCCCTGGAACTGGAGTTGCGGATGCTGGCAAGCCACCGTATAAGTGCTAGGATTCAAACTGTGCCCTCTATCACAGAGCCATCGCTCCAGCCCCTAAGGAGTACTTTTCAAGGCCTGGATTGCAAATGTCCTTTCCCAGACAAAGGGTTGGAGGGTGGGATCTTCTGGGACAACACCTAAGGTGTAGCCGAGCCCTCAAGCAAGGCATGAGGTTAAGCTCCTGCATTCTCCTCTGCAGTGAAGAGACCTGAGATGCAATGGTGATTAGTAGATCCATGACCCTGAGTCTGTTTCCTGGGTGACGGACACTGGTCCCTAGATGCTCCACAACCCTTAGTTCACCTCCGGAGACCTGCTCCCCACTCTTCCTGTCTCCAAAGTCTCTCATTCAAAGGCTTCATCTTGAGCAGAGTTCTGGCTCCTTTGGACCAAGATGCTGTGGCCAGGAAAACAGAACTGCTCAGGACACTCTGAGGCCGGCGGCGTCAGAGGAGTGCCAGGCAGAGAAGGGTGGGGCAGGTTGTGGGATAAGCACATACTCACCTGAACACTGAGTTGACACTGCTTTGGGCTCGGAGAGCCCGGGCTCAACATTTTGCCACTTCAAAGTGAAGACTCAGAGCTCTCCAAAATAAACTGGGTCCCCTGACTTACCCTCACCCTCGGCCAGCCATGTACGTGCACATCTCCTCACTTTCATATTCTGTTTTGGGACAGGGGAGGGCCTCTTGCTGCTCTCGGCTGAGATCTCACAAGTGAGTTCTAACAAGTGCAGTTGTAGACAAGACAGGGGACATCAGGAGGCAGGTGGCAGGGACGCCTCTGTGTGTAGACTATAGACAAGATCTACAGTGCGGGTGTGGAGGGGGAGGGGAGCGTGTGAATGTGTGAGGTCAAGGCTCGCTGAACAAACTCTGAGCCTCGAACTTTGCAATAGAATCTAAACTTAATTATAAAGAAAAAGAAAAGCAAGGAATGATCTCGGCTCTAATATTGCTCCAGGCCACTTTGACGCAGAAGTTCACCCCTCCAACAGGTGGATCTTTATCTTTTTAAGTTTTTTTTTGTAACAAAGCCCTTATTAATACCAGAGAGCTAGACTGAAGATGCCCTCAGGGAAAGGATAACCGGAGAGAAGGCGTGTAAGTACTTAAAAGTTGCTGGCTTCTAAGAACACATAAACAGAACAAGAGACCATGTAATGAAAGGGTACCCCTTTCTAACAAGTGGGCAGTGCTCAGAAATCAATATATTATTTCACCAGAGCTTCTATCCTGTTGGAGAGATGGGTAACTTATTCTGAAGATTGAGCATGCACCAGTGTGGTGGCAGAATTTTTGGGCTTGGGTGAACAGATGAAACCCCAGTGCCTGGCCAGCAGCCTCTATGGTAATGAGCTTGTTCTTGGGAAAACTCCCCAAGGACAGAAATAAGTGAGAACTTATTCAAAATCAGGGCTGAAAGGAAATAGAAGCCAGACTACCCAACTTAGTTCTCAACTCTCTCTCTCTCTCTCTCTCTCTCTCTCTCTCTCTCTCTCTCTCTCTCTCAGTAGAAGCATTCCTAAAGCATGGCTTCCTGATTAATACATGTTATGCTCTTTGATGAAAGAGCTTTCAGCTACATGGTCTAGACAGACTTCAAAGCTCCACGAAGACTGACTCCTAGGTCAGAACAGTACTTATACCACAATCCAGGAGGCATTCGGGTGACTTGCATGCTAGGATGGCTTCTCAGGTACCTGTGTGATCCACCCAGTGGGCTGCACCCAGCAGGCTCCATGAGCCTGCCTTTCTTGGTTCCTGCGTCCACACCAGAGTGGACAGTGATGTCATACAGTGTGGTTGATACTTCAGGAAATGCCAAGCATTCAGATGAGCTGCTGTTCCTGCCACCACATAGCTTGCAGGTCACTCTAGAAAAAAAATGTCATAGCCATATAGCTCACAGTACATCCCAAAGAGCAAACTCTGGTTATCACACCAGCAGTGGCTTCTGGGAAAGCCTGTCTGATGGTCATGGCTCTGCCCCACCTTCCTGCTTCTTCTTAGCCTCTAAACAGTCTTGCTCCTCTGCCTGGTGGCAGAGAGAAGGATCATCGCCACACTCCTACCTCAGTGGCTGCCTGCACCCCTCCCAGCTCACCTCCATCCCTGATCCCTGAAGCTTTAGTTGTAAGGCAAACTACAACTTGCTGATTCTCCATCTCCAGAAGAGGCTGATGCCTCCTTCACATAAAATAACCCAAACCTCATGGCCTCTGCGTGCTGGCTTTCTGCTCCCTGAACCTGCTGGTGTGTGTGTGTCCCTGGCCATCTCCTCTTTCTCTGTGCAGCCTCTCTGTCGACGATGCCTGCTGGTCTGTGTCTCTCGCCACCTCTTCTTCCTCCAGGCAGACACTCCATGAATGATGGCTCTCTAGGTTCAGTCCTATCCTACTGGGTCTTTATCAGGGATTCACTATCATCTCTAAAAGAGAGACTCCAGGGCTCTCTGTGGTCTTGACCTCTCGCTTGAGTTACCTAGTTCTTCAAGCCAGTTCCCGCAGCTTGATTCTCTGCAGGTAATAAAGAATGGGCTCTGATCGATGAGACTGCTCCCTCAACCATGGTACGAGGCAAGCATGGTATTCAGTTTAGACATGCAGCCCACTGGAGGGATATGCTTAGAGACCTGGCAATCAGAAAGATACATAATTTACTGATAACAAATCAGATACTAACATCCTTTGGTTCTTTTTAAAACTATTATGTTTATTTTATGTGTATCACTATTTTGCCTGCATTCATGTATATGCAATGCATGTACGCTGGAAGCCCGAAGAGCACATCAGACCTCTTGGGACTGGAGTTCCAGAAAAGTTATGAGCCATTATGCGGGCAAAGGGAATCAAACTGGGGTCTATGTAAAAGAAGCCAGTGCTCTTGACAACTGAGCCACCTCTCTTTGGTTCTTTGATGGAAAATGCTCTAAATAAACTTTGTTTGCAGAAATTTGGTCTAGCCTTGATTTATTTTGTTTACTACCAAAGCAAAGTCCTGTAAAAAAAAAAATATGCTAATAGTCTTGAGGATACACTACTCTGCATATAAAGTCCACTTGGAGCTCTGCCTCTCTGACAGTACTCGAGGCAGCCCACGAGAGGCTTCTGAGCCTCTCAACAACACAGAGCATCTGTCTGATCTGGAGTGAGCATAGGGAATTAATGACGCAAGTATAAATGGCTCCTTAGGAATGGTCTTGAGTAGATGATCCACTACCAGCTAAGAGGCACTTGTGCTGACGGTGGGATGCGCTCGCCAATGCTCAGCCTTCTCCACTGAGCCAGGTAATCAGATCAGCACTGAGCAGACTATCAACACTGCGTATTCACCGCCGACAATGGTCTGGGGAAGCAGAAAAATTCCATGGTTGATAAATGGCTATGATTGCATCTATAGATGTCTTCCAGGAGGCTTCAACTGACAAGATTGTTTTTAAATATGAAGTTGAACAAAACTTCAGTTTCCTCCAGAAATGGAAGGTTTGAGTTTCAAGACAGATACAAAATATACTTTCCCAGGAACCAAGTAATCTTTAAAGAAGAGCGGGGCATTCTACTGAGCTGTGATCACCACGGGTGAGGAATCATTAGGTGCACAGGCACTTGGGGTGTCCCCCCCCCCCAGCAACCAGAGTCATTAGTCTGATGAATGTCAAGTGCTAATTTAGAACTAATGAGATTTAATTTTATGAATTGTTTTTGTAAATATTTTGTAAATACTAGAAAACATTGAGAGAGAGAGAGAGAGAGAGAGAGAGAGAGAGAGAGAGAGAGAGACTGTATTATACCTCTGCATACATGATGGATGCATGCAAATGCCCTGGCACCAACTCCTGAATAATTCATCCCCGCCATTCTATTTACATAGGAAGAAACGATGCTTGATTCACTTGGCAGATTTTAAGCCACAATTTCTATTGGTGAACTAAGCCCCTAGTGTTCAGCCCACAGGCACAGGACAGCAGGGACTTCTCTATATGGGAGCTAGCTGCCTTTATCTCCGTGAGTTCCCTGATTGTTTAGAAAACAAATACTTGTTTGATCCACTCCATTAAAAAAAAAAAAACAATACCTTAGCTCTATAATGGTACTAGCAAATCTGTTTAAAAAAAATACAAAATACAAAAAAAAAAAAAAAAACACGCTTTAGCTGTTTCATCCTGTTCAGGGTGGTCTCTGCTCTGTGCTTGTGTTTGCTTTTTACAAAAAGCGTTTTATTCTACAATTCTTGCTGCTTGCTTAAGAAAATAAATAAGAGAGCAGGAAGTTGAACCAGGGGAAATCTTTAGGATCAGCATCTAGGAAGCACCCCCTCCCTACCCGTCCTTGCTATCGGCCATGCGCGTATGGATGAAAACAGTTGACAGTATAGAGGATGAGGACCTTGACACTTAGGGAGGGATGTGGTACCCTTTGGAGACAGGTGTCCCCGGGGATACTCTGGGGTCTCCCTTGTTTAAAGTGCTTTAACTCTTCTGTCCCATCACCAGATCTGCCCGACAGTTGACAGCTCCCATGCTAGAGTTTTTCTGGAAGAGATTTCCAGAGGCGTGGTTGGGGAAATGTAGAGGATCGGGACTTTGGAGACTAAGCCTCCCTTTGACTGGCCTTGGCCAGCTTATCCAACTGGACATGGCACCCTCCACTCTTGGTTCTCCATGTCCAGGACTGTCACCCTCCGGCAGAGAACACATGGAGCTGGGAGACCTGGTTTCAAGGTCAGTACCTGTTTTTTCTTTTGTCCACTTTTCCTTCCCCAGAACTCAGGTCTCGCTGCTTCTTCAGCCTGTCTTCTCTCTTCTCTTGCTGACTGGTGTCTGGGGTGGAGGTCAGTGTCCTCTTCCCCACGGGCTATGGAAAAGCTATATAAGAACATTTTTGTATTTCGTTCTGATTGGTTCTCACCGGGCATGGTGGTAAGAGCCCAGGGTGATGGAGTGTCTCCAGCACTTCCAGACTCCTTTGCCTTTAGGTCTTCCTTAGTCCCCAGTGCTCTCTTCACCCTGTAGACTCGGACGTGCAGAGGGTACAGTACTACATGCTAGTATTTTAAAACTTTCTTGCAAACAGCACAAAGCATAGCAGCAATGGCTGTCCCTGCTGCCTTCCCCCCCCCCCCCCGCCGGGTGCCTTTGATCCTTACTTCCTACCTCCTCCCCAATGATGGCAGCAGGTGCATTCTCTGGCCCTCGCTTATGCTTAAGCTCCTGTAAGCATCTGGATACACTTCTGAAGTGACCTAAGCCATGTCTGTAGGGGTGACAGGTAAGACTCCCCTCCACCAAGATCCTACCTCTAAGACCTACTCTGCTCCCGTGTGCCCTGCACAGTAGCAATAAGTGTCTCCTGCGCATTGTGGCTGGACGCTGCATCCGTCTGAGCTCTTCCCTGGTCTCCCCTACCTTCCTCCACTTTACTTCCTTCAGACACCTCGCTGAGTACTATTATACAGGAAATCTTTTTTCAGGTCTCTTTCGGGAGAAGCCAAGCCAAGTTGTAATGGAAACTCTCCTTTCTAACCTGACTGAACCCCACAGACACAGTGGGTTCTATATAATGGAAAGAAATTTCTTTATGAAAGCTCAACAGGTGGCTAACCTGCTCAGAGTAAGACCCTCCCACTCTCCCTCACAAATCATGATGGACTGGATGTCTCCTTTTTTAATACATTCTTTCATGGTCCTCTAGAAAATCCCACAGGTTGGGAAGAGGTGCTCCAAACCACAAGATAAGTGATGTCATAGTGATACCAAGTCTTTTGAGGATGAAGACCCTCTGTCATTTCATACAAGTAGGAGGAGCCTCTGGTGCCTCAGTTCTGAGATTGCGAGTGTCACTCACCTGCAGCTTGAGGGATGTTTAATCCCAAGGAGACACCTGGTTACCTCAATTCTAACTCCTTGATGGCCTGGGAACAGTTTCATTCTCGTGTGTGTGTGTGTGTGTGTGTGTGTGTGTGTGTGTGTGTGTGTATTTACTTGTCTACTAAGCATCTTTACAATGCCGCCTATGTTCTTGAAGCACCTTGGTCATTTTTATAAGTATTAACTCCTTTGACCTTCAGCAGAAATGATCTCACCCCACCTCACTCAGACAAGACAGGGCATGAGCCTGAGTGGAACATATTGGTCACTTTGGGAATTAATCCTGGGATTCAGACTCATAGATTACTTCTCATCTCAATTGCTTTCCTTGAGGCTGATCTAAGAAACTGTTTTCGTCTGCATTTGGCTTCAGTGTTAGAAGCCTCGGGTACATCGCTTTGGAGTCATACAATATTAATAATGTGCAGGAGACAGCCAATTTCACCTCTTATCTCTTTAACGTCCTTTAACCAAGATGGCTGCATGCACCCACTTGGTGGACTGGATTTTTATTCCTGCCCTTTAAGGATTCTAAGAAAATCTTCAGACTTCACAAACAATAATAATAAAGTCTTTATAGACATCAGTGCTTCTTAACAGTTTCTAAAAGAGAATTAGTTCACTCTCTCAGAAGGAAGGAAGATACCAACAGAGAATAATTCTACTTATAACACTGTGACTTAAAAAATAATCCCAGAACAGGCAGAGGCATATTTGTATGAACTGATTAGCTCTTTCCCAAACAACTTCACAGAGACTGGGGAGCAGCCTTGGAAGAAGATGCTGTATCTTACTGTAGCGACAAGATTTGACTGCACAGGCAGGAGCAAGCTGATAGCACGGCTGGACCGGTCTTGTGATCTTAGCACAATTGTTAGGTAGCACTTGCTGAACATGTGAGAGGTGGAGTTTCCCCCAAACCCTGGTGGGGTTGTAATTAATGCCTTTACTTAGATTCACTGGATCCAACACATTTGGAGGAAAAGACAGGACGTGAATCATTGCCCAGTATGTGTTGCTTGGTAACACAAGGGTATGAAACAGGTATGTTGCCCTCCCCTGCTCCACTCATGACTCGCCTGGGGACCAGTAATAGCTTCATTCAGAGGTCTCTGCTCAGATGCCTGAGAAGCAGCTGTGAACGGTGCTCCGGGCTGGGATGGGACTTGCCGTCTTACCTAACACAGCTCAACACTGGGCGAGAGGGAGGGCAAGGCTTCTGCCCAGTGGTTCTGAGGGTAGAAGTCAGTGCTCGCTGTGGCCTCCAGTATCAGCCATTCTCTGCTCACAGCCAGACACTCCACCCCCACTCCTCCCCTTATTTGCAGAGAAGAAATTCCTTTAAATATCTCTGTGCCAAAAATCTAGCTTTAATATCTTGAGAAAAAATATTCTGGCTGTGTGTCCTTAATGAATATGTAGGAAGCATCAGAAAGCATCTTAATGGAGCACTTGAAGCGCATTTCCTGGGGGACAATACACGCAGATTTGTAATGTTTGTCAATTCTTGCTGTATAAATTTTTTTGACTTGAGCAGTTTCAACCTACTATCTTGGCATCACTGGCCACAGAGCTGGGGAAAGACATAGAAAATAGATTTTCCTGTGCTGGTGCAAACCTGCTCCATCTTATCACTGTAGATATCTGTTCTTTGTGGTTATTAGATGATGATGATGATGATGTCATGAAACTGTATTTGCAGGTACTTGTAATGTTAGCATCCAGATCAGACTGCTTCTGGGGCCATAACATCTGCCACAGTCTCCCCTCCACCCCCACCCCCGTCCCCTCCAGATACTGACAGGCACCCCACTGACAACATTGTTCATGAACCTATAGCTAATAGACAGGTGCAGAAACTTCTTACCTGTGAAAGTGAATTTATATCAAAAGGAACATCGGTGGATGCTCATCTTACTCCCCAGCCCCTTCACTGCTCCCTGCTTGGGAATCAGGCTGGCTGCAGACTCGTGCTGTGAAACATACCCCTTCCTCATAAAGACCCTCACCCTCACGAGAAGGGTCTTGGAGTCTGCCATGCAGACCTGATGCCATCTCAGACCCCTTGTCATGATTCCTGTCTGTCAGTCTATCTGTTTGTGTGTCCATCCACGTGTGAATACATGGTTTAATAGGCTCTGTAGCCTTAACAATCCTCAGTGTGCCTCTTAAACCTGTATCCAAGACCTGCTGGTACCAGCTCCTGGGGAGTTCGTGAGCCACTCAGGAGCTTCCAGTATGAAGAAGAGCTTGCTTCTCCAGTTTGACAACTTGAAACTTTTTGGAGAATTCTCCAATGAAGTTAAGAAAGCTTATCTAAAGATAAGGGAGATGGAAGGAAATAGCCTATTTCTGCTACTATAAGAAAAATATGTGTTAGTTTAAATTACAAATAAAAACCTCTTTACTTTCTTTTATGCAGATTCAGAGTCCCATGGGGGCCTGGTCTCTGCTTCCAAGATGGAGGGTTGACTGTGTCCTCACACAGAGGGACAGGATACAAAGGGAGCTATCACCCCCCCATCCCTATATTACCGGAGGGCTCAAAAAGCATTCCCAGAAGGCATACCTTATCATTACCATGCATTGGGGATTCACTCTCAACAGGAATTTTAAATAGAACACAAACACTTAAACCAGGAGAGAACAGAGGCACAACCCTGCTCTGCTAAGCCCATTTTGTCAAGGAGACAGGAGGATGTTGTTATGGTCAAGAAATTTAAGAGGCATTAAGAAAATAATTTCCCTTTATTGTTGGGTGTAACAGATTGAACTGAGGTCCTCATGTATGTCAGGCAAACATACAGCACTGATTTGTACCCTGGTCATCTTTTTGCACTTTATTTTGAGACAAGGTGTCACTACATTTTCCATACTGGCTCAGGCAGGCCTTGACCTTGTTATCCTCCTGCCTCAGTCTCCTTAGGAGCCAATGTGAAAGGACTGTGCCACCATGTCCAGCAAGAAAATCTTGATCTTCATAATTTGAAGTCACCCACCTAATACATAGACACAAATGCATAGTTTTTTAAATAAGCACAAAAACTTTAATCTGTCCAATGGGAAGTAATAAAAGATAAGGAAAATGTGATAAATAAACTCACAAAATAGGAAGGAGAAAAAGGCATAAACATGGTCACATTAGCTGTAAGTATGTTAAATTTCTCCATCATGAGGCAGACTCCAGATTAAGAAAAAGGAGCTATGAGAAATGAGAAACAATTTGGAGCAAAGGGGAATAAAGGCTAATGCAAATATGGAAAAATAATGTTTAAACACGAGCTCGGAGAAAAGTGCAGCACTTTTAGTAATGAGCGCAAGATGATTTAAGAAAAAGCCACAACAGTTGACAAGGGGAGCTATACATCCATAAAAAGAAAAGCAGAAGCCGAAGATGGACCAATTATGAATGTGCACACCATCAAAATACTTAGCCCGTGCCAGTGTAACTGAGCCCTGGTTGCCCGTGAGCTGATCACCGTTGCAACCAGCATTCCTCAGAAACGAGAGTTGTTAGAGGCAAAAGCGCAGCATTCCAAGCATCTAGGAA
The DNA here is from genome assembly GCA_964023405.1 of Apodemus agrarius. Classification (NCBI taxonomy): domain Eukaryota; kingdom Metazoa; phylum Chordata; class Mammalia; order Rodentia; family Muridae; genus Apodemus; species Apodemus agrarius. Next base: position 131,772,380 of record OZ030005.1, on the reverse strand, counting down.
GAGAACATGAAAAACAGGAGAGCAAAGAAAGCAAGCTTCTGTGTAAGGCAGCCAAGAATCAAGTCTAGGACCTAAAGCAATGAAGATAAATGGAATTGCCTGTGGTTTCTTGGCACCATTGGCGGATAAAAATCACGCGATAATTGTCTTGCTTCTAAATGCTCAAGTGCCGGGGTCCATATGGCTACAGTTTAGTCGAGCATCTGGGACGTGATTCATGGTCAAGCACACAGGGTCTGAGCCATTACACTTCCCATTTTGCACACATCGGAAAACACGTAACAAAAATTTAAAATAATGGTATGTTAACTAATTTTCTGTTGCTACAATAAAATATCACAACCCCAAATGACCCGTAAAAGAGTTTGTTTTTGGCTTTTGGTTCCAGAGGGATAAGAGTCCATAATGAGAGGAAAGGCGGGGCACCAGGCATCAGAAACACCTGCTGGCTGAGCACATTTCATCTGCGCACAGGAGGTGTGGTGGAGGACACGGGGAGGGAGGGGCAAAGAGAGGGAGAGAGAAAGCAGGAAATGGGGGTGCACTGTAAGACCTCAAAGTCCACCCCAATTGTTGCATTTACCCCAGCAATCCTACGCCCCATTAGGTCCATAACGTCTCCAAAACAGCAACACCAACTGGAAACAGAGTGCTCAGCTACCTGAGGCTGTGGGGGACATTTCTCACTCAGGCTGCTATAAATGATTTCTTTGAAATATTATCATCAAGAAAATTGTGACATAATCACATGACAAAATGCACAAGAAGCAAAACCAGAGGCGAGAACTACAGGAGGACAACAAAGGGCTCTACTACACTATACTGGGGGATTCGCTTTCATTTTCCTTTGTTTCCTCTTTTAACTAAAGAATCCGATTAATAGATTTATAATTTATATATTTGGAGAACAATGTCCAAAACTAGCTGAGAAAACTGGAAAAGAAGGGAAATAAAAAGCTAAAAAAAAGGCCTATTACCTCAGTGCTGGAGAGGACGAGCTGGGAGGATCATCAAGGGCTCAATACTAGCCCAGGCTACAAAGTAAGTTCCAAGACATGCCAATTTACAGAGTGAGACCCTGTCTCCAAAGGAGAAGGAGGAGCTGAAGGAGGAGGAGGAGCAGGAGCAGGAGGAGGAGGAGCAGAGAAAGAGGAAGAAGAGGACAGGCTACTGTAACTACCTTTCCAGTCACACTGGATCTCCCACTGAGGGAAAAATTCCCCTTCAAAGACACTAAGGAACAAGCTAGAGGCACAAGTAGAAACATGATCTTCCCTAAGCCTTAAGAACACCAGTGATGGTGGGGGAGAGGAGGAGTGAAAGATGCAAGTTTATAATGCAATATACTATGGATAAATAAGTATGTACATATATCAAAAATTAAGTTTATTAATAGTCTTATATGGGGTGGACACTGTGGTACATGCCTGTAATCCCAGCACCCAGGAGTCAGGGTTAACAGATCTTGAATTCATCACTAGCCTGTGCTTTATAGTGAGACCTTGTTTCAGCTAAAAACAAACACACAGAAAACTTAAGGAATACATATAAATCTAAAGACAGATGTTACATACCTTGGAGCAGTTCCTTCAGGGGAGAGAGTATAAAGAATGGAAAATAAGAAACATCTAAAATACAATAAAAAGAATTTCAAAGTAAATATAAAGCAAGTCCTTTGTAGTGCTTTAATGATGGCAGTATGAGAACATTTTACTTGTGTAGGTGAGGGCAAGAACTTAACACAAATGGAAACCACAAATTAAAAGCAGGGTGCAGCACAGTGTGATTTTTGCAGCAGCTAAGCTAATGTGTCAATGGATGAGTGATTCCAATAGCCCAGGGGAGTAACTGTGAGGATACACCACAACAACTATGAGGCTCTGGCTGTATGCACCAAAGCAACTAGGAGGCTCTGGCTCTATGCACCAAAGCAACTATGAGGTTCTGGCTGTATGCAGCTTAGCAACGATGTTGAAGAAGAAGGACATCCATTTCATTCTCTGAAATCCCCGTTGGTCCATGGCTTCCTGCTCATAGGATTCAGATGCAGAACAGGAAGTGAGAAGCTGTGCCAAGGACAACAGCTTAATGAGTGGGTGACAGGCCAGGCTTGAAGGATAGAAGCAGGCCTGGGAGGGCTGATAGGTTCAGCTCTGCTGAGTTTTGGGGTCTGTGGGGTTCTCAGAGCAGGGGTTGTAGGTAAGGCAATGGCTGTTAGGACAGGAAGGCATTTGACCCAGCATCCTTTTGTGGGAAAATCCAAAGTTGCTATGACCATCACAGTTGTAAATTAGAGCAAAAATGTTTGGTCCCAGTGCTCTAAAAATCTAAGAAAGTACACTTCTGCAGGGGAAGTAATGGGGTTGTATCTGTTCTTCTGACAAAGAATCAGATGGGTGCAAGGAGAACGATAAGAAAATAGAAGGAAACAGAAATGTGTCCTGAAAGGACTTAAAACACCTCTCAGCTCTTAATGAAAATCTCTGTCTAGACTGCAGGTGTTCGGTAAATATTCGCCACGTATCTTATGAGGCACAACGTCTTTATAAAGACTTAAATGTTTGGAGCTTGAGAGATATTGCTTCTGTCTATCACAGTGGAAACCTGTCCAACAGAATCTCTCATCCGGCAGACAGATGAGGCTGAAGGCTCTCCTGGCTGCTCTGATGATCGTCAATGGATGGGAGGTAGCCGCTGCACTGAGAGTGATCTGAACGGACAGCCGGCATTTAATGAGGAGTGGAGAGTTGCAAATCTTCCATGGCATGTGTGCTAAATCACTGGTTTTCACATCCTCCTCAGAAAAGCCGTTTGTTCTATAATTATGTAATCCCCATATATATGTCATGGAAAGGCAGCGGTTTACTATTTCAAATTAAATTTTATTAGAGCAAGGAGTTTCCACAAGCCACACCAATGAACACATCTGTGTCTTTATTCTCTGTGCATAGCCCAAGCAAAGAGCCCTCTCACAGCACAGGATTTCAATGAAGCAGTAGAAGTTTTATGGTGATACAGTAGGGAAGGGCAACACTGGGGAAAGCTGCATTTCAGAGCTGGGGTGTTCCATCATCATCGCAAAGCTCTCCCGCCACCTCACGCTGAAGAACTCATCTCATGAACCCTACAAGGCAGAAGGGCAATTGTCCTGTCTTTATGTTGTGGACAGGTAAACATGGCCAAGGACATACCCCAGGCATCAATATATCAGCTTGGTGACCTGCAAAGAGCATAAGTCATTTGCTAAATCAAAAACATCATGGGGTATTAAGCAAAGAGATAGGTATCACACCCAGATCTGCAGCCAGTCCGTGTTCTGGATTCAGATGCTTTGACTCAGGGGTTTTCAACTTTATCTTACCGTGAAGGTGGCATGTTCAACCATACTTTAGATTTTGGATTGTGATACTGGCAAGATCCTCTCTTGGAGCCAGTCTCAGCACCATGAGTGGAATGGGCGGAAGCACCCTGGTGTGTACGACGATAGAGCTTTGGTGTAAGTTAGTTTTAACTCACAACTGGTTCATCTAGAGAACCTCACTATAAAGGAACTTACATATCTTGCTTCCTTAAACAAAGAAGCAAGCAAACAAACAAACATGCTCTTTTAAATGTGAGAGTGTAGTTTAGTTTTACCATGTACTAATATGTATCTCCATCTTGTTCTGACCTGAACCTTCTTGGCCTAGCCCAAGATAGCCATACCACAGAGAGGAGGACAGAGATGGAATCATAGGAGCACTAGACTGCTAGGATCGCCTAAAAGAACCATGAGTACCGAGATAGTGGGATGCAATAGTGAGATGGTGGGGATGTAGGAGTGAGATGGCAGGATGTAATAGTGAGATGGTGGGATCTGGTACTGAGATGGTGGGATGTAGTACTGAGGTGGCGGTGCAGGTGAAGTAATGATTGAAAGATGATGCTGAGGCAGACCAGACAGCACTATTGCAGAGGAATGGTGCTGGCAAACAACCCAGACTGGACTTCTTGGCAAGAGCCACTGGAGAGGTGACCTCCAGCTGGGACCACAAGGAGGTGGACTGGATCCACAGAGGAGGAGCAGTCATTTCCAGGAGTACCTTACAGAGTAAAGGGAGGGAAATGGGCTAGGTTTTCTCCTATACCTCCCACCAGGCTTGCCTCAATGTACCCATTCCTTAAGCTAATCAGAAGCAAGAAGGCAGAAAGCCCAGGAAGTAGAGTAGAGAAGACACAGTCACCATGAAGACTACATTAATGTCCTTTGTAGTGGGTTGACCTGATGCTGCTTATATGCTAATGCTAATTCGAGCTCCCCAAACTGCTTGTCCCAGAGATGGGAGAGTCCTTAGATGCTATCATCTAAGTGACTCTGCCCCAGTTACTTGTGATTGGTAAATAAAGATGTCAACAACCAAAAGCTTTGCAGAAAAACACATAGATAGATCTGAGGTTTCATGGCTTGGGTAAGAAAGGACCAGGAGGAGAAGGAAGAAGAGGAGGAGGAGGAGGAGGAGGAGGAGGAGGAGGAGGAGGAGGAGGAGGAAGCTGCCATTGGGTAAAGGAAGAATGTGCAGAAGGAGAAAGGAAATGTTCATGGGTGAAGAGACAGGAGAGTGTGACCCTAAGGGCTGCCCAACTGTAGCTAAAATCAGCTCAAGATGGAGCACAGTAAATAGTAAGTAATAACTTGGAGTTACCGATAGAAAAATAGATTCTAACAGCATGGAGGGTAGGCAGCTGCACAGCTATTGTGTTGTGCAAGGCATATTGTAAATATAAAGGCTGTGAGTGTGTCTTTCATCCAAGAACAAAATGATCAAGGTGGGGCAGAATTCCTGAGTTGGGATTTTAAATAATTTCTACTACATCCTTGGTTGGTCACCTCTTCCAGCATTCGTGTTCTTTACCATGCATGAACCCTAAATTTACTCTTCTCACAGGGCAGCTGTCATCTTCCCATGATACATCTGAGCTCAGATGTAACATATTTTGGCTCAAAGACTGAGGCAGAAGTGACCGTGTGCTCTTCTGCATCTAGACTTCAAGAGGCCTTGATGGTTTCCATTTATGGGTCTCTGTGTTACCTTGGGAAGTGTGTGTGTGTCTAGGCTGGTGTTCTAGATCCAAAGGGACTGTGACAGACATGTGGATCCAAGCTTTTGCATCAGGCCTGTAGCAGAAGACTCACTGGCAGGAGATAAGTGGGTGCGCAGTCTCCTCACAGGCCGTGAGGACATCCAACTACACAAGCTACCTTCACACCCATCTACTGGGAGCAGAGCCAGTGGATAGACACAGTGGGGAGAGGACATCCAGGGAGAAAATAAGGCCCTTGCTCAGAATTCCTGTGAGAATAGATTCTTTGCAACAGTGATAGGACTAAGAATAAAATCTGGACCCATTGACACCCTGACAACCCAATGATGAATGTGGAAATTGAGTCACAGAACTCACCTGCATCCTGATTTAGCCCCCTAGCCCCGTGAGATGATGGAAGCCTGCTGTTTTAGATTACTACATTCTGAGGTGATGTGTTCTATGGCAATCCACAACGCTGGGTCGTTTGTGTCTCTAAGGGGTTCTCATGGTGGGACTCATATTGTGGTTGGAAGGCTGTTCTAAGCAGAAGCCACTGTGTGGGGCTCAGAGTTCCCTGCAGTGCTGGCTGGATGTAAGGAGCCCCACAGGTATTTCTTTAGGATGTCCTGTCTGAAATTCCAGGACTGCAGAGCTAGGATTGAGAAGCAGTGGGAGACAGGGAGATAACCATGTCCAGGCCACATGGAGAAGGGCCGCCTCCATTAAGTCCGGGCCCCTCTGCCACCATACCTGTTTTCCTCTGTGATAGTCACAACCGACTGGCTTTCCAAGACAACCCTTGGTACTCCAAATTCTCCACTGGAAGGGCGGGGCTGCATGATGCTCACTTAAGACAAGCATTGCCAGGAAGTCTGACTGTTCATCACAAGCATGTGTCCCCAGAGAACGGACCCTAATCTTATTTAAAGTGAGATTGTGGCCACAGTTTCCATAATTAAGAACAGTGAGATGCAAATTTGGGGCAGTGTCTAAAAGCCTCTACAAAGAGATCTCCGATGAATCACAAACAATTGAACATGACTGTTTGAACAGGAAGCATCCCCTGTGCTACCCACTTCTGACTGCCGTGGGGTTTTCTTTGTGCCTCAGACAGACCATTGGCAAGGGATTCAAGCAGGCTCACATCCTTGTATGCAGTGCATACAAGCAGTGTTCACTGACTGCCACCTCCGGAGTGCTTTGCACACTCCTTAAAGAGAGAAGATGAAATACAGAGAAAGGACACCCCGTGCCACTCCAGCAGGTCTGTGGCAAGGCAGGGCTCAGCTGTCAGAATTGCATTCCAGTATCAGCAAGGAAGCACATCTCACTGCAGGACTGCCCCGGCAGCATCTCCAGGAAAGCACAGGCACACACACTTGAAGGTACCTTTTCCTACTGAGTGATTTTATGTTTTGAATGATGAGAATATTTACTTATGCTTCTAGAGTAGTTGCTTACACGGATACTACAAAATGAAACTGCATTTGAACAAGAATAGAAAAGAAAAGGTGAGAGAGGCTACCTGCCATGCTCGAGTAGGTGGTACAGATACAGGGAGTGATGCCCACATGATAATTATGGACACAGCCTGCTGCAGCAACCAGACCCACCCCAGGATATGTCATGCTCTTAGCCCTGAGCAACAGAGGTAGCCACCTGGAATGGTCACCGGTGAAAGTCCTCCCACGGATTCTCTGAGAAGTCTGCAATGTGGGGTGTTTCCTTAATGGCTGCTTTTTCACTCCTGACTTAAATGGAATCCTAAAATTCCTGCATTCCATTTGTGAACTTACGTCTGGGTTGTAAGAACTCTACCTGGCACCATCATTCCAGTCCCCACTGCAGCTGGCCCTAGAGTCTAACACTCCAGATCGCCTAAACTTTCTGCTCTATCCTGGTCAGGCTTCCCTCAAGACAATCTCTGTGGGCTCTGCACAAACCTGTGATTCACAAGGCACCAGGCAGGAGAGGCCATGGCAGACTGACTTATCTTTGATACTGGCTTCCGAGACGTGGGTCCTCTACCTTCCCCTTGCTCTAGGTGGGATCTGACACTGTACATTGACTGGTGCACACTGCAGTCAACGCAGCCGTTACCTACAACACAGAGTCATTGTACTTTGAGGAATCACCATCAACCTCAGAAATGGTCTGGAGAGAGAGCAGTGCCTGCAGCCTGGTGTTCCAACTACCGCAGGTAGTTGACACAGAGGATGACACTATCTTGACTGCTCTAAATCCAGCCTGCTATGCCATTTAGAAAAGAATTAAAGCCATAGACACTTGCTTACTAAAGAAGACCTAGCCATCTCCCTAGCAGAGACTCCTGGTATGCTCTGTCTGAATTTTAGAATTACAGAATCTTCTGCCTGGAAAAGCTGCTACTTCCCATCATTCAGCTGTTTGTTTATTTCATGCACCAATAACTAAACAAAAGTGTTGTGCATTAAAATGTGTGTCCTTATTTGTGGCTCTTCCACTCAACTGGAGTTATCTGAGCCATGTCACCAGCTCAGCAGCTGCCCATGAACCACTCAGTTGGCACAGGAAGGGGAGAGAGGGGGAAGGGAGGGAGAAAGAGGGAGCGGAAGGGAGAGACAGAGATAGAGACAGAGATGCTGGATGTGTGAATGGATGGATGGTTAATGGAAGGTAGAGAGATGATAAACAGATTATTGACAGGTGATAGATGACAGATAGAAATGACTGATAGATGACAGAAGTGGCTGACAGATGATAGAAGATAGATGATTAATAGATGATGATAGTAGATAGACAATTGACAGGTGATAGATAATAGAAGATAGGTGATAAATAGATAAATAAAAGATAGATAGACAGATAGATAGGTGATTGATAGATGATAGAAAGAAGTTAGATGATAGGCAGATAACTAATCTGGTGAGTGAATGAAGGGACCTAGTTGAGACACTAAAATACCAGGGCCTTCACTGTGTGAACAGAGATGCCCTGCCTCAGATGGGCCAATCAGGTCATTATAAAGTCAGAGTACCTGGGATTTCGGAGAGAAGATTTGGCCTAAGTGATCACTGATTTAAATATTTAGGAAAAAGGAGAGGAGAGGAGAGGAGAGGAGAGGAGAGGAGAGGAGAGGAGAGGAGAGGAGAGGAGAGGAAAGGAGAGAAGAAGAGAGGAGAGGAGAGGAGAGGAGAGGAGAGGAGAGGAGAGGAGAGGAGAGGAGAGGAGAGGAGAGGAGAGGAGAGGAGAGGAGAGGAGAGGACATTGGCCCTGATTAATTCAAATCAGCACTAAAGGAGAAATAAACACATTGGTTCCCCCTGTTGTCAGGGACCTGCAGCATTGGCCACGCCCCACAGGTTTCTAAGTCACAGGCAGAGGCATTTTATAAGAATCCATAAACCAAAGCTCACTTGCTTGCTGGATGGCTGGAGAAAACTAAAATAACACAGGAACTTGATCTCTCTCCATACCTCCCCCGGGGTTAATTGGTCTGTCTCAGATGTACTGCTCAGGTATTTAACATGGCACTGGCTTCCTCCAGAGGGAGCACGCCCAGAGACGCCAGATCTCAGGGAGAAAGGCATGTCCCTACTGGTCCAACGTGGAAAGCTGGACTCTCACAGGTCACCTAGAGTTGATAGAAGGGTGAAAACATATTTCTCAGGACTGCCCAGGGATGCAAAACAGGTCCTGGAGAGGCCAATCCTGGAGTAGAGTCAAGGATCCTGTCTGGTCTCTGTCCCCCTTACTGAGGGGGACGTGGGAGAGTGCTTTCATGATAGAAATAAGATTTTTTTCTTTTTATTGGTGTATCTATCGTGAATAATTTTATATTCATTCCTGTCACACCAAGTAAACTTCCAGAATGCTCTCGAGAGCTGCCACAGCCCGTTATGCAGAGTGGCACTCTCACTATGACGTGTTATTAAGCTTCAAGTCTCCCAATTCTGAAGCAATGAAATAATAACAGCCTTCATAAATTGTGTAAGTTCCAGGGACTGAGTCTGAGATTGCAGGCCAAGTATTGACAGGTGTTTTGCTTCTGAACAGAGCATATTCATGTTGGAATTTTGTTAGCAGCTAGACTATTGGCAAGGCAGAGTTTCTCTGGAAAGATGCATTATGTAGCACGTACTTAAATTAAGAGGCATGGTGAGACCAGGTTTGATGCCACCCTGCTGTGAAATGTCACAGCCTGGAGAAAACTTCCTAAGAAAATAGAAAAATAAATATCACACAGAGAGCAGGTGGTATCCTCCTGCCTCACGGCTAATGTCAAGGGGAGGGGTCAAGGCAGTCGGTGTTGAGTGGAAAGATTTATGAGCATGCTTAGACGCTCCACTGTTTTGGATGTGCCCATCTGTTTATGGAGCGTTGTCAACACCAGCCACGATCTCACACACAACAATGACCTTCCCATCTGATGCAAGGACCGAGCAACCACAGGCTAATGAAAGCACAAATCCTTCCCAAGAATCCTGATGGCTAGTACTGTCTCCAGCAGCTCTTCAGACTAGCTGTCGCCTGACTGGGCTTTCCTACCTTCCTAACATGGGCTCTGTTGTCTCTGTCCAGAGATGACACGCTGCCTTCAAAGTCCCCCCAAAGCCTGCTAGTTTGTACTTCTGTCTTGTCCTAACACCCTGACTGTAAGGCCACCAACAATGATTCTTCATGTACATCCAGCCTTGCTGATGAGCCTCATGCTTCTGACTCATTTCAACTCTATTCTGCCCATTTTTCTTTCTAGCAAACATGGTTGCGTGCTCTCTCTACCACACTGAGATGGACTCCTAGGAGTTTCCTGGGAAAGGTTAAACCAAGAAGTGGAACCTGAATAGCCCATTCGGCTCCGTCATTAGATGTTTGGAAACTCCCACTGCATGCCAGGTCCATCTAGCTGTGTTCTACCAGGGAACCCCTCAGAGTCGTGCTGAACATAGGTCTTTCTTTTCTTTTATATTAGAATTTTTTCTTTTCTTCTTTTCTATATCCTTTGTTTACATTCCAAAAGCTTTCCCCTTTCCCAGTTCCCCCCTCACCATATGTCCCATAAGTCCTCTTCCCCCACCCATTCCCCAATCACCCCCCACACATACCATTTCTCTTGAACACAGGTCTTTAAAGATGAGTCTGGTCAGCAGAGCTTGGCTTCAGTGGAAACCGGAAGGCCTGCAGGATTCTTCCTTTCTCTGCCTCCATTGGCTCTCTTGCCTCTCATCCCAGCTGTGCCACGTGGGCTTTAGGCCATTCCCATTGTCACAGTTAAAGTCTCCACGAAGGTCTCATCTCTGAAGAGCTTCCTTCAGTGCTCATCCTCCTGTCCTCCCTGCATCTTCCTGCTGTTGAAAATGTTTTTACTGGTGACTCTCCCTGAGGTCAGGTGACTACAGATCATCCTCCACCTACTCATGTTCCTTCATCAATGAGCCTCATTGGCTCCTTCTATCCTCCTGTATCCTCCCTCTGGGAGATCCTATCTGCACCTGTAACTTTAATTGCTACTGTCCTCAATCATAAGCTTCTGCCTCACCATGTATATCTCTGCTCCAAACTCATTTCCAGGAGAAACTCTGCTTGGATATTCCATAGTTGTGCCAACCCAAGATATCTTTTTTAAAAAAATAGCTCATGATTGCCTCCATTCCTGATCTTTCCTAGTACCCCCCAATCCGGGTATCATCTCCATTATCCAATTAGTTAGACACGAATTCACACCGCTGACAAACTCAGACCACCTCTAGCTGTCCACCACAGGTCATTTTGTAGACTTTCTCTTCCAGGCTTCTCCTGACTTGCCCTCATCCTCTTGCCTTCTCTGCTCCCACTGCTGTCAACTCTCACTCCCACGACTCTGGGTCTCCTATCCAGTTCCCCAGGGGCTGGCTACTCTTACCATCTGTAACCCAACAGAGGTTGTATAACATATCATACTGGCTGTCCCCTCCCTGCCTGGGATCATCTGTTTGTAGAGGAAGGAGCACTAACATGACTGAACTGTTGATAGGATGAAGATCACAGACCTTTAGCCAGCCACAGCACTGCAGAGACACTGCCACCTGTCCTTATTCTCATTCCTCTCTAGGCATCTCAATGACATCATCTGATAGCATGTGGACCACATCTTACAGCAATGGTGATGGTCACTCTCTGTTTCTACTGCTCATGAGACCTGTTGAGCGTGTATTCTATTCTCATGCCTAGCGAGACCTGCACCTAGTCCAAAATTCACTTTCAAAATCTACTTAGGAAGAAGTGGTTTCAGTCACTATTTAAACATTTCACCATCTTTGGATCCTCCAACTCAAGAGTGTGTTAAACGTTAGCCAAGCTAGCTTCACGCCAGACTCCAGAAAGAGCCTCTCTAAAATCACATCATTCAGGTCTGTCACTTAGCCTCAGAGGGCTACCTTCCCAGAGGACCCCGAAGAACCAAGGCTTCATCGCTACAGGAAATCAAGCCTTTGCTTCCACCGTGGAACCAGGGCTCTATTCCCACTGGTTCATTCTCTTTGGCAAATGACTCCTTCAAGTTTTGTTTCCACTGAAGAACCAAACCGTTACTTCTGGTGGTGAACCATCATCCTCCATTCTCTTCATTGCCAGTACCACATTATTCCAGGATAGACTGTGAGATGTACCGGTCTGTCTTCACGGGTTTCCTAAATTCTGCTCCTTGCCTCTTGTCCCAGAATGAATTTAGATGTCTTGTTACTTCCCCGTGTGCTATCATGCATTGTTTCTTTTTGTTTCCATTTAAGCTTAGCTGGATGGTTTGCCTCACCTCAAGTCTGAAATTGTGCTTTTCAATTGAAATGTGTTTACGAGAAGAGCCAAGAACAGTTTGACTGTAAATTTGGGGCTTAGCATAAGTGTTGGTTGGTTAAATCAAGTCTACAATTGCTTTTCTCGGTGTGGCAACTCCAAAAGGAAGTCATTCGCGTTTCGTGGAAAGCAATTTGGGGTCTAGGACTTTGAGCAGGCAGAGAGAAATGAAAAGAGTAAACTCAGTGGGGTTTGTATGGAGAGGTAAGGGACAAGGTCTGCTGTAACCGGTGTTCAGTCATTGTACCAGAGGGAAGCCAGGATGTCCAGCACTCCGAACCTGCCAGGCTTTGAGCTTCTGGACGGAGGGAGCTTATTGTGTGTTGGTTCTGCACAGGAAGCTGAGGCTTGTTACATTTATCTTCCTAAATGGCTGGACATTTTCACTTGGCAGCGAAGGCTCCCTCTGGGAGCAGGTGTTCTAGTGGGTTGTAAGCCGGATGCTCGGCGGCTGATCCTGTGGGCATCTACTATTCATTCTTGTGTTAATATCACTTACAGTAGGTGTGCTTGGAAGAGGATTTTAGAGGAGGTGAATCAGGATAAGCGGAATGGGGAGTCAGGATTCTGTATCAGCACCACACACCCCTAGATCACATCCGTGCCTGATCCCCATGCCAGGGTCTCAGGAGAGCAGAGGAACCAGGAATCATGGGATTTGCCTCTAAACCGGACTCTCATCTCTATTGCTTTTGTACTTTCTTGCTGATAAAAGGTGAGCTGGATATTAGCTAGAAGATGCCCATGTGCTTGGCTGTGCCACTTAGCCAGCCGGTTCTCTTAGTAAACACCTTAGTGTGGCCAATACAAGTGCTTCTTATGAGTGGTAATGGGATGTTGTGCCTCTCAGCTGAAGCCTTCATTTGCCCTAGACTGTGCAGCGGGGCTTGTTCTGACTCCTCTGCAGGAGATCCATGCCAGGAGAGCATCCTGACCAATTAAGGATATTTCCCATCCAATGAAAACAGCCCCTGAGCTGGGGTGGGGCTCATCCTCAGAGAGACTCATCAGCCCCCTTCAGAGGAGAAAAAGATGTGGAGCTATTATCACTGGGGATGTGAGGGTCATCAAATGCCACCCTAATATTATATTTTGACAGATATTTATTTTCATAAAGATGATGAATTTCACAAGAAAAACAGATTGAAAAATGGCTGACTGGACACCCTGCTCAGGAGTGTAGCTCTGAGGTCACATGCCTCGGATAATGACATTCTCGGCTGTGAAATGTGGCCCCAGCTATACTTGTCCCCTGGCCAGACCCACAGAGTCTGCCCAGGGAAGATGTGGTCTTGGCTGAGGCACAGAGGAGCTTCAGAAGTGTGGATACAGCCAGATCAAACTGGGGGACTTCTAAGACCAGGGCCGCCTCCAGTTCTTTCTCCATTCAATTAGTCACTGTATCGATCCACGATGCTATCCCAGGCTTCCGGAATCTCTCCCCTCTTCGAGCACTCCTTAATGTTTCCAGAGTCCTCACGCATTGTGTATCTTCTAAGTGACAAATGGAGAGATAGTATCTTATTCTGAAGGTTTTCCTGGCCTAACGAGTGTACTTTTTATGGTGTTATTCACTGGGACCTCTATTTATAAGGTCTTTTGTCACATTTCAGTTTGTAGAAGGTTTATCTAGGAGTACAGACACATCGCCAAAGAGCTACAAACCGCAATGGAACGTCCCAGGCTTGATTGCATTGCCAACTTATCCAGTCTTGTGTCAGCAAGGCTCTGGAGGTGCAGCCTGGGCGCATGTCTCATTCTTTACTAATGAACGGACGGAGTGAGGTCATGGGAGTTAACAGGGCAGCTCTCCCACCCAGCGTGGGCATTCACTGAGACTGAGTTGGGCCCATGCCACTGGGGATTTAATACGAATCTATATATTCTTCCTCATGAGCATAATACATCGTGATACCAAAGGATAGCAGAGGTGCTTGGGTTTGTGGACATTGTCACAAGGACACAGTATTACCTCCTGGCTACTTGCAGGTGGTTGGCAAAGCCCAAAGGTGGGAGGAGGATCCCATATTTAGCTTTGATGGAGACTTTGAAGCCCCTGAAGTCCAAACACTCTAAGATACTTCTGGATTTAAAGGCAATGTGTACACTCATGTACTTAATTGATAGAACAAGTAAAAAGAATCTTTTGTGTTTGTTGGTAGATTTGACTATCCAGTATTTGTAACTTACCATCGCCAAAACACATATGCATGTGCGCGCGTGGACACACACACACACACACACACACACACCATTATAAACATATTTGAAAAGAATATCTGTGGGCCCACGTGCGGAGGCCCTGCTGGTGCGGGTGCGAGGGTTCTGGCAGGGGAGCTGTCACTGCCCTGCCTTCTCTATGCCTCTGCTGCTTCTACTGTCGCTGCTACCTTCCTGGTTACCCACAATGCTCTACGCCCAGTCCAGTCTGGGGCTGCCAAAGGCCTAGCCAGGGAGGATTGCAGCAGATCTCTTCCCTTGTGTTACAGATCTTATGAAAGAAACTCCCAGATGACAGAGTAATCCTCGAACACCCTTTATTCAACTATTGGATTCAGGACAGGGTTTATATACAATTTGAGGGTGCTCCGGGGTTTGGCAGCAGGTCCTTCTCATTGGCTTGGGTTGAGAGCTTGGGGAAACATTATTTACATGTGGGGAAAGCTTGGTGCTGCACTACGTGACTGACAGCCACATGTCTCTCCGGTGGGGCTGGGGGTGGGGTGGGGTTGCAACTGCGGCAGGAACCAGGGGCCAGGGGGTGGTGACTGAACTCCTCCTGTCCCATGCAAGTGGAAGCCACCCCCACCAGGTCTCAAATGCAAATTTATTACTCTACCTGAAACCAGGCTGCCTGTGCACTGATCACCTCCTGACAAATATCTTGAGGCTACTGAGCAGGGTTTCTTACCTGCAGACCTGAAACAGACTGCCTTCTATGCTACTAGGCAGGGGATCCCTAGACATTACTAATGTACCTGCTCAGGAGCCCCAGGAACTATCAAGAAACCTAAAGCATTGATGGGTTATTAGAAGAAACACTAGCTCATTTTTTATTGGATCCAACTTTTTAAAATGTATTAAAGCTAAGAATTATTGTCAGATGCATGTGGGTTATAAACACATAAATTTGTCTATTATTTATGCCAAAGAAACTACAGAAAAAAATACAATGTAAATCTAAAATGTGTGGCATTCCATAAGCAAAGTACACAGTAGGAGAAGCAATTATGAAATGAAATCTGGGTCCTTAGTGGATGTTGCCAAACATGAGTAAAACATGGAAGCCAGAAACTTCCTCTGTATAAATGACAGGATTAGACACCTAGGAACCCTATGAATGTCCTGAGGTGCATCACCTGTCAAAGCCCATTGCTCAAACCTGCTGTAAAGGGGAGTCTTTGGAGGCCACTGAGAGAGCAGTGACTGCCATGGGCTGGCTTCTCAAGTCTTTCTCATCTGTATGCCTGGTCTGACATATAGTTGCATATTGAACCTGTCCAATACTTTCACCAGTATTTGATGATGTCACAGTTTCCCTGGAACTATAATAAAAAGACACAATAGAAATGGGAAATGAAACATGGGTTTTACAGGAAAAGCAAGTCTGTAAGACTGGCACCATGCCCCCCCCCTCCTTGCAAATAGCAGAAGCACTTGCTGGAATCATGGGATGCCCATCTCAATGTGCTTAAACTGTTTTCCCATTGTTGAAGATAGCATTAAGACAGATGAAGTAAACCTCAATTCTCCCACATTCTTCTGCTCCTTTATCAGCATCCAGTGCAAAATACAAATCCTTCCTCTTCGTTCTTTCACTGCCGAAGGCCCCAGGCACCACTAAGATGAGCAAGTAAGTGACGGAGAGATGGAGGAGAAAGAGAAGCAGAAGAATGTGTACACGATGAAGAGAGGCAGAACTGGAGATTCAAGGATAGTGAGGAACAGCCTCATGTACAGGGACTGGTGATGCCACCCAAGGCCATGGTGAGCTCCTGGCCCGTGCTGCCACCAAGGATCATGTCCAGGTCTGTGGCCCTGCAGCAGCAGCAGGAGGTCTGTTACCACCAAAGTCCAGGTATGTGTCCTTGGTCTGGACTGTCGCCTGGGGCAGTATTGATGTCTGAGGGCTGTGTATAGCTGACCCCAGCCCTTGCCTGAGCATCTTGGAAGAGCTGGCCCTGAAGGTATGACAGCAGAACTATCCCCAGCCCTCACCAGCGGCAGTACTGAAGAGAGCAGCCCCACACATTTTCCAAAAAGCACAGTAGAGCTGGCCCTGTTGCAGGAGTTACAGGCAAACCAGCCCTGAGAATGTGAGCAGGGGAGAACGGGCCCTGACACTCACCCACTGTGTGATGGCATTAGCAAGAGAGAGATGCCCTCTCCCCTGCCCCTTGACACCTGTGGCAAGCAAGTGAGATTGCCCAAGAGTCATGAAAGCAAGAGAATGGCCCTGCCTCACCTGCTGCAGCCCTTGGGAAAGCTGGCCCTGAACCTCAACCTGGGCAGCACAGTACGGCTGGCCCCGATGGTGTGAGTGCAGGTGAGCCAGTCCCAGTGGCACGAAAGTGGAAGATCTGGCTCTGCCCCTTGCCAGATGCAGCATTGAGTGAGCTAGCTGAAGCAACGGAGCCCACCCTGGTCCTGTGGATGCAGGGCAGCTAGGAGGCTGAGCAGCTCATCTACCAGGGTCAGTTCCAGGGTTTTGAGTTGGCCCACCATGACATCAACCCATCTATGAATTGCTGGAGCACATGAAGGGGCCAGTCTTGCAGATCCAGAGTTGCAGGATCTCCATGACATGGGGCAAAAAGAAAAAAAAAAAGCTATCTGACAGGAGTCCCAGTGAGACTCTAGGATTGATGGTGAAGCAGAAGCCAGAGGCCTCCAACCAGGGTATGTTGTGGGAGATACTGTGACACACTGCAGCTTCCACAACAAGATATTTTTTCCTTTTGGGAGGTGACGTTTCAAGGGCAGAGGATGGACGTGAAGAAATGGGTGGGGTTGGGATGCATGATGTGAAGATTACGAGGAATCAATACAAAGTTAATTAAAATTTCCAGAAAAGGAAAGAACAGCAAACAACAGAAAATAAAACTCTTTTAATTTTTTTTTATTCAGAACTATCTGCCCTACACCAAATAGTTCTTGTGCTGGAATGTTCTCTGCTGCACAGAGTTTATGGGAGACTGGGAGTGCACAGGTACATTCTAGCTTTCCCACTTACAATGGCAGGCCAAGTGGTGATACCTAGAGCGTGAGGAAATGGGGAAATGGGAGACTCGGTCCTGATGGTCTGAGCAAAAGTTCTCAGGTTGGAAAGATGGAAAATGAATAAGTAAAAATGCCTATGCCTTCTGGGCTCAAGGTTTACCTATGAGCAGTTATGCTGAGTAGATCTTTAGAAATGCAATCAGTAAGCTATAGCCAAGGGTTTCAGATAGTTCATTTTACGCCGTGAAAATATGCCTGATAAAAATCTGAATAGCAAGCAGAGGGAGATTGCTTCAGTAAACAATGGTGGTAGGCACACTAGAACTCTACAGACTCAATGAGATCGTGTTAATGGGCATACTACTTAACACAAGAGAGCCATCCCAGCCTAGCATGTCTATGAGTTGGATTTCATGGGTGTCTTAGTCAGAGTTTCTAGTCCTGCACAAACATCATGACCAAGAAGCAAGTTGGGCAGGAAAGGGTTTATTCAGCTTACACTTCCACATTGCAGTTCATCACCAAAGGAAGTCAGGACTGGAACTCAAGCAGGCCAGGAAGCAGGAGCTGATGCAGAGGCCATGGATGGATGTTACTTACTGACTTGCTTCCCCTGGCTTGCTCAGCCTGCTTTCTTATACAACCAGGACTACCAACCCAGGGATGGAACCACCTACAATGGGCCCTCCACCCTTGATCACTTACATCTGGATCTCATGGAGGCATTTCCTCAACTGAAACTCTTTTCTCTGTGATAACTCTAGCTAGTGTCAAGTTGACACACAAAAGTAACCAGTACAGGGGGCTTCCCATCTTCATGACGGTGTGTCTCCTATCCATGCACATGGTACACCTTTCCGCTTACCTCTGCCTCCTTTAGATAACTTTCAAAACAAATGATCATGTTCTTTTCTGCAAGCTTTATACCTGACATCTTTTCAGCCACCTCTTTTTAGCTATTTTCTAAGTGCTTGCAGCTGGTATTAGCAATGCAATTTAATTCAGCATATTAATAGCCACCCCTGCTTTTCTTGGTTTGTATTTTCCTGGTACATCTTTTCTGCAGTCTGCAAAAGCATTTGTGTCACAGTGACATTTTTACTTTAAAAAGGTAATGAATAAAACTATAGCCACATAAATAGGCTGGGAAGACTTAACCCCAAATGTCAACAGCATGCCATCCTCCTGAGCAGCTGCCATAGGCAGCTCTCCTTATGTGCTTATCTCTTTGCTATATCCTATGCATATTTTCCAGTTTCCTGTTCTGAATGCATATTTATTTTGTAACTTAAACAACCATAACACGATGTTTGTATTAAAAATGACAAAATGGCATAGTCTTTCTCTCTATCTCCTCTATGCATACCCATGAGGTAAACTACTAGAATGCACAAACAGTTTTTTGTTTGGTTTGGTTTGCTTTGGTAGACCCCAGATATCTGCAAATAATTTATTTTTAAAAGTTGGGCATCTTCTACTCTTCCTTCCTAATTCCCTAATTACAGCTTAGCGAACACTAATTGAGCTCCAACTTTTTCCTTGTGTTTCCCACAAAACAACCTTTAATGATGAGGTGTATTATACAAGCAGTCAGAAGCCAAGAGAAGATAGCCACTGTTCGTAGATACCTTAGGAAAAGGCTCACCTTGCAAAGTGAACTAGAAGTCAGACCACAGAAGAGCTGTCCCTTAGTAAAGACTCTTCACATCCAAGCTTGAGAACACTTCATAGCAATGTGCATGTCCATCCAGATGTTAGAGGCAGATCCACAGGCACTGCCATCTTGTACATCTAGTCTCCAACTTCAGCGCCAGCCCCCACAGATAGTCTGTGGGGACCAACAAAGAGCTCTGCATGTTGGAGCCTTCTTTAAGACTCTCACAACATCTCCTGCAGACACAAGGAATGCTTGAGCTAGTCAAGTGAGATGGAGGCCACGTGTGGCCTCACAGACTCTTCATCCTTCCCACTAGGAGGCATGTCTACTCCTAAAGGGAAAGTGACAGGGTAGGAGACCTGGGGATAGTGCTAACTTTGCCTTTTCTAAGAGAGTGACACAGAAATTCCCTTTTAAGAATACAAAATCCCAGAGTATCACCTAGAAGCTCAGGTTTGCCTTCTGTAGGCCCCTTGGCTTGACTAGACTCAGGATGGGCAGTACACTTGCCATCTCAATAGCCTGGACAAAACACCACAGACTATCTGTGGGGGCTGGCGCTGAAATTGAAGACTAGATGTCCAAGATGGCGGTGCCTGTGGCTCTGCCTCTTCCTTGGGCTTGCTTCCCAGCTCTCAGATAGCCACCTTCTTGCTCTAGCCTCACTTGGAGAACAATAACTGGAGGCCCTTTCCCTAGTTTATAAGGACCTAATTGCATCAGTAGCCATAACACTGTGGGTTAGGGCTTCAAAAGATGAATTTGTGGGGACACAAAAACCTCAGTGAACAGAGTCAGCTGTCAGGGACAAACAGACCTCTCACACCATGGTGGTTTCGTTATTTACCTCCAGTTTTACCTTTAACTTCTCAAATGCTGGAATGTGGTCCTAGGTTCACAGCTCCACTATGGAGACAGGCACGTGTCTACCAAATCTTTCCTCTCAAATTATGCCTTCCAGTGTTATTCATTGCTCCTTAACATTCAGACAAGGAGATATCATTAAAATACCCTTAAATCCTCATTAATAATGTAAAACAATGCTAATTAGCACATACTAAGTTTGGGAAGTCCTTTATTATGAAAATTTGAATGTCAACTCTTTCTCTTTTCAGACTTGAGTCAGAATATGCTTCAGTATCAAGAACCCCTCTTCTCCCTAGTCTGGTTTGGGGCCCCACCTCACACAGAGTCCACTCCTAGGAGGCCTGGAGACAGCTGTGCTAGTCACTGCCAAAACACAAAGAATACTGGGGATTATCTTTTCTCTCTGATATGAGTGAAGATGGGAGGTTCTCAGAGGTTTGGCAGCTCTCTTTAGCAAATTTAGATGTAGGGTCTGGCTTTAATAAAGACTAGAATGTATCGTCAAATACTTGGGGTTATAAAAAAGGAAGGTGGATAGGACTGTGAAAAAGAAAAGAAGAAAACAAAGACTGCTGGGTTGGCACCTGTGAGTAGAAGCCATGGCCTATGAACTTCTAACCTGGGAGAAATCATCTATCAAGGGTAAAACTGACTTTTACATTTCTCCTTCACAGGCAGTTTCACGTTCTGCCTTCATAGGTAGCCGTGACCTATCTTGAGCTATCCACACCCTCAAAGGCTTCTTTTTTCAGGTATCCAATTCCCCATTGTTGTGATTTCTCTTCCCTATACTCCCAGAAGCCCGAGCCTATCCAGCAGGGAAACCCAAACTACTCCAGCCGAATCCTTTCCTAATGCAAATCCCAGTAGCTTCACAGAGAGCAAGGGAGACTGGAGAAGCATATGGCTCCCCGTGCAAGGGAATCATACATTCATTCACACTAG
This sequence comes from Apodemus agrarius, assembly GCA_964023405.1. NCBI lineage: Eukaryota > Metazoa > Chordata > Mammalia > Rodentia > Muridae > Apodemus > Apodemus agrarius. Next base: position 131,751,817 of record OZ030005.1, on the reverse strand, counting down.
AGACCCTCCACCTGACCCCAAACTTAGAACCCAAAAGCATCCCACTGTACCAAGACGAGGGGAGGGCTTGATATTGAGTTGAGTCTCCCACTCATCCCTGGTACCTACTGAGTTTCTACAGAAAAGAAAAAAGAAAGAAATGGGCAAAGCTATAACAATACTAGGGAGATAGAGGATGAGGGCAAAGGTTTTCTCAAAAGAAGGAAGACAGGGTGACAAGAAGAAAGAGCAGGCAAGAGGGTCTGGGTATAGGAACCCCCTTTAAATACCCTGCATCACAATCATACAGCTATGAGTCCAACTACCTGATAACCCCTTTCAATGCTCACATGACAGTGTGTATTGAGATGTAACATAACCCATCCTTCCTAAGAAAGAACATTCCAGGAAGGAAGGAGACCCCAGACCACTGACAAGATGTAGCTCTAGGATATGGCAGTCTCCCCACACTGACCACACAACTGGATCCGGGAGTCACATGGCCAACATTTTGGTGAAATTTCACCTTCTATGCCAAGTTTTTATAGTGACATATTCTCTAGTGTTGTGATGGTTAGCTTTAAATGTCACTTTGCCACCACCTAGAACTACCTGGGAAGAGAGTTACAACTGAGGAGTTATTTAGATCATGCTGTCCCTGTGGCTATGTTTGAGGGAGATGTCTTAACTGTTGATTTTGTAGGAAGAACCATCCTTTTGTGGGTGGCACCATTCCCTAGACTTTGAGACATACAAAACAGAAGAAAGTTAAATGAAAGCAGCAGCAAGCAGGCAGCTTCTGGGCTTCATTTCTCTATGTTCTAGACCGTGAACAGTACGTGACTGACTGCTTGAGTCCCTGCCTCAAGTTCTCCTTAAACATGGAACTGGAAACTGAATAAACCCTTTCCTTTCCAACATTACATTTTGGTCAGGGAATTTGTCACAACAACAGAAGAGAAAATAGAACAAGTGTTTTCTGAAGGCTTTTTTTCTAATCTCCGCTAACATCCTTTGTGTTGATAACCCTTGCTGTTTTCATAAATAGAGAGTGATTTTATCAAATGGCCTTTGCATCTCCAGGAACCTCAGCTCATGATTTTTATTCTGATTGGATGAATGTCCCCCTACTGGTATAATGAATTATATGTATGAATTCCCCATTATTGAATAAATCAACCTTTTATTTCAGAAACACACACTTGGTGATCCGTGGCTTTTCTTTCTCCTTACAGTGGTGACTGCAGTCTTTATCAGTGACCTCCTGCCTCTTTCCTCTCCAAAGGCCGCCTTGGTTCTTGCCCCCACCTTGAGGCTTTGCTGCCATCTTTTCTGGGTTCCACAAACTGTTATTATTTCCACCTCCCTCTGATTCTCTATCCCTGTGACCCCACCTTTGCTCTCACTCCATGCTGAAGCTCTCTCTCTCTCTCTCTCTCTCTCTCTCTCTCTCTCTCTCTCTCTCTCTCCCTCCCTCCCTCCCTCCCCCCCTCTCTCTCTCTCTCTCCATCTTGCTAAGCTAAAGGTTCCCCCATATCTACTCTTCAGAAGTGTTTCTTTCCTCTCAGTCCTCAGATAGGGCTCCCTAGACACACTTCAGTATTTTCATAGCTGGTGGCATGCTGCTGACATTACTATCCGAATCTCTAAGGCACAGATCCCAAAATCTCTGCATCTGCCCCGGGGTGGCTGGCTCCCCTGGAGTAGCCATGGCCTGGGCAAATCTAGGTTCCCTGTCTGCTGCAGAGCACCCCACCCCATCCACCAGATGAGGAAGTCCTACATTTGCAAAGCACTATGCCGTCTTTGTGGTGTATTATCCAAGTACTACTTTCATGCTTTTTATGGGTATCCAATGGTGTGAAGTAATTTGTGATATTTAGATATCCGAGGTGTGATGGTTAGTGCTGATTACCAATTTGGCAGGAGCTGAAATCACCTAGGTGACAAGCCTCCACACATGCCTGGGGGCATTATCTTCATCAGGTCAGCTGGAGTGAGAAGAGTCATCCTAAAGGTGGGGGACACCATCCCAGAGGCTGGCATTCTAGGCTGCATAAAATAGAGATAGCCAACCGAGCATAGCCTGTCGTCTTCCTCTGCTCCTGTCCACAGTTGCAATGTGGCCAGTTGCTTCAAGTTCCTACAGCCAAGACACCCCTGCCACACTGGACCTCACACTGTGCGCTCAAATTAAGCCCTCCTCCCTACTTCTCTCTTGGGTTGCTTCTGTCCTGGTATTTCTACCACAGCAACAAGAAAGGAAACTAATACAATGAGTCCTAAAGGCTTTGTGTATTACTCAAGTTTCCTGTTACCAAGGGTGGCTGGGGCACAGTCAGAATTTCTTCAACTTGGTTCTTGACCCATGACCTAGAGCAGGAGCTGTAGAGGCAGGGTGGTCCCCCGTAAGCCAGTGTCCAGCCCAGGAACAACACACTGGACTTGTGTCCCTTTATAGGGATTGGTGTCCCTCTTCTGTGCCTCACAGAAGAGAAAGAATCAGTATTGTAACTCTATCACTACCAAATCCTTCAAAGGTGAAGGGGCCCAGAGTCAGCCTGTCTGGTCTACTGCCTGATGTGTGAAGCAGAATTTTGATGTTCTCACTCTAGATCTGAGCTGTGTCCAAGAAACAAGCTGTGTGCAGTTCTCTTGTTGCTACTGGCCTATGGTTTCTTCCCCTCCTCAGCCATTTGGAAGCACAGCTATAAGGAGCAAGGAGGTCTCTGGCTCATACCTCTCTTCCTAGTCTACATTCCTGATTTCTAGAGCCAGTCTGCCCCACTAGTAGATCTAGAGAGCTGTGTCCTGGTCCACTCTCTATCTGAGTGCTCTTGTCCACATCTCTGGTTCATATTCCCACTTATTTATCTCCAGCTCAGATCAGGACTGCATGTGGAAGGGGAGACCTCTCCCTTGGCTGTATTCTCTCAGATGACACTGCATAGGCATGGCCCCCACACCCTCCTAGCTCAGACCCACCCTATGGTTACTCTGGCTCTTGAGCTACCACCCCTAACAGTTTCCTGAGAACCCCTCTTGGACTCTGGAACCAACAGTTTTGTGGAATCCATTTGTAAACCCAGTTACTATCAGGGCAGCCCTTGACGTATTTTGCTTAAGTTGATGTGGCAGTAGCCATGGTTATCGCCAGGCACTTGACCCACAGTCCATCCGCAGCCAGAGTACTGTTCTAATATGTCAACCTGCCATGTCACCACCTGGCTGGAGAGCCATCATTGCCAGATACTCTTTGGCTGAAATTGGAAGTCTCCATCTGGCCTCTCGGCTGGATACCCTCTGCCAGACTCCAGTGCCTCCCTGGGTCTGCTGTCTCTCCCCTACTGCGCAAGCCCCTTCCCCAGGCTCATCACCCCTGCTTTATCCACTCTAGGCCTGCTGGCCTTCATTTCTGGGCTATGTCTACTCCTTGGTGTGTGGTATCCTGAGGCACTACAATGGATTTGATAGTTTTTTTTTTCTCCACTTGAAAATTCGTAAGGATTTTCTGCATGAGGGTCTTTGCCTTCTCTTTGTCTCCTGAGCCCTTCAGACTATGTAGCCCATCTCCTAGAGAGAATGTCTCACTAGCACAGACTTTCCCCCAACCAACCAATCCATCTGCCTGGAATATTCACTTATCCCTTTATTCTTTTCTTTGTCTTCTGATCTTGGGGTTACTAGAACTTCATCGGGCAAACATGATTTCACAGGAAATCCCATCTCAGACTTCCGGAGCCATCAAATATCCTTATCTTTGTTAGGATTTCTTTTGCTGTGAAGAGACGCCATGGGGCCACTGCAGTTCTCATAAAGGAAAATATTTAATCGGTGTTAGTTTACAGCTTTAGAGGTTTAGTCCATTATCATCGTGGGGAGAAGCATGGCCACATACAAGCTGACATGATGCTGGAGAAGAAGCCAAGAGTTCTGCATCTTGATTCGCAGGCAGCAGAAGACTGCCACACCTAGCATGAGCATATGGGAGCATATGGGAGACTCAACGCCCACCTCCACAGAGACACACTTCGTCCAACAAGGCCACACTTCCTAACAGTGCCACGCCTTTGGGCCAAACATTCAAACACAGGAGTTTCTGGAGACCATTTCTATTCAAACCACCACAATCCCTTTATAAATATAATCACGTTCATAACTCCCAGTCAGTCTCGTGCTCCCAGCAAGAGCCCAAAACAGCCTTCATCTCTATAATATAAAGGATGACCAGGCAGCACAAATAAGAGTTCAGAACCTCAAACCTCTGGCCTGGGTTCAAACCTTGCCTTCTTACTTCCTGGCTTTGTAATTGGTGCATGTATTTAAACTTTCTGTGCTTTAATAATAATCCCTAGCTGAACTTGAATTTTAGATTAAATCATACGTATTTTAAAAATAAATTTGCCCATGGAATAGTTCTGACATTTACTGCAACCTAGGTCCTTATTTATCTGAAATTCCAATCATAAAGGTGTGCTGAGAAGATTAAAGATGGCCCGTGGCTGCCGCCTGAGTTCTGAATCTTGTATTGCTTCATATGGCGCAGGCACAGGCGCTGCATCTCTCAGGAACTGGAGTCAGGGTCTGCAGGTTCAGTCAGAAAGAGGCTCTTAGATGAGAATGACAACCTCCAGGAGAGTTGAGTGCTATGGAATGAGACGCCCAGAGCTGTGCCTGTTACACAGTTAACACTAATTAAACACCAATGGCTGTGATTTGTATTGTTAAGAAAAGTTTCACAGCAGAGAAGCATTTATCGGAAAAGACTGGGTGGTAATGGCACCGAATCCCCCCCCCTGCCCCCCGCACCACCCCCCTCCATGTAGCAGTGCTTACTGAAGTTCATCTCTGGACAGATTTCCCTCAGGGAAAATGTGGAGTGTTTTTCTCAGGCTCATTATGCAAAGTGGCTGTACAGCCGGTTGGCTACTCTGCACCCTCAGGCTACATCTTCCCCCATGGGTTCCAGCCCTGGCCAGCTGACCATGTCCTGCAGAGTTCCTCCACAAGGCCACCAAGCCACCTCTTTAGGGACCTCCAAGAGGCAAAGCCTGGCTTACTAGCTACTTTCCCTTCCTCTGTACTCCTTCCATATGGGAGGGAGGCACACTGTTCTGACATCTCTCCCCTCTTGCCACTTAAGTGCCTCTTCAGCACTGTCCTCGGCAAGCCACAGGAAAGCAAGCCTGGTTTTAAGAAGGAGGGGGAAGCTCCCTGGGCATCCACAGAGGCTGTGTGTGTCACTCACATGAGCGGAGCAACATGATTTTTCATAAAAGTTTCCCTGAAGCCAATTAGCATCCCACCCAAAAAGTCATCCCCTCTCCATCCTGCAAAGAGTCAGCCCTACTCCATCCAGTCTCCATTCCCTGCTGGGGGCCACCACATCCTCCTTGTGGGGCCTCTCTGTCTTAGTCAGGGTCTCTATTACAGCACAAACATCATGACCAAGAAGCAGGTTGGGGAAGAAAGGGTTTACTCAGCTTACACTTCCACATTGCTGTTCATCACCAAATGAAGTCAGGACTGGAACTCAAAGGAGGTCAGGAACCAAGAGCTGATGCAGAGGCCGTGGAGGGATGTTATTTACTGGCTTGCTTCCCCTGCCTTGCTCAGCTTGCTTTCTTATAGAGTCCAGGACTACCAGCCCAGGGATGGCACCACCCATAAGGGGCCCTCCCTGCTTGATCACTAATTGAGAAAATGCCCCACAGCTGGATCTCATGGAGGTACTTCCTCTACTGAAGCTCTTTTCTCTGTGATAACTCCAGCCTGGGTCAAGTTGACACACAAAACCAGCCAGTCCACGCTCCCTGAGTTCCAAAATGAAACCAGCCACACTGGCAACTTCGTTCCTACTCGGTCAGCCACCGTGCCGACAATCCGACCTCCACTCCATCACCACCCTCCTTCCCTCTTGCCAGCACAACCTCCTCTTCCAGTCTTCTCTGCCACATGGACGCTTGCTCCTTCCCGTCCATCCCCACACGCTCTGACGGCCTTAGACATGTCGCTATTGTTACAGGACTGAGGGGCGATCACTGAATCACAGTCACTCAGCACTCTGAACTGGATGTTTCCCCTCTTGAACAACGAGAGAAAGCCTCATTCTCAGCAATGACACCACTTCAGAACAGTTTTGTAAAGTTTACTTATTTTATTTTACATGGATCAGTGTTTTCCCTGTGCATTTTGTAGAGGGATGCATGCAGTACCTACAGAGACCAGAAGAGGGCGTCAGGTCCCCCTCCCTCACCTCCCACCAGTACTGGAGTTACAGATGGTTGTGAGCTGGGAAACAAACTTGGGTCCTCCTCCACAAGTGCTCAGAACTCCTAAGCTCTCTCCAGTTTCCACTTTAAGAGGATCTTTTTCCTCATGGCTCTTTGACATTAGAGGACATTAGAATTACAAATTAACTTAACGTTTTTTCCTAAATTAGAGATTGTCACTGACTAACTACATCTGAATCCCAATCAAATTTATCCTGTCAATGAGGGGGAGCCCATCAGAGTGGAGAGGGGCTGAGAGTTCCTCACACTTAGCTTGCTTCTTGCTTTCGGCCTCCAAGTGCAATCAGTCAGAGGCTCTGGGTAATTTAATTACCATGATGGTGCTGCCATCTGCTTTGAGTCATGATTCTAGAAAAAGGAACGGAGTCAAGAAAATCCGGCCTGGAGAAAGAAAGGCAAGCAGGCCCTGGGGTGAGGCTCTGCCTTCTCCTTGCGACCTCTCCATGGCTTTGAGCATCCCCTCTGAGTTGGGAAGGGGCAGGTAAGAACCCGCAGGACCCCCTGGCTTCTGTTGCCTTGGAACTTAGTGGTCCTTGGCCTTAGTGACACTGACCCCTGCTGGTTTTAATATTCTTTTTTTTATTGGATATAGTCTATATTTACATTTCATTTCCCTTTTTTGGTTTCCCACCCCCCCAAAGGTCCCACATGCCGTTTTCCCTCCCCCTGCTCCCTATTCTTAAAGATTAGTTAAAAGTCTGTTTCTAAAAACTTAATTTTCATTTTATGTGCGTGATTATTTTGCCTACATGTATGTATGAGCATACATGTGCCCATTTTTGATGCCCACAGAGGTCAAAAGAGGGCATTGCGTCGTGTGGAACTGGAGTCACGGATGGTTCCAAGCTGTCACATGGGCGCTGGGAACCAAACCTGAGTCCTCTCTGCAAGAGCACTCCCTGCTCTTAGCCACCAAGAAGTGTCCCCGGCTCCTAAAATAAGTTACATCAAAAACTAAAACCGGGTCAAATTAAAAATAATTTAAAGTTTATTGTGAAAGCAAAAAATCATGGTTGGTCCATCAGGGATCCTTAAAATGAAACTTGGAAGTGCTGTATGAACTTCTCCTATGTCTGTGGTGGATCCGTCCCTGGTCAGAAGATGTGAACTCTCAGGCACACACCATCCTGCTGGTAGAGAGAGCAGGGACTTGGGACAGCTCAGCCTTCCTTTACAGGGCTGTGGGCCACTGATCCAGGGAACATCATTACCAGGGCCTCATCTTGTCCCTCTGACTCCATCTGTAGAGTGGTTCTAGCTTGACTGCTGCCAGAGGCTGATCTGCATAGTTGTTTTAGTGAAATTGCCAGCCAGGTTTTGACTTGCTTCTGAACTCTCACTCTACAGATGGAGTCAGAGGGACAAGATGAGGCCCTGGTAATGATGTTCTCTGGGACCCAACCCTGCTGCACACAGAGGTGAGAAGGGTGTGTGCTTGCTCTGTCTGCTACTGAGCTGAAGGAGATAGTCCAGGGAGTCTGCCTTCAGATCTGCAGCCTATGAGCCACCTCCAATATGGCAGCCTCCAGAACCCCCGTGTGCCTGTCACTTTCCAAACAAGTATGCTTAGGATCCTCAGATAGCTGTCCCTTTGAAAACTGGAAGAAGAGCCTATAGCCCAGGGGTGTGTTTTGGCTATCTTTCGGCTATATTTCTTCTGAATAGTTACAAGTTAAGCCGTGGAATTCATCACAGGCCCTAGACCCTTTCACAGGCTGACTCACCCGGAAGTTGGTTTGATCCAAACCCAGTAAGATGCTTTGTTCTTCCTTAGTTCTGCTGGGAAATCTGTGCTGTGTAACATGGTCACCAGGAGAAAGTAAAACATTTTGCTTGTGGCTTAACACAACAGATAGGTCAATGTCACAAAAGGTCCAGGGACTCTGATTTGAAGGACACTATCCCTGGTCCTTGGGACTTGGGAGGCTGGCCTGAGACTGGAGCCAGTAATGAATGTTCTTCCTTACGTCTTGACAAGCAATGGTTAACCAACACCTTGTAACTGAAGCTCTCATTAGGGAAAAGCCACATCTGTATTAAAGGCACTAGAAGGCTGTCTGGTTAGAACTTCTGAGACTATGGAGACAAGGATGTTACAAGCCTAGGGCAGGATTGTCTTGGGCTATCCTTTCTAGCCCCCTTATATCTACTTATTGTCCCCTCTGTGTCTGGCCTAATATCCATCCTTGTGATTATGAAAGAGATAGATCCTTTTGGAATTTACGAACAGAATCCTTAGCTTTCTACTAACCCAAAGGCTAAGGATGTTGTCACATGGTAACTGAGACCTATGACTTGCCTTTTCACACTACAGTCTGCCTTCCTGATGTCCACAACAGTGATTTTAATGGTTTTGTTTGTTCTGTGACTATTATGTAGAGCCGTGTGAAACTGTTTCCACAACAAAGCATGAAATGTGGGGTCACCTGAATCTGTCCCTGGGCCATGGTCACTTATATTTGGCTCCAGAGTAAGTGATCTCCTTCCAATTAGAGTGAGAGCTATGTTTTACATCAGAAATCTTCAGATGCTCAAACTCCTCTACTACAAAAGGGGGTCAGAAAGCATACCCCACCTACATCTCAGATGAAGGACTAGGACTCTCTAAATTCTGTCTCTATGGAGAGAAGGAAGGACAGGTGCCAGGGAAGTCGTAGCTGTGTTTGCACATTGTAGTCGCTCCCCCATAAGGCTTAGCGAATTCACACCATCGCTCTGCCCACATTTGCACAAAAGGCCTCTGATTGACATCTCACTGAACAGACAGTCAAACGGTATTGAAAACTATATTCAAATCCAGTGTGTATAGAGGGGTTCCTTTCTCATTTTAAGGAAGATGGAGATGGCCGTCCATAAGAACTTAATCCTCTTTACCTAATGGTTGACAATAAATCATCTCTGTACACACAAGGAGTGTCCTCTGGTGGGATTCACAAATCCTTTTAATACAGGCTTTTCTCAGTCCTTATATACAGATGGGGACTTGGCCATAAACCATCACTGAAGAGCTAGAGTCTCTGTCCCAGGACACAATCTGGCTAAGGAAAAACAGAAAGAGCACCTCAGCACCTGCTAGTTGACTAAGCCATAGGAATTGGTAGTAACCCTCAGGCAGGCTTGCTGCACACAGCCCAGGCTCCTGTAGGAAGATGCCCATCTTCCTTGGCTTCCTTCACCTAGTCCTCCTATCTTTGCAGCTGCTACCTTGGGGCAAGCATTTGCAAATTAAATATTGCCAATTACCTTTTGTTTCCTTTATAAGGAGTGAGCTTTTAAATCAGCTATTCAAAGGAAACCTGCAAATAATTGAATTACTGGGGACACTGCCTTGAACATCTTAGAAGCCCAATTAATAGTTCTTAATTGAATTGAGCTAAGCCAAGGAATTCCTTCCTTGTTCCGGCTCTTATAAAGCAAGGTGGTGGAAGGACTTGTCCATGTTCCCCTGGGGCAGCAGGTGGAGAACACTGCAGCATGTGAGTGGTTAGTCCACATAGGTGACATAGTGCAGTGTCACCAAGCCAGCTTCTGAGCAGATCTTAGGTCCCATTCAAGGATAACTCAGATCCTTCCCACCTGGGCTCTGTAGGGATTCTTCATAGCACACACCCTGGTATACACTACTTCTTCTCATGATGATGTGAGTGGGTTCTGGGGCCCCAAAGCTTTGGAACCCCACTCCAGGTGCTCTCATTACAGGAACCCAAAGGCATGTGGTCAGCTGGATTCATGAGCGCGAGCTACTTGACCAGCCTGGAGAGTTTGCATGGTATTCCTTCTGCTCCCTGGAGACCTGACACTGGCCCAAGAATTCGTCTCCTGTTGCAGACCGATGACGCTCACCCTGATTTCTCAAAAGAGCTCAGGAGCCTTAAGCTCAATGCTGGATGGCATCCACCTGCATGGTAGTGAGGCTGGCACTCTGAGGAAAGACCTTTGTTGCAATCCTGTCCTCGGTTTCCGCCGTGTTTCTCCCTTGGGCTCGTGCTCAGGGGAGCTGGTAACTCTGTCCTCCCAACCCTCCAGAGGAGCATCCCATTTTCAGAATAAATATAAAATGTTCGGGAAAGTTTTGTGGCTGAGAGCTGGAGTCAGCAGTAGGAGCCCTTGCGTGACTGAGAGTGAGGGCTGGTGTCAGTTGGGGACACTTCCTGGGAAAGCTCTAAATGATGCTTGGCCTCAGCTGGCAGGCAGGTGCACTTGGCCATCTTCTGGGCTACTGCATTTCTTCTGCGTTTCAGAAACACCCAACTTCTGCTGTGACAGCCTTGTTGATTTAATGTTTAACCCAAAAGCATAGAACAAAATAAAAGCCTATATTTGGTAGCTCTTAGGATCCACTGTAAAGGCAAATTTTTCCTCTATGTTGATAAAAAACAGGAAGGGCCTCCAGGTAACTTAAAGGAGCGATCGCACCTTTAGCCTCTGTGAAAAGTGAACTCAAGATGGCAGACAGCTGCTGTGAGGATGCCTCCGAAAGGGCCTCTTCCAATGGACTGCTCAGCGCCTTACTTGAAGGCATGTGCCCCGCCCCCCTGAAATGCTGCATGTTCCTGAGGACAGCCTCAGTAATTTGTTAGTTTTTCCACCCTGACCTCCAGAAATAGTCCTGGGGCTTCTCTGGGTTCTGGAGGGATGAATGACCTTGGCTCACAGCAGAGCCTTGTGTGTGCCCAAGTGAGCATCTTCCGCAGGCTCGCGGGTCATCTCCCAGGCAACTCCTCATTTCCAACTCTGGGTCCAAGCGTCCTCATGCCTGGTTTAGAGTTCACGAGATAAGCTCAGTGCAGATGTGCGTTCTGAGAGGCAAGGCTCTACGGAATGTGTGGGATAGTGCCTGCAGTTTCAGAGCTGCACCCCATAGAGCAAGCAGTGTGTTCTGAGGTGGGACATTGTGCTGCCTGCTGAGGTAGAAGAGAAATGATGCATACATGCCTGTGCCTCTGGCTCGGCTTTCCGCCACACCATCTGTCCTAGCCCTGGGGTCCTGCTCGTGTGAATACCAGCAAGAAAGGGGAAGTAAGCATGCACCCTCACTTCAGAGGAAGGAGAGAGGATCCAGCCAAGCAGGGGAGTGTTCACAAACAGACAGGAATTATCCCGAGCAAGCCACCGCATCTGGTTCTGTGGTAGGCTTTTCTCTGTAGAAGCTAATATGTAAACATCTCTCTTCAACCACTGTTTACTAAAGTGCACAGCTGACTGGAGCTAATGCCCAAATAAGAGTCAGCCTTGGATTGAAGATCTCACTAACTTATATACACCGTGGGCATTTTACATATGCTCTCATCTTTAAATCCTTTTAGGTCCTGGCCTCAGGTTACACTTTGAACTATTTAAACAGAGACAAGAAACTGCAAGTCTGGCTGCTTGGGCAGATGGGGGATTTACATAGCAAAGATATTGCCAGAATTATTTCTTAAGGACACCTGTGTTGATCTTTATGAATATTTGTCACCCAGGGTCATCTTGCCCATCTGGCAGAATTATACTTTTCCAGCAGGCACAAACTCTCAGCCCTGAGCCTGGGGACCACACAGAGGCTCCCGGAAGATGCTGCCCAGGAACATCATATCTCACTCCTTACGCCCAGCTGGGTCTGGTCACTCAGGAGGCCGCAACCTCTACCTCAGGCTTGAAACTCTGCCCCACAGGCTGTTTATACAGAATCCGTTCTCAGTCAAGATGCAGCGATGACATGTCTCCTTTCCCCCGACTTTTGCCAGTATTAAAACCCTGCTGGATGCTGCAATCATCAGTCCTACTGATGCTTTTTCCCTCACTGTTCCCAGAAGGCCCCACGTGCACTCAGGGCAGACATGAGTGCTGACCTCTGAGTGGAAGAACTGCTCTCAGCTGGTGAAGAAAACTCTCAGGGATGATTGTAGATCTCCAGTTATAGACCTACAGGTTGGCTGCTGGCTGTCACTTTAACATCCGTGCTGATTCCTGGCTTCCATCATCCGCTGTGTAGCTGGTTCTCAGCTGATTGCTCCAAGTGTCACTGCCTGCCGTCTCTCTCACCTCACATTTGAGATGCACCTTTCAGCCAGATTGCTGCAGGTCTCAGACATTTCAGACTGGAGATGGCTGTCCCAGTCCTGAAGATGAACCTCCCATTGATATGTGTGCACGAGACATCACCTGGATGCTATCATCTACAAACTTTGGCTCAGATCTAGCATGAGATAAGGCCTTCATAGATTCTGAAGCCCTGTGACCCACGGGCAGCCGTGACTGTGGCAGAGACCAGCCAAGAAGACAGAAGCAACACTCTGGGGTTCACTGTTCTTTTGTTAATGTGTGAAGACATCTTGAACAAAAGTCCTGGTCTTACTGCATTGGACTTGGCAGTTGAAACGAGCCAGGCTTTGCCTAATGTGCACGTGCCTTGATTGTACAAGGTCCTGCTACAGGTGCATCAAATGTACAACCTGCTTTCACAAAGCTTTGTTTTATTAAAACAAAAAGAGCAGAGTATGGGTTTCTCCATCCACTAGGCAAATTCTGACAAAGGATAGAAAACTTAGGTTCTGTTGAGGTCCAAAGTAATGTCACCAAAGCCCCTCTGTCTTTCTTCTGGGAAGATGACTCAGTCGGTAACTTCTCACTATGCACATAAGGACCTGATTTCAGATTCCCCCACACTCCAGCTGGGCACAGTGGCATGAACATAATCTAGTGTTGGAGAAGTGGAGACAGGAAGAGGCCAGGGCTCACTAGCTAGGCAATGGAACAGAACCAGCAAGCTCCAGATTCAGTGAGAGACACTGCTGCTAAAACTAAGGGGGAAAAGGGATTAAGGAAGACACGTGACATGACTTTTAGCCCATGTACACACACTCACATATGCGCATGCACACAAACTCACACAGTTCAAAAGCTATTCACACATGCATGCATACATACATACATGTACACAGGCCAACTCAGATAAGTTCAAAATGAAGGCATGCACACTTATGTACACAGACATGCACACCATGCACTTAAACTTGTACAAGTCCAAAATGCATGCATTCACACATGTAACACACACACACACACACACACACACACACACACACACTTGTCTGGTTCAGTGAAAGGATTCTAAGACTATCAATTGACTAATGGTCCAGGAAATCATCGAGGCGGGTTCTAGAATTGCAGACCATTCCTGCTGAGAACATCGCTGACTTTTCAGTGGCTTCAGTGGCCATCTGTGCAGATTCTATCGCTCCTGAAGCTCTCTCCCCATGTCTCTGTATTACACAAAATCAATTGCCAGCCTGCTGGGCTGAGCTGTTCAATTAAGCTCACATCTCCTTCCAGAGCACAGTAGTGCTTGGTCACAGCCACCCTGACCTTCCTCGGCCTGAGTTTTGATTAGGAAGTGGGCCTCCCAGCCCCCAGCATGTCTGTGCTGTCTCCAGTGCCGAGGCAGCTGGCTGCTCCTCAGTCAGCAGAGCAGACCATGAAGAACTTCGTGGGTGTCAAACCCTCACACAAGCCACTGAAAATAAGAGCTAAATACAGGCTCCACCAACATTCGCCGGGGGCTGCAAGAACTTCTGAATCAACATTCGCTGAGAAGCTGGGATGCAGGGGATGGAACTGGGGTGTTGGTACTTGTAGATAAAATGGCCGTAAGAGAGCAGAACCTGAGCAGAGCAGCAGCCTCTTCCCCCCAATTCGAAATCTCATCCCAGCACCATTTCCTCGGTGGCCTCAGACCTGGCTCACTTACACGCTTTTCTCTTTCCCACTTAGAATTTGACCCCTCCATGACCCGGCCCTTTTCCCCTTCTCCCTTGAGAGGGTCTAACTTCCAAGGTTCTTTGGTTCCAGATAGGCCAGAGCCTTCTTGGTTTCAAGGGACAGGGTCTAGCCTGAAATCACCATGCATAGCCTTGTAGGAGGTCAGTAGACAGCATGTCATCCAGGCCCCAACGCCAGGACTCTTGATTGGGTTGTAAACATCACATCTGTGCTGGTCCTAGAGTTCAAGACAGGTGTGTTTGCCCACACAACCAGCTTATGGGGCTCTCAGAACTTGTCTCCTGTTGGCTCACTTCTGGATACCTGAAGCCTGGAGGATAAGGTGATACTGTTTGTCAGCAGCCCCAGGCTCCACAAGGGTGAACCATTATTTCATTCAAGGCACAGAATTTCCCAGAAGCAGCTGGGTTTTGCATCACATGCCAATGGTTCTGTTAGTAGAAAAACTTTATCCCCTTGAACAAATGAATCTTGCAGAAGGAAAGATTTGCCCATGTGAAAAACTCCCTGAACCAGAAGTATGGGTTAGGACCAGATCCATAGACAGTGAAGGCCACATGTTCATATGTCTTCTAAACCTGAGAAAGGAGCAGACGGTCCCCAGCGCCTGCTGCTTTGCCACTCCCTCTCCCCCTCCACCTACACATGCACACATTGATGTCTGTGAACACCAGACTCTGATGTGCCTGTGGTTATATAGGTGCCCTATATAACTTCTGGCAGGTCCTCGGCCCTGACTACCCTCAGACTACAGAGAGTTCTTTTATCTATTTTAAAATCCATAATGTGTTATACTAATTATTTAAATATATTTATATTTTATAATATGTCATATTAATTATATAATAATTATATTTATATATAGATACTATGTATATTTATATTTATATTTATATACTCAGAGGTCTGTGCACACACGATATACATGTATAACCTGTTCTTTAAAAAAGTTACAGATGCAAAGGAAGCCCTTGGCTGGCCTCCCCAAGGCCTCCGTGCATCAGTATGGCCATATTAGTAAGTACAAGATTTTCCAACTCAAGGTCTGTATGCAGACAGAATGGATTCCCCAATTAATAAGCAAAGATAGCTTGATCAATACCAGTGAGGCAAAGTGGCCAAGAGGGAAAAAAAACAACAATTAGCCTAGAGATCTCCCTAAAAAGGGCAGGACACTGATGTTAAAACATGCTGCTAGCATGGAACACATGCTTCACAGAAGAGATTCTTCTCTCCTAGGAGGAACTAGAATGTCCGCCCCATCACCAGTTCCCAAAAGGAAGGCCTTGGGAACTAGACAAGGAAAGGAGAACTCAGATCCTTGACAAGATCTAGAGCCACCAGGTGTGAGACACGTTAACTTAGGGCCAACCAATCTGAGGGAGCAGATGGTATGGAAAAAAAAAAGCTGCCCTTGTCAAGACATAGCCAAGGAGTTCCATAAGCCCATGGGAACAGCAGGTGAGGACTGGCCATTCCTCTGTTCCCTGCTGATACCCCAGTGGGTGAGAATGACACCTCCCTGGGTTTGTGTTTGGAGTTTTCCACTTAACACTTCTAATTGCTTTAATTGAGGCATGGATTCTGCACAATTAAGTTCTAATTTAAAGTGTGAAATTCAATAGGTTTTGGCAAGTACATACAGTTGTTAGAACCACTCCAATTCCCATACACTCTCCCGGTCTTTGCAGCCCACCACTCCCCTAGCCCTATCCCCAGGGAAGCCACTGCTCCTCTTTCTGCCTTTTCCAGAAGTCTGGATAATTGGACTCAACACTCAGGCAGTCTCTGTGTCTGAGTATTCTGTGCACCGAGCTTCAGTCCACTGCTGCGTGCTGCCCTTTCTTCCTGTTGATGCAGAGTGTCCCCAACATGCAGCTTGCCACCAGCCATGGCCCTCATGTGGTTACTGTAGTGCTCAGAGGGATTTCCCACCACTCCTTAGTGGAGGCCTGTCCTTTTCTCCCTAATTGCACCATGGGTGAGTGTGAGCCCATTCTAGGTGCACATCCTCCTTCTCAGCTGTCTGAACGAACACCAGCATCTGCCTGACCTTGTAGCTGCATGTAATAAGCTTGGAATCATGCAGGATGAATCTGCTCTTCATTTTACATCTTTACGATAATTGTTTAAAGCCTTTGCTTTCCTTTCTACATTTTAAGGAATGAATACTGCAGAGCTTTTTAACTGGGTTTCAGCAAATTTACAGATCAATTTTTGGGAAAATTGGCTCCTAGCAATATTCAGCTTTCTGTGACCTGAATATAGTAGTTTTAAAAACTTATTTAAGTCTTCCTTAATTTATCTAAGGAGCATTTCATAATTGCAAGCCAGAAATCTTTTATTTGTATTGTTTGATATCCTTATAGGTTCATATTTGAAGAAATAGTTGAGTACATACACGAGATGATTAATCCAAACATCTCATTATTCGTTTTTTTAAATTGAAATGTTTTTATTCTTTGGAAATTTTAATCTCTAAAATTACCTTTAAACTGTATATAGAATTCAAAATTACAGTTAAAATAGAGATGCTGCAGTGTCTAAGGATCGTGTTTAAAATTCTAATTTTTATTTGCCTGCTCTATAGATATAGTGGGGTATTAAGAACAATCCATGATTAGTTTCACTCTTTGTTTCCAACATAGGTAACTACATCTCTTAATGTCTATATCATGTCTTATTGTGGTGGCAGTTTGAGGTGGGGTTCAGGGGAAGTGTATTTCTACTAGCAAGTGTCATAGTAGCTGTGGTATGTTACAGGTTCTACTAATCATGTCCAGGAAGCTCTATTTCTAAGCCCAGGAGAATTTGTTTTACTGTGTTTTATTTTCATGAATGGATATTGAATTTCGTCAAATGCCTTTTCTGCATCTATTAAGATAATCACACAGTGTTCATCCATACTCCATCATCACTGTGAATGGCTGTGATGAATTTCAATCTGAGGCCATTCTTGCATTAATAGGATGAATTTAGTTGATCTGCCTAAACTGTTCCTTTGGAGTGGGACTGGATTCAGCTGGCCATTGTTTTGTGTACATGCTTCTGAGAAATGCTGTTTGGTTAATCTATCTAAAGGCTATAATGGTCATTTTGACATCAGGATAATGTAAGGCTAGTAAGTTGAGCTCTTGTTTGTTTGTTCTTGTTTGTTTCCCTTATTTCTCTTTGTGATGCATGCATGTGCGTGCACATACACACATACAAACACACACAGATACACACACACACAATTTTTAATTCCTGAAAGTGTAAATATTTTTCTAGAGATATGTCAGCCTTTGATTTCTTCCTTGCTTTTCTCATATTTTTTTAAAACAAGCACCTTGTGCTTTGCAACTTCTTGCATTTATTAAGAAATTTTATGCCCCAGAAAAAAGGTTTGTTCTCATGGCGCTCACACCCCCCACTCATGATATGAAGCATCTGCATCTCCCAGCATCACAATTATCCCTTGAAAATAGCCATGTCAGAAATACTGACAGCTTGGGAACTACCAAACAGTGCACATCAGCACTGGGGACAGACCACTGTCTGAAGAGCTGGCCGCTGAATGGCTCTCTGAATGGCATGATTTCTCTCTTCGGATACCCCATGTTTGTTGATGTAATGATTGATATCGATTATTAATTTGGCAGGATATTTTTCACCTAGGAAGCAGGCCTCTGGGCATGCCTGGAGGGATTATCTTGATTAGGTTAACTGATGTGGGAAGATTCACAAGCTGGGGTCCTGGAGTGCACACAAAAAGGGAAACAAACTGAACACTAGCAATCTTCCTCATCTGCTTTGTCCCAGCTGTGGACGCCCCGTGGTCACCTGTCTCAAGTTCTTGCCACCATGATGGAGTGCACTCTGGAGTTGTGAGTCCTCCAGCTTCATTTGCCAGACCCCCCCTTTTTTTTTTAATCACAGCCACTGGACATTTAGCTAGTTCTGTGGCTGAATATTACATTTCCTGCCTCTGCAACCAAACCTCTGACACAAGAAACTTAAGAGAAGGAGGATTTGATTTTGGCTCACAGTTCGAGGCAACACAGCTCACCATGGCAGTGGGATTGTATGGCTGGGACTCTTCACATCCCGGCAGATCAGAAAGCAGAGAGGGGACAGGAAGGAAGCAGGCCTGGAAGACCTTAAGACTTGCCTCCCAGCTTCTTCCAGCAAAGCCCCACCTCCTGAAAGTTCTACAGTTCTCCTAAGACAAGGCCACTGGCTGCCGTGCATGAGTTTGTATGAGACATTCCACATTCAAACCATGAGAATACATCAAAATAAGTCCATAGAGTATCCCTGTCCCTCTCCAGACTCACAGCATCTAGGCCAGCCTCTCCTGCTTATTTGTGACTATTCTCCTTGGAGAAGCAGGCTCCTGATACCCACCATACTTGCATACTTATTCCCCCCTACTGAGCATGTGAACTGGTTTGGTATTCTCAAAATGTTTCATGTGAGAATGGAATTCTCCCAGCATTAAACTATAGTTCTTATCTTTGGCCTAATGCTCTCTTATATCCAAATTGGAAAGACTCTATCTTTTCTTTCCACCCTCACTGTGGATGTGCCTCTTCCACACAGCAATGTCTTTGTCGACATCTACTAGCCATCCCATAATGCTCAATACACAGGTTAGAGTTCCCTAATTTGAGTATGGTCAGGGTCATTTTCCGTAGCTCACAGTAGTGTGGATTTTGAAGGGAACAAAAACATTTACCATTTTTTTTGTTCTTCATTCTTGTGTGCACATGTATGGCATAGATGCATGTGAATATATGTACACATGTGTGTGCATGTGTCTTAATCAGGCTTTTACTGCTGTGAACAGATACCATGGTCAAGGCAACTCTTTCAACGACAACATTTAATTGGGGCTGGCTTGCAGGTTCAGAGGTTCAGTCCATTATCATCAAGGTGGGAGCATGGCAGCATCCAGGCCGTCATGGTGCAGGCAGAGATGATGATTCCACATCTTCATCTGAAGGCTGCTAGCAGAATACTGGCTTCTAGGCAGCTCGGATGATGGTCTTAAAGCCCACACCCACAGTGACACACCTACTCCATCAAGAACACACCTACTCCAACAGGGCCACCCTTCTAAATAGTGCCATTCTGGGCTGAGGCTATATAAACCGTAACAGCATTCATGAGACAGCCAGAGATCAATGGTGGTTGCTTTCCTCTCTTGCTCATCCCATTAATTTTGAGGCAGGATCTCTCACTGATTTGACTGGACTGCTCGGCCAGCATCCTCCAGAGACCAGCCTGGGCTTGCCTATTCGGTGCAGGGCTTACAGGTGCCCACCACTACAACTCTCTTTACATGGGTTCTGGGGATCCAGGCTCAGGCTTCACCCCCAAGCCATCTCCTCAGATCCATCCTCCTCTTCATTTCTAACAAAATGTCCCATTTTGTATTTCTTGACAGTCTCTTCAATCTGAATAGCTTATATTTGATTTTTTAAAAAAAAATAATCAAATGATGCTCTGTGGAAAATTATCAAAAAATATTTTTATTATCTTAAATTATATTCCCTTAAACCTGAAAACCCGAAAGAGTGTTTTCACTGTAGAATTCTAGGTATAGCTCATTCTCAAAACCAGTTTAGCGCGTGTGTGTGTGTGTGTGTGTGTGTGTGTGTGTGTGTGTGTTTTGGTTTGGGATTTTGTGCTTTGTAAATGCTGTGCCCCTTGTCCCTGCTGGATTTCTCTCAGAGACCAGCTGTTAATTGTATCCAGGTCCCCAAGAAAGGAGCAAGCCATTCTTCTCTGCTGGCTGTTGACATTTGCTTGTTACATGTAGTTTCCAGCATGTAAGTAATGATATGCAGCCTGGCTACTTTGTTTTCCTGTGGTCTACTTAGTGTCTTTCTGGTTTACATCAGCCTCAGAATATTTAGACATTAAATCTTCAAACATTTCTCGCTCCCTGTCTCTCCTCTCTTTCCTCCTGACAATCCAATTACATGAATATTGAGCTGTTTCATAGACTCCAGCAAGCCATTTAGGCTTTGTGTTTTTTAAAAGATTTTAAAAACAGGGCTGGAGAGGTAGTTTAGTGGGTAGACATCCTTGCTGATAAGCCTGATAACAAGAGTCCAATTCCCAGAACCCACATGGCAGAAAGAGAGAAGCAACTCCTATGAATCACCTCACCTACCACAGAACCATTGCATGACACACCCCAAAAAATAAATGTGTAAGTTTTAAAAATATATTAAAGAAACACGCTCATTTTTTGTATTTCTCTTTATAGTTTCCATTAGCATAGAGTTCTGTTGCACCTGTTTTATGAGTGTTTTTACTCGAAACTAGATTGTTGGACCTGCTGCCTAAGCCTGGGGACCTGGGTTTGATTCCCAGAACCCACAGTGGAAGGGAAGACCCAGTTCCCACCAGCTTCCCTCTGATCCATGAGCACTGTGGCACATCTGTGCAGGCACACACACAAACAGAGACACACACATGCACACACAAAGGGAGAAAGAGACGCTCATACACACAGGCACACAGAAAAAGAAAGAGACATGCACATACACATATACATACACATACACATACACACACAGGGAGAGGGAGAGATACGCGCATGCGTGCGCACGTGTGCATGCACACACACACACACACACACAGATGCATGTAAAGAAACCTAAATTGTTGGATTCATGAATTTTCATTCTTTGTGGTTTCTATTTCTCTACTGAGGCTTTTTAAATTCTCTTTGTTAGTTAAAATAAAAGTTCTGTTAATTAAAATAAGATTTAAAACTCAGGAGGGACAAAGCAGAAGGACACTCTGCTATGATTTGAATGTGAAATTCTTTGGGCTCCTAATCTGGACTCCTGACTGCTGGTACCATTTGGGAAGGCAGATCTTTGGTCTCAGTGATACAAGAGTTTAGGGTCAGTCAGAGGAGTGGGTAGACACAATCAGGGCTCCGTTCCCTGCCTTCAATAATTCTCTGGAGTGTGTGAGGTTCCACAGCCTGGCTTGTCTGCTCCCAGGCCTGCAGAGTGCAGGTTTCTTGCATCTGTTCTGTTACCCTTTACACAGCGTGTGGCTGCAGAGAGCCCAGAAGGAGCCTCCGGGCAGCACTGGCTCAGATAGCCACACCTTGTGCTGAGTCCAGAATTTGTAGTGGTTTCTGGAAAGAATTTGTTATCTACAGACCTCAAGTCCCTCACGCAAGATCGGAGGCCCTGTGCGGCTTTGAAAAGTGATGCCGTTCTGCATAGACTCCTCAGCTGAGGGTATTTTGTTCCTGTGAACAAAAAGTTTCCGTTCATTTTCCCAGGGACTTACATTTCTAAAGCAAAGCAAGCGTCTGTTTTGTTCCTCTTGCACAATTACAGAACAGCCATCGATACATCTCTTACATAGGATGTGCCCAGGTTTCTTCCCTGTAGCAATTTGATTGATGTGCGGCCTGGCATGGTTTCTTTTCGTTTCTTTCCAGTAGAGATTTGTTCAGTTTCCGTTCACAGGGCTTAGCAGATTTCAACATGTTTTTCAGCGATCCTTTCTTCAGATATCTTTCCACATCGTCCTCTTACTTCTCCTTTAAAGCCCTTTGCTACTCTCTCTCAAATCCTGATGCTGTTCCTCTTCGAGAGTCGTTATATTTAGTTTTTCTGGTTACAGGATTACCCCTAGTGTCCATGGGGCTTCTCGATGCACAGGGAACCTAAGCACACACTCATGTAGACCATCTCTAGATTGCTTCATACAACACCCAGGACAAGTTGAGTGCTATGTGAACAACTGTCATGCCGCTTATGGAATAGACAAAGACTTCCACTTGCTCAGCACAACATGTCTTATAACTTTTTAAACTGTTAGGGATTAAACTTAGGGCCTTACCAAGCTAGCCAAGAGCACTGAAGTTCCCAGACCCATTTTCTTTACTTTAATTTTGAGATGGAGGTCCCATTGAGTTGCTCAGGGGTCTCCAGGTTTACCTTCCTGAGTACCAAGGACAACAGGCCTGTGTCACTACATTCACTTAAAAAAAAAGTACTTTCAGCCACGGTGGGTTGAATCTGTGTGTGCAGAACCCACAGCTGCATTCTCAGATCTACGTTCATTTTACCTGTTTCTGTGACTTTGTTTCTCTCTCTGGCCCTGTGTCTCTCTTAGAAGCTGTGAGGGGGTTGAAGGGGGTGTATTTATCTGTTTTATCTGCAATGTGTCACTTGTATCTGAACAATCCATGCTCCCTGTGCTGTTTGGACATTTGTAGCCAGGTCTCATCGTGTGAGTAGGCTTTATTCTGTTATCTATTTGCCTCATTGAGACTTTTACTGGATGCCGGGCACTGGCAGCCACTGCCCCTCACTTACTTGCACGGGATCAGGCATGATCATCTGAGGTCTGTCTGCAGGCTTCCAGAGGACAGGCCTCGCAGACTGGGGTTACCTTACTCCAGCCGCTCAGGCTGCATCTTCTGAGGACTCCTCCTCATAGCTCAGGTCTCACAGGTCTTTCTGAGCATGCTGCTGGAAATAGAAAACCCATAATGCCTCTGATGGCTGCTGGCAAGGTTTTGTCCTCCTGTTTTCTAGTGCCTTTTGTTCTCATCCGTGGAGATCTTCCACACGTGACCACGGACTGACACTTGTAGTCGATTCCAGTGGGATGTGCAGACCTCTGCAGCCTGCAGGTCATCGGGGCAAGGGTTTGAGGGTCTTGGTCTCTAAAGCTGTGGGCTCTGTTTGGGAGTTGGAAAATTCCTGCGCACTGTTTAAGATTCGCCTTTGTGCACGGCAGCCTGGAAGCGTCTCCAGCGAGCTGTGTGATTGCGTGACTAACCTTGTTTGTTTCCATCCTCTCTCATGTTACTCGGCCCCTCCCCTGTCTCTTGCCTCTGGTTGGAAACGACTGCTTTCGGCACCGGATTCCGTTTTCATCATTCAAGGCAGGAGGCGCAGCATCCCTAAACAGCGGCAGAATGGAGCTGCGGTTCTGGAAGCTTTCCTGCAGCAGCAGGACCAAGCAGTGTGGCAAAGTCATGATGAAGCAGGGGACTCAGCTGTCACTACTGGCAAATGGAGGTACAAATGGGAAACACGGACAGGCTGCAAAAGGCTCCGCTACAGTGGATGGGGATGGCTCTGTGATCACGAACTCATGGTGTTAGAGATCTGGACATAGATGCAGATATAAAGATAGGCAGACAGGCAGGGTTCTTTCCTGTTCTGTTTGATGAGAGGACTAGAGTCCGTGATGTTCAGTTAGCCATGAGCCCATGAGGTGCATAGATCCTAATTTCCTAGGACTGTTCTTTGTGAAAGGGCGTTTTAAAAATGTCTAGTTCTTGACAAATTTATCATGACATATATTTTTGATGCAAAAAAAAAAAAAAAATGGATGGATGAGCCGGGCGGTGGTGGCGCATGCCTTTAATCCCAGCACTTGGGAGGCAGAGGCAGGTGGATTTCTGAGTTCGAGGCCAGCCTGGTCTACAAAGTGAGTTCCAGGACAGCCAGGGCTACACAGAGAAACCCTGTCTTGGAAAACAAAAACAAAAACAAACAAACAAAAAATGGATGGATAGATAGACAGAAAAACAGATAGACAGACAGACAGATTCAGAAAGTATCAGGGGGGCTGAGGATGTGGCTTACTTGATAGATCACTTTCCCAGCATGTATGAGGGCATATATATGGACATATATATGTTCACTTCCCAGCACCTCCTAAACACAGCATGTGGCCTGTGCCAATCATCCTAGCACTCAAGAGATAGCGGTAGGAGGATCAGGAAGTTGAAATGACCTTCAATCACATAACAAATTAGAGACCAGACTGGGCTACATAAGACCCTGTCTGAGGAAGAAAAAGAAAAAGAAGAAGAAAAAGAAAAAGAAGAAGAAGAAGAAGAAGAAGAAGAAGAAGAAGAAGAAGAAGAAGAAGAAGAAGAAAAAGGAAAAGGAAAAGGAAAAGGAAAAGGAAAAGGAAAAGGAAAAGGAAAAGAGCACATCAAATCACACAGAAAGCAGCAGGCAGAGTGATGCACGCCTTCAATTCCTGCACCCGGAAGGCAGAGGCAGGCAGATCTGTGTAAGTTTGAGACCAACTTGGTCTACTTAGTGACTTCCAGGACAGCCAGAAAGACATAGAGAGACCCTGTCAAGAAAAACAAAATCCATGAAGGGCATATTAATACCCCCGTTCCTCCAACCTCCCCTTCCCCCCTGTGACGAGTCTCATTCCTTCTCCCATGCTCCCTCTGCTTTCACGTCTGCGTATAAATGATTTTATGTATCTGTGTACATTTTAATATCCACAATGAAAGAGAGCTTGCGATGTTTGCCTTTCAGAGTCTGGCATATTTCACTTAATGTTATGATCAATTTCCCAGCAGATGACATGATTTCCTTCGTCTTTGTGATTGAACAAAACAGCATTTTGTCTACACACTGCCATTTCTTTATCCATGTACCTGTTGACAAACACCAAGAGTGATTCCACAGCTTAGCCCTGAAATAAACATGGACTTACAGTATTCCCATGATATTCTGACTCAGAGTCCTACAGGCACAGTTCTTATTTTCTGAGTACTGGGTTCCCATGTAGTGGTTTGGATGAGAACGCCCACCCCCACCCCAGAGTCACATGCATTTGACCCCTTATTCCCCAGTTGGTGATGTGATCTAGCTATGTTTAGGGAGTGTGGCCTTCCTGGAGGAAGTCTGGCATTTGAGGGTGAACTTTGACATTTCTAAGCCTGACGCCTATTCCCAGAGCACTTTCTTTGCTTCCTGCTTGCTGGTTAAGATGAGAGCTTTGGCCTTGCTTCTTCTCGGACCACCATGCCTGCCTACTGACATGCTTCCCCACAATGTTGGTGATGGGTTCTTTACCCTTTAGAAGCCAAGCCCAAATAAACCCTTCAGTGGGTTGCCTTGGTCATGGTGCCTTATTGTAGCATCAGATAAGTTACTAAGACTGAACGAACAGGAAGCTTGATGGGTGACTAATTTCTCACTAGGGCAGAGGGGAAGAGGACTGTGCAAGGCATTTTGGGGGGAAAAAGTCAAAATAAGATTAAAATATGGAAATTGGTGGATCTGGGTAGAATTGTGTACTATTCCCAAGAAAGCTTTCCTAAACTTGAAATTATTCCTTCAAAATCAAAAAAGTTAAATATGAATAGATGATTAATATGAAGTGTTAGAAACTGAGAACACCAGAAGTAAAGTCAACATGATGTCCAGGGATTGAGCTACTTTGTTATGGCTGGCTTCTGTCTTTCATTTGTCGGGGACAATTTGACTCTCACTCCTCCCCAAACTGTCCATCTTGATCCTCACAATTCCCAAGCCAGGAGGGAGGCTTGCTATCTCTGTTGTGACAGCTAGATATAGGATTTGATAAGGGGATCCTCTAAGTAGACCCTGTGCCGGATGACAGCAGTAAAGACTAATCCTGTCTAAGAAATGGGTCCTGTTCATACAAGATGTCTGAGATGGTCTTTAGAACTTGTTACCTCCAGCTCCCAGAAGATGCTGAAAGGTTTCTGTGTGAAGAAGGCTTACTCCTGAATTTCTCATCCCTTCTCTTGAAACTCTTCTCTCTTCACAGCTAGTGATGCATCTCCATGGTGTTATCAACCAGCCTGTTATTCAAAGCATTCCAGTCGTACTTGTCTTTAGGTCCAATCGTAGTTAAGTAAGACTGTTTTTATCAGTTGCCAAATAACCTGTGAACACTGCTCCTGATAGTTGGAGTTGATAGTCTCAAACTCCAGTGGAACATGGTGTCCATGAAAGTGATAAGATCTATGAAGAGCCAGGCCTTTTATTCACAAAGTCAGATGTGAAAGTAAGTGATCACACATGGGAAGACAGAACACTCTGGCATGGCGCTCTGTGTACAAGGATAGACAACCTCTCTGGCTTCAAGGAAAAGGATCATCCCAGGAACTTGGGAAGCCCAGCAGGTCTGAGATGATAGCAGAGACTAGAAGAAACAGACCTCCGGAGAAAACCTGATCTTGCTGGACAGAACAGGAACTGTGAATGAAAGGAGGGGGATCAAATGGGTCAGGATATGAGAAAGCCCTCTGCCAATACACAGATGTACAGAACTCATGCTTTGGTTTTGGAGCAGTCAACAAGGAACAAGACACATATAGCCCATGTCTCAGTGGAACAGATCCAGGTGACATGCACCTAAAACCTTGGCACTTAGGAAGCAGAGGCAGAGGATTGCAAGTTCAATGTTAGCCTAGGCTACACAAAAAGACACTGTATTGAAAATCAGAGAAAAAAGAGAAGGAATAAAGGAAAAAGAGAAAGAAATGGAAAGGAAGGAAAGGAAGGATGGGGGGAAGAGAAGACGGAAGGAGGAAGGTATGGGGAGGGACAGAAAGAGAGAGAGGGAGGGAAGGAGGAAGGAAGGGAGGGACAGAGGGAAAGAAGGGGAGAGAAGGAGGAAGAGAGGGAAGGAAGGACAGAAGAGACAGACAGCCCTCCTTTTCAATACTCCCAGGGTTGGACAGAATGCCACTCAAAAATGGCTTATTGCAGCAGTGACATGTCGCGCCAGCATCTTCTCTTAATGCTAATTGTATAGATGGTCACTTTGTGTAAGCCTGTTTCCTTTGTTCGTGGTCTCTTGGGGGAAGGTACAAGGCTTCCTAAAGTCTTTGAATTTCCACTTTGGGCAGAACATCACAAAAGCATCTACATCCCTTGTATTAGGAATACAGAGGGAGGATGGGGGGGCTCAGTTTGGGAGGGTTCACCAGGGCAGAGTCCATCCTGAACCAGGAACAAGTCAGTCTATGGCCATGGCCATCAGCTCTGAGGATATGGAGAAAGGCAGTGCCCCTGGACAGGCTTCTCTAGAGCTACGGGGGGAAGGGGCAGAGAAAGACAAAAGCTCGAGTGTGAACTAGAAGTAGACAGAGCAAATGAACTCACACAGCCAATACTGTAGAAAATCTGGATCTTTATAAAGACACTTGGGGAGGTAGTAGAACTTCAGTATCTGTCTTAGGTTTTTATTGCTGTGAACAGACACCATGACCAAGGCACTCTTATAAAGAACAACATTTAATTGGAGCTGGCTTACAGTTTCAGAGGTGCAGTCCATTATCATCATGGCGGGAAGCATGGTGGCGTGCAAGCAGACATGGTGCTGGCAGAGGCAAGAGTTCTACATCTTAATCCAAAGGCAGCCAGTATCTTCTGCAGACAGCCAGGAGCCAGCATAGGAGCCGCAAAGCCCACTGCCACAATGACACACTTCCTTCAACAAAACCACACATCCTAAGAGTGTCACTTCCTGGGCCACTCGAATTCAAATCACCAGATTATCACAAAACAATTCTCTAGAAAAAGTTCCAACTCCACCAAACTACCACACATCCCCAGAATGCAGGACAACCATCTTAAAATCATTTGAGAGACCAAAGGCTCTTAGGTGAAGTCTCTGGTAGACACATGGAGATGTCAATTAACATATGCCTGTCACCAAAGAGCCCTGGGTAGGTAGAGGCAAGATCTCAAGGGCTTCTTATGAGAGGGTTAAGTTATGCTGAAAGCATCAAGCACATATACCCCAGCCTGCTGCCTACTAGGGACAGCATCCTCCTCAGAGCCATACACAGCTCTGATCTCTGCAGCAAGAGAGTAATATATATCCAGGATAAACAAAGAGGGATCTCATAGGGCCACATATGGGTTAGGAAACTCTTGTCACTAGGCCACCACATTTGCTGTAGATCAAGGTCTTGCCAAGAGTTGATAAACTTTGCTTATGTAATCTTGTGGGCACTTCTATGTAAAGTTTAGGGCTAAGCCCTGGCTGGGCAGTTGGCCTCTTCAAGAAAACCAGTGGCTGTAGGAAATGACAGTTTCTCTCAGATTAAGAGAGCGCCAGATGCGCGAGCAGTGGTGGTGGACACCTTTAATCATAGCAGTTGGGAGGCAGAGACAGGTGAATCTCTCAGTTTGAGACCAGCCTAGTCTACAGAGCAAGTTCCAGGAGAACCAGGGCTAAACAGAGAAACCCTGTCTCAAAAAAGTAGAGAGAGAAAAAATAGATAGGGGGGAGGAAGTGAGAGATGGAGAGACAAACAGAGAGAAAGAGATATAGAGACAGAGAGAGACAGAGAAACAGAGAGACAGAGACAGACAGAGACAGGCAGATAGACAGAGACAGACAGAGAGAGAGAGAGACCAGAGCCATAGTGTGCACTCAGAAGAAGGTCATATAAGACTTGAGCATCGCAGGGCCAGGTGGGATCTGGGTTTCCATAGCTAACAACACAAGCATCACTGTCTAGAGGTAATACCACAACCATCCATACTGTGCCCAACCAAAAATGGGAATGAGCATGCAGTTGTACACATACTTGCCTGTGTCTACAAATTCAGGTACACACACACACACACACACACACACACACACACACACGACAAGACTTACTTATAATGTATGTCTTATAAATATATATGTGATACAGAGGTGTGTGTAATATGCATATTTAGATGTATATCTTGTACTTACGAATATGGTACACATATACATTTAAACCTGCTTATGTAAATGCACACCAAAGATGTGGAGGTGTATTTATGTGTCCACAATATGTACAAACAAAGGTTCATGCCATCTGATACCCTTAGGCACATTTTAAACTAATTATCTCTCTATCCCAAGCTGCTCACGACACAGTAAAGAACCTGACAGTTTTGCCAAAAGCCCTTCCAGGTTCCTGGACCATAGGAAGAGGAATGGAGAGATACCTTCCAGCTACTGAACTTGCAGGGAACAGTTGACAGTATTTTTGCCTCTCCCAGATTTATGGTGCTTTAATGAGAAAACCAGCAGCAGAGAGGGTCATTATCCCCTTTTACAGCCAGAAGAAGGGCTCACTGTGTCTTAAGTTCATCCAAACAAACTGATTGGAGCAATTTACATGATGACTCCAGCACTGGGCTTTGTAAATCCCCTCTTTCAGCCTGGGTAGATTCTAAGAAAAATCTACATTTGGTGTTGTTTTTCTCCTAGATGATAAATGACCCTATACTGTCCTTGACCCCCCCTCTTGTAGCCCAGAAGAATACTAGACATCACAGGGTGGTTCTGCAGCTGTTCCTGGACCTTCAGTGTGGACCACAGCCGCCCCCTGCAGCAGTGACTCAGCTTCATAAATATTTAACATTTTCAGCTCCTTTCCTTAAAACAAAAATTGACCCTTATTCAAAGTAATCTACAAACGATCAGCGCTGTCCCTGCTTCAAGAAATCTCTATCTGGCTTATCCGCACCATAATTAAACATTTATATATTTTATTCATGTCTCTCATTGTTAGGCCTGACTTATGAGTTTTTGCATTTAGTTCTGTACTAGAGAAATGCTTTCCTTTTGAAACATCATTATCTGTGAGTTAGACTAGTTCCAAGAATGTTGTCTTGCCCCTTTGAGATTCTTTCTTCAAAGGGTCTTTTCAAGGAAGTAAAAGTTATTTGGGGAAATGTGTTTGACCTTACTTGACCTCCCTTGACCTCTCTTGACCTCATTTGCAGGGTTCTACATCCCAGACTTTGCTTCACTAACTGTGCCCTAGTGGATGCTGTGTTGCTCCTTTGTTTTGGTTTGGTTTGGTTTTGGTTTTGTTTATTAGCATTTATTTCTTGATGTAATTAGCAGTACTGTATCAGATCTTTTTCCTTTTTTTCTGCTAATCCCCAAGCAAGGAGAGATCCTCAGAGGGACAGGGATAAGAGGATGGACATGCTGCCAGGGAGGGGTGAGGTTGGAGCAGAGCTGGGGGCGGAGCTGCGCACTGGGCATGGGGACCAGGTCATCTTCCCAGAGCGGCTATAGTGGTTTTCTGTTTAGGACTTGATCACACTCCACAGCTAGGAGGTGGAGCAGCATCCTCAGGTCTAGACTGCTCAGCCATTTGTCCTGCCTGCTGAAATGGAGATGCTCATCATTCTCAAGACAGTAGGTTTGGCCTGACCCATTCAAAATGGCTTCTCACCCCTCCTTGCCCATTATGTGGATCCTGCAGAGTAAGTATCTGTGGAATTCCTTGTGAAGCTTTCTAGATGCACATTATAAAACGAGTACCACAGGGGCATAGAGTCATGCCATGACCCATTGTCAGCACCCCAGCCCAGACACTGGCTAGATGCCCTTTGGGTCACAGCACCACTCTCCCCTCCCTTCCCTTCCCCTCCCCTCTTCTCAGCCCTCCCCTCTCTGGAAGGTGAGCATTGTCTTGGTGTTAAAGTCTCAATGCTCCTCCATCAGTCTTCCTGCCTGACTTTGATGAACCAGCCTGCCTCCATCTGAGACTTGAGACCCATCTTATAGTAAAGATAAACTAGGCTCATTCCTGTTTATGATTAAACCTCTGTTTCTCAAAGAGTGGGGCTATGGATCACCTGTAACCTTGACTAGAAATGCTTCTGTACTGCCTGCTCCAGGAAACAGCAACCATGCCTTTGTTTCAAAAAGTTAATAAACAACTAACAACCATACCTTACTTTCAAAAGGGTTGTTATGGCTACCTTGTTATAATTGCCTGTTGTTACAAACAGGAGGGAGGTTGTTATGACTAACTTGTTATGCTTATGATCTGCTCCTGTAACCATACCCACCAAACCTCCCCTCTCCCCCCGCCCACACACACTTTGGAAATCCATACCCCTAAGCTATAAAAGCTTTGTCTCCCTCCCATCCAGTGTTGACCTCTCAAACCTCACCTTAGAGAGTTGCAACCCATGTACACAAATAGAAAACTTTGCTTTAATTAATTTGGTCACAATGATTTGGGTCTGTGGTCTTTTCCCTCCATCATTGGGCTCAATAGATTCTCACATGTCATTGTGTGAGCCACCAAGCTTTCTGTCATTTACATTTCAGCCACTAGAGGTTAGTGTCCTATTTTGGCTTTAATTTACATCTCCCTCCTTTCTGATAACATTGAAGAACTTTGCACACTTATTAGCCACTTAATTCTCTTCTTTTTCCCCCCACACAGCACCACAGTACATTTCTATAAAGACTGTTCCTGACTACCTTCATAGAGTGTGTCAATATTGTGTTGTGGCTTTGCTTTGACATCTGAACAACCATGGCTTCTTCTCTGTTTATTAGGAGAATGTAGCCTAGTATAGACTTCCTGGATGGAGGCAGAGGGCAGAGCAAAGGCCAAAGTCTGAAGACTTGGTCTGAGTAGCCCGTAATGAACATAGCCTCCTACCAGAGTCTAAGGAGTGACTGTCTTATTTCTGACCAGCTGCAATATAGCCCATGTGCATGGTGATGTCTCCTGGTGATGTCTCATGGCTATCTCTGGAAGACAGTTCGGTTTCTAGTTATTTGTCTGTCATTTGGCCGAGACCCTGGCTGCTTCCCACTGTCAGTGGTGTTTCCTCTGGCTGTCTTCATGCCATTCCCTTTGTTTCTCATCTCAGGTGTCCTGAGACTGTGTCCAAGTGTGCCTGCCATTCTCATGATTTGGAAATTTGTGTTGTTTACTCATCTAATCTTTCACCTTTTCCTGTGGCACCAGGATGCAGGCAACTGGCAAAGCCAAGACTTAGGTCTCCTGGTCTGGCATTTCATGTATACTAGGCCAGCTACCCTCTGTTCCCCTTGCTGTCTTTTCTACATGTTTGGTTCTGGTGTCTTTACAGGGTTCATTCTTAAGAGTTTTCTTTAAAACTCCCAACTTACTAAGGGTCACTTAGACTATGACTAGATTGATTTAATCCACTGCATTCTGTATATGTGTGTACATGTTCATGCATGTGTGTGTCTGTGTTCTTATATGTATGAATGACTGTT
Source organism: Apodemus agrarius (assembly GCA_964023405.1). NCBI lineage: Eukaryota > Metazoa > Chordata > Mammalia > Rodentia > Muridae > Apodemus > Apodemus agrarius. The sequence goes on along the minus strand of OZ030005.1, from coordinate 131,719,970 downwards.
CATGTATGTGTGTGCATGTGCACATGGAGGCCCAAAGACAATCCTGGGTATACTTTGCAGATGCTGTCTTGTCTGCCTTTGTATTTCTTTTTTCTTGAAACAGAATCTCTCGATGGCCTGGAATATCCAAAGTAAACTAGACTGACAGGCCAGCAAGGCCCCCAAATCTGCTTGTCTGTGCCTCCCTAGCACTAGAACTACAAGTGATACCACTATACCTGGCTTTTCTGGGAATGGATTCAAATCTTTTACACTTGCAAGACAAGCACCTACTGACTGAGCCATCCCCTGAGCCCGGTCCATTGTACTTTAAAAACACCCATTGATTCTTTTTCAGATCTGCTGTTATTTTTCAGGTCTTTATTTTTCAAATTTGGTCTTTATTGCTTTTAATAAACTAGAGCAGTGCCTAAACAATTTCTGTCTGCTAATTCCAGCCAGGTTTTATTTTTCCTATCTAACTCATGTACTGGGCTGGGTCATATGTAAGGCTTACCATGCTCTCTGCAATTGGACAATTGTCAGATCACTCTGCCATGCTGCCCTTACAACTCTATATTTAGTTTTCTTACCTTACTTTTATTTCCCTGGCTAGGACTAATCAACTAGTATTGAAGAAGTGCTTCAACAGCAGTGAGCCTTCAGCGACTCATCCTCTTAGGAAGACACATCTACAGTTTGCCAGTAAGCTGCCAGGACTCTTGTTCATATTCCTGTTGTCTAAACACGTCTTGCCTTCTCTTGCCCCTTTGTCCTTGACCTCCCTTCTTAGAAACAGTCTCTCTTCAGTTCCCACTGCTCATTCAGTGTGGAAAAGGCCATGAGTGACCTCTGCTGCAGCCATGACAAAGCTCAGGTCCCATGCTTTGCACCCCATGTCCTACAGATAGATACTTCTAACCTGTCACAGGAAACACACAAGGTAAGGCCCTGTGTGTGAGAGCAGACTTCAGTCCAGAGCCCCTTCTTCTATGACTCACTGTCACCCACTGAGCTCCCAAGTCCCAAAATTCCCTTTCTGATTGTCCTGTAACACATGTTGCTTGCCTTTCCTCCCTGAAGTCTGTGAACACTTCCAGGAAACCCTCCTCTTAACCCCAGCATGTGCACATAGGTATGTGTGTACAGTCTATGCAAAATCTGTGTAAGGTATATATTTGAATATGGAGTATACACACACACACACAAAGACATATATAAGATTTGTGTATAGTATACTTTTGGAGTAGGTATGTATGTGGCTTATGTAGCTTGTATGAATGTCAGTGGCATGTAGAATGTATGTATATCAAGTATGAATTGTTTACATGTACACATGTGTGCACAGTGTCAAATTTTTGCATGCTAACCTATTGTTACTAACTTTCATATCTCAGTGCACACGGCTTTTAGTCTATAATTTTATTGCCCTTTATTATTTCCACATAATTGATTTCAGAGTTCTCTCCGGCCTCCAAATGGCTTAAGAATGTTCCCTCACCTGCTGTGCTCTGACTCTGTGCAGAGTTTTCCCTTAAATATTTAGTGGCATTTGCTGGTAGTACCCTTGCTTTTGCATCTATACAGAGGTTACCCAGCCCTGTGGCTCATCCTCAGGCCACAAGCTACACTAGGTGCTCTGGCTGGGTGTTTGTGCTTCCGTGAAGGCATAAGCAGCCTCTACTGGAACTGCTACCACTGTGATGGGGGTACTTGGGTGAAGCCGGACCATTCCCTGTGATGAGATCACTGAACATGAGGCTGCTCAGGCACAGGAAGGAGAGCCTGCCCCTCCTGGGGAGTCCAGGAGACCCTGTGTAAGAAGTGGTTTGTGCATTCTGAATGAAGGCAGGGGTGGGGGTGTGTCCTAAGAATGTTTGGGTGGGGTGTGAGAAACCAGACCTACGTGAACTCCCCAAAAGCAAGGAGAACACAGTCATTTCCTTCCAGTAAGATGGACCACCAGACACTCCCACAGGCCATTCTGCAGGTTGAGGGGCAAATGCAGGGGTCGAGTGCTTCCTAATCTGCTCTGGATGTCAGTTGGTCATAGCAGAGAACTCCTTTCGAAGAAAAACACAGCTAAGAAGGAAAACGGTTTGAAATGGAAAGCCTCACCTTACAGATCATCCTATTCCACTACCCACAAGTCAATCTAAGACAGAAATAGAAGGCAAGTGCCCAGGACACAGGGGTGGTTCGTACGACAGGACAGAACCCTACACAAGGGCAGGGTCACTGTTTCTCTAAAAAGTGTCTTTGAATGTTAAAAAATATTCCAGATGTTTGTATTCTTATCTTTGTAAAGAAGATTAGACATGCTAACATGGAAGAGAAAAAAATCTCATGGGGCCCCATTCTTGCACAAAGAACTGCAGACAACTAAGTGCCATCCAGTGCTGAGTGATCAGCCCTGAAACCATATGCATTCCAGGAGCAGTATATGGACTAAGCAGATTGTGTTTCGATATTTAAGAACATGTTATTATGGATATATAACATCAATTAACAAGATGCCATTAATTTGAGACAAAGAATGGGGGAGGGGAGAATACAGGTAAAGGGTTGGAAGGAGAAAAAGGGCACATGATGTAACTATATTTTAATCCCCCAAATAAAAAAAGTTAAGACACGTCAGCCTCCCAACTGGAGATTTGTGAGAATGGAGTGAAATGAAGCCAATCTGTGCACATCGCTGCGCACAGTGGGAGGGGCTTGGAGGAAGACGCAGCTCAGTGCACCAGTGTCCGTGAAGTCAGACTTAACAGAATGCCCTACACTGAAGCCCCAAACATCAATAACAGCACCAAGATCGATGTGTGGTTTAGCAACGTGTGAGGAACCCACGAGGTCAAGGCAGGTGTGTGGTTTGATGGGTATAAATACCACAAGGTTATGACAGATGCATGGTTGAATAGGCTATGAACAGACCACAAGGTCGAGACAGATGTGCGGTTTAGTGGGCTGTAGACAGATAAGGGTCCAGTTGCACCAGCTGTATGATGCTGAGAAGTTGGAAGTAAACCCTGAGCATTGGGAATGATGGTGGCGGCAGAGCAGAGCGCCCCTTGCCCCCGCCCCAATTATCTAGGAGTATAAGGAAAGACAGAGAAGGTCCTGAGCAGAGCGGCCTGGGAAGCAGGGGTTCAGGACCAAGGGCGGTAAGGAGTGACTGAAGAGGTATTTGACTGGAACAGCTGGTTGGAGAATACAAGCAAGGTTCATGCTAACTCTCAGTCTAGAAGCACAAAGTACTTCCAAGGAGTAGATTTTAATCATTTCCAGTAGAGGAAGCTGAATAATAGGGAAAGGGGGTGAGCCTGGGAGGCCCGCCTGGGGTGCACTGTGCTTAGTTTCCACGCGCTGGAGTCATAGAATGACTCCACTGTGGGGTGTTTAGAAACTCTCTAACACACACTCTCTGAGGGCCAGGGGATCTGCACTAAGCCACACAAATTCTCAGTTGGTCCCCCCATTTCCTCTAATGAGCACACAAGGCTGAACAGCCCAACGCTAGGCCAAGGCCAGGCAGGTCTTAGAGAATTTTTAGTGTTATCCATGGAGAGCTGAGCACTGAGCCAACCTGTATGAAAAGCCACACAGCAACAGAAGGTGAATGCCCAGAAATGCCCTCACCACCCATCCTGGCCTCCATCCAGAGCATCAACCCTGCCTTCCCCTTCGTGTGTCTAATTTGACATGTGTGGTATGCATCAGACTCTGAGAGGTCCATGCAAGGACCATGGGGTCTGCAGCATTCTTCAGGAATGAGCTCACAGAGAGAAATCTCCCTCACAGTGATTCAGAACTAAAAGAAAACCTGCAGGATCACAACCTCCTCCTCCTGGGAGCCAGATGTCCTGCAATGGCTTGAAGAGAGTCTCTTCCATTCATCATTTTGAATTTTTAAAGCAAGCCTCTGGCGACATGTGCCTGTGACCAGGAAGAGTACTTATAGTTAAAGAGCGGGACCCTGGGATCGAAGAGTCAACAGGAAACAAGAACCGAACTGAACTCAGGAAAAAGAATTCACTGGTCAGTTGGGTGACTGGCTGAAGAATTTCTCTCCAGACCACAAGAGGAAAAAGGTGAAGAGGGAAATAAAATACAAATCCAATAAAATCCACTGGCAAAACAAACATGGTCTGGGACCACAGCTCTATGTTCAAGTACAAACCACCACTCGCTGGATCCAGGTGGTCAAGCAAGCTCACATCTACCAGATTGCATCTTCATAATGGACATACGGAGTCACTTTCTGTGTTGTTCTGAGGTTTAAAGAAGGCAACCAAATCCTCAGACTATTGCTTTGCCAGGCTTCAGAGCATGGTAAATAAGAGCAATTATTAGTCTCCTTAAAAAGACCAAATTGGGCTGGAGAGATGACTCAGTGGGTAAAGGATTTGCCGTGCAAGCTCAAGTTCCCAGAACCTGTGTAAAGCCAGATGTGCAGTGTGCATCTGTAATCGTAGGGATCCTACAGGGAGAGGCAGGAGAATTCCTGGAAACTTGTGAGCCAGCCTGCTCAGAGGATGCAATAGCAAACAACAAAGAGACCCTGTCTCAAACAGGCGGAAAGATAAAAAATGATATTCAAGGATATCCTCTAACTTCCATACATATACCATGGCATGCACACATCTATACTGTTCACATGCATGAATACACACACACACACACACACACACACACACACATACACACACACAAACACACACACAGAGTCGCCATATGGGAAACAGTGGAGTGTACACACCCATGAGTTAACAGGGTGGAATCTCCAACACGCGAGCCCCATGAGAGCCTCCATTGGTGTTCTAAGCAGATGGAGCAGGTTAGTGATATGCAAAGATGGCTGGCATTGTGCGGCTTGTCTTTTTGGATGTCAGATGTGTCTCTCCCTCTTTTGCACCTCCTCTTGTATCTCCTTTTGTATTGTGGAATCAACAGGTCTCCAGAGTTCACATATGCCGGTGATATGACAGGCCAGCTCGAGAGCCATGGCCTTGCTACTGCTCCAGTGTGCTTCTAGGTCAGTGCAGCAGTGGGGAGAAAGCTTCCATTGGCCTCACAAATCCATGAAGCCCCTGAGTGGGCCAGCCAGGTGGGTATGGACCCCACTGGAGACCAGAGGAACTCACTGGCTATTGACTCTCACTGTGTAGAAAACACTTTCCACAGCAACATATGGGCTTAAAATGCCTTTATTTTAAGCAATAACGACACAAAACAAGTGTATTGAGAATATAGGAAAAGAATAATAAAGTCAAATGAAAGGAAGAAGTAAAAGTCACACAGTCGAAAGAGGAAATGAAGGAACCACCTTAACATGATCAAACACATAAATGTGGTTTATGGGCGTCTAACTGTGGCAATCCAGCCTCCCAAAGGAAACAAAACAAAACAAAAACATCCATGATCATCTGTCAACAAAGAAAGAGAAATGAGCTACAAAGACAGAAAGCTGTCTAGTCAAGTACAGAAAAGAAACAAAGATGGACGTTGTGAGCTCAGTCAGGCTTATCCACTGAGAAGCAGCCTTCGAGGAGGTGGTCAGACAAGAGGATGCCCCACAGGGAGGACCCAGTCACTGGAGTCAGCGTCAGTGAGCACTGCACATCCACCACTTTCACCTTACTCAGATGGGAGAGGCGGTCTCCGGCTGAGTCAGGGGTCTGTTTTCAGACACAATGGCAAGTCCCTTGAAACACACCTCACCCAACCTGAGTCCAGTGCGTTCCAGAGAAGTGAAGAAATGAGAGACTGAGCAAGTGGAAGGGACAGAGAAAAGCGACAAGGAAAAGTCGAAGCAATTAAAGATGTTTGGGGAGAATGGATGTGTCCATTCTTGCTTAAGATACTAGAAACTACGAATAAGCCAATAAGAAACAGCACCTAAAACTTAAAAATAAAGTGGGTTTACACCATTTTGAGTAGAGTTAACACAAATAGTCACATGGGAAATGAAGGATTAGAACTACAAGAAAATGCATTCCAAAACGCATATGCAGAATTACCTAGTTTCACTAAAAATAACACAAAAAGAAAAACATTACACTTCTTCAGTATGTATGCCCACTTTGAGATGCACAGAAGAAATATCTGGAAGACGGTACACCCAGTCATATAACCCTTGCTTCTGCCAAGAAATGTGGGAAGGGCGTGAAATAACCAGGAAAGAACTTGTCTTATATATGTTTAAAATTAACATAACAAAAGTATATTCATATATAGCTTGCAGTTCAAAATTAATTTTAAATATGAAATGTTTAAAAGGTGTCCCAGAACTAATCTCATAAGAAATGCCAGGTCTGGGCATTTTTACAAGCAGGTAATTTCAAAACCCAAAAAGAGATCATTCTTCTGCTATTTAAATTATTTTAGCACATAGGGATTTGGAAGGCTTCCCAGTTCGCTGCACATAACCCTGACAGCCAGAAAAATTTCAGAAGCACAAAAGTAAAAATGCATAGTAATTTTATCTATGAATAAATATTTTAAAATTCCAAATGAGTATTAGACAACATATTTTGTCTAATTTATCAGAATATCTGAAATGGAGAAGAAAATGATCAAAAAGGTCTTACTCTAGAAAAATTGCAAATTTATTAGTGTAATTTAGCACAATAAATCCTAGGAAAACAAACTACACAGTTATCATAACAAATGGTCTAAGAGCCATTTGGCCAAATTTAACATTGATTCCTGATTTTTATAGATTGTAAAATAAAGATATAAAAATATTGCTGAATATTTTTAAATGAAATGAAGATCGATTTATCTCAAATGGTTAGCAGATCCTATTCGCACACAGCAGGACAACTCGGACCTCTCTTTTTAAAGAAACTATCCATTTAACATACAACACATTGTGGCCAGATGCAGGGGACTTTCCCATGTAACACACGTTCACCAGTGACAAAGTGGTGTCCTACAGTTCAATTCAGTTCTGACCCTGGCCAAACTTAGAGGGACCCAAGTGGAGGGATCAGTCTCAGTTGAGCGCTACACTTCAGCATCCGGGCCACATACAGGCTGCAATGTTCCAGAACTCCAGGTTGTAAGTTGATGGTTCTCAATATTATGTCCTTAGGCTCAGTTGTTGGACCCAAGACCCTAGAATTCAGGGAAGCACATTTATTGGCCTGTTGTACGGGATATGACAGGAGACACTATGGAACAACCAGAGGAAAGAGGTCTGTGGAGCAGGGCCTTGGGGCAAGAGTTTCTCTCCTCCTGGGATACACTATCTCTTCCCAAGACTTCTAGGAGTTCAGTAACCTATAAGTGCACTGCAATTCTTACAGAGCCATCTACAATTTCAAGTCCTTTTCTCTTCCCAAGATGGGGTAGAGCTGAGTATTTCAGTCTGTAAGATCTGTCTGTATCTTTCTGGTGATCAGCCCATGTCTAGGTGGCACCAAGAGTCACCTTATGCAAACAGAAGCCTGTCTCCACGACCATGGTATTCAGCAGCACTGAGCTAGATACAAGTCAGTCACCAAATAGTAGGACAAAGGATGCTATGAGACCCGTGTAGTTCTAGATTGCATTGCCAGGCTTTTAGGAGTTCTGAGCAAGGAAGTGACCAAAGCCCAGTTTTATTAAATCACCAAGTCCCTGGGGCTGAGGCTACAGTTCAAAGGTAGAGAGAGCCCTTGCCCTGCATATATACAAGGCCCCAGATGAGATAGCCTGCCCTACAGGAAAAGTAAAGCAAAGCAAAACAAGACAAACAAAACAAAACAAAGGTGCTTGTTATTGCTACTCTCTCTGAAGCCAATGTAAACTTTTTCAATAAAAAGATTTTCTGTTGCAAATTTTGGAGACTATATGACACTTTAGCCTAGAGATAAAAGAAAATATATTATGAGCAATGTTTGAGTGTTTGAATTTGACTAAGACTCTGTGCCTAACGTCCAGTAATAACCAGTGTAAGACCAGTGTTTGAGTTTGAGTGTTTGAATTTGACTAAGACTCTGTGCCTACGTCCAGTAATAACCAGTGTAAGACCGCAGAAGAGTTGATTTCCAAGATCTGCATGCCTATCAAGAACCAGAGGAGCAAAACCATACAGAGCTTCATGGAGAAAACCTTACCAGGTAACAGACCTCAAGGCACCAGAAGGGTGGGGCTCTATCCTGTTCCCAGGGATGGCACTTCAGCACCTGCCACTCACCACCACAGACTCATGCTGCTTCAGTAAAGATCACAAATAGTTTCATTTGAATTATTTTCAAAAGTTACTTTGATATGAGTCCCTGAGCTCCATCCAGTGTTTGCCTGTGAGTCTTTGCATCTGCTTCAGTCAGCTTCTGGGTGGACAGTTATGTTAGGTTTCTGTCTGCAGGCATAACAGAGTATCATTAGTAGTGACAGGCATTGGTGCTTACCCATGGGAGGGGTCTCAAGTTGGGCCATTCCCTTAATTTCTGCTCCATCCCCTATCCCTGCACTTCTTGTAGATAGGATAAATTTTGGGTCAAATGTTTTGTGGGTGGGTTTGTGTCCTTATCACTCCAGCAGGGACCTGCCTGGCTATAGGAGGTGGCCCCTTCCATATCTCCAGTGCCATGAGTCTCATCTAAAGTCACCCCCATTGATTCCTGAGAGCCTCTCCCATTCTATATCTTTGGCACATCCTGGAGACACCCTCCTTCTCCACCCCATACTTACCCCAACTACCACTAGCTACAGATTTCCACTCATTCTCCTGGCCCCCTGGCCCTCTCTCCTATCTCCCCACCCCCGACACATACCTGATAGTAAACATATCCCATTCTCATTTCCTTCCTCTCTCTCACCAAGTTCCCTCCCTCCATCTACCTCCTCTGACTATTTTATTCCCCCTTCTAAGTGAGATTCAAGCATCCTTGCTTGGGCCTTCCTTTTGTTTATCTTCACTGGGTCTGTGGAGTATAGCATATACTTTATGACTAATATCCACTTAGAAGTGAGTGGATGTCTTTTGGGTCTGGGTTGTCTCACTCAGGATGGTATTCTCAAGTTCCATCCAGGCCTACAAAATTCATGATGTCTTTGTTTTTAATGGCTGAATAGTATTCCATTGTGTAGATGTACCACATTTTCTTTATCCATTCTTCAGTTTGGGGACATCTAGGTTGTTTCCAGTTTCTGGCTATTACGAATTAAACTCCTATAAAAGACCCACAAGGAATAAAAACTCTACAGCAGTATCAACTAACCTGGATCCTTGGGGCTCTCAGAAACTGAAACACTAACCAAAGAGCACCCTATGCCCCCGAAACGCACACATATGTAACAGAGGTACAGCTCCAGCTTCATGGGGATCCCCCAACAACTGGAGCAGGGGCTATCTCTAATACTGTTGCCTGTCTGTGGACTATGTTCCCCCAACTGGGCTGCCTTGTCTGGCTTCAGCAGGAGACGATGCCCCTAGCCTGGCAGAGACTTGATGTGCCAGGGTTGGGAGATACCCAAGGGGCCCTCCATCCTCTCAGAGGAGAAGGGGGGATGGCAGAGGGACTGTGAGAGAGGAGCCTGGGAGGAGGCAGTGATAGGGATATAAAATGAATGAATGAATGAATGAATGAATGAATGAGTAAATAAATAAAGTTACTTTGAAACAGGAAACACAGAAGAATGTTAGAGAAAATTTTTACCTATGAAATGTCAAAAGAAGTGTATCTTAAACATATGTTCATTAGTATGATGTGCCCCCCCACTCTGTATGGGGGAAGGGCTGAGTTCTGGCATGAAAAAGAGTAAACAAAGAAATCCAAGGACCCAGAATCACTTAAAACATAACTGTAGAATTCCAAATAAGAACAGTAAGATGAATTATTCAACAAACAGTGTTTGAAAAAAGGAAAGCCTTGGGAAAATAACATTTAGCTCCTTCATTCACAACTAATATCAAAATGCACAGTGTGGTGTCCCATTCCTGTTGTCCTGGTATTCAGGTGTGAGTTCAAGACCAGCCCAAATGACATAACAAGGCTCTGTCTGAAAATTAAATAATGAACAAACAAACAAATCATTGGTGGCCTGCAGATATAAACATAGCATGAGCTCTAAAGGCAGAGAGAGCTACCCATGAGTTTCACGCATATAGGAAAGGCTGGAAAGCAGGATGTTAGTGGGGAAAGAACCCTCTCCATTAGACAACTTAAAAACACAGAACTCTGTAGCTTCAAACACCACACACACACAAAACGTAGAGAGTGATTGAGCCCTGGGGAAAATACCAACTTGTCATGCGACAAAGGTTTAATATCCCCAGTATGTAGAGTTGTAACAAATACACTTTAAAAGTTATGGGGAAAGAAAAATAACAAAGTCAACTCATGAGAGAGGAATTTTGAATAGCTCATAAACATAGGAAAATGTCTCATGAGTAATCAAAGAAATGTAAACTATAAAAACAGTATAAAATAAGTTACAAGGCAGATTGGTTTCACATTTTTAATAAAGTAGATTGGTTTTGTTTTTAATATACTAATAAAACCAATAATATAAGCAAAATAGTACCCATTGAAAGATTAAAATTCAAAACTTATGATCCATCTTATCCAACTGGATGATTTTTAGAAGTTCTGAAAATCTTATACAGTCGTGTTCTCCACATGAGAGTTGGACAGACTGGCTGTTGCTGGAGCTTCTTCTGAGGAAATGCAAAACAAATCTGTCCTTCACATAAGATCCCAACAACAAACGAACAGAGGGGCAGGCCCAGCACTCACCCCAGGGAACAGATGGGTTTATTGGACTTATTACAGAACAGGGATGAAGTCACCTCCAAGACACAAGCACTGGATGCCTTCAGCTCACGTGGACAGCAGCTTCCCCACAGCCTTAAAGGTAGAGTCTTCTCAGCTGACCTCCCCATCTATATATTCCAGACTCCAAAGCCACCAAGAAATTAGGGCAGAATTACATGCAAATGGCTGGTATGAAAAGCTGGAATCTCAGCTGCAGGTCCCCTGACTCTCCCTGACCCCTCGTTCTATGAGGGAGCAATAACAGCCAAGACCGTGTTACCTCTTCGGAAGCAGGCACCACTGAGCTAACAGAGACAGCAGCCATTTTGTTCAGAGGACAGCCTTCTACAGCAAAGATGAAAAATTCTGAACAAATTCTAGTAAAAACAGGGAAAGAAGCAAAAATTTGTTCTCATCATAGTTATTAAAAATTCTTTTAAAGTAGATAAAAGGTATAAATAATGAAATAAAAGTTATAAAAAGTTTAAAAGATGAATTAAGTTTAAGATTTTTTTCCATAGAAAGAGGTAAACCCTGCTATGCTCCATGGTTATCAGACAAACTCCAATTTGCTACAGATTTGCCACACTATGATTATAATGGCTAAGCCCCCATAGAGTATTTTAAAAGAGCTACTTAAAGAAACCTAAAAATCAGCTAGCAATGGGCAAAACCCAGGCCAGAGCTCATGCTATTTAAAAGAATATGTTTGAACGGAGTAAGGAGGAGAGCTGGTGGCATGTGTCAGCCTCCTAGCACCCAGGGGTGACATCCAGAATGACATCGCCACCCCACAATACTGGAGTTATGTAGTCAGACCAGAGACAAAAGACAGAACTCACTATAAACCTTCTGGACTGAAGGTGATGCGGAAGTAGGGAGACAAGAAAGCCACATACAGAATTCACCCCGATGACTGGATGAAGTCTAAGCCCTAAGACACAGAGTGGGGAGGGCACAGCAGAGAGAATGAAGAGGGAAGAAAACGGGACCATGAGGGGCTCATAGACTGTAGCAGAGCTGTTCAGGTCAGACCTGTGTGTCTGATTCCTAGATCACAGGGTGCACCCTAAATGTGCTCTCCAGCAATAGAAAGCCAACGCCTTGTGAGCTTAACCTTCGGGGACAGAGCCTGGAGCAACCAGAGCTCTGAGAAACCAGGGGTTACCCAAAGAGCCCAGAGAGTCATAGAAGCAGAGGCCTACATTTGAATAAACTCTCACCCTAAACCTTTGAGGTCATAAGATTTGGAAGTATTACCTTGTTGACACATGTTAGTAAAACACTCTACCTAAAAGTCTGGATTTACCAACACGATACAAGCTGAAATGGTAAAAGAAAGCTGAGGGAATGACTGCTAACGAAACTCTCCAGGATGAAGTCAAAGGATACCAGAGAAAAGCACGGATGTTCCAGAAGGATTCCAAAGCAGCAGAAGCCATCCGTATGCAGCCACATAAGAATGGCTGGACCGTTTCCCTTCTTCTCTTCTTTCCTGTTTTCTCTAAGACATATGTGTCCGTTGGACTAAAAGGAAGTTTTAACATTTTATTCTATTTTATAATTTTATTCTTATTTTGTGTGTATGGGTGTTGTGCCTAAATGTGTATCTGTTCACCACATGCATGCAGAGTCCACAGAGGCCAGAAGGGAGTGCCAGATCCTCTGGAACTGGAATTAGAGACAATTGTGAGCTACCTTGTGGGAACTGTACCAGGGGCCTCTAGAAGAGGAGTCAGTGCTCTTAACCACAGAGCCATCTCTCCCAGCCTGAAGGGTAGCATTTTCATAGACATATATAATAGATAAAATACAAGATAAAAATTGAAATTAAATTTGAAAAAAGTGACATGCTGACAGATTAGTAGATCAATGGTAGTATTAAATGTAAATGAATTAAATACCTCTATCAACAAAATGGGTTTTTACCACTCTGAGGAAGGATGAAAATCAAGAACTAATTGATAATATGTTATATTGAGGCTGAAGTTGTCATTTAATTGCAAAAACATAAAGAAATTGAAAGTAAAATGACAAGAAGATGCAGCAGGCCTATAGTAATGCAATACTATAGTAATGCAAGGCTACGTAACTATTCATGTAAGAGGAAATAGACTTGAAGGCATGGAGATAATAATGGCAGATACTGTACAATGGTAGCAGAGCCAGCCTCCAGGAAGGTGCAGTTAGAATATCAATTGGCAAAACACATCTTGTAAGTGTTCAGAATAACAGGGGGAAATGAATTCACAATCAAACCAAGGAATTCAATACACTTTACTTAACAATTGGTGGGACAACCAGGGTAAATAGGTACATAGAAGGTTTGTGGTATTGACACTATGTCACTGCAAGCTAACAGACATTTCTAGGGCATGCAGTAGATGACTACACAACATATATTTTTTCTGAGTATAAAAAAAGAGGAATAGTCATCAAATCAGACAATATGCTGGCCCATAAACCAAGACCTCATCAACTTCAGAAGGTTGAAATAATGCAGAAAATTCTATTTCAGTAAGATGTTCTTAAAAGTTCAAATATCTGCACATTCACAACTCAGTTCTAAATAACCCATGAATAAATGATAAATCTGCAAATAAATAATTCATTTATAAATTACTACAAGCTAACTAAAAAAAGTCCTTTGAGCCAAATGAAAGTAAAAAGACATTTAAAATGTGATATGGCAGCTGAAGATGGCGCGGAATAAAAGCGGGAGCCTTAAACACCACTAATAGAAAATAAAAATGTTTAAATTTTAATGATATAACTTTCAACCCAGGGAGAAAAAACAATTATTAAATTCAAATATATGCAGAAAAAGATTTGTGAAAAATCAGTGGAACTAAAAATGGGGAAAAATGAAAATTAATTCTTTGAAAAGATAGATCAAACTTAAAACCTGCACAAGATAAAAAAAAAGACACAGGTGGAAGGTGTGAAGAATCAGAGACACCAGTCAAGCTTCTGTAGGTGTTGAAATAACAGCAAGGGCATAACTGGAATAATGCCGCACCGATCCATTTAATACCTCAGGTGTAAAGAGACAGTTGGACAAAGGTGGCGGAAAGATGAGGTGTGAGAGACAGAAGCAAACTGGGAGTGGCCTGCGTGGGAAGCCGGCCACCTTCCTGAGCCTCTGACACAGAGGGTAGGGCGTGGGGACCATCCCAGGGCTGCTTCAGTCACTCTGAAGCTACAGTACTGGGGACGGTGTGAGACCTGCAGAAGGACACAGAGACGAAGATCAATGGAAGAAACCACAGATTTGGTGCTGGATCCACCTGTGGACCTGTAATGGACTCATGGCTAAGGCAACGGGGCCCCTGGATGGGGAGGAGCTCATCATCACTGGGGTGGTTGGCATGGGAACAATACGATGTAAATGTGAAAAAATAATAGCACACACTCAAGTCATTCTGAAATGTCTCACGGACTGAAAGAGTCAGAGGAGCTAAGAACATTAAACTTCAAGAAGGAGGCACAGGGAAATGTGCTGGCCATTGTGGTATCCCATAATACAAGGATACGATGAAGGGCATACATCACACCCTCATTCTGCGAATTAAATCTAAGGTGCACAGTTCATTGCCTACGGCCACAGTGCTGATTTCTGAACCCTCTGATACTGACTGCCTCACATCAAAGCCGAGAACACAGAGTACAGGGAACCTCCAATATGGTCCTTTTAACCATAAAAGGACTCTAATACCAGAGTTAGGAGTGTCATACAACCCCCACTGTGCAGTTGGTCAGATAGGACCAGTACATCACCAGGAGGCCCTGAGTAAGAAAAGTTCCCAGGCCGGGTGGTGGTGGCGCACGCCTATAATCCCAGCACTTGGGAGGCAGAGGCAGGCGGATTTCTGAGTTCGAGGCCAGCCTGGTCTACAGAGTGAGTTCCAGGACAGCCAGGACTACACAGAGAAACCCTGTCTCAAGAAAAAAAAAGAAAAAGAAAAGTTCCCAGAAGCCCACTGCCCACACAAGCTGACAAGTAGTAAGAGGAGGAAAATGCCCCCTGGTGTTAGAATCTGGGACAGAGCATACCACAGGGTGGTCACACTCACCTATGGATAGGGCTCCTGTGTGGAGTGGCACGTGACCACACTTTCTATGTCATATGAAGGAAATCAGAATAAAATTCTCTAAAACACTGTGTATGACAGAGGAAAAGCGTCAACAATTAACACTTCATATATGAATGAAGGTATAATTTCTAGTCATTCTGATTTTCCTTGTTGTGCTGGTTTGAATGAGGATGCCCCACTGACTCACACATTTGAATGTTCCATCCCCAGTTAGTGGAACTGTTCGCAGAAGATTAGGACTTACGGCCTTATTGGAGGAGGTGTGTCACTGGGGTGAGCTTTGAGGGTTCAAAAGCCCGTGTCATTCCCGATTAGCTTTCTCCATCTTGTGCCTGGAAATGCACCATGCCTGCCTGCTGCCTGCTGCAGTGTCCCCCACCATACTGATCATGACTTCTAACCCTCTAAAACCATGGGCCCTAATGCCCTTTTATGTTATAAATTGCCATGGTCTTGGTGTCTCTTCATAGCAACTGAAAAGTAACTAAGACTCTTTTAAACATTTTTTTTCCACAAGAAGAGTTTCTTGCTCTTTTTTAGGCAAAACTACTTTGCAGCTGTCACTGCAGGTGTGCATTTTAAACCCCCTTTACTCCAAATTGATAAGTGAGATTGGGTCCATCAGGAATCTAGGATCAAGAAACCCGGGCTGTGCATTCCTCCATGTGGGCCAAAACAGCCCGGGTGGCCCCGAGAGCCTCAGCTGCCAACCCTAGAAGTATGTGGCCCTCCTCTTCTTCATCACTGACCAGGCAGATCCACCGAGGACCAGGCTCCAGGGGAGGGACAGAAAGCAGCAACATGACTAAAGAGGTGGATGGGCGCCCAGGGAATAGGCAGGCGAGGGCGGCACCCACCTGCAGAATCAGCCAGCCAACAGCAGAAATCAACCACACGCCAGCTGGGTCTTTACTTCCAGAGAGCCATCCTAAGTCTAAGTTATCCTGGCAAATATACAAGATTGTTTTTAAGCTAGAAGTGCTATCTTCTGTGCCGTATTGCATTGCAATGGATCCTGGTGGGATATAGTCGAGAAAATGAGGGTGGGGTGGAACATGACCTTACTTGGATCTTCCTTGGGGTTTCAAAATCAGAGGTTGTGGAGACTCAAAGAGCAATAGATTCTTGCGTTTGTCTCCCGTGCCCTCTGGGTTGACATGGGCAGACAGCCGCAGTTACCTGGTCTACATCAGCTTATGTGCCTTCAGGGTGTGTCTCTCCCATATTACGCATGAGAAGGCTCTGCAAGGATATCACTTGATGCTTCTGGGATGAGAGCTGGTGAGTGGCAGCCAGGGCCAGAAGCTGTAACCCCTGCACCAGGAACCCTGCTTTGCCATAAGCCATGCATATAAAAGTTAGAACCGAAAGGAAATACTCTTTCAATTGCATGTCCAGAAATCTCTCCAAAGCCATCAAAAAGTAAAGCTCATACCAAAATAAATAAATAAATAAATAAATAAATGCTCAAGGCCTGTGGAGGTGACAAGAGTGACAAGATCATAGCCAACAAGCTGCGTAGAGCTCTCCCAGGAGCCCAGAGCCTATACAGGATGACAAGTAGGTTATGAGGAGAAACTGGTCCCCCACGCTGGTGGCCAAGACGGAGTGTCAAGATGAAAGGGACTCAGACAGCAAGAGGGCGCAGCATGGCTCAGATCTCTGGTGGCAGCAGTGACAGCGAGGACACACGGAAATGAAAGAAGCACAGAAAACCTTGAAGGCGCTGCTGATAAGCAGCGGCAGGGTGAGCAGTGTGGCGCCTAGCCGACACCCTCATCCAGCGCCTCCTCCTTAGAACGGCTACTGGGGGCCCAAGGCTAAGTGGCCCCTCACTTGCCCTTGGAACCCCAGGGCTGGCCCCAGCCAGGCTGAGCAAATGACAGATGAACAAACAAACACACAGGGATGAAGAAGTGCTAAGGTTTTGATATTGTTATTATTATGATGATGATGATTATTATTTTATTTAGTATTATTATTAGATATATTTATTTATTCAGTACAGGATAACCACACTATAATCAACAGGCCCAAAGAAGCCAAATTCCTAGGAAGATCCAATGGAGGACGGTTAAAATTAAATAGATATCAGAGGTGGATGGAGGGAGGGAACTGGCTGGGAGAATGTATGGAGAGGAGAGCAGGGCTAGGTGGGGGCAGGGATCTGATATAGGGAGAGCAGGGGAAAGAAAATGGAAATCTGCAGAGAGGGCAATCTCTAGAACATTCCAGAGACCTGGGATGGGGGCGGACCCAGGGGGTGTATGGGGGCAACTCTAGCTGAGACTCCTAGCTGAGGGGAGACATGGTTCCTGAAGGGGCCACTTCCTCTCGCAAGTGCCAGATAAGCCAACAGGGACTGTTGTCTTCCATTCTGAAAAGCCTGGCAGCCGGAGTACTGCTCTGATCTCAAAACACAGTGGAGGCTTCAGGTTGGGGCTTCCCACTCCCAAGAGTTTTGAAAGCAATAGTGGATGAGAAGAAGCTGGTCTAAGGTACCAGAAGAAACTTGGCACCAAGGGCTCTGTGCTATTCCAACAGACAAAACAAAGCCAGCCTTGAGGTGGTGGGCCTTTGTTATTGGTGGTGGTGGTGGTTTTTGATTTTGGTTTTGGTTTTTGGTTTTTGGTGTTTTTGTTTCTTTTCTGTTTGTTTTGTTGTGTTTTGTTTTGTTTCTGATGGTGGGACCTGGAGACAAAGAGACAGAGTAGTCCTGAAACCTTTTGACCTAAAATCTAGTTCTTCAAGCTCCAGTGGCCTGTTCCCATCCTGGTCCCAGTGATAAAGAAAGGGTACTGGGCAGAATCTGGGGAAGCCGTGTGAAAAATCAAACTAAGAAGGAGAGGTTGACAGCCACGTGAAAGACCCGAGATGAGGCAAGACTTCATGCAGGCTGTGCCCTTGGCTTGCAGAGGGGAGCAGGGCTTAGTTTTTCTGTGGGAGCAAGAGGAGACCCCACAGGAAGAAGTTGGGGCTCTGTTAAAATAGCATGTGCATGGTGGTAATTCTGAGTAGAAAGAAAAACCGAGGTTAGGGTGAGTAGACAGGCAAGCTTCAGAGGTCTGAGGGAAGGTGGTGTGGCACCTGGGCAGGTGTTTACTGTCAGGATTCAAAGAGGGTGAGCTGGGACCCCATGCTTCTCATTAACAGAGTGGCTCCCTATCAAAGATACTGTCATTGGGCCTGCTGGCCTGCAAGGGCTGAGGTCTCCATGTGCTGACCAGAGGACCTAGGTCTGAGGCTCCTGTGGTACTCTCCACCGAGGACAATGGAAGACCATGCAGAGGTATGCCCTGCTGGTCCTCCTGGACCTGACCTGTGCCTTAAGACCTGCATCCAAGGTTGTGGGAAGAGCATCCTTCCTAGCAGGAAGTTACTATCTATCATCATGTCCATCTGACCTGTTGCCCACATTCCTGCCCAGTGCTTATAGCAACCTATTGCTAGTTGAGTAGCTGTGATTTATGCTTTTCGTCCCTAGTGAGGGCCCTGTGTGTTACACACATGAGTACAGAGGCAGCTCTGTCTGAATTGTTCATTTTCTATATGAGAATGTTTTTTCAGGGATCCAGTGAGAAAAGGGCTCATGGTCATTGATGCAAGTCAAAGTGTTTCTCCCACCCCCACTGCCCGAAGAGCTCAACCATGTGCAGAGTGAATAGGAAGACACACATAACCCTGTTAATCCTTAGACCCCTGCACAAATTTTAGAGAAGCACCTACGGATGACAGAGAACAGTGACAACAGTATCTGTGCGAGCCAGTTTTCCCAGACCAAACTTTTGCAGGGTCCTTTGATTCTATCCACCATGGAGGCGGAGTGGCAAGTTACTTTCTGCCCTAGTCTTGTGTTCATGGGAATTTAAACCCACCCCTTTTTGACTGTGGCCCCATGGAGGAAAATTTGCCTCTGTGTTGCAGGGATTTCTACTACTAAAGGTGGAAGGTGGTTTTATATTTTGGACACAACTTTCCTATCTCTGTCTCTCTCTCTCTGTCTCTCTGTCTCTCTGTCTCTCTGTCTCTCTGTCTCTCTGTCTCTCTGTCTCTCTCTCTCTCTCTCTCTCTCTCTTACACACATACAGATACACACACACAAGCTATGCACATACATGTCACATGTGCATCCTCACACACCCTCACATATGCACTCACATATGCCTTCTCTCTGGAATTGTTTGGCACACCTACACTGTTCTAGGGTAGAACATCCCATTGATTTCCTGATGCTTCCCCAGCAGTTACAGCTTGTTTTCATCACCCACCTGCCCTCTTCACGGAATGTTTCCATCATTATTTTGAACAAGCCACATATTCTGGCGCTAGACTGAGCCATGGAACAGCCTGTCAGCAGCATGAGCCTGGGTCCCAGCATTAGAGAGTTCTCAGCCCATCAAAAGAGGAGGAAATTAGCCCATTCACCTCTATTATTATCTAACCACAGCTGTGGAGCATGCAGAACTGAGGGATCTTTCCTTCCAACTGCTCCTTCAATGGCCTCCTTTACAATGGTTGTATGTCCAATTAATCTCAATGAAGCTACACTTTGCTTAAATGACTAAATCGAGTTCACTTGGCAATTTGTAACCCAAGTTTTCCCAGCTGAACCCACAAGACCTGTTAGCTCAATAGCATCTCAACAGAGTCAACTCAAATTTATACTTAAACCAGCATGATCGCAAAGATGAGGAAAGCAAAGGGTGAGTGCCAATTTCAGTAGGATGCTTCTAAACGATCACTAGCATGTTGTTTTTAAAACAAAATCCCAAACATTCAATTTACCAAATGAAAACTTCAGGAGCCAGATGAAAGTCTGCTAGCTCAGAGAGGCAGCGAAAGCACCAGCTGACTTCAGAATGTCCATCAGTGTCCCAGAAGGAAGAGGCCCTTTCTCCTCCTTCTCCACACTGTCTTAAATACCCTTCAACTCAAAGACCCTCCTTTCTCTTTCCTGGGTTTTCTTATGTCCACTCCCTCTCAACTGGTTGCTTGTTGTTGATGTATGGCTGACTTTAACTAGCTCTTGTTTAACTAGTTCTTGTTTTACAAGAAACAGGTTTTTTTCTGGTTCACAATCTTAGGGTTCATAATTAGTGTGCCAGTGTTCCATGTAAGTGTGCTACAGCATAACATAACACTGTCATGGAGTCTCCTCTGTACATGTGCCATAGCATGGCACAGCACTAGCAGTGAGTCTCCTGTGTAAGTGTGTTCCATCACAGAACTATGGTGAAGTCTCCTCAAGTCATAGCCAGTTCAGTAATTCCACAGACATCCCTGGACAAGGCCATCTTCCCTTAGTCTTCACACATACCATCAATGGAGGTTCAAGCCAAGGGTGCTAGCCATAGCCATAACCCCAACACTCAGGAGGCCAGTTAGGGCTACTGTATTAGTCAAGTTTTGTGTGGCTATGAACACAGGCACAGAAAGAAGTAATATGGTGGGGGAGGTATTTTTAGCTCACAGTAGGGATGGCATAATGGATTAATGCAATTTCATGATGTCAGAAGTGTATGATAGATGCTTTTCACACAATTTCTGACCAGGAGGCAAAGAACAAGGCAGGAAGTGGACAGAAATAACATACCTACCTCCTCCAGGTAAGCCTCGCTTCTTAATGTTTCCAGAACCTCCCAAAATAGTTCAACCAGTTGGGCACCAAGCATTCAAAATAATCAGATGGGGGTGAAATTATGTAATAAAACCATAATATCTGTCTCTGATTTCCAAAGGCTCATGATCACATATCCCAATGCAAAATACAGTTTACGAGGCCCATTACAGCATTGTTCAAAATTTCACGTACAATTTTTTTTCTAAGACTCAAGGCAACTAGCTGTGAGCCTCTGTGAAATCAAACCTCACTTCTAATCTACAACAGCACACAGAAAACATTCCCATTCTGAGAAGGAGGAGGACCAAAGCAAGATTAAAATGTAGACGGTCAATCAAATGCTGAAGTCTCCTGTTCTATAACTTTTTGAGATGTTAAAACTTTATTAAAAGTAATATGAGATGTCTAGAGCTGACACAGACATCCAAACAGTTATACACATGGATATTATACATACATGCATACCATACATATATGCATACACATACATACCACACACAAATGCACATGCACACACATGAAAAAAGCCATTTATTGGAAAAAAGGCCTATTTGAACACATGTCTTAAGAGGGTAGAATCTATTCTGATAGGAAGTTCACAATACTGGGAATTCGTAGCTGAAGCTCCTCACATCTCTGCACAGCAGAAAGCAGGAAGTGAGCAGACGGTGGGGGCAAGGCTATGAACTTTAAGGGCCACCCTCTAGCAATCCACTTCCAGCAAGAAACTCTCTAATGCAATTTTTACAACCTTCCAAAGTGGACCCACCAGCTGAGGAGTGTATGTGTGTGTTTGAGCACATGAACCTTTGGGTAGCATTTTATATCTAAGCCATACTCTATGTTTTTTTTGGTTTTGGTGTGTGGAGATGGGGTTCTGATGCCCTACAAGGTCTAACATGAAACATAAACACTGTAAATAGTATGAAAGGTTCCTTTAAGTCTCGTTCCCTTCCATGTCTTCTCAGGCAACCGCTCTCATGAATTTTGGCGATATCCTTTGTGCTTATGCTTGAATATCTTCATGATAGATAACTTTGAACCTGCAGCCGCATGGCCTGGTGTGTTTTTTAACCATGCCTTTCATTCACAGCTTCCTGACTTGTTTAGCATCACGGTATGAACTGTCAAGGTGATGCATTATCCAGCTGGCTCGCCCCTTGTACGGCCGTCTCGATTACAGAACTACCGAGGGTGGTAATTCTGCTGTCTATGGACATTTTAATTGCTTCACACTTCATTTTCTTCCCTCCAACAAGACTGCAATGCACACTATTGTGCAGAAGGTCAGAGAATGCTTGCTTCGACCTACCAGATACACTGCTCCCCTCTCCCAGTGGCTTCAGGCACGCATACCCACATCAAGCCCACTCTTATTTTCCATCATCCTTATCAAAGACTAAAGTATTTTCAATCTTTTGAATGTCATTAAGTTTGGGCTTCTAGAATTGGTATTAATGAGGTATATCCGAGTTTATGAGTGGAAGAAAGACAACTTGAGAATTCAGCCCACATTTCATCAGAACTCATCCCTTTCGGTTCCTAATATGCATTAGCACTAAAAATTTTCCTCTAAGAAATAACTGCACCGTGTCCCACAGGGTTTGGATCAAATGTTTACATTAGTGTTTATCTGGGTAACAAATGTTGAGTACTAAATGTATGTAAGGCATTATTCTGGAAGCTGAGTGTAAAAAAATTATAAATATTTTATAAGTATCATGAATTATGGTTTAATTTACAATCATATGGGCATTCTTTCCTTTATATTCTTTTAATATTAGATTCTAAGTTTATCACCTAAGAGCAAAGACTATGCTATATATAATATTAATTCTTTGGAATATATATAAAACTCTTGTTTCTTAATTCTTGAGCAATTATTCTAAGGGTATTTGGGATGAGGGGTAAGATTATGTGTTTTATATTGATGAACACATGAACATTTCTGTATCATTGAACATTTCATTGGACTGTATTTGTTTATTGGTTAGATTGAAAAAGAAACACATTGGCTATGTGCACTGTTGGCATGATGGAGCCTAACTGGTCAGGTATGTCACCATTGGCTTTCTCTATTTTAAACTCTTATGTTCAGTGACCATGTTTGCATGATTGTTATGTCTCCATGTTGATCTCTTCCTTTTTTATAGATTCTCAAACAAAATAAAAAACATAATGAGATCTAAATCATAAGTACTAGTCAGAGAATACAAAAAACTTACCATAGAATTTCCAGGTTTGGTTAAAAGATAATTTCACAGATCTATTTATCCACCCTGATCTGTTGATTAACTACATTGATTGGTTTCCTTCCTCAGAATGGTACCTAGAAAGGAATAGCTTAAATGAATCCATGTTCATATTTAATATCAAAGGTTTGATGGTAATGAGTTCAGCAAACTCACATATCTGAATATTTGGTCCCAGCTGGTGGAACTGTTTGGGAAGGATTGGGAAGTGTGGCCTTGCTGGAGGAGATGTGTCACTGGGAGTGGGCTAAGCCCACACCAGACCTAGATCTCACCATCTGCCTGCTCTTATGGATTAAACGTAGGTTCTCAGATAATACTCTAGCACAGTGCCTGCCTGCTGCCATACTCCCACCATGGTGATCATGAATTAAACCTCTCAAACTGTGATCAAGTCCCCAAATAAATGTTTTCTGTGATAAGTTGCCTTGGTGATTGATGTCTCTTCACAGTAATAGAAAAGTGGCGGTTCCTCAGAAAACTGGACGTGATACTTCCGGAGGACCCAGCCATACCACTCCTGGGAATATACCCAGAAGATTCACCAGCATGCAATAAGGATACATGCTCCACTATGTTCATAGCAGCCTTATATATAATAGCCAGAAGCTGGAAAGAACCCAGATGTCCCTCAACAGAGGAATGGATACAAAAAATGTGGTATATATACACAATGGAGTACTATTCAGCCATTAGAAACAATGAATTCATGAAATTCTTAGAGAAATGGATGGAGCTGGAGAACGTCATACTAAGTGAGGTGACCCAGTCTCAAAAGAATACCCATGGTATACAGTCACTGATAAGTGGATATTAGCCTAGAAGCTTGGAACACCAAAGACACAAATCACATATCAAGTGATGTCTCACAAGAAGAAAGGAGTGGACACTGGTGCTAGAATGGACCAAAACATCATTGTGGGAGAGTACAAGAACAGTAAGGTGGGAGGGGGTGGATGAGGGAGCAGGGGGAGGGAAAAGGACATGTGGGACCTTTGGAGGTGGGGAACCAGAAAAAGGGAAATGAATTGTAAATATAGAATATATACAATAAAAAAAAAAGAAAAGCAATTAAGACAAGAGGAGAGAGTGGGTGTGAGAATGCAAAGAACTCAGTGGGTCTTAGAGGTCCAGGGACAATCTCTCTGTTCCCACTTGTATATGTTTCTCTAGCTCAGTAATAAAGCACATGTCATAAATATTTTTGAAGTATATCTTTAATACTATCAAAAATTACTAAGTGGAGATCAAGGGTATAACAAAAGATTGGTTTTAATAACTCAATGGGAAAAGTTCTGTAATTTTAAAGAAAGAAATGGAACAATACAACTAGCTAGAAAACATTTTAAAAAATGACAATTCTCTCATACTGGATCCATCCAGTCAGTGTGATACCAGGCCAAGACTCAACCCATGGAATTTAGAAGTTGATAGTGAAGAGACAAGAAAAGAGAACCTATTGATAGAAAAAAAAACTCAGGTAAAGGGAGAGTAAGTTAGAACCGCTTCCTCTGGAGTTTAAGCCTTATTACTAAGCACTACTAATCAAGAATATGATCTTGGTACAAGAAGAGAACCCACAAACGGCCTCACACACATGTAAACTTACTAGTGATGACAAGAGACGATGAGCTAACACTGCCCCTTACATAGCATCTGAAGGAGAGACACTAGTCTGCAGGCCTATAAAGGACTATGTCAACAATACAAAATACTAAAACCTGGACAGAGACCTGATTCAGGGATTCACAGAGAGGCTCCACTTGCAACCTTACAAAGGAGAGAGAATGAGTTCCAACCCAGAGCTGCTGGGGAAATGAGCTTCCAAATGCTCCAAGATACAATTTGCACAAGAACACAGCTGCTCCCTAACACTGGAAATCCCAACACTGCCCAGTGTCAGTGGCACCGTGTGTTGAAGGGCGAAGGGCAAGACTCGTCCTTGCATAGGGAGTATGTATTTCTCCAAGCTGGAGCAGAACTTGGCTTCATCTAGCAAAGTGGATTATGTGCTCTGTGTGCCAACAGGCCCACATACAAGGCTGACCCTGCAGAGAGATGTTCTTACATATGCCAAGAATATGCACCAGAATACACACAGCGCCACTGCTGGCAGCCATCCTAATCTATATCTGACTGTCATTCCACACTGGAGTAAGCAGAGGAACCCTAAGACTATGTAACAGTGATGCGGTGTTTTAGATCATCCTAGATCACGATGAACATGGACAAACCGCAGCTATGCTCATGGGAGAAAAATGCTCACAAATATATTTTTGAATAAAATAAAGACATAAGTGAACCCCTGTCATCGTGGCATTTGATGGAATTACCTCAGAGCCAACTTAAACTCTACTTATCAGGGACACTGACAACTAAATGAGAACTGTTTAAAGTCTGGTCGGTGCCATGAGGAAACTGAAGCATGGCAGAGTGTGTGTGACCCAGGGAAGAGGACCACTGTAGCACAGGCAACCTCGGAAGGTCTCTGAAGAGCAGACATCCAACCAAAACCTGAAAGACAAAATCATGTGCAGCCCAGGAGACAAAAAGACAGCAGGGACACAGGTCAGAAGCCCACTACAGTGGCAGGGTGGGTAGAGGGGACTACAGACGTAAGAGGCAGCTTTCCAGACAACTACAGAAAGCGTTGTCTGGGTTCAGGACTGGAGAATAGGCTGTACTAGACTATGCTGTCTCTTTTGAGCACTACACAGTGGGAAAAGAAATGAGCTAAGGGGGCTAGAGAGATGGCTCAGCGGTTAAGAGCGCTGACTGCTCGTCCAGAGGTCCTGAGTTCAATTCTCAGCAAGCACATGATGGCTCACAGCCATCTGTAATGGGATCCGATGCCCTCTTCTGGTGTGTCTGAAGACAGTTACAGTAAACAAACAAACAAACAAATAAATCTAAAAAAAACAAGTGAGTTAAGGATGCAAGCACAGAGAGCGTCCCACAGAGCCCCTGAACCCCCCAAAGTCCCTGATGTGCAGACAGGAAGTCCCTCATGGATCAGAGCAGACTTACATGGGGATCCCTGTGGAGCATCCACAGCAGCAGCAGCCACTGGGTGGGTGCTCAAGTCTCCAACAGGATGTTTAAGAAGTATTAAATGCCACTTCAGGCTCTTGCTGCACGAGACCATCAGTGTGGCTACTTCTACAAATTTCCTCAAAAGTAAAAATCAAGATTTTGAAGCTTCAAAACCATATTAAAAACCTCTAATGTTGACCTCCCAGGGACAGAGGAAGACCTACTGAGTGAACTGACTTACAGGAGCCAACAGCAGAGCCCAGCAGAGCGTAGACAACAAAGTACAGGAAAAGTAGCAAAGAAACTATGGGGAAACGAACAAAGGAATATGAGTGGAACAGAAAGGCCTGGAGAGGTGGCTCAGTCACCAAGATCTCTGGGTTTTCCAGAGGACTCAGGTTTGACCTTCCAGCACCCATAATGCAGTTCAAGGAGATCTGATACCCTCTTCTCACCTCTCCAGGCACCGGTCATACAAGTACTATACAGACACACATTCAGGAAAACACCCTTCCACATAAAATAAATTCAAAAAAAGGGTTAACACATGGGAGCATGCCCCTGTCAAAAGACTAATATGGGATTTAACAAGGGAACCCTCATGTTCCCTCATGCCTACTGGCTGCAGATGTCAAAACATCTTAGTATTTCTTGCTCCTATACACACACACACACACACACACACACACACAGAGAGAGAGAGAGAGAGAGAGAGAGAGAGAGAGAGAGAGAGAGAGAGAGAGACCTACCCCCTAGGCCACACTTCTAGAGGATTCTATCACTATCACTTTCACATAGCACTATGCTGGGAACCAAACCTTCAACACATCTGAGCCTCTGAGGACAGGGAAAATCATATCAGCAGTGAGGGCTATATATGCATTAGCCTTGCCTTGGTGACATCCCCACACATGGAGTCTGTCCTAGAGGGACAATTGCCAAGGGATCTTTGGAGGCTCTGATCCTGATATTTTTCTTGGCTTGGAGATGTCCCACAATTGGCTCAATAAAAGGTGAAGAATTTTCATTGTATTTTTATACCACACTGTGTTGTGAACCCACTTCTTAAAAATAAACGTTGTTTCAGAGATCTGAAACATCGGCCAGAGTCCAGTCTCTCTCATTTCAAAAGCAGCACCTCAAAACCTGCCCTTGAATCAAAAGCATTGATTTTCCTGGCTTCTCATAGCACTCAGGGCTCTCCTTCCGCAGTTGAAGTTTCTGCACTGATGTCCTGACACGGAGATCAGCAGGTGTCTCGCCGGGCCCTGTTTCTATCAAGAACAATAAACTATAGGTACAAGCCTGGCTGTTAGGAATCACCTCCCAGCCTCGGCCCCAAATCGAGAGTCTAGAGGGCTGAGGCTCTGAAGGGTGGCTCATGGCTGTAGTCCTTTTGAAGACACATCTCTCCTCAGCACACTGCAGGCCTGGTCCATAGCCCTCGGTAGCATCTGATCAGGGATCTGGGTGGACAGTGCTCTTCAGATGGCCATTTTCCATACTACCCGCCGCTGTTCATGTCTTTCTCTTTTGATTGCAGAAATTATTTATGCTCCATGGGATCATAAATGTTATGACAATGGGGAAAAAATTCAAGCTGAGAATTTCTTGTCTGAGCCTGCACTGTTGACACATTTATTTGGTTCTTGAAATTAAAATTGTATGACTATGAAGTCCTCGGGAATATAGCCAAGGACAGCCCAGAGAAAAGCTCAATGATGCATGCCTTAAGGAAGTATCCTCTGTTCGTCTGAGTCACCAGAGTTTACAGTCACTTACCCTCCCATGGAGCACCACTCTGAGGATAGCACTGAGGACCAGCTCAGAGGCTCTACTTCCTGTGACAATCACA
Source organism: Apodemus agrarius (assembly GCA_964023405.1). Taxonomy (NCBI): domain Eukaryota; kingdom Metazoa; phylum Chordata; class Mammalia; order Rodentia; family Muridae; genus Apodemus; species Apodemus agrarius. The sequence goes on along the minus strand of OZ030005.1, from coordinate 131,692,395 downwards.
GACAGCAGAAGCCAAGGACAATGGAGCTTCAAACTCCAGGGTCAGGGTTGAGAAACTGGAGCAAAGGAAATGAGGCATTTAGCTAATGATAGGTCTGAGTCTAATTTCCTCTCCAAAGCTGTCTTTCCAACCCTTCCTATACCCAAATAAGGGCTGCCAAATGCAGGGACCCCATCCTGAATGGCTTCTGTCCTCTTTCCCCTGTAGCTCTATGTCTGGGAAGGTATTGTTCTTCCCTCTCTGGACCACCTCTCTCTTCCCCATTGCCACAATCTGATTTCATGCGGACCAGGCTCCTGCTTGCAGTCTTGCCTCTCTCACCACACTAACATCAAGGTAGGTTCTAGAAGTACACGTTACAGCATGTCAGCACCAAACACGCCATGACGCCTCAGGATTGTCACTCTTCCTCCCTGCTCACATCCATGTGCACTGGACACAAGCTTTCCTTTGGTCTGTAATGGAACCCAACTTCCCCACAGCTTCCCCTAGCTACACTCATTCCTTTGAGGCCCCTCATGTTTCAGGCAGAGAACACCTGCCTTGTGACCTGGGTCTTTGTTTGGTGGCTTCATCCCTCTCACTGAGAAGGCCACTTGTACTGGGCTTATCATATGAAGTCCCATATTGGGCTTTGGTTACATGTTAACTAGACCAGTGTCCTCACTAGGTTTTCTCACCTCTGAACCAGACCAGGATCAAAACATTGCATTACAGTCGTTTGTTAACTAGACCAGGATCTCCATACTGGGTTATAATCACCGATTAACTAGATAGTGGGCTCCTAAAAGTCAGACACACATCTGCAAGGGTCACCATTTTTTCTCACTCATCCCAGTACCTGATGCATATAGTACACACCTATGAGAATTTTCACTATGGATGATAGAAATAGTGACATGAGCTTTGAGCATCATCTAATGACCGGCACAGCGTGAGGAAGGACGTTCAACATACAGCAGTCTCAAAGTGATAGCACCATGGTTGAGAACGTAGGTTGTAAAGTCTAATGGTTGTTGAGCCACAGGGGCCTTGTAAGTCAGAATAAGGAGTTAAGAGAGGAGATTTCTGCTGATAACCCAAAAATGGAGCACCAGGGACATGGCTTATTGTCCAACATGAAACAATAAAGAAACAAACAAAACTTGGAGAAAGTTTTTAAGAGTAGGTCACAAAGAGCAGGCATCTGTGAGGGGTTCTGCTTCGTGCTGCAATGTGGATACTGCCAGAACAAGGAGGAGGACCCTCACACTTGTTATTTGATGGAGGATCCTGTCTAAATGGTGAACTCCACCCTCATGCTTGGTAACTCATGAGGAATCCTGTCCCAGCAAAGACAGGCTCACCTTCATACTTCTGCTTGATGTTACATTGTGGATGCAGCCTGGAATGCTTAAGCCAAGGAATAGAAGAAACAGCAGTCAAACTGACCAAAAAAATGGGCTTATCCTTCAATGACATGACCACTAGAGACAAATGTTCCGTGGTGTCTATGAGAGACACAGGACCATAATGTTGCAGGTGTGGCAGTATTTCATATCAGACTGAACTGCATATCCTATCAAAATAACAAGCAAACACTTAAATTCTAAAACAACGCCATATAGAATAGCATTAAAATGTGGAAAACTGAGAGCTATCCAAAGATGTATATAAACACAAACATCACAGTATGGCTGAAAGACATAAAATTTAAACAAATGGCAAAATATGCTTTATTCACAGGCTAGAAGACTCAATATTGTTAACAAGTCATTTTCTCCAAAATCCATTTAGAGATCCAGCATGCTGCCAAACAAAACCCCACCAAGGCCTTTTGTTGAAATTGACATGGTGTTTCTAAAAGGCATACTGAATTGCAAAAAGACTTAGAAAAAAACATTTTTGAAAAATAACAACTGCGTGAGAAGTGCCTCTAGTTCACATGAAGTCTTATTTGAAATTACAATAATCAAAAGTATATTGTAATTTTCAAAATAGACAATGCATCAAAAGAACAAAGCAGATACCTCAGCAGTAGATGGTACACATCAACACTGACTTTTGATAAAGGAGTAAATTCATTCTGTGGGGGAAATAACAGATGATATTGAAGCAACTGTCTCTATAAAAGCATCACCTCCCACCACATACAAGATGTAACTCAGAAGTTTGTGCAGACTGAAGTATGAAACCTACATTCTGAATCTTCTAGAAGAAAACCGCATTGAATAATATTCTTCCCCAGAGAGGATATGTAGATAGTAAGAAATCACACAGACTTTCCTCCATGATATTGGCCAAAAGGTAAAGGCAAACTAAACCCACCATGAAGTCCCATCAAAGTCCCAGTGAAACCGCAAACATGATTGGAATTTTGAGCTGGGGAGAGTGTAGGAAAACTTGAACTCCTATGCTAGGATACAACAAGGTCACTTTTCAAAGAGTTCTAGGCATTTACCACTTGACCGCTGTGCTCCTCGGCACTCACCCTTGTGTGAATAGCATATAACTACAGCGGGAAGGGAGCTTGGGAAGGGAGGGTGGGGGAGACATAGGTCACTTTAAAGAAAGGTGGAGCCATCTATTCGGTTGACTGTGCTGGTATTTGAGGATTGGAGTCCTATGTTTAAACTTACCTAATTTTATACCTTAAATACTACCTTTAGTTGTTCACCTAAGTGCACCATTAAAAAGCTGTTAAATCAGAGCTAACACATAACCTGAAGAAGTCATAAGATACAAGGTCAACGTGTGATCATAAGTTGACAATCCAAAAATCAATGATCGAAAAAAATAAAATTAAAATTATGATAAATTACATTGTCGCATCAAAAAGGTAAAATATGGATGCATTTAATGAAGGATGAAACCTTTTTATACTAAAATTACAAAATATTGCTGGGGGGATTAAGGATTTGAATAAATGGGAAGACACTCCATGCTTACTGAGTATTACTGAGATAGCCATTCTTTTTAAAATGATCCTTACATTTCCTATAGTTTTTGAGGAGTCCAGTAAGACTTTTCTGTAGGAATTGAAAACTGGATTCTGTATTCAGAAATTTTCAAAAGGAAACTAACAATGATCAAAACAACGTTGAAGATGGGGCAAAAGATTAGAAGATTTTTGCTGCTGGCTTAGAACTTCATTATAAAACTACCTTTATCTAGACGTTAAGATTTTAACAAAATACACATGCATCTCATAGGCCAGGGAGATGGCTCAGCAGGAAAAGATACTTTTTGCCAAGCCTGATAACCTGAGTTTCGTCCCCAGGACCCACATGGTGGAGAAGTGAACCTACAAGATGTCCTCCAACCTCAGCACATACACATTCAGCCACGCCCAGTACATAAGTAAATATAATTAAAAATAGACATACATACTCCTGAGTGGAAGAGAACTAATTGTTTGGACAGGAGTTCTTATCATCATGGTCAATTAATTTTAGGCAAAGGTAACCAGTGAATTTACTAGAAGAAAAAAATCTTTTTTTTAAATTTAATTTTTTCTTTTTTTCACTTATTCATTTTACATCCTGCTCACTGTTCCCCTTCCGGTCACCCAGTCCTACAATCCTTGCCCCTTTCTCTCCCCCCTTTTCCACTGGGCAGGTGGGGATCCTCCCTGGGTATCCCCCTACCTGGCACTTTAAGTCTCTATGAGACTAGACACTTCTTCTCCCACTGAGGCCAGACAAGGCAGTCCAGCTAGAAGAACGTATCCTGTGGACAGGCAACAGCTTTTGGGATCACCCCTATTCCAGTTGTTTAGGACCCTCATGAAGGACAAGCTGTGCATCTGATGAGCGGGGAGGCCTAGGTCCAGCCCATGTATATTCTTTGGTTGGTGGTTCATACATGGCCTGGACAAGGGAGTCTCCCCAAGAATCAATGGGAGTGACCTTAGCTGTGACTCACTACACTGGGGATATGGGACCTGAAGAGGATACCTCTTGTATCCAGACATGAACCCCAATGGAGTGATAGAGACATCAATCCATCTACAAAACTTTCAAACCAAAATTTATCCTGTCTATAAGGCAGGCAAGGCAGAAGGGAGTAGAGACTGAGGGAATGGCCAACCAGTAACAGGCCCAGCATGAGACCCATTCCATGGGCAAGCACCAATTCCTGACACTATTAGTGATACTCTGTTATGCTTGCAGACAGGAGCACATTGTCCTCTGAGAGGCTCCACCCAGAAGCTGACTCAGACAGATGCAGACACCCACAGTTGAACAGTGGATCGAGCTCAGGAATTCTTAAGGAAGAATTAAGTAGAGATTGTAGGTCCCAAAGGGGATAGGAACTCCACAGGAAGATCAACAGAGTCAACTAAGAATTGTCTTTTTAATAGATAATGATAGCACAATATTCAAAGCAAACCAACTTAGCATAAAATTTAGTTCAAAAGAAGTCAAATATTTAAATGTAAGAGCAAAAACAATACAAACAGAAGCCAAGCATTGTGGCAAACCCCTTTAATCCCAGAGTTAAGGAGGCATAGGCAGGCTGATCTCAAAATTAAAAGCTACCTAATAGACATCATGAGACTATGTCTCAAACAAAATAAAACAGAGAAGACCATTTTAGGTTAGGCAAAGATTTCCTATAAATGACGCCAAACACATGGTCCACAACAGAAGAATCATTAATTGGCTCTCATTAAGATTTGACATTAGCAATTCAAAAGATAGCTGTAAGGAAAATACAGGGAACAGACTGGGTGACAACATTTGCAAACACTTGTCTATTAGAGATCCTGGCTCAGAATACAAACAACATATTTCCAGAAGACAGGCAACCCAAGGCAAACACGAGCACGGGGTGAAGCAAGCATTTTTCCATAGAAGATACAAGGATGACTCATGATTGAAAGGTTCCTTCAGTCGCTAGGCAACAGCGAAGTGAAACAGGAGACACTTGCCTTGTGGCTGTCAGAAAGGCTACAGCCAACCCAATAGCAACAGCACTGGGGAGGCTAGGGAGAGCTGGGACCTCACACAAGGCTTTTGGGAGGGCAAATGCTGCAGTCACTTTAGAAAACCAATTTTTAGTCTCTTAAGTTAAATGTAATTGTCCAGGTGACCTTGTAGTTCCCATGTTGGTGCTCACACAAAGAAAGAGAAGCTCTATTTTCACATAAAAACTTTCAAACATTTCTTTGCTGGGTTTTCACAATACCCCCAAATTGCCAACAACCTGTAAGCTCAACTAGAAAACAGAAGGGAAATGGAATACTACTCTGCCCTAAACGAGGAAAGCCCTGTAAGCACATTATGCCATAAATGAACCTCATAAGTCTATGTTGAATAAAGGAGTCAGAAAAGAAGACCCTGTATATCCTGTGATTCAGTTTGAAAGAAATACCCAGTAAGAAGAAATGCACCAAGAGAGTTGATTAGTGCCCAGGATAGACCAATATGCACAAGAAATTCTGATTTTTGATAATGACCAAATAACATTCTTAGTATACTGAAAATCAATAAATCTTAAGACAAAATATGTGTATCTCAAAATATTTGTTAACTAAAGAAATTTCTTTTAAAAAAAATATGGGTGTCTCTGAAAGGTTTTTTTTTCCTTTTTTTTTAAACATGAGTATTTTTGACATGATCCAACCTTCACATTTCAAGAAATTAATTCCTGTAGTTACATGAAGGATATTCAGATATGTGGGAACAGCAGCTGGGAACTGATAAACTGCTTTAGTTAACACCTTTTAGCCAAGTGCATAATAGGGTGTAAAATCTGAGGTGAGACAAGGTTCATTTCACAAGGTTCTGCAGGAGAACTGGCAGGGAATCCCCTGCTTCCTACTCTCCAAGCCCCCACCTCATGCTGCCCTAGAGAAGAGCACAAGCTGCTTCCTCTCACAGCCAGCTTCTCTGCTGTGACATGGAGCAAACAGCAATGCAGTCTCTGAACTACACTCCAAGTGGAGTCTTCTGTCACAGCACATCCCCGCTAATGTGACAAGTTGGAAGTGATGATGTTCTATGCCAAAACCATTCAGCAGGTGACAGAGCTGCCTTCCATGCTTGGAGCTGGAGCCATCTGTTGACTATAGGCAAGTGACACTTTACAAACCCCAAAGTGGAGGTGAAGAAAAGATGATAGATGCGCAGTGCAGCCTGGGAATGTGACAGTGACTTATTCACATGCAAATGCACTACGTGAAACAAAGGTATAGATTTTACAGCATCAAAAATTATTCTAGCCGGAATCAAGGGTACCCCCTCTTCCTGAAAATCTCTCACTTAGATCTCTAATGGAGAATGCCACTTCAACTTTTCCTTTAAATTCCCAGGGGTCACATCTCTCAGAAAACCTCTCCCTCTTGTGTCCCTCCTTCAGACATTATCCTGAAGCCACTAGTGCTTAGATTGGGCCTTTTGTTTGCCATGAATTCACAATAGGTATTAAGCGGTGTGCTCTGCCAGTGGGAACTTGTCTTTCTTCTTTCCATTTGCATTCTCTTTTCTGTGGATGGAGGGAATGTGACCAGATACTGATGGAGCTTCAAACACAAGATGCAGCCCCTTCCCCTGAGGATCATGGTGGAGGGCATACATTTTAGAAGGGCTCCATTGACAACTAAGAGATGTCACACAAGAGCAGAATGGGTAGAGAACATACCAGCACCTCTGTTCTGAGGGAACTTCCAAGAAAATGTGAGAATATGAGCAGCCACCGACTGTGAGGACACAGGGTGCTTCAACTGAGTGGGTATCTAGATGAGAGAACACACAAGCGAGGGCTGGCAGTGGAGGTCATGGGACGAAATGGCAGATAGAAGGAGGCTTGTCTTAACTGTTCAGTGTGTGCATCCTTGGGAGACTTCAGCACACACCTGCTGGCCAGTTGTCATCAAATTAAAGAGCAGCCAGCATAGAGCAGGTTGGAAGGAGACGGCTCACTGCTTCTTGTCCCACACTTGAGCGATGATCAAAGATGACCAGTATATTTTCTCCTCGTAATCACATAGCTTTAGACTAACAGGAAATCTGCAGTGTTTAACTGTGTGACGATGCTAAGGATTATTTAAGTAAATAAAATACTTACCATATATAAGAAAATGTCATAATAGTTTGGATTTTAAAATACACATGGAGAGAGAGACAAAAAAGAGAGGGAAGTTTTGTTTATCCAGGTTGGCCTGGAATCATGTACATAGAGTGAGTGAATGAAAAATAAACCCAAGATGTCCCAAAGTACAAGAGAGAAAGATGAGAGACTGACAAAATAGAAGAATGTGAAATGAAACACCCTCTTCCGTATGGAAGCTCCAGAATGAGTGCAAAGACAGGGGAGGCAGGATTTGGACACTGAATGCCCTCCATGTTATCTCAGACACAAACGCTCCAACCATAAGGAACCAAAGAACAAATGCAGATTTGCACAGCATGCAGCCTCTCCTAGGGAGACCAGAGCAGTATTATCAAAGAAGGTCTTAAAAGCTGACAGGTTAGAGAGAAAGAAGGGGGGCAGGGTGATGATCTGCCAGCTGTCCCAACTGCAGGAACACACACACACACACACACACACACACACACACATCCCAACACCAACAGAGTAAGCCTCAATCTAGAAAAATAAGTAAAAAGTAGTCCATCAAAGCCTCAAGAACCAGGAAACAGCATAGATGGTAGGTAGGTAGGTAGGTAGGTAGGTAGGTAGGTAGTAGATAGGTAGGTAACTGCCTATATTGACAGCAGGTCCTTACAATGAGCACTTCTAATGGTTGTGTACCAGGAAGGAAAAAAAAGATTTTGATTAAGAAAGCATCTGTAGACCACTCTTACTCCATGGTGATCTGATAAGAGGCATGGGATTAGCTCGATCTTCTTGTATTTGTTGACATCTGTCTTGTGACCGATTATATGGTCTATTTTGGAGAAGGTACCATGCGGTGCTGAGAAAAAGGTATATTCTTTAGCTTTAGGATGAAATGTTCTATATATATCTGTTAAATCCAATTGGTCCAGAGTTTCAATTAGTTTCACTGTGTCCCTGTTTAGTTTCTGCTTTCCTGATCGGTCCATTGAGGAGAGTGGGGTGTTGAAGTCACCCACAATTATTGTGTTAGGTGTAATGTGTGCTTTAAGCTTTAGTAAGGTTTCTTTTACGAAGGAGGGTGCCCTTGCATTTGGAGCATAGATGTTCAGTATTGAGAACTCTTCCTGGTGGATTTTCCCTTTGGCCAGCAAGAAGTGACCTTCTGAGTCTCTTTGGATGATTTTAGGTTGAAAGTCAATTTTATCTGATATTAGAATGGCTACTCCAGCTTGTTTCCTGAGACCATTTGCTTGTAAAATTGTCCTCCAGCCTTTTACTCTAAGGTAGTGTTTGTCTTTAACACTGAGATGTGTTTCCTGTATGCAGCAAAATGTAGGGTCCTGTTTCCGTATCCAGTCTGTTAATCTATGTCTTTTTATTGGGGAATTGAGTCCATTGACGTTAAGAGATATTAAGGAATAGTAATTATTACCTCCAGACATTTTTGAAATTATATTTATTTATCTTATTTATTTTTTATATTCAAGAGGTTATCTTCTTTTGGGTTTGATGAGAGGAGGTTTCTATCTTGCTTCTTCCCGGGTGTAGTTTCCGTCCTTGTCTTGGTGTTTTCCCCCTATTATCCTTTGTAGGGCTGGATTTGTGGAGAGATATCTTGCAAATTTGGTTTTGTCATGGAATACCTTGATGTCTCCATCAATGGCAATTGAGAGTTTTGCTGGGTAAAGTAGTTTTGGCTGAAGTTTGTGTTCTCTTAGAGTTTGCATGATATCTGCCCAGGATCTTCTAGCTTTCATGGTCTCAGGTGAGAAGTCTGGAGGGCAGCTGCTGAGTTGTATTTGGTGTTTTCCATGAAACTGAACTACTGCCAATGATCATGCTCGCTCCCAAAGAACTATTGCTGAACAGGTCCACTTCCTCCATATCCTACTAACATTTCTCTTCTACTACCACCACTGGGTGGTGGGCTAGAGATATTGAACCGTTATTAAAAGAAGGTTACAAAAAATTTCTGCCTACAGATGCTCGTCATCTGGTCCTCTATGAAGGATACATGTCTCATGAACAAGAGCAGTCCTTGACCTCATGTACATCTTTAGTCCACACTTTTCCTCTGATGCGGATACCTGGTGACTGTCATGAGCTTTTAGGGCATCTTCTGTCCAGTCTTTCCAATTATCTTCAGTGAGGACTCAGTTCCAGTGTTTTGCCATTTCCAAAAGTTGAATGCCAACAAAGAATTTTCACCAGAAGAAATTCGGATGGCCGAGAAACACCTTAAGAGATGTTCAACATCATTAGTCATCAGGGAAATGCAAATCAAAACAACCCTGAGATTCCACCTCACACCAGTCAGAATGGCTAAGATTAAAAACTCAAGAGACAACAAGTGCTGGCGAGGATGTGGAGAAAGAGGAACACTCCTCCACTGTTGGTGGGATTGCAAAATGGTAAAACCACTCTGGAAATCAGTTTGGCGGTTCCTCAGAAAATTGGGCATGGCACTTCCAGAGGACCCTGGCATACCACTCCTGGGCATATACCCAGAGGATTCCCCTACATGCAATAAAGACACATGCTCCACTATGTTTATAGCAGCCTTGTTTATAATAGCCAGAAATTGGAAGGAGCCCAAATATCCCTCAAAGGAGGAATGGATACAGAAAATGTGGTATATTTATACAATGGAATACTACTCAGCAATTAAAAATAATGAATTCATGCAATTTGTAGGTAAATGGTTAGACCTGGAAAATATCATCCTGAGTGAGCTAACCCAATCACAAAAGAATGCACATGAAATGCAATCACTGATAAGTGGATATTAATGAGCCCAGAAGCACTAAATACTCAAGACACAAATAGCAAGTCAAATGATTCCCAAGAAGAAGAAAGGAGAGGACCCTGGGCATGTAAAGATTGCATCCAGTTTAATAAAGAAACCGAGGGAGGAGGGGGAATGATTGGGGAATAGTTGGGGGGGAGAAGAACTATGGGAACTATGGTGGGTGGGAACTGGGAAAGGGGAAAGCCTTTGAAATGTAAACATAGAATATAGAAAATAAAAATAACTAAAAAAAAAGAAAAAAGAAAAAAAAAGAAAGCATCTGTAAAAAACAAAGATAACAGTGTATAATAATAAATATATAAATATTTAAAGAAGTATAAATTGTATTCTTTTTTAAAATTAATGATGACACTGGGGAAATGGCTCCGTGGAGTAGGTGCCTGCTATAGGAGAACCAGGACCTAAGTTTGGATATTCAGTCCCATGTAGAAAACTGGACTTGGAAGCTCAAATCTGTACGTAACCCTAGCCTAGAAGGGGTAGAAGTAGATGGTCTAAATCCTCAGAGGTCATTGGGCATCCAGTCAAGACAATCTGTGAGTTCCAGGTTCAATGAGAGACCCTGTCTCAAAAATTAAAGTGCGTATGGGAGATACTATATATATATGACTTAGCAGTTAAGAACACTGATTGCTCATCCAGAGGACCTGGCTTAGATTCCCAGAACCAACATGGTGGCTCACAACCATATTTAACTCGTTTCATGGTACCTAGACTGTTTTATGGCCTTTGTGTCACAGACATGCATATAGGCAAAACAAATAAAATTAGACTTAAAATATTAAGGTGAAGGGACAAGAGAAGACAACTTATATTGGACATCAGCCGCCATATGCACATGAACATGTACGTGTGCATACAGATTGTAGCAATGACTTATTTTTGAAGGTGAATATTAAAAAAAATTGGCATTCAACTTTTGGAAATGGCAAAACACTGGAACTGAGTCCTCACTGAAGATAATTGGAAAGACTGGACAGAAGATGCCCTAAAAGCTCATGACAGTCACCAGGTATCCGCATCAGAGGAAAAGTGTGGACTAAAGATGTACATGAGGTCAAGGACTGCTCTTGTTCATGAGACATGTATCCTTCATAGAGGACCAGATGACGAGCATCTGTAGGCAGAAATTTTTTGTAACCTACTTTTAATAACGGTTCAATATCTCTAGCCCACCACCCAGTGGTGGTAGTAGAAGAGAAATGTTAGTAGGATATGGAGGAAGTGGACCTGTTCAGCAATAGTTCTTTGGGAGCGAGCATGATCATTGGCAGTAGTTCAGTTTCATGGAAAACACCAAATACAACTCAGCAGCTGCCCTCCAGGCAGGCAGGTACCACACATGAACTGGCAGACACCAGGCCCAAACCAACAGCTGTAGTTCAATCCTAAAGAAACGGCCAGACTGGCCAACTGGCCTAAGGTGAGGCCACTGAAGCAGCAAATTGCCACAGGAACCTTACAAGTAGTTCTTTCATGAGTTTCTCTCAATGGCAGTGTTACCACAAGTTGAGCTCAAAAATGCTATGTAAGGCAAACCAATACATGTGTGTTGTTAGAGAAGACGAGTGAGGTGGAGCAAACCAAACCAAAGCTCAGTGCTTGTCTCCCACTGTCTGTGGGGTCATAGTTATACTCCATCAAGAGCCCTTTCATGTGTTTGCTATATTCAAACATCCTTTCATTTGTGTCTGCTTTGGGAAAACAGACTTTCACAAGTTTGCTTTAACAAGACGTCCTTTCACCTGTGCACCATAGCAAACCATCATTTGATATAACAGTTATGACATAACTTCTAGTTCTTTGGGAAGAACTAGAAGCACACATTACACATGCAGACTGGCATTCTCTCTTAACTTAGTAAAGCATTTTTTAATAAAATCCATTTATGGTGATAATTGAAGGCTAATAACTTATATGTCTAGGATGTAGCTCAGTAGTAGAGCACTTACCTAGCCTGCAGAAGGACCTGGATTTCATCCCTGCCACTGCAAACTTTTGAAAAAATTAAATCTACTCATAAAATAAAGGGGATATGCAAGAAAACCAGCGGAGTTGCTAGGAGAGGTTTTAAAAGTTGGTGCAGGGCTGAAGATGTAGCACAGTAACAGAGAGCTTGCCTGGGAGTCACTTGCCCAGAGCATGCAAGGCCCTGGGCTCAATCCCACCAGCAAACAACCAACTAACCAGACAACGAAATCACAGAATTTGCTGCACACAAATTCAGTGTGTGGAAAACAAATGCATCTCTAGATACAAAGCTTCTTCACTGTATTTTTATTATTTTTAGGGGTGTGTGTAGGGTGGTGTTCATGTATGTGTGTTTGTGTAGAAACATGCATATTAAGTATAGGTGCTATCAGAGACCAGAAGTGTCCAGATCCCCTGAACCTGGATTGACAGGTCATTGTAACTCACCCAAGGTGGGTGTTAAGGACCAAACTTGGGTCTTCTGCAAGTGTAGCATGTGCTCTTAACTACTAAGTAACTTATCCAGCCCCTGATATAAGGTTTTAAAATGTAGTTTATAAAGGCACCATTTACAATACTGTTCAATATACCAATACTCAAGAATCAATCTACCAAGTAGTATTCAAGATTTATAATTACAAATAAAAGAAAAATTAACAAGACACATTAAGAAAAGTGAATCAATGGGGAGATAAATCATACCCACTTGATTTGGAGAATTAATATTGCAAGATGCTGATTTTTCACAAATTAACTCACGATTCCCAATTCTTCAAATATTCAAGTTTAATCTAAAACTGAAGCAGAAAATGAAAAAGAAAGAAAGAGAAAGGGAGGGAGGGAGGGAGGGAGGGAGGGAGGAAGAGAGAGGGAGGGAAGGAGAAAGGGAGAGAGAGAGAAAAGAAAGAAGAAAGGAAGGAAGGAAAAAGAAAGAAAGAAAGAAAGAAAGAAAGAAAGAAAGAAAGAAAGAAAGAAGGAAGGAAGGAAGGAAGGAAGGAAGGAAGGAAGGAAGGAAGGAAGGAAGGAAAGAAAGAAAGAAAGAAAGAAAGAAAGAAAGAAAGAAAGAAAGAAAGAAAGAAAGGTAGAGAGACTTGAAAAGGAAGAATGCTTCAGGAGGACTTGTTCTACTGATATAAGCCAAGCCAATCAGCATAAGCTGATACCCAAGAGCCACACCTTCTACTGAACACTAATCAGACAAGCAAAAACGGACTCTCTTGTGGGCTACACACAGAGACACCAACTGACAGCAAGATTGTCCTGAGAGCAGGGGCATTGTCAGTCATGAGGGCAGGAACGCAAATTCTAAACCTGCTAGGAGGTCAAATCAGATGAAGTTTTCACAACACAATTCTGGAACATTCTCTCAAACAAGAAATAAAAGTCACAACTTAGGGCTGGCAGCAGAGCTCAGAAGACTTGAGGGAGGGCCTTTATACGCTTGCTTGATCTATCCACAGATCCCAAAGGAGGCAAGAGAAGACCTGCTCCTGAGAGTTGTCCTGCCTTCTACATGCATGTGCCAAGATACACACACCAGAAATAATATATATATATATACATATATATACACATACATACATACATACATACATACACTACACTACACTACACTACACTACACTACACTACAAAAGATGGGGTCTAATTTTCTGGAGTGAAAAGTGGGCTAGCCATTCAGGAAAGACATTTACAGCATGGAAATAAAAATCCAGAAAGTACTTTCACACTCAAGAACACAACAGACAATGCTGTGGAGAAGATGGGACAGAAGAACAAGAGCTTCAAATGATTGAAAGACTGAATGGACACCAGCATCCATGGTCCAGAAATGCAAGCCAAAATCAGCGACCTCTGGTAGGGACAGCACCTGTACTGCATGCACAAGACCTTCCCAAGACCAAGCCAGCCAAAATTCCACCATGGAGCACGGAGGGGCACAGGAAGTCCAACCCCTAGCCTAGGAGAGAGTGACAATTGATGTTTGCTAGTGGAGGGAGAGTTGGTTTTCTTTGTCGATGCAGTCAGTCCCTAAAAGGCTACTCATGTTCCTACACCTAGGCACGTACAGGCAGCACCAAGTGGACTCAGTGGAAGAACACACACACACACACACACACACACACACACACACACACACACAGAGAGAGAGAGAGGGGGGGCAGGGGAAAGGGAGAGGAGAACTGGAAAGGAGGAAATAATGGATTTGATCAAAACAAATTATATGTATTATGAAATTCTGAAAAAAAAAAACAAACCCCACACAAAACGTGTGATGGATCCCCAAACACAATTAAAAGAAAACTAGACAAAAACCTGAAACAGGGCTTCTCTTAAAAAGAAAGCATGACCAGACAGTCAATATTACTCAGAAAGGATGCTCTTCCTCTCTGCTGAGCAAGGCAGCGGGTAGTTGAGCCACGGGAGGACATCATTTTATGACCTGCATTTGAGAGAAAGCTAAAAGAAAATGTTATAAGAGCCAGTGCTGGCAGGAGGAGGAGCTACTGCATTTTCAGTGGAAATATGAAATGGTGGTTTCCCTTTGAGGGAGTGTCGTTTTCTCATTAAAGTGAGAGATTTGCATGCCACATACCCTGACAATTTCACATATATGTGCTTATGGAGGAAATGCCACTTTTATGCAGCAGGAGACGAGTTTGAGAATATTTATTGGACCATTTTGTAACAGCAAAACCTTGAACATAATCTATTGGCGGATTAATGGGTAGAGAGTCCCATCTCTGTTTAGCAGAACCTTATAAGGTGGCAAAGACGGATGAACTATGGTTCTTTCCATTCATTCATCACCAGGAGCAAAATTCACACATTTGATATTAAGCAAGAAAGCAAACCACAGAAGGATATGTGCAGTGAGGCTCCAATTACAGCGAAGTCCAGAATTCCCGAAAGACTATAAATAAAATATTGCTTAGGGATTTGCATGTGTGCAAAAAAATGACAGATAGGCAGATAGACGGATAAAAGATAGATAATAGATAGATAGATAGATAGATAGATAGATAGATAGATAGGGGATGGATGGATGAATAGATGCACAGATAGAGAGGTAGACCTCTCTGGTGGTACCTATCAAACTTAACTTCAGTGCAGCCCTCAGAATAAAATGATAATTTTAAGGGGGAAGCTCATGGTGGACATCAGAGATGCTCTGTGCATGAGCACTTGGTTCAGTAGCTTTATCTAATGCTTTCCACAAAGGCTACATATGGTTTTGTCCCCCAAAAGCACTATTTTATACAATGCATGGCTGTGCATGACTCTACCTCTGTTCTCACACTCTGGCTTGCCCTTCTTTCCTTTGCTTACTTCTTCCTATATGGAATCTCTGAGAAAAGAGTACGTGTACTCAGGTCTCTGGGATGCTACTGTTTTTCTGGCTTCTGTTAGGATATCTCACTAATGATGTACAACAGTGGAGGCCTGTCAGCCTTCCAGGTTGCTCTCCTCCCCTGCTGGTACAGCCGATAACAGAAATGTCATGAATGTTAAATGATGCATTGAAAACATTAAGAAGGCGTCTGACTGTGGGCCTCTCGGTGGTGTCATTCACTCCGGTCTGACTCTCATTTGGCTAATAGCAGTGCTGGGCACCCAGAGAGATCTCTTAGTTGACTTTTGATAATGGGTATTGGATTTGTAGCACTCTGCTTCCCATATGGGTTGCAGACTTCATACAGCACTTACCTGTCTCACCACTGGGGTCAGGGAGTGGATTCTGGACATGTCACTTCTGGCTGTCAGCATTTTGGAGAGCCTGGGGATTCCTCAGAGCCTCAGAGATTGCAGCAGGTACAGTTGTTCTCTTGGGGAAACATTCAAAGACTGTGCAGATGACCAACTAGTGGGAAAACCCAACTCACTGCTCTCTATACTAATGACAGGTGTGAGGTTCCAAGGGGAGCAGAATAAGAAGGAAGAAAGGGACGTTAAGACAATATGAGTGAGAATGGTGGAGTGAAGCCACAGCAGCTGTGGGCGGTAGGGAGGATACAGCTCAGACCAGAGGCAAGGAACCTCTCCATGTTGTTTCAAATTGCTAAACAGAGGAAGGGGAGCGGTGAAATAGGCAGGCCTTCATGGTGGCATGGGATCGCTCTGCAGAGCCCAGCCCACATAACTCTGAGCATGGTAATGTACTTCTTGGAGATCTGCCACTCTATTTGCCCATTGGAGTGAAATGGAAGAGTGAAGGTAGCCAAGGAACACACCCTGGCCTTGCAGCACCCCTATAGCAAGCACAGCCTGACTTCTGGCCTCAGGTTCTGCAAGGACATCACAGGGAGTTAGAACTGTCTTTTGTCAACTGAGAGGGTTCTCTGTGCACTGCTGATCACAGGTAGGCACGGAGTTCAACAGGGCTCTGCAAATGTTGCCAGAATTCACTTTTCCCTGGCTGTTCACAGAGTCTCTTCTCTATTTCTCTGTTTCTTATCATTGCTTCCAATACTCCCCACACTCTGCTTTGTCCTTCCAACAGGAGTCTAGAAGCTGGAGCAGGGTGAGGGGAAAGTAAACAGACCAGCAGTACCCTAGGAAGCTGTATGGATTTTTCAGAGAATGTTGAGAAAGATTTAGAAGACACTGCGCATGATAGCAATGAATGACCGTGCTCATTTCTCTGTTTGCCTCCGACCTACACTCAGCACCACCGCCAGGACCACCTTACTCCCTTCCATCGCTGATCACTGGTGCTGGATGACAGTAAAGAAATTGTCTGAATCACTACTATCATCAATTTTCCATAATTTTGTAGAAGATATTTGCTGGCCCTTTAAGTTGTATATCTTCCCTCTCATCTATGCCTATAATCCTTAGGTTTGGTCTTCTCATTGTGTCCTGGATTTCCTGGATATTTGGGGTTACAAGCTTTTTTGCATTTTGTATTTTCTTGGACTGTTGAATCAATGGTGTCTATGGTATCTTCGGCATCTGAGATTCTTTCTTCTATCTCTTGTATTCTATTGTTGATATTTGCATCTATGGCCCCTGATTTCTTCCCAAGGATTTCTGTCTCCAAAGTTGTCTCCCTTTGCGATTTCTTAGTTGTTCTACTTCTGTTTTTAGATCCTGGATGGTTTTGCTCAGATCTTCTGCTTGCTTGTTTGTATTTTCATGTATTTCTTTAAGAGATTTTTGTGTTTCCTCTTTCATGACTTATACTTATTGACCCACGTTCTCCTGTATTTCTTTAAGTGATTTTTGTACTTCCTCCTTATTGGCTTCTAATTTTTGACCCATATTCTCCTGAATTTCTTTAAGTGATTTTTGTGTTTGCCTTGTAAGGGCTTCAAATTTTTGATCCATTTTCTCCTGTATTTCTTTAAGAGATTTATCTATGTGTTCTGCTGTCAGCATCCTGACCAGTGATTTTAGATCCAAATCTTGTTTTTCTGGTGTGTTGGGGTATCCGGGACTTACTGCTGTCAGGGAACTGGTTTCAGATGCTGCCATATTGCCTTGATTTCTGTTAGTAACATTCCTAATTTTGCCTTTTGCCATCTGGTTATCTCTGGCCTTAATTGGTTTTGTAGTCACTAGCTGGTGCTTGAACCTCATCTGGGCTCAAAAGGCTATTTCCCCACCACTGGATGACTGGGTTCCCCTGGCACAGATTGCTGATGTGTTGTTCTCCTCTTGGATGCTGTTGGACCCCTGGTGCATCTTGCTCTAAGCAATATAATATTTGGTTATCTCTGTGGATCTGATGCTGCTTGTCTTCTCTGGTTCTGTTTGCTTGTTCAGTCAGCAGCAAGGATGCTGTCTGCAGCCTCGGGGAGTGGGGAGTACAGAGTGCAGGGACTCCCAGAGGGCCGGGAACCCATGCCCTGCTGGAACACAGGAACTGCTGCTCTGCCAAGCTCTCGTTCTTAGATGACTGGCTGGTGGCCCGGGTCCCCTGAGATCTTAAGCTTGGGATATCTCGGGTTCTGGTTCTGCCCGCTCAGTCTAAGCACCTGCCACCAAGATGGCCACGGTTGAGCAGAGTGCAGGATTCCCCTCAGAGTGCAGAGCCCACACCTGGTTGGGGCCCAGGAACCGCTGCTCTGCCTGATTTGCTGCCAGGCGGCCTTGAGTCCCCAAAGATCCCAAGTTCTGGATATCACAGGTACCTGGCTCTGCTCTCGCTTAGTCCAGACCACTGCAAAGATGCCGGCGGTGGCCGCTGGAAGTGGGGAGTGCGGCTTGCAGAGTCTCCTGCAGGGCAGGGACTATCATCAATTTTCCAATGCCTTTAAAAATCATGCCAACAAACATGTTGATCATAATTTTCAGTCCTATTTGACACAGTGTTCAGAAGGCTCAGGAAATGCCCCCAGTTGGCCAATATGTTTAAAAAGCCAACTCTCCAACTCAAGACTATCTGACTCCAAAGCTCAAGATCACAACTAAGGGGCTGTAGACCACCCAAATCTGATCAGTGGCTTGAATGAGAAATGTCCCCCATAGGCTCATGTGTTTGAACACTTGAGCCCCAGTTGGTGGCGCTGTTTGCGGAGGTTATAGACCTTTGGGAGGTGGGGCCTTGCTGGAGGAAGTACGCCACCAGGATGAGCTTTGAGAGCTTATGATCTCATCTCTTCTTCTAGCTCTCTACACTTCTTACATGTGGAGGAAAGTCATGGCAAGCCTGATTCCTGCTCCCACTTCCTGTTGCCATGTTTTCTTACCATTCTGGACTCTAGCCCTCAGGACTTGTATGCCAAAATAAACTCTTTTTTTTCCCATTAAGTTGCTTTCTAGTTGTGTTATTTTATCACAGCAATGGAAAAGTAACTAATGAGACCTAGCTCGTGTGCTGTAGGCATTACCTTTCTCCTCTAGCTAGCTAAGAGTCCCTTAGAGCATAACTGGACCTTAGCACTTAACAAAGAGTGGGGCAAACCAACGGCACTAACTCTACACTGATTAACATAAGGTACTGTGAGATGCTTGGGGCTTTTAAAACCATTTGGAGCAATGCTGTATTCTTTATTACATCATTCCATCATACGTTGATCGGTGGTACTCCTGCAGGAAGATAGATATGCTTCATTAGATGTATGTATTAGCCACTGCAATTATAAGCACATTATTGCTCAACCTGAAAATTGCAATCATTTATTTTTTATTTAAGTATTTTCTTGATGGAGCTATTGCTTTTGAAAGGTTTGCAAATACATCTGGCTTGTAATTATTTTAATGTATTCATACTTTAAATACACAAACATGGTGGCTTTGCTGTTTAAAACATGGCAAGGGTAATCTTTCTAAGAACCAGATAAAAGGGGGTTTCCTTTTCCCTTTATTTTCTTTTTTTTTTTTTTTTTTTTTTTTTTTTTTGGTTTTTCGAGACAGGGTTTCTCTGTGTGGTCCTGGCTGTCCTGGAACTCACTCGGTAGACCAGGCTGGCCTTGAACTCAGAAATCTGCCTGCCTCTGCCTCCCAGGTGCTGGGATTAAAGGCGTGCGCCACCACACCCGGCTTCCCTTTATTTTCTACAATACTGGACCATTCTGCCTATTGAAGCATCGTAGATAGCTGGACAGAAAGAAATCCCAACACAGATGCCCAAGCATGTGGCCAGAGGAGAGCTGGTGCTAATGATAGTTTTGTACCCAGACTCCAATGTCACATCGTCAAAGAGCCCAGAAACAATCTGAATGGAATGTACAAGGAGGACAAATATGATGCGAATGAAAACGGAAAAACCAAACAGTCTAACAAGTGCTAATGCACAAGTCCATGCTTCGGGGAGCTCTCTAAAAAGTCAAGTTATTCTCAGTTGCTCAATTGACCTTCTACATCTTCTAAGACTGAGATGAAGTAAAGACCTATCCATAGCTGAAGACTGCTAACAAGTTTCTAGTCACCGAGGAAGCATGTGTGTCATTGCAGCATTTGGTAAATTATGATGAGTATGGGGTAGAAGGAAGGAAATATGCAGAGCACGTGAGGGAAGAAGACACTCAGTAAAGAGAAGGGCATCTTCTTTGTGGCTGAAGGGGATGGGTGTGGAGGTATGGCAACACTGTGGACAGGTCTGACCAGGTATGTATGGAAGAGGGTGTCGAGAGAGTGCAAGGAAATTGAGTGCCTCTTGGAGCTGATATTTGAGGTCCTGAGACCCATGGCTGAAGATGTGTGCCTCTTGATGATACCTTGGCTGACTATAGATTTCTGGTCAGCCTCTAATGGTAACAAGTCCAGGGGAACCCAGCTCAAACCCCAAGTCTCTTTTCACTGCTCCTTGAGTCATCCTAAGAAGAGAGAGGTGTATCCTGTGAGGACCTCTCCCTATTGGGTCCCTGTCTCTACTGCTGAGATGGTGTGAGGAGGCTAGGTATGGAAAAGGACAAAAGTCTCTAGGGCATGTGTGCTGTTGGGATATGTTGTTGGTTATGTGACATCCAAAAAGGGGGGGGGAACAGAAATGATGATGGTGAGGGTGATAAAGGAGATGTTTCAAGAAAGAAAGGCGGGAGGTATCAGGTCACAGGTTCCATTGTATGGGGCTAACATGTGAATGTGATTGTCTATCAACCAACCTCTCCCTAATCCAGCCTTCCCTTTTGGTTAGTCCAGAAACCAGGACTGAACCAAGATGGACTGAAATGCTCAGGCTCTTCACAGACCACACAGCTGTCCATCAACTCAAAACTTAGAAACAGCAACATCAAAGGAGCTCTACCTGGGGTCTTGGGAACTGCAATTTAGGCAAAGAGAGATTCAGACAGCTCTGCACGAATGTTTCAAGGAAACACAGATATGCAGGGTGTCCACCAGAGAGGTCAAGCTAAGCACAAAGGGAATCCCAGAGCGATGGTATAGGCTTACTGGCACAGAGGACCCATGCTAGCCTGGAGCTGTACATGTCCACACAAACAAGTCCAGTCATGAGGACCAACTCAAGTTAAGACCACAGCACACATCAGGAGTGTTCAGAGCACTACAGCCCAGGTTCAAAAACTCATGACCAGGTGCCCAGTTCAGGAGTCCATTTTCTTTTTCTTTCTTTTTTTATTTAATTTAATTTTTTATTTATTAACTTTACATCTCACTCACTGGCCCCCTCCTGATCAGCCCCTCCCATACTCCTTCCCCCATCTCCTCGCCCCTTCTCTTCTGAGTCACTGGGGGACCCCTGGTCATTTCAAGTCCCTGCAAGGCTAAGGGCTTCTTCTCCCACTGAGGCCAGACAAGGCAGCCCAACTAGAATTACTTATTCCACAAACAGGCAACAGCCTTTGTGATACCCCATAATCCAGTTGTTTGAGACCTCCATGAAGACCAAGCTACACATTTGCTGCATATGTGTGCGGAGGCCTAGGTCCAGCCCATGTATGTTCTTTGGTTGGTGGTTCAATCTCTAAGAACCCCAAGGGTCCAGGTAAGTTGACTCTGTTGGTCTTTCTGTGGAGTTCCTACCCCCTTCAGAGTACCATCCTTCCCCCTACTCTTCCCTAAGAGTCCCCAAGCTCCATTCATTGTTTGGCTATAGGTTCCAAGTTGTAGTCCATCATTGAAGGCCAGAACTCAAAGCAGAAACCATGGAGGAAACTACTTGCTGGATCATTCAGCAGCCCATGTTTAGCGACATTTCCCATGCAGTTCAGGCACACAGGCAGAAGGATGGTGCTACCCACAGTGGGCTGGGCCTTCCTATAGCAATAAACAATCAAGACAATTCCTCAAAGTCAGGCCCACAAGCCAACCCAATCTAAGCAATCCCTCAATTGGGATTCTCAGGAGACTCTAGGCTGTGTTGAGTTGGCAGTTAAAGCTAAGACAATACCATGGACAATATGTGGTTTCTCAGGCCAGGCTATTGCCTGACACTCATTCCCACCACCAGTTTAGCATAATCCAAGGCAAGGTTTATACTGACTCTGCATCTTAGCATCATTGATCGGAAAACACCAATGTCCACAGCTTATGTGCAGGGTGTTAAAAACCTAGCTTCAAAGCCCCTGCTATTCCTGATTAGATGCTCAGTACCCAGGCCATGTAAGGACCTCATATAGCTACCAGTTCCTCCAGTGTGAGACCAGGAAATCTCTGGGGTGATGAGAGAATCCATTTTTGAAGGAGCAGAGCCCAGGACAGAAAATTTGAGTTCCCTTCTCTATTCAGGGATCCTTCTGGCACTCCTCCCATCCATCTTAGTATCTCTATCGTTCTTATCTGTGTGCCTCTATGTGTGCGTGTCTACACATATGTATACAGTGTTGTCACAATTAATCCTCACTGTCAGCTAGAAATGATTTAGATTAACCATGAAAATGTGTCTGGAGTATTCATGGGTATATTAAAGACAGGTTTAACTGAAGAGGTAGTTCCTATTCTAACTGTGGTGGGCACCATCTCATAGGACGGGGTCCAGGATTAAATAAAATGGGGAAAGCAAGCCAAGCACTATCATCCAGCTCTCTCTGCTTCATGACTGTGCACACAAGATGACCAGCTGTCTCATGTCCCTCTTTCCATGGCTACCCTTGCATGATGGACCAATGGACTGTATTTTTAAACTGCAAGCCAAAGCAAATCCTTCCTTTCTTAAGTTTCTTTTGTCCAGTATTTTTATCACAGAAAAGAGAAAAATAACTAACACAGATATATGCTGTCCAGCCCAGCATGGTGGGGCTTCACAGTGCACTGGGCACCGCAGGTGCCCAGCCTACAGCTGGAATGGTGCAAGTCAGGAAACAGGAGCACATTTGCAGAAACTCATCATTCAGATACCAGCAATCAAACCAGCAGCTGTGACACCCTCTTCTCAGTAAAAAAAAAAAAAACCTGCAACCAAAAGGGAAGACGGAGGCTGTTTTGCTCAACTTTGAATCTACTTGGAATTAATGGAGAATAAATGTTCTAAATTCAAACCTTTCAAGGGACAATTTCCATTAAGCCAGAGCTCAGCTTCATTTCTGATCCACTGTTGCAAGGAGTAACAGCTGTTCGGGGCACTGTAACTGCCTTCGAAGCACTGAGGCCATAAACTTTCAAAAGAAAACTCTCGTCCTGATGGGCACCATGAGAGCAGTGGGGGAAGGGCACAGTTCATGAGATCTGATCACTCTGCAAGTGCCCCAAATCCTCAAAGTCACACAGACAGCAGTGCACAGAGATGCCCAGGCACCATCCTCCCTTTAGATCTGGGGTCAAGTAAGAATGCTGAGGGTGATGAAAGAAGACATTTGAAGGAGGGAAGATGGGAGGAAACAGAACATGGGTCCCATCACATGCAGTGTGGGGCAGGATGAAGCCAACGTGTAAATATGATCTCCTATCAACCAATTTCCCCATAACCCAGCCTTCCCTTTGGGTTAGCTTGAATGTCCAGGACACCATTGTGGAATTGGGAACACATCAGTAAACAACCCACACCCTCCTTTGCACCTAGCAACTGAGGCAGAGTGGATGGTGACCCTGGACTAGCGAGCTCAAGCACACTGTCTGTGACTTGATCCTGTGAACAGCAGTACTGCCTTGAGAAGCTCTGAAGTCAGGAGCAAACAAGGCCCCAGACAGAAGGCAAAGCAAGAGAAGGTCTCCCAGGAGAGAAGTGAGGTGAGCTGAAGGCTGCTTTCTGTGAGTGGACAGAGGTGAAGAGAGGAGCCTTGATGGGGAGACCAGAAAGGGAGAACGGGCCTGACCAGGTACAGCCTTGGGACAGCCAAGCTGCTTGGGCTGAGTGGGCAGTAGACCTTCTTTCTTCGTAGCTTTAGGAAGTAGCAGGGAATGCTCCAGACCATCCAGGAAAGAGATGCTGGATCCAGATTGTTCTAATGAGGACAGAATCCCAAGGTCATAAGAAGAAAAGCTAGAATTGATCTGTGTCTGCCTTCCATCGGTAGTGTCTACCTGTCTACCAAAGGAACGTCTAAAAAAAACAAAAAAGACAGAAATACACATGGAAAGGCTAAAAGGAAAGTCAATGCAGAAGCCGATAGTCTCAGCACCATTGCTGCTAACCCCAACAATGAGTGAAGTGACCCAGGAACAGTGCCAGCCTCCCAGAGTCAGCTGGCCCACAGTATTCCAGAACAGCAGGATTCAAACTGGGGGGGGGCGGGGGGGGAGGTGTTCCCGAAGCAAAGCCATGCTGCAGGCAACACACTGCTCTCTGTCCCTTTACAATGAGACTTTAGGTGTCTTTTTTTCTCCTTGAGATTTTTAACTGTTTTCAATTTAATAATTCAACCCATTTGAACTAGTCTTTGATAATCAGTCTTCGTAGCCACATCATTGTTTCAACAACAATCGTCTCAGACACACCTCTGACAAGACTTTCAACACTATGACAAGAAACCATGCCTTCAGGAGCATGTTAATGGAGATGATACATCGGTGCTCTCTGAGCTGCAAGGGTAAAAGGAAACCCTTTCATTGCAAAGTGACAGAGGTGGACAATAAAGCATGTTCACATGTTCACAACAGCATGAACCATATCCTCAGAAACAGATCTGTGCTTAACATAAATGACACAATTCCTAGTCATCTACAGCTACTTATAGAATGCCATACAGAGATTGAATTAGGTTAAAACACACTGTAGTATTTGGTAGACTTCAGGACTAGTAGTCTATCCCTAGTACATAACAAAATACATTTTGATATCCCAAAGAAGCAAGTCTTGCAATCAGGCATCAAGCACTGCATTGTTTGCAAACAAGCATCAAAAACTCCTGGTGCAGACATGAAGCAAGCTGAGCCCTTCAGCCTCTGAAATGAAATAGGCCAGGGCATGTTCTCAGGTTACAGGGAACCAGATAGATTTAGATTCATATGGGCACTGTATTAATCAAGATTGTCTAGAGTAACAGAATTCAAAGAATAAATTAATAAATGAAATTTTATTTTTTCATTCATTCACATATATTTGTGTTTATATATTTCATATATATTCTGCCTCATATACATGTATATATATATACATATATATATATGAAATGTATTAGAATGACTTCAAGCTATGGTCCAGCTAGTCCAACAATGCTGTCTACCAATACAATGTCTAAGAATCCAGTAGTTATTCAGTCCATGAGGCTGGATATCTATGCTGGAATCCTAAAGAAGTAGGCTCTAATGCCAGCGAAGGAACGGACTTGCTTGCAAGAGCAAGCAAACAAAAAGAGGGTACTTATTCCATGTCCTTTATATAGATGTTGGGGTCCAGATTAAAAGTGTATCTTCTTCACACATCAAAGATCCAGATTAGAAGTATGTCTTCCCACTTAAAATTATTTCACTAAGAAAAAAACTCTTACAGCCTTGCCCAATCGACTGGGTCTTAACTAATTCCAGATGACATTGAGGATGACAACCAAGACTAGCCATCATGGGCTCTGTGATAGTCTGTATTGTCTGTATTGTCTGTATTGTCAACTCTGTGGGTTTTGAATCACATAGGAGACACACTTTCATCCATCAGACCATTTCCAAAGAGGCTTAACTGAGCAAGGGAGACCTACCCTGAATAAAAACCTTTCAATCCCTGGGTTTGGGGCTTTGACTGGACATAAAAAGAGAAGACTGTTCGAAGCAGCAGCATTTGGCTCATGTTACCTCACAGTTTCGCCACCAGAACTGGAGCCACTCTTGCTCCACACCTTCTCCACCATGGTGGACAGACAGTGCCTTCTTGCTCCACACCTTCTCCACCACAGTGGTTGGTGCTTATACCTCCTCCACTCTGCCGGTCAGTACTGTCCTGTTCCATGCCTTCTGCACCAGGATGATGGCACCTTCTTGACCCACCCCTTCTCTGTCATAGTGGACAGTTCTTTGAATCTCTGAGTAAAATCAGTTCTGCCTCCCTTAAGATTTTTTTCCTCAGGAATTTCACCTCAGCAATGAGAAAGCAACTAATGGAGACACTAAAGGACAGACAGCATGGATTTCCCTGCACTCAGGTGCCCTTTTATCATTTACTTTCTAGACAGACTGAGCATGTGGGGTGACTGTGCCCCTTTTCTTAGTTGAACTCAAAACATATCATTAATCCTTTCTTCCCACCTAAGGTCTTTACAAGATTAAACATAATTCAATCCAACCAAAATTCAGAATCTACACACTTTCATTAAGCCAA
The DNA here is from genome assembly GCA_964023405.1 of Apodemus agrarius. Lineage (NCBI taxonomy): Eukaryota > Metazoa > Chordata > Mammalia > Rodentia > Muridae > Apodemus > Apodemus agrarius. Next base: position 131,666,479 of record OZ030005.1, on the reverse strand, counting down.
GATCACTAGCCTTGCTTTCTAATTTCATATACATTCTCCTTTCTTGTTTTTGTTTTTGGATTTTGGTTTTTTCGAGACAGGGTTTCTCTGTATAGCCCTGGCTGTCCTGAAACCCACTCTGTAGGCCAGGCTGGCCTCGAACTCAGAAATCCGCCTGCCTCTGCCTCCCAGAGTGCTGGGATTACAGGCATGTGCCACCACTGCCCGGCTATATTCTCCTTTCTAAAAGAACAACATAAAGCAAATATATGGACTTCAGCCTAAATCCATCTTATATTTTGAAAGAAAAATGTCAATATAATATTAATGTTGCAAATAGGTGTTATGAGCTGAGTTCTTAATTTCATGGTAATAATCCATCAGTATGTAGAATGTTGGAGGGCTGTCCTCCAGACATGAAGAAAAAGGCAGCAACATCCCTAAGCAGAGACACTGCATCCTCCTGACAGGGGCACTGTCTGGACCACAGCACATGGTACAGGTGACATGAGAGAAATGAAGTCTAGAGGAAAGCCCAGTGTTTCTTGGGATTGAGGAAGAATGAGCTGAGCCAGGAGCATGCCGAGGAGGATGTCTTCACCAGTTCATCTTCCAGGTGGAGGGATGCCTTGTTATTTCTTATATTAGTCAACAAAACCTGCTACTGCCATACCTCCCTCTCTGTAACCCACAGAATGGAAGCAGAAAGAGCAAGGCTTTAAAGTCCTCTTGAGCCGGGTGATGGTGGCGCACGCTTGTAATCCCAGCACTCTGGGAGGCAGATGCAGGCGGATTTCTGAGTTTGAGGCCAGCCTGGTCTACAGAGTGAGTTCCAGGACATCCAGGGCTACACAGAGAAACCCTGTCTTGAAAAAAAAAACAAATCCAAAAAACAATAAATAAATAAATAAATAAATAAATAAATAAATAAAGTCCTCTTGAGACTCTTCATACATCCCCCTTTAAAACTAAGCAGCATGACAGACTCCACATGTGTCTAAGATGTAAAATGGATTGAAAAAAAGAAAACAGAAATTGATGCTTAGGGAGGGAGGGGAAGTTTTGCCGCCTCTATCAGTGACAGCTAGTGGAGTGAAACCCCTGGAGAAGGCAGATGGTGTTCATTTACCCAAGTTGGGGGGGGGGTCCCAAAGAATGTCTCTGCATCCCAGAAGAACAGGAAGCATAGTGGATCTACATAGAATCCAGTATAGTGGGAAATAAGACTAGGGTCAAATGCTTTGAAATGTGTGGTTTAGCCTTGGCAGGAGAAAAGAGTTCCTGATTTCTAACTTCAAGTACAAATAGAGCTTTGAAGGTAGTCAAACCCTCCAGGTAATATCATGCCATCAGCTCTGTATCTCAGCACACTATAGGCAAGGAATTTTTCAAGGAACATTTGGGAAAAAAAAGATGGATGGGTGAATGGATCAGATCAGTAGATTAATGAACAACTTCAGTATCCACTATTCCGCAGATAGCATTTATCAGACAATCCTCAGTCAACTGCATTTCTAACAAGTTCAGTTGCATATGTTCCTTCACTGGTCATCAACTTCAAAGCCACTCTCCTGGCCGGGGACCACTTCTGTGCCCCAGAAACAAATGTATAATTTTACCCTCTGCTCCCTAATAGTACTTAACCTCAATCATGGGTTCCACCAAAGGTCATAAGTCTACACATTCACTGTCCAACACTGAACCCTAATAGCCCCCAGGAACTCACAGTGGACTTCAAAGCCAACTCATTTTCCCATTACAGATTAAATGAGAAAAGCTTATTATTAATAGAAGTAACACTGTAACACTGAAGCTGCCGGAAGGCTCAAGGGATCCCCAGGATGTGCTGCTCAGGGAAACCCAATATAGTTCAACAAGAGTAGCTCCATGTGCTAACGAAGGAGAATAGACTCTTTCCAGGTCTGTTTGTAAACAAGTCCCCACTAGAGAGTTCTCCTCTCCATTGGTTCCCTGTGGAGTAGTCTGAAGTGGGAGTTGCTGTCTTCTCCGGCCTCTTGATCACTGATTGAATCCTATGATAGAATTCCATGGAGAGACATTGTCCTTTCAAGACAACCTTTTTACACTAGTAATTTAGGTGAGATGCCCTGTCAACTACACAAGATGTCTCCCTTATGCAAATTCATTGCTAAAAGCAGGGAATGTGTAGCTATTTGATGAGCAAGGGATCCCTTTGAGTAGGCCTGCATCCTCTCAGGTGTATCTCTGTGCAGAGGCACAGAGCTGGAGGCAGTGGGCAGGAGAAGCTCAGTGTCCCACCGTCTGTCTGCACAGGAGCCACTCAGGGAATACCTGACAAGATGACTGCCAAAGTCCAGCATGGTAACCCTGTGCTCCTGGTTCAAGGGCAAAGTCTGTAGGCACCAGAAAGGTCACCAGAGGGCAGCAGATGTATCACAAGGAGCTGGCTCAGATCTAACTTGATTGGGGAAGGGGCATCCCTTGAAGTGCCCCAACTGAGTCTCTTACTGTTTTGCTTTTCCCTGCAGAAACTTCATAATAAGCTTTATTTCAAAAGGAAAAGATGGGAGATCTTAGAAGAAACTGACTAGTCTAGAGTATCCCAGGAAAGGGACGCTTGCCTCTCCTGCAGGAAACCCTCTGGACCTTTCCCCAAGCTTTAATTTCTCAGCTCACTTGTGTGATGAACAACGAATTACAGTCAATGGTCTCAAAATCTTTCCTGCCTTTAAAATTTCCCCACAAGTATATTGCTCCATAAATTAAAAATACAGCATCTCTGGTACTGTGACATGTTCATGGTTTTCTTTAGGAATAGCTACCAATTCCTCATTCCTTTGCAGCAGGACCTCATAGCCAAGAGCCAGGTTTTGTCCCAACAGACCTTCTATGTCTCCATCAGGCAACATGGGTGAGTACCCACTGACCCCAGCACCCCAGTGAGCTGCACGATACCCAGATCTCCTCTTATTTCTGAAATTCAGAGCTCTGATTTATGAAGATGTATAGCACTCAGACCATATCAAGTTATTTTCCAAAGGAAATCAGTATGGAAATTAATGCTACTGTTTCTGTGTAAGTCCATCAACTCTGATTCTCAAGCAGGTGGCAATCAGTCTGTGTGTATTTTTAGCAAACAGCTTGGACTTGATGGTATAAGCACTAGGTACTCTCTTAAAAAAAAGAAAAACACACTTGGCCTTGCCATGGTGATGATATGATTTACCTAGAAGAGCTGCCTCTCCTAATTAGTTTGATTGGAAATGCAATGAAATTCAATGCACCATTCACTCCGGAGATCCCCAAGCACCCTGTTTGGGAGCACAGCAATTGTGCGTTTCAGTGACCTCATCCACGGAAACCGTAGCCCATCCCCTAGGCAGACCCTGGAGGCCCAGTGTCAGCCATATTAGCTGTCCCAGCACCCTGAATCCAATCTCTCAGATCTTCCAAAACATGAGTGCCTGATTCTGGACTTTTTCCTTTTAAATAGCTCAGAATGATAGATCCAGGTATCCATGATATCTTCACGGTCTTTTCCTCTGTATGAGCTAGTCTGACCACAATTAAGCCATTGCTTAATTAAGTCATTATCTGATGACTGTCTTCTCACACTGGGTAAAGGTTGCATATGGCAGGGACCATGCCTGTCTGGTTAATCTTATCCTTATATAAGCAATGCCTGATCTGTGGGATACAGCGACTGAACATTTGGAGGATGAGTCAATCATTCAACCAATTGGCCAACCTATTGATGTTTTACAGTTTATCTACATTCTCTTGACTTGGGATATTCGGTCTTAAAGAACCAAATTGTTGCTGGTTTCATCATAAAGAACAAAAGAATGGCTCTCCCCCACATACTTCTCTCTGATGTAACAATTGATGTCAAAATAAGATTACAATGAATTCTTCTTTCAGCTTGTGATAGTTAACATTGATTAGCAATTTCACTAGATCTAAAGATTACCTAGGACACATCTGGGCATGTGTAAAACTCTCCAGATTGAGTTAATAGGCAGCACCACTCCATGGGCTGGGCCCCCAGTTAGATACAAAGGAGCTGAGCAGGCATTCATTTCTTTCTGCTTCCTGACTCTGGATACAATGTGACCAGCCACATCAAGCTCCTGTATCCCTGACTTCTCCACTGTGATGGACTGTGCCCTCAAACTGTGAGCCAAAATAAACTTTCTCTTTCTTAAGTTACTTTTGTTATGTTTTTGTCATAGTAGTAAGAAAAGTATCTTTCCACCCGCTGTGTTTGGAACATCATGGTGATCTGCTCAGGGCGGATTCCTCTCACCCATTTTTAAGGATGGAATGCCCATGAGAGCCAACACCTTCCTATGTGCATATCCCCAACTACATCAGGTTCCTGCTGCTTCCTGCAGCACACATGCCTTGTACAGAGGTCCTCTGAAGCTTTGCATAGCCTCATGCTCACAACAAATTTCAAGTTAATCTCTCTCTCTCTCAACGTGTCCAGCAAGCACCTGGAATTCCTCTTTATGCATTCCCAGAGACGGACCAAATTTGGAGGGGATGGGGGGGAGTCAGACTCCATCTTGAAGTACCTGACCTAGGTTTGAACTCAAGTACACTACTAATAGGCTGATACCTAGTACCAATATCCAGGTTACCCCCCAACAAGACCTGCATCTAGCACAAGTCTCCAGGTTATTCCCCCAACAAATCTACACCTCCAGGTTACAAGCTTGCCCCTACCTAACAACCACCAGGAGGAAAGCATAAATTAAGTTTATGGTTTGGCTCCCAGCACCAGCCAATTATATCAAAAGCAACAGTAGCCCCCCATTTAGATGCTTGCTAGGCTAGGGCACTTGCCCCTCACTTGTCATTTCCTATAAAACCTTCTCCTGATGAGCGTTCCAGGCTTTTCTCCACCAAAACCATCCTGTGGGTTGGCGGCAAGTTAAGCCGCAGCTTGAGCTTGTGCATAAAAACTCTCATGTGATTTCATTGGATCGGCTCCTGATTGGTTTTGGGGGTTCACAAATGCTTCCTGGTACTACACCAGCACCTCAGCCCCAGCCAACAATTTACACTCACCCCAAAAACCCATACCCACCCCCCAATTTTATATAGCCCTGGTTTTTCCCCAATAGAGAGAGCTATCTCACTGAAAGCCATCTCAGGAGAAGGCTATTTGTCCCACACTCAGCCCAGCTGGAGATCATGCTAACCCACCCACCCAGCTAAGCATCATTCCTTCCAGTCTAGCCTGGTGCATAATGGTTGGTGCCTTAACACCCCAAGAGCAGAAACAACCCCGGCCAGCACTTCCCGCAGTTCATCTTCGATAAAGGTTAGAAGAGCCCCCCTTTCCCTGGAGCATCCACTTGTAGGTCACGTATTCAAGTGTGATGCCTGAGACATGGACGATATTCAAGGAGGTCCCGCCATTGGCAAAAGCATGCTGATTCTTGGATGCAGGACCTCTTCCTCTGCTTGGGATGCTGGAAGAGCTCAGAAGTAGGAGATTAGCTACACACACACACACACACACACACACACACACACACACATTGAGAAAACCTATCCCCTGCTTGCCTATCACCATACAGGCTCTCACATGATTGAGAAATGCTGTCTCCTAAGCATGTCAGCCCTTATTACCTGCAAGAAACCCTCAGGTTGGGCCTGGCCTCATAAGGCAGCCTAGGGGAGGGGTTGTTAACCCTCACCTGAGAGGCAAGTCACTCCTTCCCTCATGCACCTGTATATAATTCTGCCCAAACTGCACTTGGTCTCTGGAGGTGTTACAGTATACAGGAGATAGGGACAAACTCCTATGCAGCTGTAGGAAAGTCCTCACCTATGCCTGGGTGAGACTATTTGCTAACATCACTGAGCTGGGGTTACATTCACTGCTCTAAGTAATCCCAGTCCCATTTTCTGATGAATAACCCTAAGACTGTTAGATCACCAAACTAGGTTCAAGTGGAATCATTACTTTGGTGGCCTCTCTGGGGTAGGCAGACATTTATTCAGTCCTTGCAACAAAAAGCTCCCACAGTATACTTGCATCTGTATTCTTCGCTTCCACATCTTCTAGAGGAGTCCCTGCTGCCCTGTGGAAGCCATCTGAAGAGCTGAAAACACCTGCACTCCGCCGGCCTTCCTGACGCCCACGCTTCTGCAGACACGGGAGCCGTTCTCTGCTCTCTACTCCTCAGAGGCCTTCTGTGCTGCGCTGCGGGCTCCCTGCTGCAGAGGACATGAGCTTCCATAATATTCATAAAAGGGAAAATATGTTCTCAATAAGAACACCACTTAATATTCACAAGTAAGAAATCAGAGCTGGCGCAGCGCGGCCATGCTGCGAACTTAATAAGAGGAGGTTACTAACAGTAAAGAACCAGGATTCCGGTCCTCTGGGACCGGCAATGATCTCCACTGTTCACAACAACTGCCTGATTCTCAGTAAAATCAGATGGAACAGAGACACAAAAACCCCCATGGACCTCATGGGCTGGACATATGCTGTAGCCAGAATTTAAGAGTTGCAGTGTTGTGGGGATGGAGACAACATCAGATTGTGTTTAGATCATACCATCATCAACAAAGCAGCAGTATGAAACAAGCCAAGTTAGAACAAGAACAGCAATCACAGATCATGAAGTCAGTGTGTGAACTCACATGACATCTAGGCTTCCACCGGGACAAAATTCCTACAGTCGTCTGCCCTTTCACAACCTTCCCAGTGACTCTGCTCTGTCCACTGCACTCCAGGTAACTGAGATCAGGATAAAAGAGGAGCCTTGTTTTTCATCAATAACAAAACTTCTTAGAATAGTCCAGTACCGAGTTTGCCTGGCTCACACCACATATTTTAAGAGACGAAAGGGAAAATAAAATGATCACACAATTCTATGTTTAATAACACTGCCAGAACTTTCTTTTCCAAACGTACACTGATGCTTCGGCTGAGTCTCTTGGGAAGCTGTGGCACACCACCCTTGTTGGCAGGTGCTGGCCCTTCCAGATTGCCTGAGTCTCCAGAATGGAAAGGGGTGGAAAGGAAGGTGGTATTATGAGTTATTGAGGCCAGCCAGTCTGGCAGATAAACAGTCCCCTGGACATGTTTACAGAAAGGCATGCAGAATGAGATAGTGAGGTCAAAATTCAAACACTCTTAGCTATAAAGGCCCCAGCATATTTGATGGAAATAGTCCTGTTTTATACTCAGTTGGAAGGAAATGGTTCTTTTCACATTTTTTCTGCAAACAGACGCCTTTCAATAGAAGCTTAAGATGCTTCCCTCGTAGATTCTTGAAGCACTTGGGGCGAAAATTTATAATAAATTTATTGGGAAAGTTATAGCTGCTCTCCCACTTGGCATCTCTTCGCTGAATTGAAAGTCACTACTCCTGAGAGCTGTTGTAGATTGATGGGCCCTACCAGGCAGTTTACGTCATCTTGCACACCCATCAGCCTTGGATAGCCACTGCTCCTGAGAGCTGTGGTAGATTGACAGGCCCCACCAGGTAGCCTGAGTCACCCTGCACATCTATCAACCATGGTCACCCCCAACAAGGCTGTAGGGATTTTCTTCACCTCACCAAACAAATGTGCACGGCAAAGAAGCCATTCTCTGAGGTTTCTCAGTTTCTAAGTCCCAGAAATAGCAGGACCCAGGAATAGCAGGGCCCAGGGTGGCCTCCTTGATAAGACTGGACAGTCAGCCATTCTGTGAGCCTAGAGCCTGAGGAGGAGGAGGTAAGTGTTTCAGCCTCAGCACCTTGGAACATTTGTCTTTCTATCAGGTGTGTAGGTCATAAATGGGGTGCTTTAATAACTAATCTTGACTTGTCAACCTGATATAGCTAGGAAGTTTCTATCAGGTATATAGGTCACAATTGGAGCACTTTAATAACTAATCTTGATTGTCAACCTGATAAGCCTAGGAAAAGTTTAATTGAGAAACTACCACCATCAGATTGGCCTGTAGGCATGTCTATGGGACATTTTCCTGATTGCTAAAAGATTTAGGAAAGCTCAGACCACTGTGGGCAATACCATCCTTGTGCAGATAGGCCTAGGTTGAATACATAAGATAGCTGAGCAAACCAGAGAACACAAGCCAGCAGTCAGGAGTCCTCTGTGGTTTCTACTTTAAGTCTCTGCATTGAATTTCTGCCCTGACTTCCATCAATAGTGAAAGTATATGCCAGATAAATGCTTTCCTCTCCAAGCTCCTTTTTGGTCATGGCCTTTATCATAGAAACAGAAAGTATACCAGAATAGACATCAGGTAAAGAAACCTGACAAATACTTCTTCAGCCTGGAGTGACATCAGCCAGTGACCCAGTCAAGTAGATGGAGCATGTTCTAGGTATGACATGACATGAAGGAGCTTTGCCTCTGTGGAATTCCTCCAAAGACCTGCATCCCTGTCTCGTTATGAGAAAGAGGGAGGTAAAGACTAAAATAAGACCCTTCCTGATCTGTTCTCCTACATGGTCACAGTCATTGAAAGCACGAAGAGTCTGAAAACTGTCACCTTCAATAATAGCCTAAGAAGTTAAGTGCAGTGAGAAATACTGAAAGGGACTTAGGACAGAAAAAAAGGACACTGGCAATGGCATCAAATGACCAATCAGTTTCTCACTGCCCATGGTGAGCACTGTCCCCTAGCTTCCAGCATGAAACAACTTCAGTCCCTGTCTCGTTTCCACACATTAGCAAAGAGGAGACTGCAGCTGACCTTTGTGGATCCTTTTTTCCGCTCACCCCTTATGCCTCTTGTTTCGCCATCTACCTCTAGATAGGAAAGGAAGGAGGATAGAGGGATGGTGTGGTGGGGAGACCCCTGAACCTAATTTCTTTCTTCTTGTTTCTTCTTTGCTTGTAGCTGGTCTTGGCTACTTTGTGGGTTCTTCTTTTTTACCACCCTTTATCCCCCTCGTTTCATCCTTCTATCACTAGATAGGAATGAAAGATAGAGGGAGAGGTGACGATCCCTGAATCTAATTTTTTTCCTTTTGTTCTTCTTTGAATATGACTACTAACAAACCACAACCAAACCCCCTGAATGACCACCAACCACCAACCCTGCCTTCTCACAGCCCTGGCATTTACATACCCTGTGAAAAGTCCCCAGAATTCCAAATACCACACAACTGCACAAACTCTCTGCAGCTGGCAAAGTCACGCCTCTGCTAGAGCCTGAGGCAAATCATACTCAGCTGCTGCAGACAGTCCAATGAAGTCACACATCCCCACACTTGGGTTTAAGCAAAAATGCATTCTTAATATTTCTGTGTTTTAAAGAAACCTAAATTCCAGAATTCTTAAGGAGTTCACTACAGGAGACAGGTGTCACTTTTAGTTAATAAAGATGCCGCTTCCTGTGAGGCAAAGTTATCACTTGTAAACCTCTCCTGAATATGTGGCATTTATTCCTGGAGATTGAAGCATCCTCCTAAGAGGTATGGGGAAAGCAGAGGCTTCAGAAAATTATAACACAAGAGCAGGAATCCAGGTCATAGAGATCCATGCTTCATAGCCAAGTGCATGCCTAGCACACTGGTGGAAGTATAAGGAAGCAATGTGGGAATGTTCTCATTTCCTAGGCTATTGATAGGGCAATGAGGACTAGCTGGCCTGCCACTCAAAAGCCAGAATGGTGTTTCAACTACAATGAGGTCAGAGACAGCACAGAGGGGACTTACTGGAGATCAGTAAAAGGGCACTGAATGATAACGGTCGATGAGCCCATCTGACATAGAGCCCATATGAGAAAGCTGAAAAGTCACTACTCTCCTGGGCTCTAGGGCAGATGACTGGACTTCAACCCTCCGCCATTTCTTGTCACACAAAGGCCATGTAGTCTTGGCCAGTCTCAATGTTACCATGGGTCTAATCCAGGTACCTGGCAGGCAGGATCACATTTGCTAGAGCAGGCACCGTGCAGGAGGTATGGCAGTGACAGTTGACACCAGTGCACTATGTTGTACACTGTCCTGCAGAGGCGACAGGTGCCAGGGTTCATATAAGCTGCTGGGCCCCTGGTGACCTGGTTAAGAAGTTCTCAGAAAAGAAAATTCAGTTTGGCAAACATTACATAACATCTGCCTTGGGTACCTTCATAGCCTCCATAGATCAATGCCATAAGTCCTGCGTTATAGAACATTATCTCCATCAATAGTGACTGGTGAGATGGCTCAGCGGGTAAGAGCACTGACTGTTCTTCCAAAGGTTCTGAATTCAAATCCCAGCAACCACATGGTGGCTTACAACCATCCGTAGTGAGATCTGATGCCCTCTTCTGGGGTGTCTGAAGACAGCTACAGTGTGTACTCATATACACAAAATAAATAAATAAATAAATAAATAAATAAATAAATAAATCTCCATCAACAGTAACAGACATTACTAGCCTTTACATTTTCAGTCATTATATTATATGTATGCATGATGTATGTGTGGGGACAACATGCTGTGGCACATGTGTAGCTATTACTATACTTGTACAAAATATTTACTATTATTATGCAATTGTATGTTGTGGGGAGGAAAGAACATGTTGTAACGTGTGTGGCTGTCAGGACCCATCTTGAGGACTCCAATAGCCATTGACAGTTTAATTAAGGCACGATAGATCTTCAAAAATGCTGTGCCTGTTGAAATCCCCTTGTAGGAAAGCTTGGAAAGGGTCATTAGACCCTCCCTTGAGATCCCAGCCACTACCTCACTCCTAAACCCTGTTCCCAGGTATGTATGATTCTATCCCCATTACACATGGGTGGGGAGGTGTTACAGTGGGCAGGACATAGATGGTAAGCTGAAGGAAGAGGAGCACATCTCTGCAGCTATGGGGAAGTCATCATCTACGCTATGGTGAGATGTTTTAGTGGCTGTTTGGGGGCTGCCCATGGCCCTGTAGTGACCCTTTGCCCATACTCCTGCAATAAGCTTGATACTCACAGAATACTTTGTCTGTGGCCAGTGCCCTATTGGGGTGAGATGTTGGTTAATGCCTCCATAAGAAAAGCTAACACAACACCCTACAGCCTCATGTCAAGAGCAGCCATGCCCCTGAGAAGGCATAGTGCACCCCTAACCAAAAGCGCAGACATAGTCGGGGCTTCACGGGATGTAATGTCCATCTTCTATTCCCAGCTCCCTTCTCTATGGCAGCAGGCAGATTCTCACTGCATAATTGTGTCTTCCAAACAGACGCTTCTGCAATAAAATGCACTCGTGGGGCTGAATTGTACAAATGACCAAGATAGACACAATCTGCTCTGTTGGGAATGTGTTCTGTGGCAGAAGCATGCTCTCCCCACCCTATTCAGCAGGAGGACTGACCCCCGGTGTTGAACGCCAGCAGCCTGGCTTGGCATGCCTGTGTGAGCAGGGCCCTCTGGGCTTCCATGCTGAGCTGCACAGAACCAGCATTACCGACACACGGATGACCTCAGGGGACTCAGCTCCATGTATCCCAGAAAGCCTTCCTAAGCTAATAAGTAATCACAGCCAGATTTTATGGCATTTTATAAGCTTATTTTTGTAATTTGAAACAACCCAACACAGACATGTATTTTCCAGCAGTCTACCCGCCGATCCCAGGCTGCTACTTTAAAAGCTTCCAGGGTTTTGTGATGTTACCTCAAAGAACCAAAGGACAATTATTGGCGAAAACAAAAACCAAGAGTAATTTAATGCATAGTGGTCCCTTGCTACAAATGCTTCTTACGTGGGGGAGGGGGCAGTGAGACAAGGGGAGAACTATGGGGTTGTATTTCCTTTGTCTGACTTCCAAGTCTCCCAGTGCACTGTGCTACCTCCGTCTGCGCCATAAACATGGCCCTGGACTGCTAACGAAGCAGGCCGCTTTGTGAGGCTCCCTTTGAGTTGAGCATCGTAATTAAAATTCACAGCAGATGCTGCTGAAAACATGTAATCTATGCACAGATGAAAAACAGGGAGACAAAGAAATATACCAAGCCTGGCAAACTGCTAAAGAAAATTTCAAATAACAAAACAAACAGAGAAAGAACAGAGGTAGAAAATTGGCCCATCATCAGAATAAAGATTCCTCTTTGGGGACACTCTTGGCTCGCTCTTCCTGCCCATGGGTCTGCTTAGATGGACCCGGTGCGCATCAGGCAACGTTTACCATAGCCTTGACCTTCTGAAGTCCTGGATTGGTTGCTTTACCCTGACAACTCTTTTGTTAGCTGTCAGTCTGCATTCTAAAAGGAAAATTGAGGCCCAGCGTTCTGTTCGCTCCAGCCACAGCACAGTGGCTGAGAGCCTGCCCCCTCTCACCTGGGCAGGGTAGGTCCAACTCCAGTGTTAACTATTTACAGGCACCTCTCCTGTGCTCACTCCATCCTTGGGACCATGCCTTAACCAAGGTGGATGCTGAGTGGCTTATACTGTCTGTATAATGTAGACCCTATGTTCAAACATTACTCCTAAGACTTGTAAGGTCCTCCACTTCTCCAGCTCCTATTTTGGTTAACCTCCCATCTGGATGGTACCTGGGGCATGAGCATACAGAACAGGTCACCAGGTCCTAAGTAGGGAGGGGCAAGAGATGCCTGTCATTGGTTGAGCAGCTAGGATCACCATCTGGACTAGGATGCTATCTGCAGACCAGCTCTCGGGACACTAACTCGCCAGAGCACACACAGCCTTGCTCATCACAGTGTCCTCAAAGGTTGGACCAGTTCCTAGACAGAGGAGTGTTGGCTTCATGCAGTAAGTCTGGGCATGGCTGATGAGCCTTGCACTCAGGAGAGTTCGCTGTAAGAAACAGTCCTCAGTCTCGCTGTTCTGTGGAGGAGGAACAAGAACATCCACTGTCCCTGTGAACGTAGTTAGTGTCAGGAACACTCACTGTTCCCATTGAGCTTGGTCTAGAACACTCAGCATATCATGGAGAAAGAGTCCAAAACACTCACTTTCCCTACAGAGAAAGGTTCTGGAAAGTTCACTGTGCCCATGGAAGAGGGCTTTTCTGTAAGACATAAGGTCTTCAATATAATATGGTTCTGTTCCTTCATCCACTCCTCAGTTTCACACATGAACACGTGGGCACTGCCCAGGACTAAAGCTCAGCTGGATGATGTGACTCACAGGACAGGAGCCCCAGCTACAGTCCTGCTCCACCTGGAGAGAGCCGTGGGATAGATAGCATCCTGGCTGGGAAGCAGCCTAGAGGTCCCACCCCACACCTCAACCCACTCTCTAAGTCCCACGCTGCCACCATCCTGGTTGTGGTACTGATGAATCAGCTGAGACAGTTCTGGCACCTATGGCTGGGATCTGGTTGGGCAGAGATCCTGGCTTTCAGAAGCCATATAATAGCTGCAAGGCAGGTCAATGGGTTATCATTCACCTAACGACTGAAATCCAGCCCTAGACTCCCGCTTTCCCTGCAGTCACTTCCCCTGGGCAGCACTCCCTGCTCTGCCCTTAGCATTCAGTGCCAGCTGTCTATATCCCCCATTTACCCATCCCAGGAGTTACACTGTAGAGTGAGCCCAAATTCCTACTCAGTCCTTCTGGAAATAGCATCCGATCGTTCCTGTAGCTTCTGCCATAGGTTTTCTAGAAGTGCATTTCACTGACTTCAGGTGCAGTTAAAATGTGCAGCTGTATGCATTAGTGTACAGGCCCAAGAGCAGCAAGCTCTATAATTCACAGGCGTACCATCTCCGTAGGGTCCACCAGGACACTCAGAACACTAAGGCTTAGCACAAGGTCAATTCACTTCCCAGCAAGGCTGCTGCTCAGAGAAGCAGGGTCAGGATCCTCCAAGGGCCCTGCATTCCCACTGGCCCTCTTCTGGCTTGCTTATGGAAATGACCTCTCTCTGGCAAATAAGGGCTCCTGCTAGAGATTCCAGTAACTCTCCTCACTTCAAAAGGTGCTTTTGTTTACAGCTGCTCTCCCTGCATGCAAATGGGAGTGCAGATAGAGATATGATCAGGATGGATAATTGAAATTTCAAAATATTAAGAACTTAGAGTTTCAGGGATTTGGTTTTGTAATAGAAACAAATAAAGGCTTGCCACACTGGCAAATAAAAGATGGCTGTTAAGGAAGTAGATTTGCATACCAAACATTTCACACCAAGAATGAGAATTAATCCATAGCAAACTGTTCTAAGACCCCTATAATTGGAAGGAGAAGGAAAAGCCTTGACGGTCAAGACTGCTAATCAAATAGCCACTGAGCCAGCCCAGTCAAGAGCCATAGGCACCAACAGATCCCCCTGGGGCTGCAGCAGGATGGGTTCCTTGTGAGCCTAATATGGCTGTCTCCTGAGAGGCCCTGCCAGAGCCTTACAAATACAGAGGCAGATGCTCACAGCCAACCATTGGACTAAGCTTGGGATTCCCAATAGAGGAGTTAGAGAAACGACTAAAGGAGCTGAAGGAGTTTCCAACCTCATAGGAAAAACAATATCAGCCAACCAGACTCCCCAGAGCTCCCAGGAACTAAGCCATCAACCAGGGGTACACATGGTTCTAGCTGCATATGGCACAAAGGATTACCTTGTCAGGCATCAAGGGGAGGAGAAGTCCTTGGTCCTATGAAGGCTTGATAGATTCCCCATTGTAGGTTAATCAAGGGCGGGGAGTTGAGAAGGGGGTGGGTGGAGGAACACCCTCATAGAAGTAGGGGGGAGGATGAGATAGGAGCTACCTGGGAGGGGGGAACTGGGAAAGGGGATAACATTTGAAATGTAACTAAAGAAGATATCCAATAAAAAAAAAAAGATGGATTCCTTGTATACTATAGTGGTGGGGGAGGGGAATTAACCCATTGTCTCCAGGTTTCTATATTCAGACCATCTCTCAGCCAGGAGGTGATGGCGCACGCCTTTAATCCCAGCACTTGGGAGGCAGAGGCAGGCAGATTTCTGAGTTTGAAGCCAGCCTGGTCTACAGAGTGAATTCCAGGACAGCCAGGACTACACAGAAAAACCCTGTCTCAAAAAACAAACAAACAAACAAACAAACAAATAAAAATACAGACCATCTCTCACTGAACCTGAAGCCCATCCATTCAGAGAGCATGGCTGGTCAAGCAGTTCCAGGCATCCACAGCCCCTTCCTCTTTGGGTGCTGGCTTTACAGATGCGCACTGCTGTGTCTGTCTTTTGCTTAGGTGCTGGGGATCTGAGCTCCCGTCCTCATGTTTGCACAGTGGACATTTACTGAGTCATCTCCCCAGCCTCAACATTTCCTTCAAAAGAAGTACATCTGAATATAGACTATGGCACCCTCATCTGCTTATTGGTCCAGCCTAGGAGCAGCCCCAGGGACCTTTTAGTCTCTGTCCCTTGAGACACCTTGGAATGTACATGAACTCTTGGAACCACACAGCTCTTGGAGGCCATGGGAGAGCAAGGCTCAGTGACCACAGGGCAATCTGGAATACTAAGAGACCTGAAGCACTTGGATCCCATTCTGTAAATCTGCACAGCTTTCTTCTTGCCCCAACTAGGTGGCCTCCTAGCTACTGACCATGCTGTCTCTTCTGGGCACTGCCACCTCCCTTCTGCCCACCTGTGGTGATACAGTTTTTGTGTCAACTTGACAGGCTGCTTGAAGCCCACTGGCAGAGCACTATCTGGGAGCACCTGGGAGGGCATTTTCAGAAGTAGGGAGCATGAGACTCAAGCAGTGACTGCTTGAGAAAGAGCAGCCCTCAGCCAGTCAATCCCCTGTAAGCCTGGACAGAACATCATGGTGAATTTTCTCTAATTCTGGAGCACTTGGCCCACTGTTCTATGGTTCTTAGGCCATGGTAATTATTATTAATCTGCAACTGTGAATCAATCACTTAATATCAAAGAGCCAGCCAATCAGTGTAGAGGAAAATTCTTGTGTATGGATATATCACCTGTCATTTAAAAAAACCTATAGCCTATAGGAAAGGGTAGAAAAGAAGGTGGGACATCCAGTAGGCAGAAAGGACACTGGGATAGAGCCAAGCACAGGAAGATTAGCCCAGGACATGACGGAGGACAGACACATGAAGGCTGAGCAGGGGTAACCAGCCACGTGGCAGGATTTAGAGTAAAGCGAATAGGAACTTAAGTTATGAGCTAGTCAGAAACCGAGCCAAAGGTTATGCCAAGGTGTTTGTAAATATGATAAAGCCTCAGAGTCGTAATTTCTGGGAACGGCAGACACACCACAACAAATCAGTTTCCTGTCCATGGTCCACAAGGTGTGCCTTGCCTTCATTTTATTTGCGTAATAAAAACCCTTCCTTAACCTTTCTCCACTTTTATCATATTTGGCTGGAAAAGAATCTTTGTCTTGAGCCAAGACACAAATGTTTTATGAGTTTATATCAAACAGCCTACAATTTGGAAAAAATTATACCGCTGAGAAAGGTATTTTTGAATCATGTTACAAAGCCAAAGCCCTCCAGCTCTTCCTGGAAATAACATATTTCCATATTGCCATATTTTGTAAAAATATCTCCTACTTTGTTTCTTTTTCCAATTTTCTCTCATCCTTTCTCAGTTCAGATAACATCTCACTTTGTTACTTACTCAAAAGTAAATAAAATGATATATTTATGAATCTACACGTTTGTTATCCATATATGTAAATATATTTTAATTTTTTTCCACATCCTTCTCTACCACAGGCTTTCTAAATATGGAAGCTAATCTTTCTATTTTTCTTTGCTACATTCTAGTCAGGCGCTAGATGTGGAAGCAAATAAAATCAGAGCCATAGACCCTGAAACAGCACCAAGCATACCTTCAGGAAAAGAGAAGCCAGTCAGTCCTTAAACTCTGTAAACATGCTATTGTCATTTGGAAACAAAGAGCTTTTCCATACAGATGTGATGGGTATGGGCCCCACTGATCAGATGGCAGGAGACAGGAGTTGAATATCTTCAATCTTTCCATGTTCCGGCTTCCCCACTAGTGTGAGTGGGTGGTGAGGGAAGTCCCATCCTCTGCAGCTGAAAAATTACTTTTTCTTCCCCACAGTCTGAAGCTAAGATGGGCTGGATGGCAGGACAGACTCAAAGGCTTGTCCTTCCGATGCACATGTCTGTGACATGTGTAGCTGAAGTCAGAAGCCTTCAGAGTCAGCATTGAGAAAACCAAATCCTGGCTTCTAAGACCATTTCTAACAGTAGCCAGAGACAAACTGTTGGCAAGAAGGCTGGGGGGTATAAGGAACATGGTTGAGGGTCAAAATCTGAGAGAGAGAGAGAGAGAGAGAGAGAGAGAGAGAGAGAGAGAGAGAGAGAATTTGAATACGCGTTGGAGCATACTAACCTGGAGCATTAGCACATATGAACCAAGTTGGCCAGAATAGCTAGGCAGGAGAGCCTGGGGATCCTCCAGCCTCTGCCTCCACAGCAGTGATTTTACAAGTGGAAAATGCATGCCCGGTTCTTATATGGGTGCTGGGACTCAATCTCAGTACCTCACACTTGAGTGATGATCTTAGTTACTCTTCCATTGACGTGAAGCACCCTGGCTGAGGAAACATATAGAAGAGTTTACTTGAGGGCTCACAGTTTCCGCAGGTTAGACCACATTGTGACAGGGAGCATGGCACCAGGTAGGCAGGCGCGGTGCTGGAGCAGTAGCTGAGAACTCACATCTCTGACCCACAAGGGCAAGGCAAAGGGAGCGTCCAAACCTCAAAGCCCAACTCGGTGCCACCTCCTCCAAGGCCTTCTCAAACAGTGTCACCAGCCGGGGACCAAACATTCAAATATGTGAGTCTATGGGGGCCTTTGGGAGCCATTCTCACGCAAACCACCAAGAGTGGCACACACTCTCCCCACGGAGCCCTCCCCAGTCTCTCCTAACTCATTTGGATTGTCTTGATTTAAGGTGCACAAAGTGGTGTTTTGGCATAAGGCCAACCCAAGGAGCTCTCCCCTTTCTTCTAGCAATTTATAGACTCGTGTCTTACGATTAAGTCTTTAATCCATTTTCAGTTGTTTTTTCACTTGGTCCAATTTTAAGGTAAATTTTCCTGGCACCACTCACTGGAGAGAGGACTTGCCATCTCTGCTTTTATACATCATCCCTGACTACGGAAACTGCTCTCACAAAATGGGGAGATGCCTATATTTTATAGGCAGCTTGTAAACAAGACAAACTTATTCCTCACATTTCTGTAATCGAGGAGTCCAAAACAAAGGTTCCAAGAGAACTATGACCCACTGAGGTCTGTGTTCTGGTCGTAGATGACATGTTTTCACTGCCATCGCGTGGTGGCAGGGGAGAGCAGAGCAGTTTTCCTTCGTGACAAAATAACAGAAAAAATAACTTAGAGGAGTACAGTTTCCTTTGGCTCAGTCTCAGAGGCCTCTGTTTATGGCCTCTGACTTAGTTAACTTGGGCCTGAGAAGAATGTAAGCAGGATGGCAGTAGGAACACAGAGCAGAGGCTATTCGTCTTAAGGCAGCCGGGAAATGGAGCAGCCTGGAGACAAGAGAGGGCAGGACAGGAGGAGAGGAGAGAGGAAGGGAGGTATAAGGGACCAGGCCCTGTGTGATCACTCCTTCCAGTGAGGCCCCACCTAACACTGTCATGCTGAATAAACCAATGGACAGGCCCTCAGGAACGGCCAGAAACCCTGTGGTTCAGTTTCCTTCCACCACCACCATGGCTAGATCCACCGACTGGCAGAACTTCTGAGTCTACCTGGGGATATTTCTTACCAGTCAGATCATCCCACTCACAAGAGCTCTGTCATCAGAAACCAGTCTCCCCCCAAATGCCCTGCCTCCTATTAGCTCAGGGAATTTTTACACATGGATTTGGAGTGACAAAGCCATCCAGACTAGCAAATAGTTATAGAGAGTTAGGCTTTCCTCAGAGGAGTGCCTTTCCTTGTGGAAATGTAGCTAGCCTGCAGCCAAACATACACATACACAGTCAAAGCATTCTATGTCTTTAAATCTGAAATACAACCAACCAAAGACACAGCAAAGCCTGACATGAAGACAATTCACAGAAGAAGGTGGGATCCTGCAGCAAAGCCTCGGCTACAAGAGTTGGGGCCATGGGGGCCCTCTGCTGATAGCAGCCAAACTAATTAAGAGACTAATTTGGGACCGGGCGGTGGTAGCACACGCCTTTTTTTTTTTAATTTTTATTTTCTATATTCTTTGTTTACATTCCAAAGGCTTTCCCCTTCCCAGCACTTGGGAGGAAGAGGTAGGCGGTTTTCTGAGTTCGAGGACAGCCTGGTCTACAGAGTGAGTTCCAGGACAGCCAGGGCTATACAGAGAAACTCTGTCTTGAAAAGAAAGAGAGAGAGAGAGAGAGAGAGAGAGAGAGTTGGGAATTTAGAGAAAATATACTAAGATGATTTGGTGGGGCAGGGGGTGACAAAAAAAAATCAAAGCACCAGTCGTGATCAGGGTACAGAAATGACAGGAGAGGGCCCAGAGCAGGCAAGCTGCTGGGAGCCTCAGCACAGACATCAGGACCCTTCTGAGATCAGAAATAAACTAGAACTGGCAGAGGCCAGAGCAGCAGCAGGAACCTGAACGAAATCTCCAGAGACACGGGCTACCCAAGGCTCCTTGCAGCCTGGCTCCGAATCCCTCAGCCCTCCTCGTCACGGAGCCTCCACAGAGCCAGTTTTTATATTCACATTATTGCTCACCTGCTCACCTAATGCAGAGGCAATTAAGATGACGTTGATTGCTGCCATTTAGCACATATTCAAAATATTTGGCCAACGCCAAAATAGCCCGGGCTCACACCATCTAATTACTGCTGAGTGCAGCCCTGGCCTCCATCCCACTGATACCTCAGCTCCAGCCTGTCCAGCCCAGCGATCGCTTAAGCACTTTGTAGAAAAAGAACTTGAAATCCAAAGCCAGGCTACTCAGCCGAGCGGGCTCCAGACTGCAAATTCAGATTCACTTCTTCTTCTCCTTTCTCTGTCTCTGTCTCTGTCTCTGTCTCTGTCTGTCTCTGTCTCTCTCTCTCTCTCTCTCTCTCTCTCTCTCTCTCTCTCTCTGAAGTGGCAACCTTGGGTGCCAGACCAAGGCTGGAGCCTCAATTGGGCAGCTCCCCTCACTGGGGTTCGGTAAAGGTCACAATTAACTGGCAAGCTGCTCTAATCTCCTGGCTCCTTTTCATTCTCCCTCTCGTTGTCTTTTCTCCGTCTGGCTTGTTCTCTCTTCAACCTGTCTCTGGTAAAATTGCCCACTTTCTCTTTCTAAGAAGCCTCCCTTTCCTCTCCTTGTGAGAGGTGGAGATAGCCTATTTTGTCTTGTCTGCCACTCAATTAGACATCACTTTCAAACCGGGGTGCCTCTTCCGACAAACTAGCTTTATCGCCATTGTTTGGAATTAAAGGTGTGCGCTAAGAGTGTGTCTGTGTTCCAGCCAGAGGGATTAAAGGAGCGTGCTAAGGGCTGAGCCACACCACATTAGAAACACTTTGTTTGTTTTTTCAGTAATTAACACACTGTCTGGGGTCACCGTGTGATCCAATACCCTGCAACAATTAGCATCGAGTCAGCACCCCCACAGGGCCTTCCCGAATCCTCTGGCGGGTGTCACCGTGGGAGAAAACGCCTGAGCCTACAGCATGCACTTAGTCCGCACACACTTGTGAGTTAAGCTCACAGTTGTGAGTTACACTAGGGTTCAGATTGTTACTGATGCCAGATGCTGGCCCCCTCAATGCCTGTTGCACAGCCTGGGTTAGAACATTTGAAGATGTAACTGTGTATATTCCATAACAATGGATGATCCCCAAGTATTTCTTGGGGGAAATATTGGTGAAAATGGTGATTCATAGTGGAAACACTGTACTCAGCCTAGAAAGTCCAGCGGGCTCCACAGCGGCCCACTCAGATCTCAGCTGCCGTCTGGGGCACACTCCGACGGAGAACGGGGCCATGTGCCACTTAGCTTTCATTCCGTCTAATGACATTCTGACTTCCAGTAAACTGTTCTTGCAAATATGATCATGGAATCGGAGCATCTGTCTTGATCATTATTTGGCAAATGTGTCCTTTTAGCATCAGTCCAAATGAAATTTGGGGAATTTGGCTAATCACAATTTAGCAGATGTTCTGTCCAGTTCTGTGCAAGCTTAATTTTAACAGACAGGAATCCCTCCCCTCCCTGAAGTCCTAATTGGAGTCTCTCCAGGCCTGTGCAGAGCTGTAAAGGTGAGAAAATAATAATTTCATCACATCCCGTCTGGATCCTGTAGCTTTAATTAATTTAAGTGAAATCTCATTTGACCTCAATAGCAGCAATTACTTAACGTGAGTCCTGACAAAGTGCCTCATGCAGTTTGTGTTTTACTACAGAGTGTCCCCACAGTCTACCGAGGCCAACTCTAGAGCGTCCCCCAGTGGCCGTGGGAGGCTCTCCACAGGTCCTATACACGGAGGACCTGAGCTTACGCCACTGTGCAGGGAATAGAGACACAGGGCAACTTCTCTCTGTTGAGGCGGTTTTCCAGTCCTAACTGATGACACTGTGACAGGACTAAGGAGCACTGGCTGACTTTGCAGCATGACTGTAAGTAAGGGGGCAAAGCCTTGACCTTACGTCACTGGGTCAAACTTAAGTGGCTGGCTTCTCAGAATAAAGGTGCAGCATGTGCCTTTGAATAACAGCGAGAGACTTTGCAAAGGGGAAAAGTGTATGGAATTTAAAGGGCAGAGGTAGCACATGACACAGAAAGGACTGGAGAAGACACATTCTGAGAGGGACACAGGTTACGTGGAGGATAGGGTCAGCCACTGCCTGCTGTCTCTGCTTGTGTCGTAACAAGGTTTTGACTGTTTTCAGATGCACATTGAAAGGGTTTTCATTCTGTTTCATGCTTCCTTGCTTTTCCAAGGTGTCAGCCACGTAAATTCCTCTGTAAATCTGGGTCTCCAGGCCACCCAAGCAGTACACCAGGAGCTTAGGTCCATCCGGGTTCCCCACTGCACAGGAGCTCCACTGTGACTATGGCTGACACCTGGGTTCACTAATCTCTGACCTCTGCACTGACTTTATCTCAAAGATGGGGATGGATCGTGATCTCTGGGGTGCCAGACAGAAGGATGCCTAGCAAACATTGCTGTGATTTCTTGGAGCATAAGGACAGATGAACCACCATATAAGTCACGTCTGCAAACCCAGCACATGGGAGGCTGGGGGACAGGGATCGTGAGTTCCAAGTCAGACTAGGATACAAAGTAAGACTCTCTCTCAAAGACGGATGAATAGACAGATGGACGGACGGACAGATGGACAAACAGACAGACAGACTGACTGACAGCAGGCCAAGTTATATAGTTATGTGTCATTCAAGCAAAGCAAATATCTATTATAGTGGGATTATCTTGGACCCACCAGTGATATAATGACACAGAGGCTTTTTAATATTTTAAAGCTTAGGCCTTTTGACAGGCAATATCACAACTCTAAACTTAACCCCACTAATCCTGGTGCCACATCCTGCCACCCGACCAGCTCTGCCTCTCTCACTCCACTCTGGTCCCTCTGCTCACCTCCATGTCCCTGGTGAGTCTCCCCATCTCTGTTCTTCTCCCAGAATTCCTCTCTGCCCAGGAAGTTTCACTTCCTGCCCAGTCATTGGCCATCAGATCTTCATTACAGCCAATCAGATACAATTCTGGATTGCCTTAGACAGGTGAGGAAGGATGAATATTTACTAAACAGAAAACCTGGTGAGAGGCCATAGAAATGGCAATACCAGAATCCTGCCAGCATCTAGCTCTCTGCCCATACAGAAATAAGAACTGAATATGCAGAGAAACACCTAGAATTAAGAATTGAATATACAGTGACACACTTTCACACAATGTACCCCAACTATTTATAACCTAACATTTAAGTGATACGAAAGTTTTCGTTAAAATTGGTAACTGAATTAAGATGCCTTCTGTTTTGTCTGTGTCTCCCAAAAAATTAGTGTTGAAGCCTAACTCTAAGATGATGGCACATGTTAAAAGACCCTTGGAATCGGGTTGGGGGATAAGTGGAGCCTTAGTTCACAGGGACAGCGCCTTGACAAAAGAGATATAGGAGAGCCCCTCCTTTCTGCATATGAGAATATGTTATCTATGCAGAGGGCCTGAACAAACATTGAATCTGTGAGTACCTTGATCTTGAACTTACGTCTCCAAATCCATGAGGTTCACCTTGCTCATAAGGCCGTGAGTCTGCGATGCTCTCTTGAAGGGGTCCAGGCCAAGACAGCTTCTGCCACTGTTGGTATCCTGTGTTGACTCATAGGATCTAGCCACAGAGATAAAGCACAAAGCAGAAGTTAGAGAAAGAAAAAACATTGCCTAATGAGATGAGTTCAGTAAGCTTGAATAATATTTTAAATAACATAATAGGACATTAATGACATCTCACCTTTGTCAAATCTTTATATAATTTAAAGGTAGAAGTCCAGTGTTTTTGTTTAAAACTATACATTTAAGAGCGTATGAACTGCATTCAGTCTTGGTGGTGTGAGGTTGTGGTACACCAGCTGGAAAGGAGAAAGTCCTTTGTCACTGCATATCACCACTGCTCATGTACAAATATAATGTTAGCAAATAGATTTATCCTTTTAATAGACATCACTATTTTTCTTTTATTAAGCTAGTACATTAAAACTACACAAAAGCCGGGCATTGGTGGCGCACGCCTTTAATCCCAGCACTTGGGAGGCAGAGGCAGGCGGATTTCTGAGTTCGAGGCCAGCCTGGTCTTCAGAGTGAGCTCCAGGACAGCCAGGACTACACAGAGAAACCCTGTCTCGAAAAAAAAAAAACTACACAAAACATGGATCTCACTATATTTGTATAGATGCATAAAAGACACCTGTATCATAATTATCCTTTATTATAGATATCATTATATTTTTCTGTCTTTGAATGGTGTCACCTAGATGTCCTTTAAAGGATGACAAAAATACCAAACACTGTAAGCCAAAACCTAGAAGATATGATAACATGTTATCCTTGTACATTTGAGAATTTTCTTGTACTTGTGGAGCCTATGCTGCATTCTCAAACTAAAAATAAGCAACAGATTATTCATTCTGATAACAAGTGAATGCATGCACACAAACACACACACACACAAGGTAATCATTTCCATGTTTATTCTCATGGAAATGATTATACTTGAAAGCATCCCTACAAAGGCTACATAAGTGGATTTCCTCCCACACTGCATATGGCAAATAATCAAACTCTTTTGTAAAATAACACACACACACACACCACAGCTTTATCTCTACCCAGCTTATCACACTGTGGGTGTGCACCGAGGATTCCAAACAAATTATCTCATGATTTGTACTTTGAGGAATCTGGAACATATTCTCTCCAAAAATATCCTTCTCCATTATATTGATGATAGAATAATAAAACATAAAAACCAATTATATGCCCAAATAAAAGAGACAGTTAAACAAATTGAAAAACGTGAGATAAAATATTGTATGACTATTAGAAATCATGCTGAGAAAAGAAACAGGAGGAGAAAAGCCAGTGGAGAGCATCCGTGCCCGTGGCAGGCTAAGCAGCCGAGGTTGAATAACTGGAAAAGCATTTCAGGCAATCGTGATTGAAAGCTTTCCAAATGTGTTAAGTACTCTAAGTATACAAACTCAAAAAGCTGGTGAGCCACATTCAAAAGGAACCTAAACCAACTAACAAATGGAAACCAAGAAACAAGAGACCAAGGGACTCAAAGCCAGCGGTGACAAGAACACCCTCGGAGCCAGAGGGAAGGACGTGTGACAGACAGAGGAGCCAGTCCGTTGACAATCTCAGCTTCCAGTGCAGGAGTGAGAGAGGCCGTGAAGCAGCATGTCTGGGAGCAGAAACAGAAAATGAAGCTGTCGACCATGATTTCCAGACTCAAGGAAAATATTCTCAAAAGCAAAGGCACAATAAATGTTTTCAGACAGAGAAGTAAGCTGAAGGGATTCATCCTCACCAGAAGACCCATAGAATAAGAAAGGCAGGGGTGGTTCTTCAGGCAGGAGGAGATGGTGACAGAAGCATCGAGCCCAACAAAGGGAGCAAAGAACTTTGCCAATGGCATAAACATGTAAGCTCTTCTTACTATTTAAATCTCTTTTACAATAAACTATCTCTACAAATCCGCGTATTATGGAACTTAAAAAGGTATGCCAAAGTAATGATATTAAAGAGGGTGTGTTCTAGAAGTTAAAATTCAAATGGAGATGGAATGGGGGTGGGGAAGAGGAGAAGGATGTGTTGGAACAGAGGTTAACTAAAACCAAGAGCGTATGAAAAACCCTAATATTAACCCGTTACTCTGTAAGCCAGTTTTAAAACATAATTTTAAAAGGATTTTTATACAGAGGTCTACCTGACTGGGTAGACGATGCTGTTCCCAGAAGACATGGGTTGCTAAAGGAAAATACCAGTGCTTTGGGAGGGGTATCTTCCAATGGGTTATTGATCAGGGAAGCCCGAGGGCTTCCAAAACAATGCAAGTTATTACCAAGATTCTAGGTTGTCCTCCATTGATGGGAAGGTCCTATTGTTGAAGACACCACACACATTAGTTGTTTTAGAACACAGAGAAATCGATTTGGAAATGACCTGGAAGCTTCTTTCCTGCTGGCTAGCTTTCATGGTGTCATAAGGTAACATACAGGCCACTATGGGAGAAGACATCAGTGATGAATCATCTATACTATAATATCAACCTGTCAGGTAAGATGCACCCATTGGTACACACTAAGGGCATGTCTGTTGGTGAGGAAACTACCTGTTTTCTCATTGGAGTTGATGCCTGATCCACAGGAGGACATTTACACCAGACATTATAAGCCTAATCAAAACCCTATAGGTAAGAAAGTCATATATAGAGAGAAAATCTATTGCTATTGTTTAGCTAAATATCATGTTGCCAGTCGGTTAAAGTACCAGGAATAAATGCCTGTGATCTCTCAGTTCTACATGGGACATCTACAACAAAGCCATCCCCTACATAGGGCTCAGGAAACATCACAGATAAGGAGACAGAAAGAATGTAAGAGCCAGAGGATGGGGAGGAGTGTTATGAAGCTATGTCTTCTAGATACAACATGCTGTTGCTCTCATGAACTCATAGCAGCTGGGGTCACATGTACAAGACACACACAGGATCAAGCCAGTCAGCATTCCTGTGTGGAGAGGGGAGGAGCTCACAAGATCCCTCCCTTAGCTCAGAAGCAATGGGCAGTTAATGGCTATGCTATGGGGAAACACACACACACACACACACACACAGAGAGAGAGAGAGAGAGAGAGAGAGAGAGAGAGAGAGAGAGAGAGAGAGAGAGAGTCAGAGACAGAGAGAGACAGAGAGAGACAAAGAGAGAGAGACAGAGAGAGAGAGAGAGAGAGAGAGAGAGAGAGAGAGAATGAAACCACTTTGAAAAACCAATTTGTTGGCTTCTTAAAATACACAAAGTATAGAATCCATCCACTGCACTCATCGATATTTCTGACAATGTGATGCACTTCTGTTTCAATGTAAAAAATGTCGCACACAAAGATTTGTATGTGGATGTCATGTGAACTTCAGCCTCAAACTGGTACAGTCACCCCTCAGCTGTTCAGTGGCTACACTGATACCATGGAGTACTACTCATCGATAAAAAGACATGAACTACCAATAACTCAGCAGTATGAAGGAATCTTCAAGTCACAAGAAGCCTTGAGAGTGATGGATACCTTTGTCAACACAATGTTGGTGATGCTTTCACGGGTGTGCACACATGTCAACGCTTATCAGCTTGTACATCTTACATATGTGAGTTTATCATAAATCAGTTACACCTCAACAAAGCTGTTAAACTGATGCCTTCAAAAATACTAAATGTTTTGAAAATAATGCTTGGGAAGTTATTCAATACTGTTGTGAGCTGCTTATAATAGACTGTTATGAGAGAAGAATGGAAATCTAAATTGTATGCAAAAGTTGGTTGTTTTTATCTAGGAAAAGTAGATCAGCTTTTTCTGATCTGTAATAGTTCATGAGATTGGGAATTGGGAGAGAGGGTCTCTTAAGTAGACCAGGCTGGCCTCAAACACAGAGAATCTTCCTGCCTCTGTCTCCCAAGAGCTGGGATTAAAGGCCTGTGTCACCATGCTCATTTTTTCCAAAGGACTGAAGTTCCCAAAAATGTGAATGGTGCTTTTATCTAAGTGGAAAGGCTGGAGGAAGTAATATCTTTCACATATGGTGATGTATGGCTGATACTGGGGTTCAGGCAGCCCCACGGGGCTGTTCTCAGAAGGGAAAGGACAGGCCTTTGTGTCTTTACCTGAAATTTCCAGGAACTGTGCAGAGGGGTGAAGCCCCTCCCTCAAGGCTGAAGTTGGAAATATCAACCAACACAGTAGACCTCATCCCCATCATGTCTCAACACGCCCATCCAAGGGCCAGCTTCCTCCTCCTCCTCCTCCTCCTCCTCCTCCTCCTCCTCCTCCTCCTCCTCCTCCTCTTCCTCCTCCTCCTCCTCCTCCTCCTCTTCCTCCTCCTCCTCCTCCTGGGTCTAATCTCCCTGTGCCGACTCTGTGATGAGGCTCAGACACAAACACAATTGACTTGTCAACTGCCAGGTAGGAATGCCAGGCTATCACCAGGCTTCAGCTCAAATTTACCTTCTCATTTAGCATGGTGAAAGATTGATGCCCTGAGGAAAATAGAGTTTTGCCCTTCAAAACACAATCAACTCGAGGCATGATCTCCGACCTCTCCAAACATCTCTCTGCTGAGTTTTCCTAGTCCCGAGAAGGGCTCATTCCGTTGTAAGAACCAATAGAGCACAGAAAAAAAACAACAAAAAACAAGCAAAAGCCGCACAAATGCTTCCACCAGCTCGGAGCGCCGCACCTCCTGTGCTCACTTTCCTATTAAATGACATCCAAACAGAGACAGTAGAAGAACCTGCACGTGGTGAGCTTCACTGAGAACCACACGAGCTAGGAGCATTCCATGCATGCTAACACTGGGGTCCCTCCCACTCTCTGGGCACAAACCCAAAACACACAAAAACAGACAGGGAAATATGGTCACGATCAGCAGAGATGGGGATCCAGGATTTTAACCCTCGGAGCCATCTTGCCCTTGGACCATCGCAAAGACACATGGTTACCAGAGACCACGGAGCACAGAGGCCAGTGCTGTACACTGAACTACATCCAGGAATGAGCTCCTCCTCTAGCCACTATCAGCCATAAATCTCAGAGGACGAGATGACAGAGGACAGAGTCAAAGCTGCCACCCAGCATCGGATCCCTCTATCAACCCCTCCCTCCCTGTCAAGTGCACCCCTCTCCCCTGCCAGTTCCTCCCTTGATCTACAGCATGCTTACAGATGTGCTTGACCCTAAGACACAGTAATATAACTTAAACTGACAAATTGCCTTGTGCTCTCTAACCTTCTTAAAGTGGACTTTGAGAACAAAGAGGGCTCTCCTGTCCCAGACTCCAGAATGTTCATTTCAAAGATCTAAGACCCCTTGTGTGTGTGGTGGGAGTCAGGGGTGGGGCAGGGAATGGAATGGGCTGGTCCCTGACTCTATAATAGCAAAAAGGTAAAGCAGCAGAACTGCCCAAGAGTGAAGCCAGAGTGCCCTTGGGAACAACTGGAAGGTGAACTGTTTCCAGTTAAAGTTACTATTGTTTGCCCCAGGATAAACAAAGAAATCAGCTGCCTTGGATGGGGGGAGAAGGAGGGAGGGGGAGGAGGGGGAAAGGGTGGGAGGGGAAGGAGGAAAAAGGGAGGTGTGTGAGTGGGAGGGGAGAGGGAGGGAGGAAGAGAGAGGGAGGGAGGGGAGGTGGGAGGGAGGGGGAGGTATGTGAGTGGGAGGTGGGAGGGAGGGAGGTGGGAGGTGTGGGAGTAGGAGGAGGAAGGGAGGGACTTGGGAGGGAGTGAGGGAGGGGGCAGTGCCCCACTCTGCCTGGAGCTCTGTGCTGGAAACCCCACCCCCACACTTCCATCTGAGTTTCCCCAGTCATTTCTGCCAGACAATTGTGCATCCCTTTCTGCTCTTACTTGTTCTTCTGTTTGGAAGCCTCCTCTGAGGAAACACTCAGCTCTCTGTCTGGGACTTGCAGTCTGGGACTCTAGCAGGCTGCCCCATCAGCCCCACCCCCGCCCCATCACTTTCTGGAGGATATTTACAAGCCCCCAATTTGATGGTGTTACCTTTCGGTTGACATAATAGACTCATTTAAAACGGAAAGCAAATTATCACAGATCATTCTCTGTACCGTACAGAATAAATAGCAAAATGAAAATAACTTTCAGACTGGTTTTCCCTTGCTTGTGGAGACAGGGATCCAGGCTTAGGCCTGCTAACTAGACTCTGGAAGTATGCTGAGGTTTTTCTTTCACCTGAGGATCCAAACATTGTGTTCCCAGGCTATTTCTCCAGCCAGTAACTCACTCTCTCCAGTTGATCACCTTATTGACCCTAGAAAACAAGTGAGCTCATTCATTCATTCATTCATTCATTCATTCTTCTGTTCCATTCTGGGTTCCATCCCAGCCCTCCTTGATAATGTGCAGTGTCTTTTTCTGAAGTAGAGAAAATGCCTTCAACTCTCACAGAATCAAGCTTAGAGATTGATATTGGCAGAGGAACTGACCCCCCCTCAATCTCTCTCTCTCTCTCTCTCTCTCTCTCTCTCTCTCTCTCTCTCTCTCTCACCTGTCTCAGCAAGCCAAGTAGCCCTGATGCCACCTCTGCTCTGTAGTTTTCCTATACATGGAATTTTCACTTGGAGATTTTCCCACAGATGAGAAAATGCATATTTCCCACTCACAGCGACAGCATGCTACTGCTGGTCTTCGTGCATCCGTCCATCCGTCCATCGGTTCATGATGTGTCCCCTGGCTTTTCCCTGTCCACCTCAGTCTTTCTCCGTACTGTTTTCAGCTACTGAGTTCCCACTCTCCCCTGGGCCAGCCACACTTGCTGAATAATGGGTGGATCCCAGGTCCCCAGTGCTTTGCGATCCCAAACAGTAAAACAGTAACAATTTTGTACTTTTATGCCTCTGAAAGCCAGGCATTGGAGTAAATGATGAAATGACATAGCCGAGCCCAAAGGAGAATGGAAATGTCACTTTTCTAACTGTTGCGGAATTGCCTTCAAGACAGTTACAGCAATTTGCATTCCCACCAGCAGTGTGGGAGGAAGTGGAGCAGGGAGGCCTTGGGTGAAAACGTCTGTCTACCAGCTAAGTCAGAAATAACATTCCAGTGTAGACTTAGTTTGCATTTATTTCATGGTAATATTAAAGTACACTCATGTGCAGGTATAGCAATGACTAAGGACCTGCAGCCATGATGAGTGGCAGCAGACACAGGGAGAATCTGTCTCAGCCCTCAGCCTTAGGAAAGATGCCTTCACTTTGTCTGAACAGGTTGTATCATGTTAATAAAATGTATATCAATTACTATCATACCAGGGCTAGTTGCTAAAAATTTAATGAGTTTTTTTTTTTTTTGTTATCCTGTCAAGACTATGAGCCTGGACTCTTTACTGACTGGGTTGTATTCTACTTTTCCCCCAGGTCATCTCTTGAAAGCATTCTGCCCTCAACCCTTCCAAGCCCCTTCCGTCTCCAGATGGCAAGCTCGCATCCCGTGGACACGCTTCAGTACCTCTCCTAGGGGTGGCCCTGCGTCACCACACAGAGTGGCACTTTGTCACATGGTCCTTTCCCTGCAGTGACTTTAGGCCCATTCCAGACAGTCCTAGTTAGTTTCTTTAGTGTGACAAACACCATGACCAAAGGCAACTTAGGAAGCGAAGGGCTTACTTAGCTTACACTTCCTCACCATAGACCATCGTAGAGAAAAGACAGGGCAGGAACTCAAGCAGGAACCCAGAGGTAGAAACTGAAGTCAAAGCCACAGAAGAAGCTCCCTGGCTTGCTTCCCCTGCCTTGCTCAGCCTCTTCTCTTGTACAAGCCAGAACCACCTGCCCTGAAGTGAGCTGGTTCCCCACCCCCCAATCATTAATCAAGAATACCTTCACAGGTCCACCAGCCAATCTTCTGGAGGGGTCTCCTCAACTCAGGGTTCTTATACCAAAATAACTCCAACTTATGTTAAATTGCTAAAAACCATAACCAGCAAAGAGACCCAGCACTGTGCCCTTTCATACCCCTGGGCTTCTGTACAGACACGAGCCCCTGGGCTGGTGCCGAGGCACTCCCTGTCCTGTGCTGACGGCTCCAGTTTCACACAGTTATTGGTCCCCCTTATTTCTGTTTCTCTTCTCTGAGGAGCTGCCGTAAGTTCCACAAGTAGGCAGTCAGCATTATCTCACTACTCAAAATTACTCAGTAACATTCTTCTCCAAAGGCCAACCTATTACTAGAAAAGGAAACATGGTTTAGCCAGTTCAGGCATGTGAACTAGAGCTTTTGGGACTCAGATTGACTCGGGAGGCACCTGGAGTATGTCCTGGACACCCCTCTATCCTGCTATCTCCCTGGGGGAGAATATTTCCCCAGCTATACAGTGACCCCAGCCCTGTGATGCTGCCATCCCCATCCAGCCTGACTGACACCAGTATCTTCAAGATCCCTATCAGTGACCACATTGCCTAAGACTTGTTTCCTACATGTTAGCTCTCCCAACCTCTTCTGACCCCTGCCCTTGCCTACAACCATTTCTCAGAGGCTTGTTGCATTTATTCCTTGAGCATAGCTGTTCATCTTGTACTGTGCCTACACATGAGCTTAAGAGATTATGGCTAAGATCTGGCAACGAGAAGCCATGTTTTCTGGGGTCACAAGGGAGCTCTCAAAAGAACAGCCAGACTCTCCAATTGAAGTAAACACATGTGTGCACCGAAATCGCACACCAGATACACACACCTGGACTCAGGCATGAACACTCAGCTCTGTATGAGCATTGGTGCCAAGGTCATCTATGTGGATTGTCACAAAGGAGTCACAGTAGGCAAGAGGTTGGGCTGACTGCCCATCACCAGGCTGAAGGATGGAGGATAAAGGTCAACTTGCTCTTCCATAAAAGGAAGAATAGAGGTGGGGAGATGGTCCCGTGTATAAAGCACTTCCTGTGCAGGCATGAGGACCCCAGCTCAGATCCCCCAGCAGTCCTGTGAAAGCATGTCTGTAAGGGAGTGCTGGAAGGGAGGCCCAGAGGCAGACCCCAAGAGGCTTGCTAGCCAGCCATGCGACTGAGCTGGTAAGCTCCCATGTTCTGTAAGAGATCCTATCTCCAAATCAGAAGGTGGAGAGGAACCGGGGAAGACACAAGACACCAACCTCCAGCCTTTACGTGTGAACACGCGTGGAGGGAAGGCTTGTCGTGTTGACAAGCTGGCATCTGTGACAAGCCCTTCCCTGGAAGACAAACGGCAGCTACAGGCCTCCATCTTCAGAAGCAGAGGCGAGATTCGGAGGGGTGCAGGCAGAGAGGCGGGTCGAGACCTTGAACTCGGGGACTACTTGAGCAATTGAGCAGAACTGCTTCTGGGCTGCCTCTCCACACTATAGCAGGTTTCCGTGGCAGAGACTGAGCCTCTCTCTCTCTCTCTCTCTCTCTCTCTCTCTCTCTCTCTCTCTCTCTCTCTCTCTCTCTCTTACGACAGCCATTGGTGTTGCCGATGCCGCACCTCATCTCCACAGCGTGTGCTTTACTCTCTTTGTGGTCTCCTTTGAAGAAATTACCTGTAGTGGAGTACAGTCTCTAAATCTTGTCTGGAATGGATAAGACTTGAACGCTGTTCAGTTTGCCTTTCAGGGTGAACTCCAACGGCTGGGTTGCCATTCGTTTTGTTTCTGTGGCTAGACGATGCCAAAATCATTTTTCTTTCACGCATATCATCTTTTCTTCCTCTGTGGCTGATCTTTATAAAGCGCCCAGGTGACTTCTTGACAGCTGGGGAGAATCTGCCACTGAGAACATCAGCTCGTGCCTTGCAGAACATATTTCCTGTGTATAAAGTTTACATAAGTTTAGAGCACATAATTCTGATGAAAACATTCAGATTATCTTCTCTTCCCTTGGGGTAGTTTTTAAGCTGTGTTTCTAGGTTTCTAAATATTTCCATTTAAATATTCTAATTGATTTCCATCAAACTATTCCAAGCCCTGTCCCTTGTGATCCTGGTGGTAGATCTGCGCTCAGGGAATCTGGCTGCCTGGCTAGAGCCCTGTATTTTCTTGATAACACTAAGGATCTCAATTTTCAATGATTCTTTTCCGAGTCAACTTTACATTATATATTTGTTTTCTATTTTGTTAATTGGTCTTTTTAACATAATCTTTGCTGGCTCTCCAACCCTTGGGCTTTGATTGCGTTCCGGAGGGGACTCAGAGCTTTTCCCTTAACAGGTGGTGAGGCTGCCTCCCCCGAGACCCATTCAGTCCGTTAACTACCCTCTAGTTTGCATTGCAGAGTTTCTATGCTTTAATATCTTCTATAGCTATTAGAATTCACGTTATTTTCATAAAAGCACATTTACACATCTCTTTCCCATCCCTTCTATATCCCTGAAGGCCATCAATGCTCTGCCTGTAAGATAATTAATAACATGTTTCTTTGACTATTGATTCTATTCATAGTTTAAAGGTCAGGATCTTGCAGTGTAACACAGGGTGACCTTGAACTCAGACTCCTGCTGTACCAGCCTCCAGCCTGCTGGGATCAGCCTGGGCCTGAAGCTGGGTTTGCTTTAACTTTTGAGAGGTGCCACGACGGCACGTGAGCTTGTAAGCAGACACACGTTTCCTTACATTCTTTAAATACTCATGCTTGCTTGAGTGCCCTTGTTTTACTGAACACTCGGCTGCTTTCCTTGATCCCCTGAAGGTAAGAGGGGCTCGGGTTCTCTGGCTTTGTGTCTTGTTCCTTTTAAGAATTCTCTCATTTCCAACTTCAACTGTGTTAGGACAATTTGTTTGACTGTGGTTTTCTCAGTATTTATTCCAACTTTTGAATTTATCCTTTAGTGTTCTTTTCAATGCCTAGTTTGAAGTACTGAGTTTGACCATGAGGTACTTTTGAGTTTTGTTCCTTGTTACGAAGCTTTCTAATTGACAGCGTCCGCACTGCCACAGTACCAAGTATCGGGCATAGGCCTGGGGAATTGACATGAAACACAGACACGGGTCATTCTGTAAAGAGAATGCCAAAGCTTTACTGAGGGACCAGCAATATATACCAGAGGCCAGGGAAAACAACAGGACAAAACAGTAATAGCCATAAGTTAGGCACCAGGGAGGTCCCCATCACACTGGGCGGGAAAACAGGAATCAAACTAAACCTCAGGATGCTCCACGGGATGTTCCCTGTGCAAACAGCTCAGCTGGGGGGTTGAGCTAAGCGTACCGACGCCCGACACGAATGTCTAACCACGTGTCTGCTTTTCTTTTCTCCCCAGCACTTTCTCTCAGGAATGCATCCGGAGACGTTCTGGTGAATTTGTCAGACTCACTCTCTGAGCACTGGTCACTCAATCATGCTCATCAGCCACAGGCTCAACATTCTAGTTTTCCTTATCGCGTCCACTTCTTTGTTATGTTTAAACCTAAAGTTGTATTTAAGTAGTTGCACAAAACAGCAATCTAAACTTTCATGTCTGATGTCTCCGAATTTTATATGTAATAATTGTAATTTTTTAGACACCACGTGTATCTATTTTATTACTTTGTATTTTTGTTAAACCTTTTATTTTCCTCATGACTAGATAGTGTTTTAGTGAAATACAAAATAAATATCATTAAATAATGAAGTTGATTTGAGGATATTGTTGGTATCTCTTCCTTTAGAATGTATGCATATTTTCTACTTATTTTAGGTAGCCAATCTACAGGAATTGTTATCCATACATCATATCATTCCAAAACAAAAAGGACCTGGGGTAATTTAATAATGGGTTATCTTGTCTCTTGTCCCAGGTCATGGCAGATGTCCAAAGTATTCAAGCAGGAATTTCAGACCTTTTGCCTGACTCTTCTAACTGTTCCTGGTGGAGGCTGGTCCAAGCCACCTGGTGTGCCACCATCAGATGTGGGAACATGGTAGCTATCATTCTGATTGTTGTTTGATTCATCTCCAACCTTATCCGATACCACAGAAACTCATTAATATGGGTCTTTGGCCTGCGTCACACTGCCCACGGGATTTTATTGATTTCTTGCTGTGATCTCCATGCTGGGATAACTACAGACACTGAGGTCCTGGGTCCTTGTGATGAGTGACTTGAGCATCACTGTATCACTGTAGCCACATTCTCCCAGCACAGGGGAGAGGTGAAAACAAGGCACAAGAAAGGGATGTGGTGGAAATGATGCTCAGGAAGAGTGGTCCTCAACCTGTGGGCCACAGCCCTATTGGCTGTATGCCAATACAGCCATCCTACA
Source organism: Apodemus agrarius (assembly GCA_964023405.1). Lineage (NCBI taxonomy): Eukaryota > Metazoa > Chordata > Mammalia > Rodentia > Muridae > Apodemus > Apodemus agrarius. The sequence goes on along the minus strand of OZ030005.1, from coordinate 131,631,107 downwards.
CATCAGATATCTACATTACAATTCATAACAGTAGCAAAATGACAGTTATGAAGTAGCAAAGAAATGCTTTTGTAGTTGGGGGTCTACAACATGAGGAACTGTAAAGAAAGGGGGGGTCACAGCTTTAGGAAGGTTGAGAACCACTGCTCTAGAATCTATGATGGGTAGCATCTTGACAATGATCCAGCATTTTCGAAATGACCACAGGCTCCCGGAAAACCACAGACCTGAGAGAGATGGAGGCAGACGGAGACAGTGGCCTGTGGTTAAAGAGACTTTGACTCAGATGCTTGTTAGAGGGAAGGAACCAGAGTACAAGGAGAGAAGGTGATTTACGAGTGACAGCAACATGCACTTAGATGGGACAGATCCTGTCCTGAATTCACAAAGCTTTGTGTTACAGAAAGACCACTTAATGGCCTGGTAGTTATTCTGTCATGGGTCAATACAACCATCTTTACCTGGGTTTAATTCCTGTAATGTTCTCCAAGGGGACATGCAAACCTCCTTAGTGACAATCCTGCCTGCCTTTTGGGTGGGGTTTAACATACTGTTCTTGAACTTGCCACCTAAACAGGAAGACAGGAGCCATGGAGGAGGGAGGAGAGGCAGCAGGATGGATGGAAACAAGCATGGAAGCCTTAGAGTGTCCAGCCAGGCTTCTTGCCCCCACCACCAAGGGGCCTACTCCATCACAGGTTCTCTGTTCCTTTCTGCTAGCCCTGGATTTCTAGGACGCATTGTGTCGTCTCTTCCATCCTAAGTAGAGACCTCACTGTCCAGGAGTTATAGCTGGTGAGAACCCATCTCAGAGTATTACTGATGCCCTCTCCCCTCCTCCAAACCAGCACGTAGCCAAGATGACTCTGATCCCAAGAGGAAAGAAGGACTCCAAATAAAGCTAGTGACATTAGCGAGGCCACCTCCGCCACCATCTGAACAATCCTCATTACAGATCTGCCTGAAATAATCATAAACCAAGATGAAGGCCCATGTTCTGCCAGCATGAGCAGCTGGAACGGCACGGACATAAAAACACAGAGGGCCAGTAGCCTTGGATGCTGCGAGTTGCTCCAGGTCCCATTACCACAGAATGTTACCAGGGATACCCCACACCCAAAGAATGTAGGGAACTGAGCAGGGAGACAGCTGCTGCAGTTTGGAAATGATTTTCCCCTAAAGCTTGATGTCTCTGGAAACTGGGACTCAATGAAGTGCACTGAGACTGTGTAGCGTTGGTGAGATAAGGCTAGTGGGCCATGGATAATAGATCATGAGATGCTATGGAAAAGGATGGGTGGATTCTGTTACCAACCCATGGTTATGCAGTGTTGCAAAGCAGCCAAGAGGTCTGGCCAGAACCCCAGCACCAGCCTGTTCAGATATTCTAGTACCATAGTCATAAGCCCAATAAAACAAATTTGCTTTATAAATACCCATATAGGGTGTTTGACTGTGAGTGCCCAGATCCAGGGATTTATTGTAAGTACCAGTCTAAGGGATTCTGTGATAAGTATCCAGCCTTGGGGATTTTATTTATAGCCACATGAGACTGACTAAGCAACAAGCCATGTCCTGACCTCTCTCTCCAGCAGAATCAGATTACCATAACACACAAGGAGCTGACCTCCAAAATTCTAGACCATCTCCAATGTTTGAAACTGCCTGCTATGGTAGAGAAAACATGGCACCAGACCAGGAGAAGACATTCAAGGATGCATCCTGCCGTGGGCTCTTCCATTCCACTTTTGTTCGATTTCTCTTATGCTGTCAATGGCTACGACATCTTTTCTCCGAGCCCTGGCCTGTGGAAGCCCAAGTGATGCTTGGTTTTGCATAAATATCCCAGTTATTTTAGATGCGCACACAGCTCTGGGTTGTGGACCCTTTGTTTAAATTGCTTGCTAATGCTTCCTCACTCTTGCTGCTCACTGTGGCAAAAGGCACGCCTCCAACTGCTCTCTGCATCCCCCAGCTCAGAGCTGGAAGTAGTATTGCTACTCGCAGAAAGGTCTAAGTATTGACTGAAACCAAAATTGTACATGATCAGGGGTAAGAGGCTTGATTTAAGCCAACAGGCGCATGCTTTCCATCCTGCAGAGCTGATAAACACTATCAGCCAGACACTCAAATACCTGTTTAGGAGAATAGTAACAAGGAAAAAAAACAGCCTCACAAATAAATGGTAAGACGGTAAGACGGGACACCTTCGACCCTTTATTCCTATTGCAACTGCTATTTGGTAGGTCCTTAGAGTACTGATAAAAATATTTTCCCCAGTTTGTTCAGAGAACAATGTCAGCTCATCATTTTCCAGGCTGGAAGGCCAGCTAGAGTAGTTCCAACAAACTTTGCATGAAAAGAAAATACAGAGGGATCTCCGGTGGCTTTGGGTGTGGCCAGTTGACCCAGCTCCTGTGACCATAGGGTGTTTCCAGGGACACTCCATAGAGTGTAGGGATCTCAGTGAGGTGACAGCTGCTGCAGTTAGGAAACCCTGAGCTTGACATTCTGGAAGCTGATGCAAAGTCTAACAATTCACACACATGGGAAAACCAAAGCGAAAGGCCACCATGTCTGAGGTCAGCAGCTCCCAGCAACAACAACCCTAGCCGGCCTTCACTTCAATGAGGAGAGGCCCTGCCTCTCTAAAGCCAGGCAAGTACAGTGCTGTGTGGTCCAGGAAACAGGGCTTACATCTCATAAGCAGCAAATGAGCAAGTGGAGTCAGATGCTCCAGAATTACGCAGTGGAGACTTAGTACATGGATGGTTCTGTATACGAGTAATTCAGTGTGGAAGTTTTCAGTCTATGGGTGGGGATATCTGCTGCCTGGATAACACCAAGAACATGCACAGAACTACACATACAGAAAGTACCAACAGAAGTCACAGGACAGCACCAGGCACCATCCTAAGCTACCTTGTCTCTCTTCTCCCAAACTCCTGCTCCCTTCCCCCAACTCTATCCTCAAGAAAGAAGCAGAACCTGGTGGAAGCCCAAAGAAAGGACTCTAGATGGAATGGGCCACCTCTCTTCTCTACCTATAGGGAAGATGGGCTTCCACCTAGTTCATGGCAACCAACAAATGTACTTAGCTATACCAGTTATTTTAACAGACAAATATAGAAATATGAATTACTGTTGGGAAGTGGTGGTACATGCCTTTAATCCCAGCACTTGGGAGGCAGAGGCAGGCAGATTACTGAGTTTGAGGCTAGCCTGGTCTACAGAGTGAATTCCAGGACAGCCAGGGCTACACAGAGAAACTCTGTCTCGAAAAACCAATATGTGTGTGTGTTCATATGTATGTATGTATGTATGTATTCGTATATATGTGTATATATATATGAATTGCAAATTAGTGATGTCTGTAGCTTCTAAAAAGATTCTAGTTGAGTCAAAGCTGTCTAGTCAAGAGCATTAGATAATACCCAAGTCTCCTGGCATCCACAAAACCCAATTCACACTCACAGTCAGGCTGGTATCTCTAGAAGACTATTCTACTGGAGGTCCCTAGCTTCTAGCTGGCTGAGGATCTTTCCAGGACATGTCCCTGGCCAATTGTTTATCCTTCCTGGATGAGCAATACTTCCTGGGAAGGAAGAGAGAGATGTGTTTCTAAGTGCTTGCCGTCACCTAACAGACTGTCTTGTATCTTCCTCCCAAACCTACTGAGCCTCAGGGAAGCATTCAACCTAGGCAATGTTGAGTATAGCCTGGCAATGTTAGTTGGGAAACTATAACCCTTCATGGACACTGCCGCATCCCTGTGAATGTCACCCCAGGGAAGGGGTATCCAGATGAGACGGAGGGTGTCATGCTCTAGTGTGATGTAACCCCACTCTCTAAGGTGTAAAGATCTATCTCCTCTGTGGGAGGAAGTTTCTACATGTAACCACCTGCCCCAGATAACCCTCTAAAGATGATGCAAAGCTTAGGGCATGTTCCACTTCTTTCTGCTGAATTTACAAAAGCTCCCAGCACCTACAATCTTCTCAATTGCATACAAAATATACCCCCCAAAGTTAAATTGATCCTTGTCAAGAGAAGTTTGACTCTTTGAAGAGAAGCATAAAACAAAGCAACCTTAAATAGGAACTCAGAGCTAGAAACATCTTGAAATGTATATATTGGCTTTTTGTGGGCGTACCTTTAATTTTTTTTTCTTTTGAGAACTTGAAGAGAAATCTCCCCAGATGCAAATGTCAGTCTACCTGAACCCAGTGAATCCATTCCCTGTGCGTCCTTCCTCCAGCCTGGCCGTCACTCCAGTCGAGAATTAAATGAGGTCTAAGTGTCGCTGCCTGTCATCGTGGCAGGGAGCTGATGGGAAGTCTAATGGCTCAATGGTGGAAAAACAAGCTACAAAGCAGCATGAGCCTCACAGCTGCTAGACTCTCCCCTGGGTAAAAGCAGGGAGCGTTACACAGTTAAGTGCCGACCCCTCCTTTACCCTAACTGGAAATTCCTCGGATGGAAGTCAGGAGCCAGAACTCCAACAAGCATGCCACTCAGGGTTCACCGGGTATTTTTCTCCATTTTCCCTGATCACTTTGGATTTCCTGCCTGACATAACACTCATTTCAAGGGGACACACTAAACAACTGAGTTCCCTGAACTGCAAATATTTTACAGTGCTGCGCCTTGATGAGGCACTGGAAAATGTGTTGGTGCCAGAGGGCTGGCTTCATCTGTCAGGCAAAGACACTTAAAAACACTCCAGAGCAAAGGCCACACACAGAAAACACGGCTTCCTAATCTGTGGAGAGAACAGGAGGAGGCAGAACTCCTGTTAGTGTGAACACTCTGCTAAGACCCCGGGTGGAAGTCAGGAGAGTTAGGGGACACCCAGAGGCAAAGAGCGAAGAGTGAGTGGAAGTTGAAAGCAGAAGCCACATTCGTATCTGACAAAGTAGACTGTAAGCCAAGATTAATGAGACCACACAGATGGCTTCATATTAATAAGGGACCCAACCGTTGAGGAGATAGAATGATTGTAAATATACATGCATCCAACCTTGCTGCATTCAGCTTCATAAAGTGAACACTAAGGAACAAGAAGGTCTAGATAGGGCCAGATAGGATAATGAAGGGTGGCTTCAGTACCCCCATGTTAGCCACAGATAGCATCCAGACTGAAAATTAAACATGGACCCTTCAGAGTTGATCTACAGCACAGATCAAATGGTCTTAACAGACATTAACAAAACACTCTGTCCAGAGACTCGGTGAGAAGTTGGTTGTCTTCAACCTGGGAGTGGCGCCTCACAGAGAGCCCTCACTGGCATCTGATCTCAGACTTCTAGCCTCCAGAACACTAAGGAGTAATTGTGTGTTGCTTGAGCCACCAGGTCTACAAGATAAAGCTACAGCAGCAGAGAGTGGAGCGTATATTCCAGTCTGGGTTGGTCACATCTACATGGCAGTAGCCTCAGCACCTGGTCTATGGCAGAAAGGTGGGGGGATGGGTCCTTCTTAAGGACCTGTACTTTCCCAGGATTCTGTCTACCACAGCAGTACAGATACAGGCAATTCCAAGACACCATACCCCATACTCCCAAACATTCCTCAGGGTTGCACCGATTCAACCCTCCCTAGCTATCATTTCCTAGCATCTTGCTGGGATGGGGTGGGAGATCTAGACTTTCCAGTGAGTCTTCTTTCCATAGGGAGGCAAGAAGGCCTGCAGAAACACTGGCCCCAGAATATCACAAACAAAATACAGAAAGACGTGGTAAGTTTTGGTCCTGGGTGCCCTCACAAGGCCAGATCCTACACAGGCACCCACTGACACGCAGGCAAACCATTGAGGACAAGATAGGGAAGTAACCAAACATCTGAGACAAACTCATCCTTCAGAAGCAGGTGCAGGCAGAGGCTACCACTTAGGCCTCTGTGCCCTGCTGACTCTGACCTGAGCATGCTCAGAGAGGAGGCAGCCTGTGTAATACCTCAAGTATGATTCCCAAGACAGAGATCAGGCTTAACTACACAGAAATGCTATCTCCTGATACTGCCCTTCACAAAGGCAAGCGTTCTCTGGAATAACTCTGTCCAGGGTCTTGAGTCCAGTCCCACTGACTGCACTGACAATTCCCACCCACCTAGCAGAGCGCAAAAGCACAGTCAGCATCCCCAAGTTGACCATACATCTTATTCCTCAGGGTTCTATGCATTAGGGCAGAAATAATGGTCAGTTTGACCATGAAGAGTACTGACGGTTGTACAAAGCTTCTACACCACATTCACTTTTTCTCCTGTGAGTGAACAAGGCATTGAAGGGCTCAGGCAGCCAGTAATTGAATCTGCTCAAGCTAGCCCAGGGGATTCTGGGGACCCTGTCTCTTGACCACAGCCATCTCCAAATATGTGTGAGAATCTTAACAGTGATGGATGGCTGTGTCTGAACTGAAGATCCCAGAGCCCAGAGCAAGGCTGTCCATAATCAGATGGTCATGTTGTAGCAGCTGTCTCTGTCTAGGTTCCTAACTTCACTGCACAGTCTGATCCTGGCCTCCTTAAACAGAAACAAAGAGAGCTTTGTTTACAACAATGAGGTTGAGATATGTTCCCAGAAGTCCTAGCTTTTCTAAGTAATTTTCTCCTCCAGTAGAGCAAATCACAGTGAGTAGAAAGACCATCGGAGTGGCACACCAGGGCTCCCATGTGTGCCTCTCCTTATGCTTACAGGCACACTCATAGGGGGTGTTAACCATGCACTCATCTCAAGTGGAGGAGGGTGAGGTGGGTGGGAGTCAGGAAGCTTCTCCAGGTAGCATGTGGCTGAGTACTGCTGGGCCCATTAACGCATACCATGCCCTGTCCCCTAAAGAGCTGCAGCATGGTTCTTCATGTCCTGTGGTCCTGGTCTCCAAGAATTCACAAATATTTCAGGATGACCAGATGGTGTCCAGGGTCTCAGACTTAAGCACTACCCATACCCCCTAGAGTATGCTTGGTGACTAGAGACATTTCACTATCTCTTCACCCTGCTCCTTCCACCCCATGGGACTTATCCCCATACCACTTCTCAAAGACATTTGAAACACCCCCAAGAATAGACAGTCACTTGGGAATCAGGACAGTTTCTTCATCACTGTGTGTGCCTTGGGCGCTGGACCAATCACTCTGTTCTGACCACCTGTCTCACTGTAACTCTTACAAACCCAGGCCTGAACATCATCCTGTCACTGAGAGTCTAAACCAAGTCTCAACAGTAGACCAAGTCTCAACAGAGGAGGAACTGGGCGCCTCTCCTAAAGGAGGGAAGCAAGACCTGGCCAGATTCCTGCTGTGTAAACCATAGGCTGGTGGCTAGTGGAGAAAATGGCATAGTACTAGGGGATGTTCTGTCTTCTCTTAGTCCGCACAGAGCCGCCAGCTTGGCTATGGCCCACAGCGTATCCTGGTGAAGGATAGAGACAATCAGGCCATGAGCCTAGAATGACTGTGGGATTCTTAACACCACTTACTCTCCTCGGCTACCAGGAATATTGTCTTTCCCAAGTGGGAGCCACACCCTTTGCAGCCGCCCACAGAAGGAGGACCTGGAGATTGCTGTGCTCAAAGCATTAACACTCGGGTGCCTGGTGGATGATAAAAATGATAAAGCTCGGAGCCTCTGCCTCCATTCTCCATCTGTCCCCTTTGCTACTGTAGACTCAAGTCAGATTCCTGCTCAGTTCTACACTCAGCTGTGTTACCCATTTAATGAGCAGTCCTCCCGTGGTCCTCCCCAGTTCAAGGCTGAAGACACCAGCACAAAAGCAATTAGGATAGTTCTGAGATGTTCAGGGACATGACAGTCAATGTATGGTCAACTGCCATCTGCTATTGCAGCCTGCTCCAGGCCCCGGAGCTGGGACTATACATCTCCAGTCATTAGCCTGACCCTGAAGGAACTAACTCCACATCCTTTTCTGATTCATCATTTCTCTGAGTCAGGCCCTCTGACAGCCAACCTGGATTCTGAGTATAATATATCAGATATCTGGGTATAATATATCTTGGGAGAAGAGTTAAAAACATCCCTGGACAGCAGGGATTTTCTTTTACCTACCGTCCTGAGAGAAGACCGATCAGTTTCAAGCCTGGTTGATACTGCTGCTTTGCCAGCTCCTGAAAGCAATGGGACTCCCTCAGTTATGCAATACCCCACGCCATATAATATCCCCAGTTATGTAACACCTCATCTATGCCACCACTAAGTCATGCTACCCCCCCAATTGTGTATCCTCTTTCATGCAACCCTCCATGTTATGCAAACCCCCAGCAATGCAGCCCATCAGTTCTGAAACTCCCCAGCTGTGCAACCTCTCAGCTGTGCCACGCCCCAGCCATGCAATTCTCTAAGCTATGCAACCCATCACCTATGCTACCCTCCAGCTAAACCATACCCCAGCTGTGGCATACCCAAACTGTTCAGTTTCCCAAGCTATGCAACTGCCATCCTATGAAACTCCCAGTTATACAACCCCTCTGCTTTGAAAAACCCTTATCTAATACCCAACTATATAAACCCTCATCGGTGCAAGTCCCAGCTCTATAGCACCACAAGAAAACCTCCAATCTATGCAAAGCCGTGGTGAGCAAATCCCCAACCTGCCTGCCTTCCCTTTTCTGTAGTATTTCAAGGTTCTTATTATCACCCTGAAGACAGATCTTGGGTCATAGACGTCTTCATTCTTTTAGACCAGCCATCGGAGCAAAGCTGTTCTACTGCCCTCACCACCACTCTTTCCTCCCATGAACTTTTGGAATGCTGGTTGAATTCCATCCACTGGCACACCAGCATCTGGCCTTTCTTTCTAAAACCCCAACATTACCTGGTTATTTTGCATGCTTCTATTCAAGAAATCCAAACCTAGAATGTCACACCAGCACTTTCCCCTACTGTGGCATAACCCAAACTGTTCAGTTTCCCAAGCTATGCAACTGCCATCCTATGAAACTCACAGTTATACAACCCCTCTGCTTTGTAAAACCCTTTATTTGGATCACAACTTTCAAGACATAGTCTCTTCTCTAACCATAGACACACATACAAGCACACACACACACACACACACACACACACACACACACACCACCAGTTCCCAGGAGCCCAGGGTCACTCTGAGTGAGCATCCAGTAAGGTGAAGGAAGCTCTGGATGTGCCAGCAGAAGTAGCTGACCAGCTTTGGGTCCTAAGCTCCTGTTCCTTATTTCTGACCCCCCCAAAAAAACAGCCACCATATGCAACTTTTCTGTCCTCATCTGTCACACCTCTGTGCAACACACCGTGAAATCTGCAGGTGACATCAAAATGTTCTGCAAAATGGAAAAGAAAATAACTTTCTGGTCTGAGTGAGCCACCACCACAAACAAACGGTGACGATTTAATATGTTTATTGAAAGCTAAATTTTCTGCACTTTTGGCATGCTGCTTTGCCGGCGGGATCTTTCACACGGCTCAAACAGTCAGCCAGCTGTCCCCTCCAGCCACAAAATGCTAATAGACTGGCAGTGATGGCTTGAGAAACTGTGTGTGTGGGGGGGTGCAATTTACTTCCACAAAGTACCATCAATAATACACAAAAAGTATTGCACGGCACAGCGTGGCTGCTGTAATTCCTGGTCCTGAATCTCAGAACACTCCAGGGTGGGGGCGGAGGGGTGGGGGCAGGGGCTGGGAAGAACACTCCAGGGGCGATATGGGGGTGAATACTTGTTTACATGGAGGTATAAATTCATGTAGACATGACATGTATGTAAACTCATGTAGACATGACACAGGTGGAAAGTTGGATAAGGCTTAAATAGAAATCCCTCTATTACATCCCAAGTCTTAAGAAAACTGTGACTAAAAAGGCCACTTCTTCACTAAATAGGCTAAGAATGCCTTTCCTTTCTTTTGCTAACACACTGGCTATGTGAACGGACATCTAGCATCACGCACAGCCTTGACTGGTAGCAATCAACCACCTGGGGAGGTTCTCGGGCTTTTCCTTTCCCAACAAGGCAATACTACCTGGGTCTCTACTTCCCACTCAAGATCTTAAGCCTCATCAAGGGCCTGGCACGCATTATACAAAAACAAAACAAAACAAAAACAAACCAACGCTGTGCAGTGTTCAATAATTCCAGACAGGCTGAAGCTCTCTGCTCTTCGTGGTCAGTTCTTTACTAGCTTTGCAGGCAAGACAGAACAGGACAGCACAGGGGGCAAACCTACACCCTGCCAACTCAGGTGGGAATTAGTGTCCATCCCAAGCTGACAGGTGACCAGTAGGGGTCCCTCGATCAAAACCAGGAACTGCTTCTTGAGTCTCAACCCACCCAGGTTGTCTTAGAAATTATCATGCGGACTGAAGGGAGAAACAGAGCGAGTGTGTAGCCATGGTCACACATTTCACTGCGAACTGGTTCGGAATGCCAGTACGCATGTGCGGCAGGGGCAGACCTACATGCGCTGTGAGCAGCACACTAAGTCAAGACCCAATGGTGCTCTTTGTTTCTGTCTTTTCCTCCCAGGAGGCTGGTCAGAACGTGAGCAGTGCAGCTGCCACCGGCAGGACCAGGCCAGGCCTCCCTTGGGGTTCTTCTGAGCCTGGTGGCATGGGCCTGAGCAGCATCTTATTCCTGGGACATTTGAGTGGCCAGTTCAGTGTTTCCAGTGTAGGACTCACATGCCCACACACCTGACCTATTCAAATACACAATCTGCCCTGACTCTCCCCAAAGTGTCCATTTCTCCTTGCTGCTAGGAACAATGAGAATTCAGGTTCCTTCTAGACAGCTAAGGAATGGAACTCTGAACTGGGAGGGATTCGAAGGCTCAGCCCTTAGAGCTACATCTCTGAAAGGCATCACTTTCCTGGAGGGCAGTGCCAGGGTGCCCCAGATCCTTCCCTGAGCAAAGACACTGTGCAGTTAGGGCAGTGAGAGGGTATCTCCCAAACACCAGTTACAATACCAAGAGCATTTTGGCCTGGTCAGCCTGAGACAGGGACTCTTGTTTTGAATCTCCTGGGACATCTGGTTTCTCACTGTCCTTCACAGGAGAAGTAGTAGGTTTTCGATGATGTCCCTGTCGGTACAGAGGAAGCAAGGCTGGGTACCTGGGAAGAACATGTACTAAGCCTCTGCATCCTGGGGACTCAGGCTCGCCCTTTCATTCCAGCCCAACGCACCCCACTGGTTTACTCCAGACCCTGAGCTCCATCCAAGTTCCTAGCACACAGCAATGTGTGAGAAACACTAACTGAACCACACTATGCTCTCGGCTATTACAGTGCCAGGGTTGAGGCTGTGCTCCTTTCTATCTTATCAGGAGGCACAGATATAAACAGAGAGAAATAAAATAGACAGACAAGAATGACTTCCTTGTGCCCCAGCCACAGGACTTTAGTGAGGGTACAGTCAGTACTCCCAGAAGAGTACCCCCCCCCCAGTCACCAAGAGCTGCTCTATCTGTGGAGCACTAGCAGCAGTGGTCTGGGCTTGTTCTTTGCTAAACACCAGAGGACAATTAATTTTCTATGTGCGCACACACAAAATCTGCATACATGCAATGTCCACCAGGTTGTACATATGACTGGATAACATATTTACTATATTCACATATACACAAATGTGAGTACCTATGTAAACTATATCTGTGCACATGAATATACACAAACATATGATGGGCTATACACGTACAAGTATACATGCACACATGCACAGGACTCAGGCTTCTCTGGGTCTGCATTTATACTGGTTCCTGTGCTATGAAAATGCAGTGCCCATAAGACACTAGAGACCCTGAGGCAATAGTGGCCTTCTGTCTTCCTACAAAGTCCCAAAACCAGGCCCTATATGTCTCCTCCCCAGAAAGGAAAGCATCCAAAGATTTTTATTCAAACTAGCAAATACCTATTTGTTATCCCTAGGCCATATCTTTTATTTCTCCATCTATATGGTAATATTTCTCAACCTTGCTTCTTATAGAAATGTTCAAACGTGCATGAAAATAGCAAAGCCGTCTGCCCGGCCCTGAGCAGCCATCACAAAGGATCCAGCCCTGCCCCTGTCTGCACTCCAGCTCTCTTCCCTCTGCTAGCAGTAAAGCAGGTGAGTGTCAAAGTGCAGAAGCTCAGACACTCTGCCCTGCTGGCTAACCTCGAGGTGATCGCCGTTAGGTCCAGCACCAGCCAGGGAACAAAGCCAGACACTGGTCAGGCTAAGTTCTGTGTCCTGTCTGCAAATGCAGACTGCAGCGTCCACCTGCGAGTCATCTTGAAAATTAAATCTTAAACTGCACAAGATGTATTACAGCGCATGTTGCTCCATAGCCATGTGACTTACAGTAATTATAAGTTAGCAATTGTCATTAGCTGCATGGTTTGACACTAAGCCCCTGAGGGTAAAAGCTCTCATTCCAAGTAGCACAGCTGCCTCTTGCCCAGGTCCCTGTGAACTGGATTAGATACATTCTGCAATCCCTAACCCATCTTGGCTTCAGCAAAGGCCTAAGAACAGGGCCTTTTGCATTCAAACTCCAAGACTGGACACAGAGAGATCTTCCAGAGGCATCGCTGGGTGTGTTTACCAAGCTGGGGCCTGAGGGCACCTTCCATTAACCCTGTTCTTTATAACTCTAAAGAGAAGATCTGCGGCAAGTCATCCCACCCACCCACTTGTAGACAGTGCCCTTCTTACCATCCGAGCTGCATGGAGGATGGATGCCTCTCTGGCTTCACCTCATCGCCTTCAGCTCTGTATAATGTGTGAATGAGAGTGGGTCAGGAGCTCCTCAGAGCCCAAGCCCTTGTCACGTGTTCTTCTGTCTCTCACCTTCTTCCACTCAAGCAGGCAGGGCCTTGGGGTTTCTCATCAGGACCATCCCAACCCCCACAGCTGCCATGGATCACAAACAGGATAGTAACAGGCCACAGGATGGGCCACCAGTGAGGTGTACAGCTTTACACACAAGGAGAAAGTCAGTAGAGACTGAAAGAGGAACTTAACAAGACTTGGTCCCATGGGCACTCCGGCAGGGACATAGACACACATGTTTAGTCCCCAGAAGGGAGGAGGATAATAGACAACCATTTCTGACATTACAAAGCAGAACTTGAAGCAGGAGAGTTCACTATCACCATGGAGTGAAACAAGGCCAGGTCCCTGCATCCTGTCCTAGAATCCATGCCCGATAGAGCCACATCTAATGCTTTACTGATGGGATCTGTCATTCAGATTATATACCAAGGGTACCATGCCTAGAGTCCCACACTTAGATAACACCCCAATGGTGTCATGCCCAGAGACCCACATCTAGATAGCATAGAAGGGTATGTGCCTCTGGTTCTGGAAACAGTACCCATGTCCAGAAACTACACACAGTATATATTTCCAGTGTCCTATCAGGACCCACACACAGTGTGCACACACAGTAGCTACACTCAGTGAATCCCATACTTCAAAACAGTAGCAAGGACTGTGCATGGGCCCAGCAGGCTATACCTAAAGCCAGGGCAGGTCTTCTCTTTCTCCTTCAAACTCAGAGGTCCATGCTCTTCTCTAAGCAATGACAAATGACCAGAGGTCATAGATGAGGAACAGAAGACACTCTTGCTCCTAAGATGAATTTAACAATCGTTTGGACACAAAGTTGTGGAGTGAGCCTCTATGAACAACAGCCAGGAGGCATTTATTGTCCTGGAGTTATTATCTAGAATTAGATCATGCTTGAGCAGCAGGCCCAGTCCCACCCTGGCTCTCCATCTGCAATCTCTGTACCCAACTAGCAGCAATTATTTACAGGATGCACACCGATCCTGATCAAATTAATATTCTCTATGTCCTGGGTCTGCATCATAATGCCATCCCCCCTAATGTGTTTCACCTGGCCCAGCAATTGTTAGGCAGCTACAATTCATTTTCAGAGTCGCCTCTGATGAAATTAGCATTCCACGGGTGGCAGGATTATTTCTCAGGCAGGACTGGGTGTCCTCTCCTTAATGAGGTACTTTTTTAAAAAAAAATGATGCTTCTAGTTAAAGTAGAGTGGTCATTTCAGCCCCAACCCTTCTTTACAGCTTTCAAAGAATCTTTAAAATTCTTTCAGCCCAGCCTTAGGCTAAATGGGAATTTTTTAAAGGAAGTAAACAAAAGTCACTAGGATTCCCATTTGGGAATTAGCTGGAAATGATTAATTCCTGGCTTTAGTCCTTCCTATAATAGCTGTAGCAGGTGGAAAAACATGCAGTCTAAGCGAAGGAGAGGACACACTGCTTGCCTGGATGATCTGTGTCTGGGAACACACTCTGAGTCCAGTGCAAGGCCAGGTGTGCAAAGGGCCTGGGTTGAGCCACAGATAGAGCAGCCAGGCTTCCTTTACCAGAACAGGCAGAGTCCCAGGTCACAGCAACCCCTGGCCCTGCCACTAGCTTGGTGGCTTGTTCTCTGTGATTTTTATCCAGAAACTAGATGTGGTTCTGGGAAAACAGCTCCCTGGGCTAGAGCACTGCTATCATATCTCCTCTGGCTTCTCTCACCCTCTACAGGCCAATGTTCCAACTGAGAAGGGGCCCATGTGATCTTATAGCTGACATTATTGATTAAACCCTTACACTCAAATATGACTCAAGTGTATACACAGAGAGAGAGACACACACACATACACACACAAATGTGCAGCTAAGCTCAAAAAAGCCCATGGGACTCCAACGCAGCCACAGGAGTAAGAGAAGGGAGAGAGGTAAAGAGAGGAAGGGAAGAAGAGTCAGAAATCAGGAGACCTTTTAGAAGACAGATAGTCCAGACCAGAGAACATACGCCCCAGGAGACAGAGCAACATTTCCCATGAGTGCTTCATACTTTAGAGATTGTAATAGGGACAGAAATTCAATAGGAACACTCATCCAAAGGCAAAACTGTAAAGCAAGAAAATAAGATGAAAATGGAAATCATAGGCTCCAGGAAACATGTTTGCCCGAGACATAATCATTAAGACTATGCAATGCTGTGAATCAAAACACAGAGAAAGGTTTCATATGAGTAGCACTGAATTAGTAGGAGGAAAGGTGGAAACTGCCAAAGGGCAGCTGACAGGATGACCCAGGATTGACTAGGGAGAGATAATAGGGCATAAGAACAGCAGTGGTCCTGCCTAGCAAGCTGGTTTCCCAGAATCACACTGGGTTTCTTGATAACATCACAGAGAACAAGCCACTGACAAACCTTGACGAATGGACTCATTTTAACATTTAGGAAGTGTGGTAGTTTGAACAAGTATGGCTGCCATAGACTCATACGTTTGAATGCTTAGTCATTGGGGAGTGGCACTACTTGAGAAGGATTAGGAGGTGTGGCCTTGTTAAAGTAGGTTTGGCCTTGTTTGAGGATATGTCTCTGGAGGTTGGTGGGACTCTGAGGTTTCAGAAGCCCAAGTCAGGCCATGTGTGTCTCACTTCCTGCTGTCTACGGATCCAGATGCAGAACTCTCGGCTATTTCTCTGCACCATGTCTGCCTGTATGCTGCCATTCTCCCCACCATGATGAAAATGGACTATAAACCTCTGAAACTAAGCCAGCCCCAATACAATGCTTTCCTTTATGAGAGATGCCATGGTCATGGTGTCTCTTCACATCAATAGAACACTAAGACAGAGAAGTAGTTCTTGGACTACCTGGGACAATAGAGGATTCTACAAGACTAAGGACAGTTAGCTGACTTGGAGCCCTACACAAAATACACCATAATTATAGAAAGTAATGGAGCCATATCTACAAGGTTCTAAGGAAGAGATATCTACTTCAGCTAGCCAGGGACTCATGTTTACAACAATCAAAGCAGACACTTTTTTGTTAGGTCCAAAGCAGGCTAGCCCTCATTATGTCCTAAACAGAAGGATTCTGAGCAGGTAAACAGAAACCCAAACCCAACAATCATCAGGAATTGCATAAGGTGTGTTCCTGTTTACCAGGAAAAGCACTACCTCCTTTATTCCCCCCACCACCACCAATAATCAACTACCTCATGTAAAGGCATATGGTTCCCCTTTGCTCTGAACAGACTGCATCAGCTCAAAGTCCCCCACCCTGCTGACTGTCATATAAATCCCCTTCCAGCTGAGCTTCTTCTCCATATTCCTGGTAGGCAGCTCAGCAGTTTGTTCCCCCAATAAGCTGTTTTCTACCCACAGGATGGTCTAGTTCAGTGGTTTCCCTATGCCCTCCCTTACAATTCCAAATTTGTTGGAGCTCGGGGAACCAAAAACAAGAGGAAGGCAGTGACAATCTTCATACAAGATACCGGTTCTTATTTCCATTCTGTTGCTGTGATAAAACAGTCTTAACCACAAGCAACATAGGGAATGAAATGCTCTCTTTCTGCTTACAAGTGATAATCTATCACTGAAGGAAATCAGAGCAGGAACCCAAGCAGGAACTCAAAGCAGAAACCATGGAGAAACACTGCTTACTGGCTCGTTCACAGATTCCTGCTTAGCTGGCTTCCTTATATACTTCAGGACCACATGCCCAGGGAATGGTAATGCCCACAGTGGACTGGACCTTTCTGCATTGATCAATAATTAAGACAACCACCCAAAAACATACCCACAGTTAAATCTTAGAAACTCCTCAATTATGACTTTCCTCTCAGATTACTCTACGCTGTGTCAAGTTGACATTTGAAGCTAACTAGGATGGTGTACAAAGATAGACATTGGGGAAAGTCTGGGAAAGAAAACATAGGCCATTCTACAGTCAGGTTCTCACCTCCTGAGAGCTTAGGAACAGGATAACTGAGTTCTCCCGGGAGTTAAATGATGGACAATAAATCCAAATACATGGAAATGAAATAGCCAAAGGATGGAGATGTCTACCCTAGGAGCCATGATAAATAAAGGGTCCATAAATAAGGACAGAAGAGAAACATATAGAAATTCAAGTTGCGAAGTGAGTATGAGGCTCCATGGTCATAGCTGAAAGGATAGGAAAGAGAAAGGAACTCTGCCAGATTCCTATTTTTGTCTTCTCTGGGAGAGAATTGGTCAGATACGAAAAAGGAGAAACACATTATGTAAGTCAACTGACTTTGACCTCACCATTTCTCACAATTATCTGTCAGAGCCCCAAGCCACCATTATGTCACTAAGATCTCTTTTAATTGGAACCATTAATCTGAAGTTCAACAGTCCCTCAAGCTTCGCATGTATTGCTTCTGTTGTATTCATGCAAATTTAAATTAAATCACATTTTACAGCATACCACATGTCACATAACCCACTTTCATCATTGTGGTGAGCTACCTGAGCTATCAAATAGACCAGCCATCCCCCTGCTGTGTGTAGAATAAAGACAGGCTTTAGAGAAGGTTCATCAAACATTAACCAAATAACCTGTCTTAGTTAGGGTTACTTTTGCTATGATAAAACATCATGACCGAAGAAACTTTTGAGGAAAGGGTTTCTTGGGCTAATCTTCTACATCAGTGTTCATCACTGAAGGAAGTCAGGACAGGAACCCAAACAGGGTAGGAACCTGGAGGCAAGAGCTGATGCAGAGGCCATGGAAGGATGTTGCTTACTGGCCTGTTTCTCCTGGCTTGCTCAGCCTGCTTTCTTATAGAACTCAGGACCATCAGCCCAGTGATAATCCCGGTCACAATAAGCTGGGCACTCCCACATCAATGACTAATTGAGAAAAGTATGTTGCAATCACATCTTATGGAGGTATTTTCTCAATTGAGGTTCTCATCCTTTCAGATAATTCAAGTTTGTGTCAAGATGACATACTAGCCAGCACATACTCCCAAATACCCTGCCAGCCACCACATACCTAAGATTTGATCTGCAATATCCTCCATAGGTTCATGTTCTTGAGACCTCAGTCCCAAGCTCACAGCACTATTTTGACAGTCTGTGGAGCCTTGAGGAAGTAATGCCTGTACGTGTAAGTAGATCACCTCTGAAGCCTTTGAAGTACAGCCCAGTCCTAATTCTGTCTGTCTCTAACTGTCCCTTGTTCTGTGCCTAAGAACAAGCCTCTGTTGTGCATCTTGTGTGATGGAGCAAACAGCTATGCTTGGCCCCTTTCTCTCTTGATGTTCTGTGAGCCCCTAAAAACCATGAGCCAAAACAAATCTTTCTTTCCTTAAAAGTTACTTGTATAAGGTGTTTTGTCATAGCAACAAGCAAAGAAGCTAGTGTACATTCTTATGCATATCTTTATTGTTGAACATTTTTGCTGGGGACATACTATTACTCCCAAGTCAGAGAAGTCCAGAAAGTAAACCTTTTCCATTGGATAAAATCTATAAAGTCCCAATCAATCATACAAATTGCCCAGAGTGGCTCCAGTTCTCCATCAAGACCTCCCCCATCTCTTTGAGTCCCTTCAAAGTTCTGTGACCTTTACAATCAGTCTTCCCCTCCTCCTCTGCCCTCAGACAGTGAGTGTATGGGACCATGCAATGTCACTGATGCACAAGCAGATGGGATGGAAGCTAGCTATAGACCAGCACCCCACAGCCTTCCCTTGTCTGTGAGCTTCATCAGAACAGAGGCGTCATAGGTAGATGCATAGACCAAAAAGTGGAATGTGACATTATGAAAACTCAGTCCCAGCAAAATTATTTTTGGTTAAATCCAAAACAGAAATTCGGTGTGATAAATTTTTGCTAAGAACTCTGATGTCCTCGAAATAGAGGGAATTTTTCAAATAGGGAAAATAGGCTTCTGTCTGCATGAAAGGCCTTTCATGCTCTACAATGATGGCAAGAGAAAGCACAGGACTTTGCCACAGTTCAGTGACCAGGGAATATGGGTCAGGCCTACCCCATCTCAGCATAGACATGAAAATACCATAGTCCATATTTTCCTCCAAAATGCAGCCTGATTCTGGCAAGTTGGGGACCATGTCTGTATATAGTGACATTCTGAAGAAAAGATCTCATGAACTAGACCAGCATATCAGAGCACTCAGTCATAATACATACAATTCTGGACTGATTTGAGGCTAAGAGAGACTCGATGGTGCCAAAAATTTGAAGCTAAGAGTCTCTGGTAGAGCTGCCAATGTGACCCTAAAGATCAGAGGGCCACTCTGCCCTAGAAAAGTGGCATCCACACTCATTCACTCCTCAACCATGTGCCAGCATGACAGCTCTCCTCCAAAGGAAGATTAAGGAACAGGATGCTTCCCTTCTCAGCCTCAACTCAGCCTCTTCCATGAGAATTCTTCCAAAAAGGGTGGGCACAAGCCTAGGAGCCACATATACACAGGGTATTTGCAAATACCAGGTTCCGAGATCACTCAAGGATAGAAGACATTCAATAAGCTCTAACCTGGACCAGTGAGATGGCTACTCCCAGCATCCCTATATGACTAAATACTCCAATCTCTCACACCTACACACACACACACACACACACACACACACACACAGAGGCACACAAGCCCCTTGCACCCCAGAGATACTTGCTCCTTCGAGTGGGGCTGGAAGATTATGCTGGAGGGCATGGCCCTAGTTTTACAAATGTCTACCTTCCCTCTGCTCCTTGACTCCATAGAGATTCTATGTTCTCAGAAGTTCCTCTTTGCACATGTCATATACTTGGTGCTCTAATTTCCTTTCTGTTGCTATGAAAAAATGCCTTGAAAAAGCACTTTAGGAAAAGACACTGGGTCTGTTTGTCTGGACTTACAGTTCTGGAGGGAATGGGGTCCGTCATGGAGAGCAGGAAAAGCACAGAAGCGGGAGCATAAGGCTGGCCTGACCATCAAGGAGCAGACCCAGACCATTCCATCAGAAGCAGAGAGAGAGAGAGAGAGAGAGAGAGAGAGAGAGAGAGAGAGAGAGACAGACAGACAGACAGACAGACAGACAGACAGACAGACATAGACAGAGAGACAGAGGACAGAGACAGAGACAGAGGACAAAGACAGACAGAGACAGAGAGAGAGAGAGACAGAGAGAGAGAGAGAGAGAGAGAGAGAGAGAGAGAGAGAGAGAAAACACAAGAGGGACCAGTCTCTAAACCCCCCAAACCCACTCTCCTCCAAATATACTTCCAATAGTAAGGCTCTATTTACTTCCTAAAGTTTCCATAACTTTCCCAAACAGCTCTCTCTCTCTCTCTCTCTCTCTCTCTCTCTCTCTCTCTCTCTCTCTCTCTCTCTCTCCCTCCCCCTTCTCCTCCCCTCCCCCTCTCCCTTTCCCTCTCCCTCCCTTCCTCCTTCTCTCTCCAATAAAATATCATTTTTTATTTTAAAACTATAGTACCATAAACTGGGGACAAAACACTCAAACTGCAAGCTTTTGAGGTCATGTCATCATAGCAGTAAGAGTCAGCCCTTGCCAGTGAAGCTTATCAGCTTGAAGGACAATCCAGAAAACAAAAGCTGAGCACTGCCTAGGCAATGCTACATCACCAGATTCATTTTTCTAATTATATTTTTATTTATTCACTTTACGTCCCACTCACCACCCCCTCCCACTCCCTCCCTTCCACAATCCTTTCTGCATATCCCCTCCCCCTTCTCCTCTGAGTAGGTGGGATACCTACACCCTGGGTATCCCCCCAACCCTGGCACATCAAGTCTGGGAGGCTAGATGCATTCTCTCTCACTGAGCTCAGACAATGCATCCCAGCTAGAAGAACATATCTCACAATCAGCCAACAGCTTTTGGGATCGCCCCAGCAGCTAAGAGCACTGACTGCTCTTCCAGAAGTCCTGAGTTTAATTCCCAGCAACCACATGGTGGCTCACAACATTCTCTTTCAAACCACCATGCATGGCTTGCTCCCCATTCACCTATCTGGTTTATATATCGGAGGGGAGGGTGCAGAATACCTATGCCTACCCCACTGCTCCCACCTGTGCCCAGCGCCTTATCCCCTAGCGGACTATCTCGCACTCACTTTGAACAAACTTCCCACAACAGAACCGATTTGGTAGCCATTCCTTAACATGGTTAAGCAGGCTGAAATAAAGCTGAATGAAAAGGACCTCCTAAGTGCTGTGCAATGGTGCCAAAGAAAATCAAATATGTTCTAAGAGCACGGGTTTCCTTGCAGGGTCTGCAGCAGCTGTCCAAATAGCCCTGCCTTTCCAGCCCATTACTCCACCATCAGGAGCCCATCATTAAGGCTCAGCTCACTGGGCTGCTAAGCTTTCTGGCTCTGAAGGCCTTGAAAGTTATTGGGCAAAGTGTGTTATTCTGGAAGTTTCTGTGTCTGCCCTAAGATACATGTGCTGCTGCTATGACTTGTTTCTGTCCCAAAACCCATGCATCCACTTGACACTATAGGAAAACAGTCTCCACAGTCTCTGGACACAAAGAAGAAGGAGCCGAGGGAGTATGAGGCTTGGCCTGTGCAGTCTCCCACAGTGCTATCAGACTAACGGGGACAAAAGTGACACACCTGTCCTCTGAGGGAGCTAGTAGCCATGGTCAGGCATGCACCCCAAACTCACCCCACACATAGGGTCACCCTACTCAATATCCCATCGGATTATCATTATGTTATTCACACCCCAACCTGGGATTGAGGAGCCCTGTGTCTGTCTCCTTCCTCCAGTGTCTTGCAGCTTGGCCAACACTGAAAGCTTGGCATGGGCAAACCACATGGATATTCATGTCTTCTTGCCTGCATGGGAAAGGGGTGGAACCTGGTAGATACTATGTTGGAAATTTTCCATGTGTAGAGTTGCAGAATTCAGCAAATCCACAACCCAGTTGGATGTTTGCTAGAAAAAAAAAATGAATGCACTCCCTGCAAGTCTTCATGTTTAGGAAATAAACAGCCACTGTCAAATTTTACACTTCAGAAGCTGCTTCTTGCATAGCCTGAGCTCTAGAGGATGTGTGTTCTGGCCTGGGATGATGGGCAATCAGACCACAAGGGAGGCAACCAGAGCCAGGGAACTTAGGGGGTGGTGTTTGGCTGCCCACAGAGCCACCTCCACTGTAGCTGCCTCAACCAGCTTGTCCAAAGGGCTCCAAATTTATCTATGGTTCCATTATGAACCAATGGGTGAACTAACAAAGCACATCAGCTATGGCTTGTGACTAATGATAAAATAAAGTTTTACCACAGCAAGGGGAGTAAACGCAAGCACAAATGAGCCTGAGCTTGGAGTTATCCAGAACCAACATGAGAGATTTGGGATGCAGTTCTCTCTCTGTTTCTGGGACACGGTCCGGATTCCATGGCCTCAAGTTCTTCATCCTTCCCTTTCCTTGCTGGATTCTCAAAACTTATGACCTTCCCAGAATGACCCCCAAAGTCCCCAGTCACCTTTCATCCGTTCAGATGGCATCTGCACCAGCTTTGTGCTGAACTATGTCATGGAAACCATATGCCCCATAGTCGTAGCCTCCTGAAGCTGAGATGCAGATACTCAGTCATAGACTTGAGTTTTCTGTGACCATCAAGGTGTGACATGAAATGCCAAACAGCCGTTAAAATGCACTTGTATTTGTATTTATTAGCTTACGGTAGTTACCATACCCTATGCTCTGTGTCAATTGCCTTGTCTACTTCCCTGGATAGCCTGGGACCTAAGGGTTTCTGACTCAAGCTTGGCCAGGTCCACATGCTCTTGGAATCTGGCTTTGGGAAGCAAGAAGTCCCTGATATATACAGAGAAGCAGAGGTGTATGGGGTAGGACCTTGGCTGGGATCTGCGGACAGTGAGCTTCAAAGCTGCAAGCCTGTCTGCGGAGGTTTGCCTTTGAAGCAACGCCAGCCCTTCCCCCACAGGGTTCAGTGTCCTAGAACATTGTGAGTTCACCCTCTCTTTCCTTAACCACTTCTATTTGCTTTTTATCCTAAGTAACCAAAAGGAACCTGTGAGCTAGCCCTCCTGCAAGATTTCCTAGAGACTGTGCTGACACCTGAGTCTGCGTGGCTCACACACTGTAATTCAGCTTTACACCCCCTCCATGAAGTAGGAGGTGACAATGACCAGCCGAAGCCACACATTCCCTCAGCTGTGGAACTCAGTGGGTTGTGTGCTTGCTCAGCATAGCAAAGCACTGTATTCAGCCCCAGCACCACATTATTCAGGCCTGGTGGTATACACATGTAATCCCAGCCATTAGGAAGTAGGGAGAGCATGGTCAGAAGTTCAAGGCCACCTTTGGCTACATAGCAAGTTCAAGACTGCCGTGAAGTACACAACTCCTTATTTTGAAGCAAAACAAAATAACAACAACAATGACAAAAATAAACCAGACACTA
Organism: Apodemus agrarius; assembly: GCA_964023405.1. Lineage (NCBI taxonomy): Eukaryota > Metazoa > Chordata > Mammalia > Rodentia > Muridae > Apodemus > Apodemus agrarius. The sequence continues at coordinate 131,607,885 of OZ030005.1, read as the reverse complement.
AGTCAGAATAATGCAGAGTGACCTACCAGGATGATCTGAAGCTGAATCTGCCTAGATAGTGGCCACTCACTGCCCGTGTCCCCACACAGGCTGAGCCTTCCTTTGGAGCTCAGGCTCTGGCTCGTGAGTTCTCAGTGCAACGACTTCCATCCAACATCAGTGGTTCCTGTACAGGCAGGGATGCTCAGCAAAGACAAAGAAACAAGCAGCCTAAACGAGGAGTGTGGCCTCTAACAGATGAGGGCCCTGCAGATGCCTGGCCCCATGCCTGACAGCCAACAGAAAGCAGTATATTCATTTTCTCTGAGACACCATGAGTTGTCTCTCTCCCTCTTGCCAACTGGCTGAGTTCTCCAAGCATGCCAACACTGGTAACCCTAAGGGCAGGACCACCCACTCAGCAGCTCAGGGACACCATGGGGCCCTGATATGTTCTCTGCAGTGTTTCTTATAGTTACGGGAGCTCCAGCAAACACACAAGAGGAGAAAAACTGAACCTGGAGGCAGAAACATCTGGCGGAGCTGCAAGATCACAACAACAATTCGACAAAAAGGTGCATGGCGGGGGCTGGGGTGGAGGGGGCTTGGCTGCCAGCCAGCACTGGCGAGCTACAGTATGTGCATGGGCTCCTCCCATCCTCAGTGCTTCAGGCAGCAAATCTGATATCACAGAGACTCTGGGTTAACAGTGCGCTCCCCACAGGCATAGTGTCTACTCCTCTTACTCCCAAATGCTCCAGTTTTGTCAGCTCTGGCCGCCATTTCTATTAAGCATTGTTAATTCTCTTGAGAGAGAATGAGTCTGCCTGTGACAATCCAGGGGATCTACTGTTCTGCACCCTGGAGTCATGCCTGCCAGAGACACTGGAAATCATGTCTGCATAGATCAGTGACATTGTATTCTTGAGAGGCAGGAATAAAATTCGTTCAGACACAAAGGCTCACAAAGCATTTTCCAACACCAAACTGGACAGCCAGGCAAGAAACAGACGGACAGAGAGCCATAAGACTTTTAGCTCATGCCCTGAAGGTCACCTGAGGCCTAGATCCCAATTCCACAAATGGATAGAGTTGTGAAGCCTGAGAGATTACAGCCTCGCTCTTTAAAAAAAAAAAAAAAAAAATGCCAGGGAGATGTGACATAATCTCTTCCTCCTCAGTCCTGTGGGAACTCACATAAATATGTTAGGAAACCGGGGGTATGAAAGGGAACCCAGCATCCACCGACAGGCACAGTTGTGGTGTCATGTGTGCCTGTGATGTGTGCATGTTCTCCTGACTTTCCACTCAGAAAATCCACCACAACAAAGCAGTCAAGAGCTGTGATGGACAGCTCCAAAAGGGTTGAGGAGTAGGGCTTTGGCTGAGGGCCCTCCACCTAGACCAACCACCCTCTGATGAGCTTTTGGCAAATGAAACTCTATGAGTTTCTGTGACTTGCTCATGGTCACACAGCTTGGAGGCCCCAGAATCAGAACTGAAGTCCTGGTCACCAACCTAACCCCACACTGGCTCGATCTGATGGCCATGCCCGAGATGAAACTCATAAGAGGCAAGTGGGAACCCACGGACCAAATCATCATCCAGTGATTCTGGGAGAGTCAACAGTCCAAAGTTCTACTCGGTCTCAGTGTCAGGAATGAATGAATGAATGAACGAATGAATGAATCAATGGCATCTCCTTGTTTCAAGATTTGCCGAAACAGGTCAGTTAGAATTCCCAATCCACCCAGCTGTTCTTCTGCTGCCTTCCCCCACCCCCATCCGTAATCTCCCGGGGGCTAACAGTCCTTCCCTCCCCAGGACCCAGTAAGAATTCTTTCCACAAATCAGACCCCAGAAATAACTTGCTTCAAACCTGTTAGAAGACTATTTGAGATGCAAAGAATTGCCGTAATTAAAGCTTTAAAATTAACCAAAAATAAATTAAACAGTTCCCATCACTCATATTATCTTTTCAGGCTGATATAAAGATAATGTTTACTAACTAGCAGTCATAACAAAAATGAATCTTTAAGTTCTTAATGGGCTCACTGATAGAGCCCAGCCCACAGTTCTCCTCCAGCAGCTTACAGTTAAATGCCGTTCTTCCTAACGTTGACTTTGAAATGCCCAAATGGTACTCAAAGTACCCTGTACTTTAGAATCACAAAGGGAGAACACTCCAGCAATGTCACCTAGTGATGAGATGCCATCTGCCATCTGGAAGATCCTTCCAAACGCCGCCGAGGCATCACCCTGAGCCACCAGACTGTGACTCCCTTCCCACCCTCCTATCCATCTTTCCCCATCCTTGGATGAGTACTTCATCACCATCTAATGTCACCAGCAGTTTGAGGTGTAACATGTGTCCCTTGAAGGTACCATCCCTTCTTTCACAGGTTCGCCTGCAATCACCCTTACATTAAAAAACTCCCATAGCCTCCCAATGTTAAAGTGAGGCTGTGTTCAACGGAAAACTCAAAGTTGCCCCATAAAAGAGTCTCTAAACTGGCCTTGCAACTAGCTATCATCCCTGCTGATAGACCATTGCTCAAAGAAGCCCCCTGCCCCTACCTAGATGAGTGAATACTAGGGTTGCATTCCCTATCACTTTGTTGTTGAACAAAGCTCTAGTACCCCCTATAAAGGATACATCTATCCTTTTGGTCTCCCCTCAGTCAGCTCAGGAAGTTCTCCATGGAGTCTGCAAGCTTAGCTATCTCCCAGGGATGGCTGAGGCTCCAAGCTGGCCCAAACAGGAGCTCACATCCAAAGCCATATTGCTCTAAACTACCACTTTGCTCTCCAGGGAAATAAGCACTGTCCCTGCCCCCCTGTGCCTGAGGACTGCAGCTATCATCATTGATATGGGAGATGGTGAACAGTGATTGACAGGTTCACCCCAGGAGGATAATGTGACTTCAGCAGGGGCCATAATGAAGAAAATAAATATGCATCTTCAATTTGTGATTTTCCTTAAAATATTCAACCAGTCGTCCGCTAACTCCGAACAGTCTAACAGCCCTGACTATACTGAATCAATTGCCGTTCCCTTTTATTGTTTTTCTCATGATTAAGCATGCTGACAGTGGCCAGTTTTATGCATGAAAGAAGAAAGGGTCCAGCAGGGTGGCATGCATGCTGGTGTGCAGTTAGGGGGGCTCAGCCCCTGTTCCTCTGCCAACGTGGAGCAGATCTTCAGCACAGCTGACTAAAGGATTTAGGGATTGTGCTCATCTTTCGGTGACATGTGGTTTCAGCAGTGTGCTTGAACCAAACCTCCGGATGGGATCTGTACCACTGACACTAGAACTCCATGATGCTTTGTTTACTATCTGTTATTGTCAGCTCGTCACACTCTGGCATGCCCCAGGCAGAGGGACCTACAGGGCTAGCCCCACTGAAAACCTCACATGAACCCAGCCCAGTAGCTTACATCTGTAATCCCAACCCTTGCAAAGCTAAGGAAGAATTGCTCTTAGTTAAAGGCTAGCCTGGGCAATCGAATAAGACTTTCTAAAATGAAAACAAGGCTCACCTCTGGCTGCATTTGTATTGTGGGAGGAAGAGTGAGTTCCTAACACCCCTTCTAGAGGAAGGAAAGGGTAGGGAAGCACATATCAATTACAGGCAGATTCTCTTGCCCACTTCCTTGTCCTCTGAGATCTGGCTATGTGTCTGTCCCTTCGTTATAATGAACATCAACTCTCAGTCTAGTCCTATGTATGGGATAGGCATCGGATCTCCCCTGGTTCCTACCCCTACCTTAGCTCTGATTACAAAAGAGCAAGCAGTCCAGTGGAGCTGGTATTCTCAAGTCTTGGTCTTCGATCAAGGTTCTTGGGCAGCCCTGCCCAGTGACCTTAAAGCTCCTTGCTCTGGGGGTGTTCTGTGTGGACAGCACTTTCAAGAAGAAAGGTTTGTTCTGCTTTCTTAGCAAAACCAGGCTTCCAAAGACTGTCACTCTAAAGGAGAAGCCTTCTCTCCCAAAGCTGGGCCTCATCCCACCCTCAGAAGAGAGACTGACCCATCTAGGGGACCAAGGACACCCTCTGGGGAGTCAGTACCACACTCGCTCTTTCTGCCTTTGAGAAGGTGGGAGAAATGAGAAAAGGGAATGAGACCACCGAGGCACAGGGAATGCCCCAGACCCGAAGTGACACCATCAGGAAGAATCCTTAGGGAGGTAAGTCCTCACAAATGGAATCAGTGCCCCGACCAAAGGAACATCAGAGAGCTCCTTTATCCTTTCCCTTGCAAGGCAACAAGGAGGCAGCTGTGTGCATCTGGAAAAGGCTTACACCAATACACCACCACCACACAGGCAATCCCCTAATCTCAGATTTCTGACTTTTTAGAACTAAGAAATAAATCCTGTCACTTAGAAGTTTCTGGTGCTTCATTAGAGCAGCTAAAGGAACTGAGACAAGGGACCTGTACTAGGTCTCTTTAGGAATGGAACAAGGCCAGATAAACTAGAAGGAACAAGAAAGGACAGAAAGACTTTGGAGGACTTGGACAATGACAGCAAAGCAGAAGTGGGAGCCGCTGGGACTAGCTTGGGACGCCATGGCAGAAAGGAAGACTTGCTGATGACACACTTGGTCCTTGTTGGAGGGTCAGTGGTTGCCAAGCATGAGTACTCATTTGCTCAGAGTTTGACTGTATTATTCATCCTCATTCAATTCTCAAGGCTCCTCCTCCTCCTCAAGATTCAGAATCCTAAGGCTAACTCAGCACAAAATCAAAATAGCCAGCTCTAAGCCAGCCAAAGAAGACGGATGAGAGTGGAGCACACTGGCCTCTCAGGGCTGACCAGTGCATACTCCCCTCCAGGGTCCAGGGAGGACACTTAGCTAAATATCATCTTACAACGGTAGACATGGGCAAAAACTGGGCCTGAGTCAGGATTCCCAAGTCCCCATGCAATATCAGCTGCCAACATTACACTCCACAGGTTCCCCACTTTTAATGCTATTCAATCCTCTGAGCACCCAGAATCCCCGATGGAAGCACACTACAGAAAAAAAAGTTCATGGGAAGTACTGGGAAGTGTGGATACATTTCTGAAGCTCGGGGAACATCTCAGTTATTACAAAAAAAAATTCTTTAAAATGCCATTTATGGGAAAAGCTGCATCCCCCACTGAACCCACCTTGAGAGTCCTAGCTGGACAAGTCCCCGTTGAGCGAGTAGGATGCTTCAGATGGCAAAAGACAGAGGGGCCATGTTTCAGCCCAACTTGACACTGAGTTTCCCTTTTATGAATGAACTCCAAACAGTACTAGAGCCAAAACAAGCCTGGGAAGGGGATACGGCCAACACTAACTTCACCAAAGGAGTTTCAGATCAAACCAAAGAAGATGGCTCCCTGCCAAGGCTCTCTGGATTCTTTTGCATATGAAAAAGGAAGAGAAGGGAAGTTGTGGAGGGAGGATCCCTCAGTTGGGGCATTGGAGGGGCCAAGCCTCTGGGCGCAGAGAGCACAATGGCTGGTAGGCTCTGGGCAGTCTGAGGAAAGGAGGCATGTTGTGTAGGAGCTGATTCCTCAGAGCTTGGAAGCATTTCTGCACAGTGGGTGAGAGGAGCCCAAAGAGAGATGGATGGCCTTCTCAGAGGCTGGGAGGCCTTGCGTGAAGACCCTATCCATAACAGTGGGTTGAGCCCCTGCTAAGGAGCAGCAGCCTTCAGGTGGGGCACTCACGGACTGGATTCCTCATGCTCTACATTTCTTCCCTGACTGTCCTTGGTCATTGCACTGCTTGTTAGCAGGGGTGCAAGGAAGGAGTTGGATAGAAAAAAAAATGACATACAAAACAGACCAAGCAGATCACCAGCCAGGAAACCCAATGGAGGAGCTTCAAACGCATGGATGTAATTAGGCTGAGGTGGGCAGCAATTCCTTTTTCCCCACAGAACCAAGGCTTAATCATATTTCTCAAACCATGAAGGAACTAATAGCTAGGACAATAATGATGAAGAAATAATGATTGTTCCCCTACTAAGTACACATTTTAATATTTGATAATTACTCTATGCTTATGTATTTCAGAATCCAAAAATAGGTAATTTATGAGTGAGACAGGTCCAGAGGCAGTGGTTGGGGCGTAATGAATGAGAACAACATGTTTACTGGTGCAAAGTAAACATTCACTTCAAAATAGCTCGCAACCTCCGAGATTAAGGAGAGAAGGGCCAGGCAAGCCTCAACTGAATGGGGCTGCTGGACCATTTCATGAGAAATTACACTTGAGCCTGAAAAATATTAATACATATTAAATAGCCCCCAAATAGTTAAGGTATTATTCCCACCATGCTGTACAATAAATGTATAAAGATTCTACTCTGAAGTATGAGAAAATAATGTGTTTGTGATTACAGACTTGGATACAATCCAGATCCAGTACTTACTTCCTACACCTAGGCTGTCTTTGGCCCAGCTTATCTGAACTCCTTCCTCCACCTGTGAGGAATCTCCCCTACAGAGAGTTTGGTGGATCTTCTGAGACAGAATATTCCAGAACAGAGTAACCAATTAACAATAAGTGGAGACAGAATCTCTTCTTTAAGCACCAGGGCTGGTGCTTCAGACCTTGTACCAGAGCCAAGATTTCTCTAACTTAGGGTGAGGGTGTTCCTCCTCCTTTTATCTGTGCCAGCCACTGGCTGTGCCTCTCTCAAGATAGCTTAGCTTGCCTAAAAGACATCTCTTCCCAACAGAAAGCACGGCTGGCCAGAAGCATCCTGTGCAGCACACAACTCTATCCTCGGCCCCTTTGCACCCTTTTCACCTAAGTACCCAAAGCCCCAGCTCTGTCAGTCTTGTACAACCTGGTTCTGGGACCAGAGATGGTGCTGAGATTCACCTGATGTGTATCAGGCCTTCCTTGTAGGTGTTTGTTGGATGTTCGAGACATCTAGTACCCAGTTAGGGAGTGGGAGGTCCTCCCACAGAGGTCAGAGCTCCCAGTGATATTCAGCTTACTAGGTAGGCAGAGATAAATACATATTCTGTGCATCAGTTACCTATGATAGGCTGTATTTATCTACTGTTGTATCAACTGTGTGTGCACACATGTTCAAATGTTAAGTCTGACATAGAGCAAGGCAAGAAATATCTATTTAGGGGGCTAAAGGTAGCCCAGGATGGTTATATTGAGGTTCTGGACCTGCAACATCCCATCTTCTCCAAAGCCGTCAAAGCTTTAACCTGGTAATCAGCCTTTGCAGATGTGGCTTCTTCCCAGGAATCCTCGTTCACAGCACTCATCTTTGTCCCCTCTTGAGGAAATGCAACATCTCTATGCTCCACTGCATCCCACTCTGTCTGAGCCTGTGGATCCTTCTCACTCCTTCCTACAGGCACTTCAGAGACAGGAGTGAAATTGAATAAAGAACCTGAACACCCTCCTAACTATATGACCTTCAAAGCAAGAGTATCCTATTAATCACCCTGTTTGCTGCTCTTGTGTACACCCCTTGTTAACACTTTCAAAGGTCATACTGAGCTCAAGACACTTTGCAGACTCAGCTGAATTCTCTAACACCTTAAACACCATTTTGACGTTGCAGCCAGCAAACACCCTTACTGGCTAACTCTTTACGCCATCCACTCCATGCCTACCACTCAAGAAAGAACTTTCTCTTTCTAGCAATCAGACTATGTCCCAGGGTGCCCTGATCTTTCCCTACTGCAAGACTGGAAATGGTCAGATGTCTCCAGTGAGTCTGTCTACAACCACCAACATATAGCATTAGAACCCAGAAGTTTAGGCAGGACTTACAAGGGCATGGGACTGAACAATTGGACCTCGGGTGATGTTGCAACATGGCACTGAAGCAGATCTGTCCTTTCTAGGACTCAAGATCATCTAGGTTTTCCAAAATTTTGCATATCATAGGTCCTTTATTTTGCATGGGGGCAGTTGCTATCAATGACCAAGAATCTTGCTGCAATAGCTCACTGTCTGAAGGAAATAAACAGGTGACATCTTGGAGGAGGAGACTCATTGGATAGATGTAGGTTGTCTCAGCCTGCAGGCTTAGTGTCTTAGTTTGGGTTTCATTGCTGTGTATAGACATGACCAAGGTAACTCTTGGTTCAGAGGTTCAGTCCATTATCATCATTGTGAGAAGCATGACACTGTATAGACAGACATGGTGCTGGAGGAGCCACGAGTTCTACATCTTGATCTGAAGGCATCCAGAAAAGACTGGCTTCTGCAGGCAGCCAGGAGGAGGGTCTCTTCTGCATGAACGGAGCTTGAGCACAGGACCTCAAAGCCCACCCCCACAGTAATGCGCTTCTTTCAACAAGGCCACACCTCCCAATAGTACCATTTCCCATGGGCCAAGCATGTTCACATCACCACACCTAGGTAAGCATTCATGTCATGGTGTCTCTTCACAGCAATGAAAAACAAAGACACTAAGTCTACAGGCTCAGACAACCTATATCTATCCAATGAATCTCCTCCTCCATGATGTCACCTGTTTATTTCCTTCAGACAGTGAGTGAGCACGGCAAGATTCTTGGTCATTGGTGACAACTCCCTCCCCCCCATGCAAAATAAAGGACATATGATATGCAAAATTTGGGAAAACATAGATGATCTGTAGCCCTTCGAGGGACGGATCTGCTTCAGTGCCATTTTGGAACAACACCCAAGGTCCAATTGTTCAGCCCCATGCCCACATGGGTCCTATCACCTGGTGGCCATGACCTCATTCATTTAAACCCACTTAGTAAACACATACCAAGGCCCACAGCGTCCCTGGCTGGCCAGCAGACTTATCCAGGCTAGTATTTGACAAAGACGGGGCCCTGGCAGAAAAGAGTGCCTTTAGGCTGTTTCTCTAACACCTCTCAAGCGGTTTCCCTCTTGGCTCCGTCCTCCGTGCTCACACTTCTGCTTTTATGAAGGAGACATTTAATGAGTCATTTAATGCATCCTAATCCTCTCCATTTAGGTCGCTGTCTCCTTGGGGAGGCTGTTTCATGCTTGGAGACAGCTGGAGGGGCTCGGTGCTCTGGGCTGGGTGCTCTCCCCCACCCCGGAGGACCAGCTCTTCGTGGCAGTCACTCAGCTGCCGTCTATTCTCAGTTCTGTAAGAGGTGCAGAGCCAGGAGGCCACTCCACTGGTATCGGCAGCATGTAAAAAGCTGGCTCATGGACCACATCTCCCGGAGATGCTGTGGGGTGCCCACTGCAGCTGCCAGGGGCCCCAGCAGCTTCTGCTCCTCTGTGAATTCTATGACTACTTCCAAGAGAAATGGCAGCCCATGTTTCCCTTTTGTATTTCATGGACCGTGATGCGTCAGCCTAATGAAAAGCCACCTGTAAGCCTGCCCAAGCAAGTTCTTCCTCCTCTCTTTAAACCAGAATTTTATGTGGGTGACACCAATCAAACTAGGGAAGTCCTTGGCACAGAGGCAAACACATCAGATTTGGAGGGCCAATGAGAAGCGTTTCATGCTCCTGAGACTCCCTGAATGCCCAGAGAGGTTGAACTTCAGACTATCAGTCTTAGGCTTAAGGATCCTCCCGGACCACACATGTACCCACATTTGCATATGCACATTAACACAACATTCAAACCTAGGAAAAGTATCAATAAACACATTACCTGTCTGTGGGCTTTCCCTGTAGAAATGGCCACATATTCCCTCCAGGAGCTGTGGGGAATACCCACTGAGAACTGGATGAAGGTAAGTCTCTTTTGCTACAATTTTCAATTAAAAATATTTAGCCATTTCCCAACTATTTGGGGATTATTAATACTTTCTATAAACAGGTGGATCTAAATAGTCAAACATGCCAAAATTTCTGTCCCCGCATTCAGTTTCTGTAACGAGCCACAGAATAAACCTCATCTTCTCAAAGCGCTTCCCCCAAAGTGTGCACATCCCGTCTATCCCAAAAGTCAATGTCTCAAAAGCAGAACCTCATCCAAGAAGAGCAGTTTTCAATTCCAATCTCACGCATTTTCAATTCCAATCTCACATTTTGTAACGAGCTAGTCGTGTTTCCCAGCCATAGATAAACAGTCTATTCCCTCCAAGGCTTTGTTGGTCCCAAGGGATAGTTCCCCCAGGGACCCAGATGACAGAAACCTGACAAATGGCCAAATCAAGAAATCAAGAGCACTTTGGGAAGTGGGAAATGATTTCCTGCACGTGGGTCAGCCCAGCAGCGGCGCTCAGCAGCCCTCAGGCAGAATGCTCCGCTGCTGTTAATGTGACATGACAGAGCAATTTTCTTTCAGGCACATGGAAGAATCTGGACTCCCCAGCATCCAAAGCACGCTGGAAAATTAGGGGTAAACAAGGCAAAGCAAACCTCGTTGGCACGGAGACACATTTGCAGAGGGAAGAAAGTGTGTGTAGTAAAATAACTTAGAAGCACACTGTGAGGTAGAATCCTGCCGAGGCCTGTGGGAACTATTCTCATCATTTCTTAGCCTAGACTGTCCATCCAAGTTGGGAGTGTAAGTCTGCACGGGGCGATTGCCAAAGGGTTTTGAGTGCCCACAGGTATATCCCTGGCACTGCCTTGGTTCCTGGTTTGGACTTGACTCTATTGGACTCTATTGGTTTAAAGATGGGCAGTAGCCAGGCAGAAATGGAAGTGCAAACTGACCCTCCTGCCACTTGCAATAAAGACTGGCTAGACAGACATGTGTGTGAGGACATTTACAGAGAGGTTTAAATGAGGAGGGGAGGGCAGTGACATCAGCCAATAGGCTGTGTCCTGGACTAAATAAAATGGAGGACGAACTCTGCAGGGAGCAGAGGAAGGCCTGGGTGAGCAGAGCATGCCAAGGGCGCCAGAGCCTCAGACCTGGGGAGAGACAGCAAGGCTTCACCTTAGGATGAGGAGATGGCAGCATCTCCCTCGGAGAATCAGAGTGTGGATATTGACAGTGTGTGAAGAAAAGGTTCGCCATAGCGTTCTCTCCCTGGATATTTACAGCCCAAAGACTATTCACCTACAGAGACTTCTCCTACAAAGACTAGTCAAACCTGTCTCCTTGATCCAGCTGTATACCATAGCCCCGTCTCCTTGTTTATCTGTAGGTAATAACTAAGCCTGCTCATCCAGCTGCGTGCAGTAACCCTGCCTTTACGATCAAATCTACATAATAAACATACTGTGCTTCCATGGTGCTGCAGTTTCTCCCTCCGAGAGCCCAGACCACCAAACCCCAGCCTCTGTCTAAGTGTCCATCTGTCCATCTGTCCGTCTCTTCTTTATTGCCTTGCTGCCCCAGTCATAGCCATCTCTGGAGCCATACTGGAGCATCTGGAACAGACATGACAGAAAAAAACACATGAGGACCAACATGTATCTATCTCTGCTTCCTGACTTTGGGTACAATGTGACCTCACACTCCTGCCCCCTAAGCCAGAGCTCCTTATAATGCCTTCCCTGGGGCAAGAGCCAGAGCTCCTAAACTTACAGAATAAGTCAAGTAAACCATCTCTTCCTCAATCTGCTTTTGTAAGGTATTTTATCCCAATAATGAGGAAACTAATCAGGCACTTTGGGCCTAGTGAGAGCAGAAAGCTGCAGCACTGGAAACCTGGGTGCAAGTCACATGGCTGTGGCCCTCCTCCCCTCACATGACATCTGCACTGAGTGAAGAATTCAGTGTAAGGTCACTCTCCTTGGGGAGGAAACATCTGTAGATCTCTCCTTTCTGTGATGGCCCAGTGGACCCTACAGCAAAGCCTCCAGGCTGGAGGACCCGCAGTTCAATGGGAGACAAAGGCTATCTGCATTAGTCACTTTGACAAGAGAGTAGGGATAGTCCATAGTCAGGAGGATGCTGAGGAATTAGGGGGAAAGACGGCAGGAGTGTCTGTGAAGAAATGGAGGAGTCTTCAAGGAAGCAGAATGCTGCAATCCAACCAACTGACAGCAAGAGAATATTTGAAGTTCTGCATGATGAATAATTATACTACATGCAAACGGTCTTTATAAAGGTTGTTTAACTTTTATTATGTGTGTGTGTGTGTGTGTGTGTGTGTGTGTGTGTGTGTGTGTGTGTAAGTGTCCGCTGGAACTGGAGTGATAGGCGATTGTGAGCCACCTAACCTGGACCCTGGGAACTCAATTCAGATCCTCTGCAAAAGCAATACATGCTCTTAACCATCACTTCAGCTTTAAAGATGCTCTAAAAGCAATTAAAAGACAATCGAACTGCATCGAGAGCCTAACCAGAGCACATACAGTCTGTAAAAAGCCCAGCTTACTCTAAAGGTGCATGCGCACATGCGCTGAAAAGCAAAACCCTGGGAAAGGCTCAGGGAAAGCCAGCAATCCAAAGAAAGAAGCAGGAGCGGCTACATGGAGAGCAGAGGTAGGCTTTGGGAAGGGAGCACCACCAGGGATAGAGAAGGATGCAGTGTGGACAGGGAGCCAGCTCACCCAGAAGACAGCAGTCCCGAGTACTCGCACATATAGCTTAGAGGTCCAAAGACACAAAGCAAAGAAGAGGACTGAAAGGAAAACCCCCAAACCCCCGTGAGCATGTTGGTGATGTCAGAAGTCCTCTGGGTAACAGAGGACACATATGGTGTCTCACACCTGTGAGCCCAATGCTTGGGAAGCTGAGGTAACAGGGCTCATGTACCACGGGACCAGCTTGGTCTACATAGATATTCCAGGGCAGCCTGACTTACACAGTGGTAGATACCTTGTCTCAAACAAACAAAAACACAAGTAGACCCCACAGTCAGCAGAGACACTGTCTTCCTAAACCACACCATTACCCAGTTCACTCTTAACTGGCCTTTAAAAGGCATTCCTCATGGAGGCCATAGAGTACAGACTCTTTCAAGATTAAACACTCTTGAAAACAGGCCACGTTCAATCTGAAAACAAAAGTCCACCCACGCAAGAAAATTAAAACCATGTAGTGTATTCTCTGACCCAAATAGAATTAAAGTATAAATCAGTAACAGAAATATATCTGAAAAATGTCCAAATGCCAAATTAAACAATACCCTGTAAGAACCCATGAGTCAAAGAGGAACCACAAGGGAAATCACAAACTATTTTTAATGGAATTAAATCAAAAACACAACGTATTGATGTGCAGAATGCTGCTAAGGCAATGTTCACAAGGAGATTTTTAATGGTGAGTTCTTAGATTGAAGCAGAAGGAAATCTCAAACCAATGACCTCACCTTCACTTCCAATAAAATAGGAGAAAACTGCAAGCAAGAAGTGTGTGCGGCTATTTCCTCCCAAAACAAACATTCCATCTTGGAGAAAAGCTGGGGTGGTGGGAACTTATGGAACTCACAAGAAATTACAAGACTCATAAGCCCTTCTTGGAGGTTACATAAGCAGTGAAAATTGCTGAGGAGAGGAGACTCTTCAGTGAAGATGCCTGCAAATTGAGCAGGGAGCCCCAGAGATGCAATGCAGCTTTTGTAAGTCATCACACATGCTGGATCTTCAGGTAATGTGGTCGTACGAGTTACCCATGCCTATATGCACCATGTAAGTAACCCTAATAAATGCACTGGTTCCCCAAGTTACACTTGGTGGGGATCTGCTTTTGGTGGAGACTTATCTGGGGTGAATACAGATTTCATATCTCCCTAGGAAAATTTGCACAATAGGAAGGAAGAAAGGAAGGAAAAGAAGGAAAGGAGGCAGGGAGGGAAGGAGGGAGAGAGGGAGGGAAGGGAAGGGAAGGGGGAGGAAGGGGAGGGGGAAGGGAAGGGGGGAATGGGGAAGAGGAAGGGAAGGGGAGGAGAAGGGGAAGGAGAAGGGAAGGGGAGAGGAAAGGGAAGGGAAGGGAAGGGAAGGGAAGGGAAGGGAAGGGAAGGGAAGGGGAGGGGAGGGCAGGGGAGGGGAGGGGAGGGGAGGGGGAAGGAAAGGGGAGGAGAAGGGGGAGGGGAAGGGAAGGGGATGGGATGGGAGAGGAGGAAGGAAGGGGAAGAGAAGAGGGAGGGGAAGGAAAGGGGAGGGGAAAGGAAAGGGAAGGGAAGGAGAGGGAGAAGGGAAGGGGAGGGGGAAGGAAAGGGAAAGGGGAGGAGAAGGGGAGGGGAAGGGAAGGGGATGGGATGGGAGAGGAGGAAGGAAGGGGAAGAGAAGAGGGAGGGGAAGGAAAGGGGAGGGGAAAGGAAAGGGAAGGGAAGGAGAGGGAGAAGGGAAGGGGAGGGGGAAGGAAAGGGAAAGGGGAGGAGAAGGGGAGGGGAAGGGAAGGGGAGGGGAGGGGAAGGGGGAAGGAAAGGGGAAGAGAAGAGGGGAGGAAAGGAAAGGAGGGGGAAGGAAAGAAAAGGAACAAAAGGAAAGCAAAGGAAAGGAGAAGGGAAGGAGGGAGGGGGAAGGACGAGAAAGGAGGGGGAAGGAGGGGAAGGAGGGGGAAGGAAGTAGAAGGGAGATTCATGTAGAGGATGAGGGTTATTTCTTATTTAAACAGCAGTTCAGTTTGAAGGAGGTTTCTGTTGTTGTTTTGACTCAGTGAAGCTGAGTGTCTTCGTTGTTCCTGTTGCTGAAATAAAAGACTCAGACAGCAGCCACTTACTGGAGCAAGCGCCTGCTTGGCTCCTGACAGGGATGTCAAGCAGCAGGAGCTTGGAGGGCTTGACTCTTAGCACTAAACTTCAAGCTGAACTTCAGCTGAAAGATCCAGAGACTTCGTCTGTGTGCCGGCCTACTTTGGTTTATTAGTTTTGATGGAGTGAAGATACAGATGAAGGAGCATTTGTGGGGATACGTGGTACTGAGGGAGGAGGCTGGTGGGGGACACAGAGGCCGAGTCTATGCCCCACCCCTGTGTAACTGTAAACAGAAGGCAGATGTGGGAAGAGTTCCAAGTGGGTGTGTATTACTGACATAAGCGTGGCTATGTCAAACATGCCAATGTCTTAAACTTGCGGAGCAGCAAGTCCTTCCCCAGGTCAGGCTCACAGTAATGGCAAGGTTTTCCCCTGGTGGGAATGTGGATGTTAACAGTATTGCAGAACGTATCAACTAGAGCTTACCTCTCTCCAGTGACTGAAGCCTGAGACTCTTCCCCTATAGAGACCATGAAGTGGAAGTTTCTGGTCCTGCCATGTGATGCCGACTCACATGGTATTTTCTGAGGCAAGGCCTGTGGGAGGACACGTGATGTTTGGAGAGAGTACAAAAAGGACTCAACTGACAGTAAAGGTGCACTCGCATAGCTAGCTTCGCAATGCTTCGTTGGTCTCACATCTTTGCTTTGTTCTTCTCTTTGTTGAGAGAGGCACAGCAGAGAACTTCTCCTGGCCTCCTGGCTGGTTCTGGTAGCTCCAGCTGACTGGTGGAGACCTAGCTGTCACTGCTACGGATTCACGTTTGGTATCCTGACACCACTGAACTGGACTGCTGGTGTCCTGACAACAGAGATCAGAATTGCCCCCAAGGAACTACTTCTAAAGTGGTCCACATCCCCTTGTCCTATTTACCATCTTTTCTCCCATACCCTTGGACAGTGGGCTAAAGGGGATTTGAAGTATTAAAAGCAGGCTTTGAAAACTCTAAGCCTACAAAACCTGCTATCGAGATTAGCTAATCTGCAGCATATATAATAAACTTGCCTCTTCTCTCGGCAGTATTATTAAATTCACTGAATTTCCAGGCTGTTGGTGCATTCCCACTAGAGAACATTGCCCACCCCATCCTATCTTTTTGGTATTTGTGTCTTCCTTCCACTTACCCCCAGTGAGATCAATTCCAAAGCAGTGCAGGTTGCAGTACAAGAACAAACCCTGAGACACCCCTGACAGGTGTCAGAGTGAGTTCAAATGACCCAACAGAGGAAATGTGTTTCCAACCTCCCAAAAGCCATGAGCCATTTACAGAGGAATGGCTGAAGAGCTAAGAAACAAAACAGTACTAACAGTTTTAAAGGCTTCTCTGGCTAGAAGCTAGATGCTTCCAACTTCCATTGAGTTCTACTCCAGAGTCTGTCTTTAACTAGATCTGTTAAAAATAGATTCACTCAGAATCAGCCCAACCTGCCAAAGGGCAGTTAGTTACCTTGCTTTTAAACAATGTCAAGGGGACATTCACCTGAGAGAATCCCATGACGGAGATGCCATTTCTTCCAAGGTCATGGGAGAGGAGAGAGGCCCCCACCAGCCTCCTGTGAGATCTACATGTGCACCTCCGGCTGGTGTAGAATAGAGGTTCATCTCACTGTGCAGGCTGACAGCATGAGTGCTTGTGACAATAATGTGCTCAGGTTTAGAGAGAAATGTTCAGGGAGGATTCTGCATCTCTAACTGTCTCTTCTCCATCACGATGGAAATTAAAACTTAGCTGAGCTGGTTCCCCAGTCAGAACACATTGATACCACCAAGAACATCCACTTCTCCACACAGCATTATACCTTACGAGTATAAAACAGGAGCTGGAACTTGGTAGACACTGGGGTGGCACTGAGACAGATGTCACATCTGGCATACCTTGGGCTCCACAGGAACCCACAGGACATGGTTGAAAAGAGATACCACAGCAGTCCTCACCACCTTGCTCTTTGGTGGGTTGAGTTGTGTAGAGCCCATTGGCAGAGAAACTGGAGTAGGTGCTTCACAGACATACTCCCAGCAGCAGATGCAGGGAGAGTTCACTTCAGAGAGAAAGCTGCCCTCCGAATGTGCATGCTACTCTGTAGAATCAGAGGGCCCTGCTTACCTCACTCTTCACCTCATTCTAGGCTGCTTTGGGCCTAGCAGGCTGGGACTGCACAGATCTTCCTCAGGAATGGGGGAACATGCATCAGCAAGATTCCCTTGGTGGGGCTCAGCAGCCGTAGCTTCCAAGAGACATCCTCTCCTGCTTGTCTCTCAGTGCTGGTCTTGCTAATCTAGGTCTTTGAGCTACACCAAGCAGCACAAAGCTCTCACTACTAGAAACTTCCCATCCTGTCTCTTCTCTGTGAACGTTATTTTGGAGGTATGGCTGACATATAACATGCTTATCACACACAAAGGAGAAGAGTGAGAACCTGTGACACCAACACCAAAGTCAAGGCCACATGCACGCCATCACTTCAAAGAGTTTCTGCACACTTATTATTTATCACCTCTTCTCCATGCCTTAGTTTTATGGTAAGAACATTTAAAGTAAGATCTACCTTCATAGGAAATTTGTAAGTGTACAATGTTGCATTGTTAACTAGGAGCTAATGTTGTATAGTAAATCACTACAACATTTATAGTGTTGTATATTTTTACTAATAATTTCCTTCATCATCATCATTCTCCTCCTCTTCCTCCTTCTCAGGATATAATGCCCTGTAACTATCCAATACCAAAAAGGATAAAGTTTGTGTAAGGTTTTGCCAAACCATTCTACCTTCTAATCCTAAGAGTATCACTCTTAGGTTCTCCATGTGTTTGGTGTGAGTGTTTCTATCTATAGTTTATTTTGCTTTGCATAATATCATCCACCTTCATCCATATTATTGCAAATAGCATAGTTTCTATCTTCCTTAAGGCTGCATATTCCCCATTATATAAATGCATCACATTTTCTTAAACATCTCAAAGTCATCCTAGCCTCTTTCTCTTAAACACGTCCCCCTTTTTTCAGACTCATTTAAAGATACTTCTGTCTTAATTAGGGTTTTACTGCTGTGAACAGACTCCGTGACCAAGGCAAATCTTATAAAGGACAACATTTAATTGGGGCTGGCTTACAGGTTCAGAGGTTTAGTCCATCATCATCAAGGTGGGGGCAGGGCAGCATCCAGGCAGGCAGAGCTGAGAGTTCTACA
Organism: Apodemus agrarius; assembly: GCA_964023405.1. Classification (NCBI taxonomy): domain Eukaryota; kingdom Metazoa; phylum Chordata; class Mammalia; order Rodentia; family Muridae; genus Apodemus; species Apodemus agrarius. Next base: position 131,590,137 of record OZ030005.1, on the reverse strand, counting down.
TCTTCATCTGAAAGGTGCTAACAGAATACTGTCTTCCAGGTAGCTAGGATGAGTGTCTTAAGCACACACCCAAATGACAAGCCTACTCCAACAAGGCCACACCTCCTAATAGTGCCACTCCCTGAGACAAGCATATAAAACCCTGACAATTTCTCTGCACTTTAAAATGTCTAAAGACAAGCCCCCGTCTTGTCATTCTAGATTTCTGCCTAGTCACTGGGATGCCACAGTATTAAACACATCACTCAAAGGCAAAATGCATGGGCATTAGGGTGTGTTTCTTCCTCAGTGCTGGGTCTCCAGGACACCTACAGAGTGCTCAGGGAAGGGAAAACACCATCTATAATAGAGGTCCCAGCCCATGTTTCTCCAGGTGAAAACAGTGAGGGCTAGGACAGAGGCTGTGGTTCCTATCCTCCTGGGAACGGGAGCCTGTGGGTCCTTGATTGGCCTGGAAAAGAAATCAAACCCACCTTAGCTCTAAGTGCCAGGAGTATGGAGGGGCTTCTATGGAAGACTTAGGCGTGGCTCTGTGTAATGAACCACCACCACCAATACCACCCACATAGTGGTCCTTGATGCAGGAGACAGTCTTTGCTTGTGCAAACTGTTTTATTCATGGAGGATGAAGATGCATATGTCCTACTCAGGATGAATCAGAGATTAAATACCCTTTGCAGAAAGAGATGCCCAAGAAAGAAAGCTCATTGGCTAAACACTCAGGGCCTACCTAGATTCCTCATTAGCCTGGTAGTTCTATGCTATGTGACTGGTTGTCATAGTCCTCTTAGTGGGGTGCTCTGGTCCTGTGCTCCTGTGCTCCAGGACAGCAACATAGTTAGGAGCTAGTTTGAACTCCTGCCATTCTCAATTATGAGATTTATTGGGCTTCTGAACTTGCTACGACGTTATCAGTTCTTCTGTCTGGTGGCATGGTCCACTGCCCTACACCCTATCTGCTCAGAAAAGAGAGAAATTGTGAGAAAGTGCAAAGCAGGATTCTACAAAAGGAGGTAAGGCAGTGACCCAGAAGTATCCCGTTCCCTGCCTCCAGGCATTTGGGCAAGAGGCCAGCTGGACCGTCCGAGTGCACAGGGCCCCGTCCTAGCTCTCGGGACTCTCACACAGTGAAGACAGCATGTGTAAATTACACCTTCCTGGACACTTATGAGAAGTCAATATCATGCATCTTTTCTTGACCATTGCATGCCAGTGTGCATGTGGTCATGGTAAGGCACAATGAGTTACCTTAGGAACAATAAAATATATGATTAACAGTTCATCTAATTATGCAGCATTCATACATCCTTGGGAGAGATATGTGGTCCTGTTGAGCTTATACAAAAAGGTTTTACAACGGAAAATGGAAAATTAATACTCTTGTCTAAAACCACCACCAACAACAACAAAGGAACAGTTAATACATCTCAAGGGATGTTTTAAATTCTCCCATATGAGGGAGCTTCTCCAGAGGGAAAGTCACTTGAATGTTTTTTTTAATTCACAATTAAGAGAAAACAGCCAATTAGGTTGCACAAATCACAGAGCCACAAAACTGGGGCTCTTTCATAAAACATGGAGAGTAGCTGACGTTGGCAGGGTTCTGCTTTCCCCGGGCTTTGCCAGAAAGAGAGAAGCAGTCTGGAAGAAGGAAGCCCTTCCAGCTGAGGCCTTCACTGGTTCCTGTTCTAATTTCATCCTAAGGCTGTGATAAAGAGCTCTGACCAAAAGCAACTTCAGAGAGAAAGGATTTATGTCAGCTCACATGCCCAGGTCACAACCCATCGTCGGGGAAAGTCAGGGCAGATTCCTAGAGGCAAGAATCACAGAGGAATATTGCTTGCTGGCTTGCTCTCTAACTCACTTAAGCTCATGCTTAGCTAGCTTCCTTATACCCCAGAACTACCCGCCAGGGAATGGTGCCTCCCACAGTGGGTTGGACCCATCTATATCAATTATGAAAGTTTAAGTAATCTCTCACAAACATGTCCACAGACCAATCTGATAAAGACAATTATTCAACTGAGACTTTTTCCAGGTTGTTCTAGACCGTGTCATGTTGACAGTTAAAGCTAATTAGGAAAGTTTTCTTTCCTAATACTCTGGGAGTCTCATATTTTTGTGAAGATTGTTAAGCATCTTTCTGGAAAGTTCCTTTCCATCCCAAGAGGCATCTTAGCTCAGATGTCAGTATTAGCAGGCACTGCTGTAAATACTGGATCATGGTAATAACTGGGAAATGGTTCCTGTGGTCCCTCCGTTTACTCTGGAAGACTCAGCATGCAACATTGTTGACTTTGTTGCTGTGATAAAATACCCTGACAAAAGTAACTTAAATAAGAGAAAGAATTTACTTTAACTCATAATTTCAGGTCATAGTCCATCACTGTGGGAAAGTCATAGTAGAAAGAACTTGACAGCCTGTCACATTGCATCTACATTTAAGAGATGAGAAAAATAAATGCATGCATAGTGCTCAAATTTCTTTACTCTTAGATAGTCCCAAACCCAGGAATCATGGTATCACCTACTTATAGGCTGGCTATTCCCACACAAGTTAAGACAATCAACATAATTCCTCGTGGAGACTCTAGATTGTATCCAGTTGACAATGAAAACTAACCATTACAGCTCCCAACCACTCTATCTTGCCCCAGGTATCAGGGACAAAGCCTTGAGTCTATTTTTTGCAGTATTCACATGAACTCTCTAGAAAGTTGCACAGACAGGTCAAACGGCAGTGCTGCCCCAGTATGGGGGTGAGTGGTGGCTGTGCTTGGTCTGGTTTAATTTCACTAATTACAAACTAGTATGGTTGGTTGGTTGGTTGGTTGGTTGGTTGGGGTGTGTGGTTGGTTGGTTGGTTGGTTGGGTATTTTTGCTTGCTATCTAAGCACATAAATTCAAACAACAAAAAACTTCAAACAATAATAAAACAAGGCTCTGGATATTTCCAGCAGCATCTGAGAGTCATCACTACTTTGTTCTCCTGCCAGTGCTCAAAGCCTCAGCGTGGAGCTCTGCTGAGACATAAATATAATTGAGAACCAGGCTAAAGCTCACATTGTCCCTTGCTAAGATTCTCAGGAGGCAGTCTCAGCCTCCTGTGGGAGATGGCAAAAAACACCAGGAATTCAGGGTTCATGGAATTGTGACTCTTTTCAGATGGGATCCAAATAGCACTGGCCACATGGATGGGGCTACTGTCAAAGGTATTAGGTGAGCCTTCTTCAGAGCTGGCTCCTCGGCAGGGTCCTTCATTAATTATGACCATAGGGACACAATGTAGTTTTAGGGAGACAATTCTTTGTTCATCCCTTGAAAGGCATGATCTAATAACAATGTGAGCTAGGAAGGAAACAACAATGACAACAAAAAAACCAAACAAACAAACAAAACCCTAAAGCTTGTCTGCAGTTTACCCAACCCAGGGACCCTTTCCACCAGCTTCTTTCTAGAAAGTCAAAGAAATTTCAAGTACTTTGGTTCTGGGAGGACAAGGAAGGACAATAGACAGGGACTCTTCCCCAGTAGTGCTATGTTAATAGACCTGGAGATTCGATCCCAGGAAGGACCTTCAATGTCTGACCACATTCCACCTCCTTGAGAAAGTGAAGATTACATACCCAATGCTCCACTACTTTCCAAAGAGGCTGGTTTCCTTGTTTCATTTCTGTTGCTGTGATAAAATATCCTGGCAAAACCAAATTTATATTTTAGCTCACATTTCCAGGTTACAGCCTATCATTGCAGGAAAGTCACAGTGGCAGGAACTTGAGGCAGGTGGACACACAATGACCACAATCAAGAGCAGAAAGAAATAAATGCATCCAGGCTATTTTATTTAGGGTTTCTATTGCCATGATGAAATACCGTGACCTAGAGAAGCTAGGGGAAGAAAGAATTTATTTCAGCTTACAACACTCCAAACTTATTCCATTGCTGACAGATGTTAGGGCAGGAACTCAAGGCAGGAAACCAGAGGCAGGACCAGATACAGAGACCGTGAAGGAATGCTATTTACTGGCTTTCTCCTCACGGCATTCTCAGCCTGCTTCCTTACACAGTTCAGAAATACCTGCTCAGGGATAATACTGAGCACAGTGAGCTTAGCCTTCCGACATCAATCACTAATCAAAAAAAAAAAAAAATGCTCCACAGGCCAGTCTGGGCAGGGGGCAGTGTTTTCTCAATTGAGGGTCCATCTTATCAAATGACTCTAGCTTGTGTCAAGTTGAAAAGTTGGAAAAGGAAAGGAAAGGGAATTACAATTGAGGCATTGTCTCCATCAGACTGGCCTGTGAACTCACCTGTGAGGTACTTTCTTAATTGTTAATTAACGAAGGCAGCCTCAGCCCACTCTGAGCAATATATATATATGGGATCTGAGATGCATGACAAAAAGTAGCTGAGAAAGTAAGTCAATAAGCAGCTTTTCTCCATAGCCTCTGCTTCCATTCCTGCCTCTAGGTTCCTGCCCTGCCTTCCTTCAGTGATGGAATGTAACCCACATGTAGACATAGAGTCTTTGCTTCCCCCAATTGTTTATGGTCATGTGTCCTGGTCATCCAGGACAGATGACCATGGTGATGTCTCCATTGTTAGTACCTAATGACTCTGTCCTCATATCTTCAATTGCCCAACCCTCAGCAAAGTACATCCTGAATAGCAACTTCCAGAGAGTGAGGTCCCACAAGCTGGGATAAAACTTGTCACTAAAACAGCAATAAGAGCTGATGGTGAACATCACCATAATCACAAAGGACCCCCCCCCCATGTAACCATCCTGCTAAACAATGAGGAGCTCTGAACATATCTGGAGCAGAATGAATTTGTTCAGAAGCCTACTTAATATCTGAGGACCCTGCTCTCAGGCAGAGAGCTCTCAGCACTTCCTTGCCTTCTTGGACTATAGCAAAGCTGCTAATGAAGGGGATTTCAATGAAGCTACTGCATACTCTACTGAGTTTACTAAATCTCCCAGGCCCAAACCCAGCAAGTTCAAAGCCATACTGCTGCCCCTAACAACTCAAATGTACTAATAGGCCAAGAACATCCATAACACAAAGGGCATTCAGTAGGTTGGCTAGAACTGCCCATTAGAGAAGCCTGCCTTTCTGGTTTGCAAGTTCCCTTTGCCTTCAGAATCAGCCCCTGAGCTTTGGACACAAACAAAGCTCGCAGACACTGTAAATGCACAGGCACAGGCCCACACCCAAGCCCAATTGGCTAGAGACTCTGCCCTGAATTACAAAAACACAAATACCTGGCTCTGGAGGTAGGATCATAGCTGGCCAGCTCACACCCTCAACCCTCTTCACAGCAACGTGGGACAGTGGACCATGCCAGAAAACGTGGTAAGACTGAGTGGTTTCAGAAACCTTGACACTCTCTTGAGAACAGTACGTCTTTCACCTCTCCCAACCAGATTCCTGGCCTAGAACACATGACTGTGACTCCCCACAAAAAGAACATGACCACTGGACATGTAGCACAAAACACAGAGTTCTCTATGCTATAAGGTGTCTAGGTGAGCCCTGAGGGCTTAGCCAACAAGCTTCCTTTCGCAGACATTCCTTCCCAGTTGTAATAAGAGGGTCTGGTCCTATCCAAATTCCATCTAAAGGATCACGCCATTATAGTAGGATGGGGAGGTGTAATTTTAGTATGTGCCAATGGAGGGAGCTAGGAGGGTGTTTGGAGTTTTTGTAGATGGTAAATCTATGTAGTGTAGTCAGAACTATCATTAATTATACATTAGGAAATAGGTGGTTGTCTTTTGGTTTATATATTGGGCTTTTAGGGTTTGATGTGTTCTTTCTACCATGCCACCTGCTCTGCATAGTGTCCAGTAAAGGACCAAGCAGACCACACACACACACACACACACACACACACAAACATAAAGGGGCTTCATGCTCACTTCCCCACCCCTGCCCTGCCAATATGGTGCTCCCAACTCCCTACGCTTATTTTCTTTCTGCTCTACTTTTAGGATTAACAAAAAGTAGCGCATAGCCCAGCCAAGAAAAAAAATGGGAGGGGGGAAGGACTTACCTGCAAAAGCAAATGGCCAACAGCCATGACAGGACAGAGCATACTCCTCCCCGTCCACCTGGACAAAAAGATCCCATCAAGAAGAGCAATGGATGAGATCTTGCTGCTCAGAATTAGAAAAAAACTTGCAACCCTTAATCCCAAAATTTTTAAGCCATTTACATTGTTTAAATGCTTGATCTTCTCCCCAGCAGAAACACCAAAAACAATGTTCATGCCTTTAACCCAAAACAGTTCTAAAAATTTTCAATTTGTTTAAAATTTCTTTTAAACTTCAGAAATCATATTTAATCTACTCCCACAGGTCAAACCAACTACATTGATAACCATCATTTAATCCTTAATTAACAACCAGTTTCTTTTTACAGAAAAGCTGTTACTGTCTATCCCAAATACATAATTAACATGGTATTTTCTTCCTCGGCCATCTAAAACAGATGAATTCACTCTTCCCTCTGCTTTCCTTAATATAACACAGGTAACTCTCCATTTAAAGGATGCCTTCCGCCGGGTGGTGGTGGCGCACGCCTTTAATCCCAGCACTTGGGAGGCAGAGGCAGGCGGATTTCTGAGTTCAAGGGCTGCCTGGTCTACAGAGTGAGTTCCAGGACAGCCAGGGCTACACAGAGAAACCCTGTCTCGAAAAAAAAAAACAAAAAACAAATAAAGGATGCCTTCCAGGACTAGATTCCTCAAACACCCTTGACTTCTTTCTAAGACCATAGCAAGACTACCAATATACTCTCAAACTGTTAAACAGGCTTAGCATATGCATTACCCACCCTGTGCAGAGATCTCCCTGCTGGGGTTCTGCTCCCCTGTTATAATTATTCTACAGGTTTATCTCTACAAAAGGGAGAAAGACAGCACTGCCACCACAGGCCAAATGGAGGGAGAACAAACCACCATCTCCTTGGACCTGCCTGGTTCTGTGAAGTTGCCTTTGTCCAGACACATCATCTGACTAAAGACTTTTGAGGAAGCATATACTAAGACCCACAGATGACAGCCTTGGGACCTTCCAGATGAACTCTTTTACCAGAACCTAATGGCTACCAAACTTGGGGAAACATAGATGATAGTAAGGAAAGCATTATGTCCATAGAGATAAATCAAATGTTGTTTAAAACCAAAGTTAATACCTTCTCAAACTCTGTAGAAATTCACCTCAATTTTAATTAACAACTAAACAATTAATTAGTTCAATAATCCCTGGTCTAACTAGTCCTGACTCCTCATTACCCTTCTGGCTTATGTTGTATTTTCTCTTGATGCTTACACCCCACCCCACCCAAAATTTTCACTACAAATAACATAAGAGACAGTCACTCCAAAGACACCTCTCCCTTACAAAAAAGAAAGCGAGGAGCTGTGGGGCAGTGGACCACACCAGGAAACTTGATTAGGCTGAATGGTTTCAAAAACCCCAGCACCCACTTGAGGACAGTAGGCATTTCACCTACTCCCAACCAGATTCCTGGCCTAGAACAGTGGTCACCTAACACAGAACAGAGTTCTCTATGCTAATGAGGTATCTAGATGGGCCTTGGGGGTTTAGCCAATAAGCTTCCCTTCTAGGACATTCCTTCCTGCAAAAATATTTTTAACCTCTGGTCCACCCTGAGGATATGGTATGTATCCATCTTCTACTACCAATAAACAATATAGACAAGCAAGGTCTATTCATCAAGAACCATGCTGGGACAGCTACCAGAGTTATCCCTGTCCCCCAGCACCTGCAAGCCCCCTCCATTCCTGACTCCTCATGGTTTCCAGCAGTGACTGGATGTCCAGGAGTTAAAGAACCCCAGCTTTGGTCTCAGCCTGCATCATCTCTCACCCAGGTTGAGGTCCCCATCTTAGGCTATATTCGTACACCCTGAGCGGTGTATTGGTGCTTCCTGCAAGCCCAGCATCTGATGATGGGAGGTGTAGGGTTAAATACACTTCTAGCAGTGGGAACCACACCATAGTATTAAAAGAGCTCTCATAATGGGGACATACTCCACAGAACAAAGTATGGGAAATCTAAATATTAAAGAAAGTCCAACTTGGTTCAGCTTGTAATGTAGCCCATTACAGGGAAGTACCAGCACTGGCTTGCAGATATTTCCAGGGATGTTCTGAAAAGTAAAGGCATCTCTAACAGGTAGCAAATGCCTCCCATGGAGGTCCTCAACCCTGGAGTAGATACTGAGTCCCTTTCCCACATAGGAAGAAGAAGAAGAAGAAGAAGAAGAAGAAGAAGAAGAAGAAGAAGAAGAAGAAGAAGAAGAAGAAGAAACATTAGATGCAAAGAGAAATGACAGTGGAGAGAGGTCTGGTACAGAAGGAATAGAGAGGACATGATTTTCCTAAATGTTGGCAACCCTTCTCCTTCCCCAGACATAGCCAAGAGTTGCAAACACCGCTCGTTCAAGTGTACCATTGTCAGAATTTGTAGATACCCAAATAAAATCAAAGCATATGGATTCCAAAGCCCCAAAGAACTGGCAAAGCCCCAGGTCATTCTGCTATGGCCATGCTGGCTGACCTCTAGTGGAAATACATGCTTGGCCACAGCAACCCCCTGCCCAGGGACATCCAGTGACCTTTACTTCCCTGTAGAATGCACAACCCGGGTTTTGATTGATGAGCTGCATGCAGCCTATGGAGCAGCCAAGAACTGCAGACAGGAGTGCTGAGAGAGCCCAAAAGGAATAGAAAGTCTGCCAGCCACAGCCAATTGAGAGGTCAGACAGAGTGCCATGGATGCGACTGTAGACACAAGGGCCAAGTGAGAATAACCGACATATGGCAGCAGGATAGCAGAGGGCAACCAGCAAGAACACTGCTGCCTGAGCATGTGCTCTTGATGAAAACCCAGCAGCCCTGTAATAGGATCTCAATTTTGAGATCACTACCCCACAACTAGGGAAGCGAAGACTTGGAGAGGCTGTTAGTCTGACCTGCAATACACCGTGTTCCTTCTGCACTGCTGCTGCAGACACTGAACCTCATACAGTCTTCCATGAGGGACCTACAGCTGAAAGGACAATAGTAGGAGTGGGCAGAGGGTCTCAATGAGGCGAGGGGGTCAAGAAGAAGGGGGTGGGTCACAGAAGTTTATCAGTGATAGGGGCTGGGGATGGTCTTCAGCAGGTAGAATATTTGCCTAGTATACAAAAAGTCCTTGGTTCAATCCTTAGCAACACATAAACTGGGCATAGTGTGGTACACCCGTAATCCCAGCACTCAGGAGGTAGTGGCAGGAGGATCAGAAGTTCAGTCATCCTCAGTCACACAGAGAGTTGATACCATTCTGGGCTACATGAGACCCTGTCTCAAAAGAAAAATGCAAACTGAAGAGATGGTTCATTGATTGTGAGCACTGACTACTCTTCTCAAGGAGCAGGGTTTGATTCCCAGAGCCTATATGGTGGCCCACAATTATGTGTAATTCCAGTTAAAGGACCTCTTTGGGCCTCCATAGTCATTCAGTAGACAGGCAGTGCACAGACATACACAGAGGCAAATCTCCCATATGCATAAAACAACATTTTAAAGAAAAATAAAGTTTGGGAGTAATGAAGAGACATGAGATGAGTTGGAAACAGAATTTGAGCATCTCTTCCAGCATCGGCTTATGGCTGAGCATGGTCAAGGGCTCAGAGCGAAGACCTGGGAAAGTAGGTCCATACTTGAACCTGTGGAACAAGAAATCAACCATAACTAGGGCCTGGATCACAGCAGGAGGGGTCTCCTGAGTTCAGACAAGCAGGGAAAACAAGAGGATGTGGGGTGCAGGTAGGTTTCTGGGAAGGTGGCATGTTCTAGCAGCAGTTTCCACATCACACAGAGGGGGATGACAACAGGCTGCAGTGGTAGAAGTGGGAAATCTCAAACCTGAAAAGAAGCAAAGAGATGTGGAACCACTTCTACAGGGAATAAGGGAATAAATACAGTGCCCAGAGAATGTAATGGCCTAGTTGGGCTGCTCTGGTGGACCCAATGCAGCTAGAGAACATGAATTCATAATGAGTTTATTATCTATACCAGCAGTTACTACCATAAAGGAGTTGAAACAGCTCAGTGTAAGAAGCATGGATTCAACTGTACTTTCCACAAAAATCTAGCAGATAAAGGTAAAAAAGAAGAAGGGAGGGGGAAAGGTCTGTATCAACAGAGGCTGCCTGGAGTAGAATATTTATACTAGCTGTTTCTGGATACCTTGACTGCTGACATGTGCATCTTCCCATGAGCAGCCCCTCTGACCTAGACACTGAGAGCAGTCTCCCTCACCCACCACCTTTATGACACTGTGATGAAATCTAAATGTCTTTACTGCAGAAACCCTGGCTGTAAGAGAGGAACAGCACACAACATTCACCATGACAGTCTAGAAATGTGACGTGGAGTCGGCATACAGGGCTTCCTGGGATGCCAAATGGGCAACTGTCACAAAGAAAGAAGAGTCCTACTAGAGATGGTGGCTGCCAGAGGGGTGCCCTTGGGGGTCTGCACATGGAGACACAGCATTCAGAGCTGCACACTGTTGATGAAAATGTAAGCTAGCCCTTTTAGTTTCTATGTGCATTCAGAGCTGATCCTGAGCCACAGTGCTCCATACCCAAATACCACCGGGAGAGAGCTGATTTCCCCGGAATGCTGGCACACCTGTGAGCACAGGTAACACCACCACTTCTGTTCAAATTCCTGGCCCAAGAGGGATCGAGCCAGAGCCATCAGGACACAGGAACCAAGGAACAAACAGAGATAGCATCCTTCCAGTTTCCATCTGCACTCTGGAGCTGACCCTCCCAAATTCCACACAGAGAGAACAGGTCTTCCAGGAGTACTGACACATAGGCTTGCAGGAGGGACAAGCCACAATCAGAGACAGGAAGACCAGCTAGACCAGCTAAGACCAGAGATAACCAGAAGGCAAAAGGCAAGGGCAAGAATATAAGCAACAGAAATCAAGGCTACTTGGCATCATCAGAACCCAGTTCTCCCACCACAGCAAGTCCTGGATACCCCAAACACACTGGAAAAGCAAGAATCTGATTTAAAATCACATCTCATGATGATGATAGAGGAATTTAAGTGGGACATAAATAACTCCATTAAAGAAATACAGGAAAACTGGTAAATAGGGAGAAGCCCTTAAAGAAGAAACACAAAAATCCCTTAAAGAATTACAGGAAAGCCGGGCGGTGGTGGCGCACACCTTTAATCCCAGCACTTGGGAGGCAGAGGCAGGCAGATTTCTGAGTTCGAGGCCAGCCTGGTCTACAGAGTGAGTTCCAGGACAGCCAGGGCTACACAGAGAAACCCTGTCTTGAAAAAACAAAACAAAACAAAAAACAAAAAAACAAAAACAAAGAATTACAGGAAAACACAACCAAATAGGTGAAGGAATTGAAAAAAACCATCCAGGATCTAAAAATGGAAATAGAAATAATAATGAAATAACAAAGGAAGATGGAAAACCTAGGAAAGAGATCAGGAGTCATAGATGCAAGGATCACCAACAGAAGACAACAGATAGAAGAGAGACTCTTAGGTGCAGAATACAACATAGAAAACATTGACACAACAGTCAAAGAAAATGCAAAATGCAAAAAAACTCCTAACCCAAAATATCTGGGAAATGCAGGACACAATGAGAAGATCAAACCTAAGGATAATATGTAAAAAGAGTGAAGATTTCCAACTTTAAGGGCCAGTAAATATCTTTTAAAAAATTATAAGAAAACTTCCCTAACCTAAAGAAAGAAATGCCCATAAACATACAAGAAGCCTGCAGAACTCCAAATAGTTTGGAACAGAAAAGAAATTCCTCCCATCACATAATAGTCAAAAACATCAAATGTACAAAACCAAAAAAGAATATTAAAAGTAGTAAGGGAAAAAGGTCAAATAACATATAAAGGCATAGCTATCAGAAAATATCTTGGTGTGACTCTAACCAAACAAGTGAAAGATCTGTATGACAAGAACTTCAAGTCTCTGAAGAAAGAAATTGAGGAATGCCTCAGAAGATGGAAAGATCTCCCATGATCATGGATTGGCAGGATTAATATAGTAAAAATGGCCATCTTGCCAAAAGCAATCTACAGATTCAATGCAATCCCCATCGAAATTCCAACTCAATTCTTCATAGAGTCAAAAAAAACAATTCACAAATTCATATGGAATAACAAAAAAACCCTGAATAGATAAAACTACTCTCAACAGTAAAAGAACTTTTGGGGAAATCAGTATCCCAGACCTCAAACAATACTACAGAGCAATAGTGTTAAAAACTGCATGGTATTGGTACACTGACAGGCAGGTGGATCAATGGAATGGGATTGAAGACCTGGAAATGAACCCACACACCTATGGTCACTTGTTCCTTGACAAAGGAGCTGAAAACATCCAGTGGGGGAAAAAAAAAGATAGCCTTTTCAATAAATGGTGCTAGTTCAACTGGAGGTCAACATGCAGAATAATGCGAATAGACCCACTCTTATCTCCTTGTATTAAGCTCAACTCCAAGTGGATCAAGAACCTCCACATAAAACCAGACATACTGAAACTAATAGAAAAGAAACTTGGGAAGAGCCTTGAGCACATGGGCACAGGGGAAATTTTCCTGAACAGAACACCAATAGCTTATGCCCTAAGATCAAGAATTGACAAATGGGACCTCATAAAATTACAAAGTTTCTGTAAGGTGAAGGACACTGCCAATAGGACAAAATGGCAACCAACAAATTGGGAAAAGATCTTTACCAACACTACATCTGACAGAGGGCTAATATCCAATACATACAAAGAACTCAAGAAGTTAGACTCCAGAGAAACAAATAACCCTATTAAAAATGGGGTACAGACCATCTTGGCTCCTGTGGCCAAGCAGCCAGCTGGGCCATGTGCGCAGGGAACACCGGAGTGGGGGATTGCTTGAGACACATCACGCCTGGGTTCCTTCTGCGAGAGAGAGCCGGGCAGCTCTACAGCTGTCTGGGCACTGATCCTACAGGAAAGCGTCTGACCTGCAGGAAGTCCCATGGTTAGATGGAGCCCTGCTGTCTGAGGTCGCCACCATCTTGGCTTCTGTGACCAAGCAGCCAGCTCAGCCAGAAACCTGTGCCACATCTGACACAGGGAAGATCCCACTTCCTGATACTCTCTAGAGAACCAGCAGGAACAGGTTGATCACCACTGCCCCTTTCCATCGGATGTGGTAGACCTGTGCCACATCTGACACGGGGAAGATCCTACTTCCTGAAACTCTCTTGAGAATGGACAGGAGCAGGTTACTCAGTAGAAGCGGGGCATTCGAGAGCCAGCATCAGCAGAGCATTTGAAATCCAGCAGCAAGCCCTAGCCTGGGCCGTTTTCCCTGCAGAGTGATCAGCGCTTAGAGGGGGTCCTCACAGCATCCACCTTCACTATCAGGCAGACCAGACAGGAAACACCAGGTACACAGAGACAACCCGAGTATAGCATTGCTTGGGACAAGGCACAATGGGGCTCCAACGGTACCCAAGAGTCGGGCAGCACATCAGCCATCTGTGCCAGGGGAAACCCAGTCATCCAGAGGTACAGAAATAGCCTTAGAGGCTCACAGAAGGTTCAAGCACCAGCCAGTGACAGCAGAACCAACTAACATCAGAGATAACCAGATGGCAAAAGGCAAATGCAGGAATGTTACTAACAGAAATCAAGGCAATATGGCAGCATCTGAACCCAATTCTCCAACAACAGCAAGTCCTGGATACCCCAACACACCAGAAAAACAAGATTTGGATTTAAAATCACTGGTCATGATGCTGTTAGAGGATCACAAAAAGGACATAAATAAAACTCTTAAAGAAATACAGGGGAACATGAATAAGTTAGAAGCCCTTACAATGGAAACACAAAAATCACTTAAAGAAATGCAGGAGAAATTGAATTAACAGACAGAAATCATGAAAGAGGAAACACAAAAATCTCTTAAAGAATTGCAGGAAAACACAAACAAACAAGTGAAGGAACTGAGCAAAATCATCCAGGATCTAAAAACAGAAATAGAAACAACTAAGAAATCACAATGGGAGACAACTTTGGAGATAGAAAACCTTGGGAAGAAATCAGGGGCCATAGATGCAAATATCAACAACAGAATACAAGAGATAGAAGAAAGAATCTCAGATGCCAAAGATACCATAGAAACCATTGACTCAACAGTCAAAGAAAATGCAAAAAGCAAAAAGCTTGTAACCCAAAATATCCAGGAAATCCAGGACACAATGAGAAGACCAAACCTAAGGATTATAGTTATAGATGAGGTGAAGATTTACAACTTAAAGGACCAGCAAATATCTTCAACAAAATTATGGAAGAAAACTTCCCTAACCTAAAGAAAGAGATGCTGCTGGAGAGGTGGCTCAGTGACTAAGAGCACTGGATGCTCTTCCTGAGGTCCTGAGTTAAAATCCCAGCAACCACATGGTGGCTCACAACCATCCGTAATGAGATATAATGCCCTCTTCTGGTGTGTCTGAAAACAGCTACAGTGTACTCATATACATTAAATAAATAAATAAATAAATAAATAAATAAATCTTAAAAAAAAAAAAAAAAGGCCGGGCAGTGGTGGCGCACGCCTGTAATCCAGGCACTTGGGAGGCAGAGACAGGCGGATTCCCGAGTTCGAGACCAGCCTGGTTTACAGAGTGAGTTCCAGGACAGTCAAGGCTATACAGGGAAACCCTGTCTCATTGTCTGTTATTATTTTCTCCATTTTCATTTTAAATTTCAGTAATTTTGATATTCTCTATCTTTCAATAAGGGACTGCCTGTCTTGTCTAATGAAATGCTCAAAGTACCAACTCCATGATTCATTGATTCCTTATTTTCTTCTTCTATTTTATTCATTTCATCCCCCAATTGGGGAATTTCTTGATGTCTCCTCCATTTTATAATTGCACATTCACTTCTGTTTTGTTCTGGACTTTTAAATTGTGCTCTTAAATTGTCCATAAGTGACCACCAATTTGTTAATCTAGGAATTTGTGCAATAAACTTTCTTCTAAGCACCACTTTTATTTTCTTCATCTTAAATAGGATTGTGCATGCTGGATATTCATTTTCATTGAATTCTAGAAAATCTCTAATTCCTTCCTCTATTTCTGCTTTAACCTCTTTTTCATTAAAATACTGTGGTGTGCAAAAAAAAAAAAAAAGAAAGAAAGAGAGAGAGAGAGAGAGAGAGATGCCCATGAATATACAAGAAACTTACAGAACTCCAAACAGATTGGACCAGAACAGAAACACCTCCCATCACATAATAATCAAAACCCTAAATGTACTAAACAAAGAAAGAATATTAAAGGCAATAAGAGGAAAAGGCCAAGTAACATATAAAGAAAGACCTATCAAAATTAGTCCAGATTTCTCACCAGAGACCATGAAAGTTAGAAGATACTGGGTAGATCTCAGGCAGACTCTAAGAGAACACAAATGCCAGCCAAGACTACTATACCCAGCAAAACTCTCAATCACCACAGATGGAGAAACCAGGATATTCCACGATAAAAACAAATTTACACAATATCTTTCCACAAACCCAGCCATACAAAGGATAATAATAGGTGGAAAACACCAATACAAGGAGGGAAACTACACCCTGGAAAAAGCAAGATAGTAACCTTCTTTCATCAAATCCAAAAGAAGATAAGCACTCAAATATAAAAATAACATCAAAAATAATAGGAAGTAATAATCACACAATGGAATACTACTCAGCAATTAAAAACAATGAATTCATGAAATTCTTAAGCAAATGGTTGTATCTGTAAATATCATCCGAAGTGAGGTAACCCAATCACAAAAGAACACACATGGAATGCAGTCACTGATAAGTGGATATTAGCCCAGAAGCTCTGAATACCCAAGACACAATTCACATATCAAATCATTCCCAAGAAGAAGGAAGGAGAGGGTCCTGATCCTGGAAAGGCTTGATGCAGCATTGTAGGGGATTACCAAGACAGAGAAGTAGGAGGGGGTTGATTGGAGAATGGATGGAGGGAAGAGGACTTATGGGACTTACGCTGACGGGGGAACCGGGAAAGGGAAAATCATTTGGAATGTAAACAAAGAATATAGAAAATAAATTTTAAAAAACTGCTTGAGTGCATATTACTTTTAGCTTCAGAAGATATCATATATATCTAAAAGACATTTAACTATTATAAATTATTTTGATGACTTAAAAATGTCAATGCCAAGTTGTACATTTTAAAATAAATTTTATTAGTTTAATAAAAAAAAGAAAATGTAAGCTAGCACAGACATTATAGAAAGTTAATGTGAAGACTCAGCAATCACTCACAGGAAACAAAACCACACCCTGCTGAGATAACTGAACTTCCATGTTCATTGCCATGCTATGCTCAACAGCCAAGAAGTGGAAACAGAAAATGTGGGGGATAAATATATTTGATAGCTAGAGATTATAGACAGACAGACAGACAGACAGACAGACAGGAGATAGATAAGTGGGTAGATTGAAAATAGACAAACAGATGATAGATAGATAGATAGATAGATAGATAGATAGATAGATAGATAGATGATAGATAATGTGTGGATAAGATAGATAATTGCTGGAGGTATAGATAGATGACTGATGACAAGTAGAGAGAAAGAAATATTACTCAGTCTTGTGAAGGAAATATATTCAGCTACTTGCAGCAATACAAATAAACCTTTGGGACATTATGCACCATGAAATAAGATAAGCACAGAAAGAAACAACTGTGAATAACACCTGTGAATGTTACAAAACAGAATCGGGCAATAGTATAGCAGTGACTGCCAAGATCAGGTCAGAGAGAGGTTACACTCTGCCTCTCCACAGGGGTGTGGGAACTCTGTCAGGCAGACTAAACAGGGAACGCTAAACTATATAGACTCTGCCCTATGGCCACCACTATCAGATGATGGGCTTGTGGGAAGAGCCAGTGTACCACAAGAATTGGCATAGGCTGAGGCCAAAGCTGGGGTTCCCTGGCTCCCAGACATCTACACACTCTGGAAATTGCAAGAAGGAGTCAGGAATGGAGGGGACCCACAGGCCTGCAAAAACAAGCCCAGAGGGTTGGAATGGGGCCTTCAGCTTGGCCTAGATTATTAGTATCAATTGTCCAAAAGTGTGGAGGGGCCTCCTGCAGGAAACTGAGGCAGTGTGGCTCTGTAGATGAAGACTTCCCCCATGCTCCCCACAGCGGTTCTTAATGAGAGAGACAGTCTATGCTTGTCCATACTATTTATTGTTTGTTCAGTGTGGAAAATGGGTGACTACTACTTCCTCAGTGTAGACCAGAGATTAAATACCTATTCACAGGAGGCAATGTCTGGAAAGGGGCCATTATTGGTTATACCCTCAGGGCCCATCTAGGTACCTCATTAGCATGGAGAACTCTATTCTGTGCTAAGTGACCATTGGTCACATTCACATGTGGGGAGTTTGATCACATGTTCCAGGCGAGGTGTCTGGTAGGAAGCAGGGAATCTCTTATCTTCCTCGGGTAAGAGTCTGGGTTCCAGGGTCTATGAGCTCACTTCAACCTTACCATGTTTCCCAGCTCGCTCCATGTCCCCACAAGATGTGGGTCAAAGCACATGTTTCTGTGAAGCAGGAAGAAGAGGTCAGGTGTCAGGAAGTTCAGCAGTGGGGATCAGGAGTACATTTCAGCAGTTACTGCCACAGGAGCAGGTAACTGAAAAGGCTTCTGTCACTTTGCCTGCTGCCAGGGTCTGTCTTTATAGTCATACGTCTATCACAGCACATTATATACCTCAAATACATACAATAACATCAGCAGGCAATCCTCGGCCATGAACAGCAAAGGCAAAAAGATCTTCCAAATTACTGCTAACTGGTGTCGGAAGGAAGGAGAGAGGACATTGCAAATATCTCAGGAACCTAGCAAGACTGACTGGTCACAGCACGAAATGTCAGGTGGCACTTGGATAAAAAGAACACACTTTCTGAGGAACACAGCTTTAGAAACTGATGGGGGGACACATTTCCATGGCCCCATGCTGTTTTTTTTTTTTTTAATGAATAAATAGAAAGTCTCTCATAAAGAAAATCCCAGGCCCGGAGCTGCTCAGTGTCCAAGTTCATGACTGGCAGGCACAAGAGCCCTAGTTCCACCCCAGCGGCACAACACAAGAGGCAAGAAAGAGAAAAGAAACAAAAATTCCAGACCCAGGTTAGTTCACTGGTCAGTTTTTTCAAACCTTTAAAAATTTTATTATCCATCTAAAAATATACTTTTGGAGAAAGAAAAGGGACACTCATCAGTAAATTTTATGAGACCCTGAATCTAAAAAAACACCACAAGTACTACCAAGAAAGAAAATTACAGTTAAACACCATTTTTGAATGTGGGCACAAAACTGCTAAGGAAACATTAGTGATTTGAATCTAAGGATGGTAAAAGCATAATAGATCATGGCCAGACGGGGCTGGTTCCAGAAACACAGGGCTAACATTTAAATGCCTATAAATGCTATCGAGCATTTTAATAGAAGAAAAGACAAAAACAGGATTATCTCCGGAGATTAATAACATTCAATACCTATCCATCATGATTAAAATGTTCCAAAAACTGGAATAGAAATGGTGTCCTCAAATATGGTTTAAAAAAAAAAACTGTGTGTATTTTTAAAATGCCTACAGCTAATAGCATGCTTGATGTAAAAACAGAACACTACTCCTGTGAGCCCGGGGACCCTTTATCATCCCTGTCAGACAGTGTGCAGGAAATAGTGTGCTCGAGCCACAAAGGGAAATAAACTAAGTAAGTAAAAGGAAGGGAGGGGGAGGGGAAGGAAAAGGTGGGATGGACTGGATGGAAAGAAGGGAGCAAGCAAGGGAGACAGGGAGGAAGAGGGGGGGAGGGAGGGAGGAAGGAAGGGAGACAGGGAGGAAGAGGGGAGGGAGAGAGGGAGGGAGGAAGGGAGACAGGGAAGTGGGGAGGGAGGGAGGGAGGAAAGGAGACAGGGAGGAAGAGGGGAGGGAGGGAGGAAAGGAAACAGGGAGGAAGAGGGGAGGGAGGGAGGAAAGGAGACAGGGAGGAAGAGAGGAGGGAGGGAGGAAGGGAGACAGGGAAGAAGAGGGGAGGGAGGGAGGAAGGAAAGGAGACAGGGAGGAAGAGGGGAGGGAGGGAGGGAGGGAGGAAGGTAACTGGGAAGAGAAGGCAGAGGGAAGGGGAGGAGAATGAAAGGAGGGAGGGACAGAGGAAACTCACAGGTGACATACCTGCATAGATAGCCCACGATAATTCACAGAGAAATGCTAAGAATTACCAGGAGAGTTTTAGAAAGGTCTCAAGAAACACGTTCAACATAAGAAGTCAACAAAATTTAGAAACTTTGTTTGCTATGAAAACAACAAAAACTAGGCAAAATACCGTTTAATATAGCAAAAACGGTTAAAAATATGTTTTAAAGTGTAAGGCCTTTGCATGAAAAATTATAGAATGTTATTGGCATAAGCTAAAGAAGACCCTGTAGGGAGGGAAAGCCTTGTTAGATGGATTAGAAAAGGCATTGTGTTGTTTCTTAATCTGCAGTCCTAATTAGCACAGTCCCTGCTAAAAGCCAAGGGGTCTCAGAAGCACACTGCATAGACTAGCAAGGGAGAGAGCACGCAGAGACAGATAAGCCTGGTAACCAAAGGCACCTGTGCTTGCTGAGGCAGAGCGGGCTCTTCAGTCGGGCAGGAGAAACAACCAAGCAGCCACACAGAGAAGAAAACCTTCCTACTTAGTCCATGCTGGGTCCTGCCCATCAAAAAAAAAAAAAAAAAAAAAAAAAAAAAAAGCAAAAAAGAACATTTTAAGACCTACTCTAAATCTAATGGCAAAGCTTAAACAATGCAATCGGAACACTGTACCCACCTAGAGAAGGAAAATGTTCCCAAATAACTGGAGGTCAGGCAGAAAAAGAAATCTTGCCCAGTTGGATATGTCGCCACTAAGGATTTTCATGCACTAAAGAAACTCACCATTGACTGAGGAAAAATGTTGTAACACCATGCATCCAAAACTAAACTCATATCCAGAATATATAAAGACTTCTTACAGATCAATAATATGAATCTACCTAATTTTTAAATGGGTCAAATTAAACAGGCAAATTGAAAAAGATAGTTATCCACACAGCCAATAACATAGAGAAATTTCCCAGGGTAATTTTTCATCAGAAAAAAAATATGCATATTAAAGCCACAAGTAGATGTCATTACCAGCCGATAAAAATGGCTGGTGTGTAAAAGGTAGAAAGTAGAGAGACAGAGCAGCCAATGTGCAGCACAGCCTGTTAAAGTCACGAACACAAAGCCAGCCAGCCATTCCCACAAGCTCCACATCCCCCAATCCAAACAGCCTTGGAACCATGAGTGGCCCTGTGGGTATGTCTGTGGGATTGTCTAAATTACTCATAAATTATGAGGGAAGACCTAGAGCCACTGTGGGTAGCGCCATTCCCTAAGTGTATGAATGAAGAAACAAAGTTGAACACACAAGCAAGTAAGTGTGTAGATGTGCACACATTCATTTCTCTCTGCTTTTGATTGTAGACATGATGTGGCTAGCTGCTCGACCTTCTGCCTTGACTTCGGCATGACGATGATCAAAACCTGGAATTATAACATGAAGTGAGCCTCTTTCTCCTCTAAGTTGCTTTCTGTTAGGGTCTTTTATCATAGCAACAGAGATGAAACTAGGGTGGCATCTGAGGCGTGCCCAAGAACCAGTCCCCCACTGTATTGATTACTTCTCACCCTGTAGCACAATACCCAGTGAGACCAATACAAAGATGGAAGGACTTATTCTGAGCTACTCTGACTCATGGTTTGATAAGACAATATCATGGTGATCAGAAAGTGGGGGGAGTGCCTGGCTGGGATTCCTTACCTTTTGACAGACCAGGAAAAAGGGGGGTGGGGAGGATGCTGGTGCTCAGCTGGAGTTCTCCCTCATCCTTTTCTGTTCATTAGAAATGAGGAAAGGGGATAACATTTGAAATGTAAATAAAGAAAATATCTAATAAATAAATAAATAAATAAAATCTCCCCCCCCCAAAAAAAATCATTGTTTTCCATAGGATGATGTCACATTTGGGGCAGGTCTTCACTTAATTATCTTTGAAAACACTACCATAAACATACCCCAAAGTGTACCACATTAATGGCCCTAGGTATATCTTAACTTATTAACCTTCATACTCACCGAGAGTGTAGGATTAGCAGAGCATTTTATGACCAGGCAATGTTTCTCCTAGAAATGATAGTCAAGAGAATGAATGTGGTCTTTCCAAAGTACAGGTTCAAGAGTATCCACAGCAAATTCATTCATAATAGCCAAGAAGTGCCAGGCATCCAGAACGTCTAAGAATAAGGAGCAGCATACGAAATAGGAATAGAGCCTCACGACAGAAAAGCCTAAGTGTGCTCCCATAAAGGAGTGTGATAGACTCTATGTACATCACATATGAGTTCAAGACGTGCGAGTCCACAGGTAAAGAGCTCAGAACAGTCAGATGGAATGGCCGTGCTTGAAATCACTGCAGCCACACAAGCCTTGTCCTCCTCACCTCTCTTGGAAAGAGTCTCAATGGAGACTTCCTTCCCAGATGATGGGAAAGTTGGTGATGTGTATCTAAGTAGTGACTCATGGATGTGCCCAGCTGTGATGCATGTGTTCGGAACATAGGTGAAAAGCGCCAACAAGGAAAATGCAATGCCTTGTCATCATGATAGGATCGGCACATGTTTACAGAAGACAGAGACCCTGTGTTGGAAGACCAGTGCTTGGTTTCTCCTGTGCTAGATAACGAGCGGTCTTTATTCATTGTTAAAACAGCTATAGTCTTGTTTTCTATAATTCTATAAAAGGCGTGACTTACATATGTGATTTTTATGAAAAATTTTGACAGTGGCTTGTAAAAATAAATTCAAGAAACCATTCGATCCCTCCTGCCTCCTGCAAGATAACAAGGCATCCAACTTCAGGTAACCACCCTGCTCCTCTCCACATGGAAGAAACTTTACAGGCTGGAGAAATGACTCAGTCAGTAAAGTCCTTGCTATGCGAGAAGAAGGGCGTGAGTTCAGATTCCCATCTCCCATATAAAAAGCCCAGCATGGTAATATGCATTTAAAAGCCCAGTGCTGGGCTGGTGAGATGGCTCAGTGGTTAAGAGCACTGATTGCTCTTCTGAAGGTCCTGAGTTCAAATCCCAGCACCCACATGGTAGCTCACAACCATCTGTAATGAGATCTGACGCCCTCTTCTGGAGTGTGTGAAGACAGCTACAGTGTACTTACACATAATAAAAAAATAAATCTTTAAAAAAAAAAAAAAAGCCCAGTGCTGGGGCTGGGCAGAGTCAGGAGGATCCTGAGGGCTTGCTGGTCATTCAGTCTAAGGGAATCAGTGAGTTCCAGGTTCAGTGAGAGATTTTATCTCAAGGCAGATAGAAGAGTAACTTAGGAAGACACCTAATGTTGACCTCAAGCATGCATGCACAGATGAGAGAGAGAGAGAGAGAGAGAGAGAGAGAGAGAGAGAGAGAGAATTACTTTAGAACTTTTATTAAAATTCTGCCTAAAAACAGCTCAATCTAAACACTCCAGTGACTGTGCCTCCACAGACCATGGTACATGTGGTTTGTGTGGCCCTAGGTCTTGTTCTTGGCTGAGTAGACTCCCCGATGACCCAGCACATCCCCACCTGCATCCTCAACTCCGCTCTGCTCTGCTCTGCTCTGAGGTCATGTCATTAAACACAATGTCAGTTTTATGGTGAAGAACAAAGAAAGCCATTTTTATTGCCCTTCCTTTTCACTGTCTGGCTCTCTGGTTTATTCTCCACGTGGGGGATGCTATCATACCCTTGAGTTATGTCCACTTCATGCTCGCCAGAGCAGATAATTCTTATATCTCATAACCTGTTTATATCATCTGGATCAGCATGGTTTCGAAGGCATCGTCTCGAAGCCATAAGCAATTATTTCTACATCTTTTCCTTTATGACTTACCATTAAGGGATTCAAAACCATTCTTTGACCTGTGCAACTGGAAGGCATATTTGAAAGCTGGGAATTTGGATGGGGGTGAGGTATGGTTCACTTTAGAGAAGAGAAGTCATCCGAGGACTTCCAGTTATGGTTATTGAATTATGCATTTCCTGAGCCATTTCAACAGGAAACCTTACCCTGTAATGTACATCTGAGGTTGATGGAAAACCCAAGCCCCAAAGTTCCCCAGGGGTCAAAGAACTGTACTGATCGACTTTCTATAAAGTACCAAAAGCCAATGAATCAGTCCCTCTGATCTTATTACAGGCAACAAATTTAGGGTCTGTGCTTCCTTATATAAAATCTAGTTGCAGAATCTCATAAATCTTTAAAGTCGTACATTAAGCCTTTTAAAAAATATGGTATTTATATGGCTGTAGGTTTCATTTTGAAGCACAGATCAATAAATACCAAGGCTGCAGTGAGCCTTTGCATATGTCAGAATGAAGAAATCAACACATTTAAAGAGAAAATATGAGCTTTGTTGCTGCTAATTTTAGACAAAATTAAGAAATAATGATTGCCATTCTAGCCTCCTACCTGATCTGTTCCACACAGAGTTAAGATAAATGCAAACCCAAACCAATCGGACACCTAAAGACAAAAGCATCATGTGCTGTAAGGTGCGTAGTTAATCATTGTTGCCCCCAAAGCTACTTTATTATGGTAACTGAGAAAAACAGCACACAATTGTAAGATTTAAAAGGTTTCAATCAGAATGATGAATAGTGGTCTTTGGGAAGCTTATTAACATGTTTACAAACTGATTTGTTGCTGTTGTTGTTTTCTCAAGAGAGGCTTTGGAAGGCCAGCACACCTCCAAGGACTGTGTGTCTGGAAACCTCGGGTGAGCAGAACCAATGCATGTCCCATTAAACTGTCTCATTGAATTAGCTTTCACCAGGCTGTGAGAAACACCAAAAACCTGAGTAGAATGTCCCTGGGGTGATCTCACAGGCCCCCTTGTTTACAGAAGAGGCAAGCAAATCTAGACAGGGAGTGAGGGCTGAGAGCTCAGCAATCTCAGGACCACCCCACACCACACAGCCCTCACTGCCACCTTCCTGAAGATGTGCTTGGCATCAATCAAATCAAAACGGGAGCAACATGCTGAGCATTAAGTTAAGGACATGCTGAGACACGAAACACAAAGAAACATGAAACAAAGCCAAAGAATTCTTTCAAGCCAGAGGTATACGCCTGGCCCATGGAGAATTACAGAGTTCAGAAAAAGTGAGCCTTCAAAGGTTGGTGGCCCCACCCTGGCCCCAACTCCATTCCTCTGCTCTTCTTATTTCTTACTTCTCTCAGCATCTTTGAAAAAGATGACAGAGTGGTACCCTCACACAGTTAACTTTAAGCACATCATGAGAACTTCATGAAAGGAATCCTTAAGTTTCCTTTTAATGGGTATTTTGTTCAGTGCTGACATTGTCAGTCAAGGATGGTTTTTAAGCTAAAACCATCCCATGAGTGTGACTGTTTAGCCTCATGCAGGAACCAGCATGCTTGAGTGGTTGCAGAGCACTTCTGGGAGATATCAGCAACAGTGGAAACACAAACATACAAAGACACAAGTCTGGGCTTCCAGGTCCATAGTCCATACTTTCACACAATGAAAAAGTGTGTGGCCTTTTCACACAATAGGCCAATGTCCCATGGTGGCTGTGACAAAGAACCACAAAAGCAGTGGTGCAAAACCATATTTCCTTTGTGTTATTGAGCTCAGAACTCTGAAACCTAAGTGTCATCAGCGCTGGCTCTTCCTGTGGCCCATAAGGGAGAATATGTTCCCTTGTCTTGTGGCTTCTGGAGAAGGCCCTAGTCACCCTCTCCTCCTTCATCTTCACGGTGCATCTCTCTAATCAATAGTTCCAAGCCTTCCTAACGCTGGGACCCTTTAGTACAGTTCTTCATGTTGTTGTGACCCCAAACTATCAATGTATTTTTGTTATTTCATAACTGATTTTGCTACTGTTACAAACCATAATGTAAATATCTGTGTTTTCCAATGCTCTTAGGTGACCCCTGTGAAAGGGTCATTCAACCACAAAGAGGTCATGACCCACAGGATGAGAATTAGTGCTCTAGATGTATCTCTGGGCCCTTGGCCTCTTCCATCTTCACAGTGCCTCATTCTGGCCTGAAATTCCTACCAGTTCAAGCACCCTTTCAACTTGCTGTCTCTCTCTTGTAAGAGCTCTGTGATGACACTGGTCCAAAGGGGTCACACATTCACAGTTTTGGGGGTTAAATCACAGACATCTTTGGGAAACCAGTGTCTTGTCCACCTCTGGTGCCAATGCCTGCTTCTAAAGTTTTAAAGCTAAAATTAAATTCTCCATGGAGATGATCAACCCACAAGCCAGACAGGTAAACTGATACATGCAAGAAGCCAGTGTAGAATGGCCTAGAACAAAAGGTACTTGAGAAGCTGGGAAAGAGATGAGGGCTGTTTGCAAGCTGAGGCCAAAGTCCAAACGGAACAGACTTCCAGGTACATTACCCCCACGACTCTCAGTCAAGATGCAGCTGTTTCAATGCTGTGGCCTGTCCTTCTCTTCTTTTTCAGGCAGTGGGAGTGCCAGATTCAATTGAGCAGAGCAAAATACAGAAAGAAGTACTACTCCTGGGGACTCTTGTCAGGAGTCTTGAAACAACCTCCAAAGCTACAACCAGGCATGCAAATCTGAGCTTAGAGTCCCAAACCCTTATCTGCATGTATCTGCAAGGTGGTAGGAAAAGAACCTTAATGGGATCCAGTGGGCCCAAAAGTCAGAGCAATGTGCTTTTATTTCCAAAATGGCCTCACTCCAACTCACCTAATTAACAATGATGATGCTCAAAATCCAGTCCAGAGACTTTCCAACATCCTTCAAATTGCAAGGTCTGCTCCAATGCCATCTGAATCCATCATTAATTACCCAGGCTGTGGGTAGCTACACAGGGGTATATCAGTGGGAAATTAAGACAGAGATATGAGAAAATGAAGGTGATATTCTAGCAAGCTGTTGGATACAAGGCCAAACACAGCAGCCTAAGCCCCCCAAGCTCACAGACATACCTCGTCTGAATCTTGGAAGTGAATCGGGATCCAGGAACCATGGCTAAGTTCATTCTAAGACTCTCAAACTCCTAGAGACCCAGACCCACCGGAAGGATGGAGAACTGCATTCCTTCAGGGGATTCCTACATTTTCAAAGAGTCCTCTCCTAGCCGACCTGGCCTGAAGCCACGTTATTTTATGAATGCAGCACAGGGATAGAGACACAAGACCAACCGTCTACCACACATACTGTCCCAGAAGCCATGCAATCTCAGGGCTCACTCTGCATGCTGTCCTGAATAAACTCTTAGAAAAATGCAAACTCAAGACCCCAGTGACCAGAAGTTCATGTTGTGAAGAGATGTCAGAATTCCTAACTCAGCAAGGAGAGCCACACAGGTGCAGAGCAGATCATCCTGGGTTGGAATTCTAATAGAAGAGAGCTGAGTTGTTTCATATTCTTAGAAGTCAATTTCCTCAGTTTGTAATCACTTGCTTCAAGATCTGTGGGCCCACTAAAGTGTGCAAGCGAAGACATGTCGAAGGGAACACCCAGCCGAGCAGCAAGGCCATGCTTTTTTGGTTTCCTTTCATTAAGTAAATTGTGGTTCAGGACTTGTTTTAGAAAGTGAATTTTGTGAAGCTATTATTCTTGTCTCGAGATTCACAAGTTCAGAAGATGCCTTAAAATGTCTCTTCATTAAATACTGTCACTACTCGAGGCATAAGCAAGATAAATCCACTCTTGTCCAAAACTGAACCCGAAAGGCATAAATAAGTGTTGGAAGAGGGATACTGCAGAGAAGAAGCACTCCACTGCCAGCCCCACACCTATCCCTGTGCGGCTGGAGGGCCACCCTAGAAGCCACTTTGCCCGGCTTCTCGGAGGAAATAAATTCATACACAAGCATCTAAAGGGACTGGCCTGGGCTGCTCAAAGCAGAATCACTACTGTCTGTCAAAGTTCATGAAGGAGACAAGAGGAGGGGACAAAATTGAAGAATGGTGCATACCTGGTCCAGTTTCTGATGGGCATTTTCACCCACTGTCCTACAGTGCAGGCCTGATACCCATGTAAAGAAATCCGAGCCAGGAGAAGATTGCACTCGAAGCTGGAGTACCATCAGCAGCATCCATGTTTACCTTTCCAGACTAGAAAGTAAAGAATTCAACTTTGTAAGGGGATCTACAGCAATGATGAGTGGTGATCAGGGTATAGCCAAACCCCCCCCACACACACACATGCACATATACACACATACATATACACACACATGCATGTATATATATGCATACATGTACACATGTATGCACACATGTATATGCACACATATACACACACATGACAGTTGTATCATGTGATGTCTTTCTGTAAACTTATGAGAGGTTATTTTGCTGAAGCAGACACATAAGAGGATGTTTTGCTGAGAACAGACACGTTGTGTTTTCCTAGAAGTTGCCTGGAAGGGAGCACATGATGTTTTGCTGGAGCGGACACTGAGAGAACACATGATGTTTGGAAAGGGTATAAGTATAACCCAACAGGCAGCGGACGATGCTGTGGCATTGGTTCGTCTTGCTACTCTTTGCTAATCATCGTTTACTGAAACTTTGTGGAGAGAACTGCTTCAAAGAACTCACGATATTTGGGGCAGCCCGTGGACTTGGGTCCATTGGCAGAGCATCTTTTTCTTCTGGATCAAACTGCCGTTGTTGACTCATGAATGGTGTTTGTGAGTGGATCCAGCTACTGTTGCTGATTCATGTGAACTGAACTGCTGATATCCTGACAATGAAGAGTGGAATCATGCAAAAGAACTATTTCCAAACAGGTCCACATCCCCTTTTGCCCTATTAACCTTTCCTTTCTACTACCTCTGGTGGGCGGTGGGCTAGAACGGAAGTTAAAGCATTTAAGAACCCTTATTAAAGTAGATTTTGAAAAATACAAGCCTAAACACACACACACACACACACACACACACACACACATTCACATGCACACAAACACACACACATATGCATACACACACACACACACACACACACACACACACACAAGACCTTTCTCAGTCTTTGGACCATTCACACCTGCCTCTTTGTGATAGACCTCCATCCAGGGTCCCTAGATACCATACAAGCCCCAGATCCTCCTCCAGCCCTGTGTGTAGCACTGCCCCTCCTCCAAAACCCCTGCTCACAGGCAGAAGGCAGTTGTGTCCCTGCTAATGGCAGAAACACTAAAAATGGGAGGCAGCACTCACCAGACCATCATTAGTTGGCCAGTCTACTCACTCCCTACCAGAGTCACAGCTGAGGCCCCTATGGTTTCTCATGCAGTATTCCAGGGGCATTTGCATGTCAGCCTAGTAATGTGCTCCCTAGGCCTCCCTGAACATAAACAGTCTGGGCAGAAGAATCCCAGAAGACATCATTCAATGTGTCATCCTGGCTGAGTGTTGGTGGCTTCATCCATGCGGAGGAAGCTCTAGCCTCCAACTCTGATCCCATCATCCATTTGAGGTAGATCATATGGGCTTTCTAAATGGATATAATTACCAGCATTTCAAATCCAATTAAGGAAGATGCTTCTGGCTTTATTTGTATTGTGCTCTGTATCTCTACTCATCTAACATCTAGGGATTAACGAGAAAAAGAACTATTTACATAAAACTTCCAGGCTTCCAGAAAGCTGAGTGCCCTTCCAGCTGTGTGAGCACTAGCCCATCTACAAATGCAGGAGGTGCATCCGTCCATGGGGATGCTCTGGTGACCGACATCACTCGTGGGACTGGAATGTGTCTCTGCTGTGGTTTCTCATGGTAACACATAGCAAGCTATAAAAGTGCAGGGCAGTTAAAAGTATGCTGTGCTAAAACACATGTGGGGGCTAGAGAGATGGCTCAGCTGTTAAGTACACATATTGCTCTTGCAGGGGACCAAGGTCAGTTCTGAGCATTCATATTGAGTGGCTCATAACCATTGGTAACTCTAGTTCCAGGGAATCAGGTGCTATGGTTTCCATATGCATCCAAACACACACATACACACACACACACACACACACACACACACACACACACAGTTAAAAGAAAAACTCATATGAATGTTCTCCCTCCCTCTCTCTTTAACATGTTCACCCCATAACTGACCATGAGTAACTGAAACCACAGGGCCACAGGAAACATGGGTAAGAAGAGGTTTTGCTCTATTCCAGCAGACTCTATGGGATAAGAGGTTCACAGGCCTGGATCAAAACTGTGATGCCTCTCAGCTGGGGCCAGGACAGATCCCCATTGGAAAAGTCATAATGAGGGCTAAGAACAAGGCAGTCATAGGGATGCCACAAAGGGGATCTAAGAAGCCTTATGGGCTAGACCTCAAAGGAGTGTGGGGTGGTTGAGTTAGGCGGGATGGGTAGGTGAGTTCCAGGGAGAGAAAACTTCTTTGTTATCCTTAAAAACTTGGAGGGGGTGTCCCTGAAAGTGTGTGATGGGGACTCTCAGACTCTCACAGAATGTAAAGGAGATGAAAAAACACCACAAGAGCCAAAGGGACCTCAGAGTCACAGAACATACCCAGGCACCAGATTCTCAGCACCATTTACTTCAGAAGGATAAGCAGGCTATCTCCAAATCTGAGAAAGGAGATAGCCTATGGCACATGGATATTTTAAGGATGCTAGCACTGGGTAGGAAGAAAGAGGCATCCTTCCCCAGACAGGGTTGGGGTGAGCATCCCTGATTGGCTAGGAAGAGAAAAAAAGAAGCTGAGAGAGTCGGCTTTCCATCATGTAGCCCAGGCCATGTAGCCCAGGCCATTTCATGAGGTAGTGCTCCTTGGGTCATGTAGTGGAAGAGAAAAAAAGAAGCTGAGAGAGTCGGCTTTCCATCATGTAGCCCAGGCCATGTAGCCCAGGCCATTTCATGAGGTAGTGCTCCTTGGGTCATGTAGTCTGGTGGGTTTGAGAGACTGTATTAGGACCAACAAGTACCTTTATCAGCTTCATAACTTTGGAAGACACCACAGGAACAATGGGGCCTGGTACAGGTCCTCTGCAAATAGTTTCAACAAATTACTTGTCAATCTTCAATAGTGTGATTGCCTGTCCAATCACCTCCTCATCCTGCTAGTGTCTGAATGGGAGCACACACAGCGGGAGAGTGGGGGGGGGGGACTCCTGATGGTTAGCTCTAAGGAACTTCTCTGTTGTCGAAGGCCTGAAGTTAGTAAACATTCCCGCTCACTTTGAAATCCAAAGATGCACCCCACATCCGACAGAGGGCTAATATCCAATATATACAAAGAACTCAAGAAGTTAGACCCCAAAGAACCAAATAACCCTATCAAAGAATGGGGTACAGAGCTAAACAAAGAATTTTCACCAGAAGAAATTCAGATGGCCGAGAAACACCTTAAGAGATGTTCAACATCATTAGTCATCAGGAAAATGCAAATCAAAACAACCCTGAGATTCCACCTCACACCAGTCAGAATGGCTAAGATTAAAAACTCAAGAGACAACAGGTGCTGGCGAGGATGTGGAGAAAGAGGAACACTCCTCCACTGTTGGTGGGATTGCAAAATGGTACAACCACTCTGGAAATCAGTCTGGCGGTTCCTCAGAAAATTGGGCATGTCACTTCCAGAGGACCCTGGCATACCACTACTGGGCATATATCCAGAGGATTCCCCTGCATACAATAAAGGTACATGCTCCACTATGTTCATAGCAGCCTTATTTATAATAGGCAGAAGTTGGAAGGAGCCCAGATATCCCTCAAAGGAGGAATGGATACAGAAAATGTGGTATATTTATACAATGGAATACTCCTCAGCAATTAAAAATAATGAATTCATGCAATTTGTAGGCAAATGGTTAGATCTGGAAAATATCATCCTAAACAAGTTAACCCAATCACAAAAGAATACACACGAAATGCAATCACTGATAAGTGGATATTAATGAGCCCAGAAGCCCTAAATACTCAAGGCACAATTAGCAAGTCAAATGATTCCCAAGAAGAAGAAAGGAGAGGACCCTGGGCCTGAAAAGACTGGATCCAGTTTTGTAGATCCAGAACAGAGAAATGGTGGGGGGGGGTGCTTGGGGAATAGTTGAGGGGGAGAGGACTTATGGGACGTATGGTGGGGGGGGGGACTGGGAAAGGGGAAAGCCTTTGGAATGTAAACAAAGAATATAGAAAATAAAAGTAATTTGGTTTTTTATTTTTATTTTTTTATTGGATATATTCTATATTTACAATTCATTTCCCTTTTTACTGGTTCCCCACCCCCCAAAGGTCCCACATGCCCTTTTCCCTCCCCCTGCTCCCTCTTCCACCCCTTCCCCCTTCCCTGTTCTTGTATTCCCCTACACTGATGCTTTGATACTTTCCAGCACCAGTGTCCACTCCTTTCTTCTTGTCAGACATCATTTGGTACGTGAATTGTGTCTTTGGTGTTCCAAGATTCTAGGCTAATATCCACTTATCAGTGACTGCATACCATGGGTATTCTTTTGAGACTGGGTCACCTCACTTAGTATGATGTTCTCCAGCTCCATCCATTTCTCTAAGAATTTCATGAATTCATTGTTTCTGATGGCTGAATAGTACTCCATTGTGTATATATACCACATTTTTTGTATCCATTCCTCTGTTGAGGGACATCTGGGTTCTTTCCAGCTTCTGGCTATTATAAATAAGGCTGCTATGAACATAATGGAGCGTGTATCCTTATTGCATGCTGGGGAATCTTCTGGGTATATGCCCAGGAGTGATATGGCTGGGTCCTCCGGAAGTATCATGTCCAGTACAGATTGGGAAGAAGAAAATATTTTTGAGGCAGTCAGAGAGAAAGGCAAGCATCAGGAGAGAATAAAGGCACTTGAGAAACATCATAAATAAAACTACTGACATACAAAAATACATGTCAGAGACGAGCATGTGGTTGAAGTTTGGTTTGGTGGATATCAAGAGGAGGAATCAGTGCTTTTGAGAAAGGATAGGAAAGATGAAAAGACCAGCCAAGTTAATCTGGAGATAAGCCGAGAACTGACTGAAAGCACATGAAATTGACAAAGTGGTCAAGGCAGGCCTGCACCCAGGGAGCAAAGATAAAACAAGGTAGGCTGGTGCCTGAGCTAGCTCACGGGCCACATAACCTACCTATTCATTGTTTTAGTGAAGGGACAAGTGGCTGGTAGCCTACGAACCAAAGACCCATGCTGTGTTTCTCATCTGTGCAGCCGAAGTCCATGATTCACCAGGAAAACCACATCGAAAAAAAAAATGTTGCTGGCTCAATATATACTACATCATCCATTCTTTGTTGTTGTTGTTGTTGTTGTTGTTGTTTTGTTTTGTTTTGTTTTGTTTTGTTTTTTCGAGACAGCGTTTCTCTGTGTAGTCCTGGCTGTCCTGGAACTCACTCTGAAGACTAGGTTGACCCCGAACTCAGAAATCCACCT
This sequence comes from Apodemus agrarius, assembly GCA_964023405.1. Lineage (NCBI taxonomy): Eukaryota > Metazoa > Chordata > Mammalia > Rodentia > Muridae > Apodemus > Apodemus agrarius. The sequence continues at coordinate 131,557,450 of OZ030005.1, read as the reverse complement.
GCCTCTGCCTCCTAAGTGCTGGGATTAAAGGCGTGTGCCACCACTGCCTGGCTACATCAATCCAGTTTTTAAACTAGATATAATTATGGGATCCTGTCAAAACTTGTTGTTAAAAAAAATCACATGCAGAAAATGATTATTATATTTGAATTTAAAATGTAACTTTTAAAATTAAAAAAAAAGAAAATAAAATTTAAAAAAAAAGAGAAACCCAAAGATGCAAAATCCTGAAAGCTGCCTGCTAAGAGGGGGAGGGGAGAGGCTGGCAGGGGGCTGTAGCCCAGAGCACAGGTATGACATCACACTCAGGAAGGCAACAGTAGAGCTGTTTTATAGACAGATGTGTGGTACTGTCACAATGTCGATAATTAATTAATAATTAATAACTCTATTGATTTGGCTAATTAAAAAATTAATTAAATTAAAAGGAGGGAAGGAAGAAAGTCAAGGTATGACTCCACAGGAATGATGGGAGAGGGTGGGCGGTGTCAGAGAACAGCCGATGGAGTAGGGAGAGGGGTATCAGGAAAGGCTGGGAATTTGGTGGACAGAGAAGGGGCATGCTGTGTGTGTGTCGATATCAGGGCTTGAGGAGGCGCTGCCAGCCACCAGGATGTACAGTGGAAGTACTGTGGAGGTCGAAAAAGAGTTCAGCCCTCATCCTCACCCGTGTCTTCATGCTCTACATGGAGACAGGATGCTTGTGTCCTCTGTCCTAGGTGGGCATTCGTGCTGTTCAGTGCTTAGGTCACAAGCCAGTGTCCTCGCTGCTGTCAGCACAGAGGAAAACAGAGGATCGCATCAAATAAAACTCCAGTAGGTGTGCAACCGAAGCCTAGAGATTTCTTGCTCTGACACACACGGAGCACAGGAGGGTGGCCGAAGATGGGACGCCTCCCCAGAGACAAGTGGTGTGACATAAAGCTGATGGAGGGAGTGAGAGGGCCGCCGTGGGATGAGGGAGGAGCGCCTCGGTCGGTTAGGGAAACACCGTTGGTGAATCCTTCCTTGTTTTCCTTCCTGGTGCCCATGCCTGGCCTCTGTTGAGACCACCAGCCCATGGCTTCTCTATCTGTGACCATCTGTTGCTTTTGCGTGGCCAAGCTTCTGCTGCTGAGCTGCCCTGAACAGAGCCAACACACATTTCTAAACCTGGCACATCTTCAACAGAAAGGAGCTGCAAGAGACAGATTGGCAAGGCCTGGCGGCAGAAGAACCCCTGGGATTGAGAAGACCCTGCCCCTGGCTGGGTGAATGCGTGGGCCTGGGGCCTACCCTGGAGGAGCCTCACCTCAGTTATGGTGAGGTGGATAATACCTCTCATGTCAGTGTGTTGATGTGCCCACTGAGGGGTAATGGGGGAAATGCTGGGTGGGCCTTGTGTGCTAGAAACAGGTGCTGACATCTGGATAGCAGTACAAAGTGCCAAGGCTGTGCTTCACGCTTGACAGAAACCGTCTGATCTCACTTAACCCTCCAGTCAAGCCTAAAACACCTGCATCATGGAAGAGTTTCCCTTCTTACGTGTGGATGACAATATGGGAACACAGAGAGGTGAAGGGACAAGAGCCACTGCCACTCTTTCAACTCGATGGAGACATATAGCACGTGGCCATGATCTTGACGTATACCTTCCATTCCTTCTTATTTCTAACCTCCAACCCCAGCATCCCTTCTCCGCTCAGCGGGGACTTCTCTTCCACATTCTGCATAGAAGCCCAAGGACCACATTTCCCATCTCCGAAAGGGACCTGCATGCTCTGCAGGCTCCTCCTCTATTTACCTCATAAGGAAAGGCAGGTGGGCATCTCCTATGGGCATCTGACCCCACACCCTGAGCTCTGGGAAGGGTCATCTCAGCCTCCTTTGCACCTATATCAACCCTCTACCTAAATATAAGGCTCCATGCAGCAGCTGGCTATGTAGAAGGTTGGCCCACAGCCCAGGAGAAGGAAAACAGCAATCTCCATCCATCTCTAGATGAGGAATGTAAGCATGCCCACTGTGTGAACGGCTAAGCTGCTCATGCTGCATTTTGAATATCTATGGTAGTCTCAGAGGTAAAAGTCAGATAACAACTACTAGGCTTCATGAATCCAGTACGGCCAAGGTTTCCAATCATGGTGTTCCGGGAATGCTATGGTTTCCATTTTGATTTACTCAAAGCTTCTTCCTGAGGCATCTGAAATAAATAGGTTTTCACTTGGCCCCGAAGTGTCCTTTATTAAAGGCCAAAATGAACCTGAAAGTGTTCATATCTCAAAAGAAACAAGAGTGGAAAGCTAACCGCGCTTCAGATGTTCTCTGGCCTCTGTGGCTCCTGTTGTTCAGAATTCCCTGAGCACTTGACCAGCAAAATGGCATGGAGCAGTCAGTCCAGAGCAGAATAAACTTCAGAGGCTGCTGAAGTCTCTGGTGGTGTGACCAGGTTGCCCTCAAAGCAAACTGTGAAGAGAGGGCCAAGGAAGGCCTTCATAGTCTCCTTTGAGAGTGAGCTTCTCAGACTACACTAGAGGGAGGAGCTTTCCAAACATTAAATGGGGTTTTCAGTACTGAGGGAGCATGATCCTTTCCTACCACACAAAATCTTCAGCCTCACAGCACTTGGCCGAAGCATTCGATGTTCACAGCTGGTGAGTCACACTGTTCACCTCCCCACACAGCTCATCTTGATCCCCCAACCCCAGGCCTCAAGGACTTGGGGTCAAGACACTGAAACTCCTTGGCAGACTTACCCTTCAGACACAGCCAGGGACAATGCAAGGATCAGAGAGAACCCTAGAGGGCAGAGACATGATTATCTTAAGAGTTACCATTCAGAGCCTCTCCAAATGGCCAAAATCACCAGGTGCCCCCATGACTATCTTATCCTACTTGGATCCTGATGGTTCTGTGTGTGTTGTGTGGGGGCTATAGAAAGCCTTGGTGCCTCATCAGGATATTGTCTCCTCCTTGACCTTTCTTCTAGTTAATGTGCCTGTCCCTCAGTCTGATTGATCTTCAAGTCCCACTGGAAAAACATCTATACACATCCATGGGGTCACAGATGCAGTGTCTCATTCAGTACTGCAACCCACCTCTCATTACTGGGCCACATTCCCCCTGATTATAGTTATCAGCACCTCAAGGCTGTAATGAATCATGTTGGGGAGGTTATGGAGAATGATTGCCTCCGTTACATGAAATGAGGGAATCAGATTTTGCCTAGAATCAATACCTTGAATAAACATCTATTCTTAACAAAGTAGAACACAAAACTTTGTTTAATATTGAGAGGCACAGAAGATGCAAGACCATGTGTGTCTTCCAAAGTGTTTTTCTTCAGCTTAATTGGGAGCAGCTCTTCCTCAAAAGGTATCTGGTGAATTATACTCATCAGCCAATATTGATTTAAGTGACAGGGACTGTGCAAGTGACAAAGGGCAAGGATAGACCAAACAGGATCCCGACCTTACAGAGACCATAATTTGGTAAGGAAAGCAATAATTACAACTCAGGAGATTCTACTAGGTTTTGGACAAATATCTGGAGGCTTGAGCAGCTTGTTCTGACAACAGAGCCTCTACCAAGCTGAAAATAGTAATTCTCTACTGGAAAAAAATGGATATGTATACCAGTTAGTAAAATGTTTGTCATTGTAACATGGCCAGGTGTAATGGTACACCCTTGCCATCTCAGCACTGGGAAGGCAAAGAGAGGTGGATTCCCAGGTCTTGTTGCCCAGACAGTCTATTCTACTTGACCAGCTCTAAGTCAGTAAGAGATCATGTCTCAAAACCCAAGATGGATGGCACATAAAGATTGATATCTTGGGTTATCTGTATACATATGCCTGTCAGCAAACACACACACTTGCATACCTGTTAACCAATGTGTTGGCCTTGATGTCCTGGGATTAAATTTTATCTTAGGTTCCTATCTTATTGTACAGAAGCCCAGGAACACCGTGGAGGGAGAACCCTAACAGCCTTTGTTCCACACATCCCCCTAGGAACTATGTGGCTCTCATTACATGTAGCTCCTCGCCTCTTCCTCTCTGAGTCACTCTGGATTTAGCTTCCAAAGGACATCTTCAGAGATTATCTGTGACCACATCTACCCTTAATCACCTTACATGATGCTTCCCTCTACCCAAGGACAGGTTCTCTGAACTTCAAGGCCTGGCACTGTCTGTCCCGTGTATTCCACAGAACACAGGTTCCCATAGAAACAGATCACATGCCATTTCCCCATCAGGTAGCCTCTCATCCCATCTTTCTCAGATGTGATTGCTTTGCAGTTGACCCAAAGCCACTTTTTTCAAAAGCCCCACAGAGGCAGCATCGCCATTTCCCAAAGAACCTTCTCCCTTCAGGATTCACAGCCCAGGATCTGCTGCTCACCCAGATGCTCCTCCATGAGCCACTTGCCTAGGCTGTCAGCTTGACACATTGTCCCACCTGAAACATTCCCCACCCTCTTAGCTCCATCACAAGTGAAGAACTCAGGCTTTATGCATAATTATCATCTATCCATCCATTCATCCATCACCCATTCATCTGTCTACTCACCCAAGCATCTACCCATCCATCCACATATCCATGCATCTATCATCTGCCATCCATCATCCATGTACCCAGTCCTCCATTCATCCATGTCTGTATGTGTTGTGAGCTGTTTTGAAAGCAAATCGTGCACCTGGCTTTATGCTAGGTCCTAGGGATCCCATAGACCCTGCTTTGTCCCTAGCGGTGAAATTGTTTCCAAGAGCAGATAAATCCTCTTCGATATCCTTGCCATCCTGCAAATTCTGCTAAGAGAAGCTGATGCAAACATAGCAAAAGTCTCCCCTAAATGTCTTTGTATATTTTAACAGTCTGAGGGAGTAACTACCCAGCATGGTTGGTAAGATTAAGTTCTGAATCTTCCAACAAGCATAAAAGACATTTTCTATGATCCTAAAAGACTCTAGAAAGTGGAGTAAGGTTTATAAAGTGCCCACACCGTTCTTTTAAAACTTTTGATAATTAGGAGACAGCCTTTAGATTATTGGATTCTGGAGAAGGACATACCTCTTAGGTACACCTGGGAGATGCAGATTATATGAGCCACAGCTTCTAGCACCTTAGCAAAAGGACCAAATTGCAGGTTCCAAGCCACTCTCGGTCTCTGGGCACAATCTTTCTTCCCATGCTGCCTGAAGCCAGCACCCCAACTGAGGTCGTATGGTTGCCGCTCTTCTCCAGTGGAATCCTTTCCAGGGACAAGGGCTACTAAGAGGCACTTTCTTTCATGATGGCTGAGATCTTTGTTTGAGTGAAAATCGCCAGTGAACACCATATGCACCAAGCAGATCCATGAACTAGAGCCATGGGGCCGCTCCCACAGTCCTTTCCCACGGCAGGACCATGAACAGTTCACTCCACCCAGGTCTAGAAGCCTGCCCAACTCCACTGACCTAAGATGCATCTCAACCAATATTTAAGACAGTCTTGTGCACTAAAAAGTCTATGTTCTCTTGAATTCTCAAACAGCAGACGTCTTGGCATTCACATCTCTTTCTCTTTTTTTAATTATTATTTTTTCTTTTTTATTGAATATCATCTTCATTTGCATTGCCATGGTAAAAACCTTTCCCAATTTCTCCCTCCCAAAGCCCCCCAACCCCTGCCTCCACATATATGCCCCTCTACCTGACACATTCCCACCCCCCCCTCGGTTTCCCTTTGTTGGGGCCTCTGTTAAGCCTTTACCTGACCAAGGACCATTCCTCCCACTGATGCCCAACAAGGCCTTCCTCTGTCACATTTTTGGCTGGAACCATGTGTGCCCCTTGGTTGATGGCTCAGTCCCTGGGAGTCTTGGGGCATCTGGGTGGCCGAAATCATTGTCCATCCCATGGGACTGTAAGCCCTTTCAGCTCTTTTGGACCTCCCTCCAGCTCCTCCATTAGGGACCCCATGCCCAGTCCAATAGTTGGTTGCTAGCATCTGCCTCTGTATTTGTAGGCTCTGGCAGGGCCCCTCTGGAGACGATCATTGCATGCTCCTTTTGGTATACACTTCTTGTCATCCTTAGTAGTGTCGGGGTTTGTTGACTGTTTATAGGATGAGTCCCCAGGTAGGGCAGTCTCTGGGTGGCCTTTGCTTCAGCCCCTGCTCCTCACATTGTCTCCCTTATTGCTCCTGTGAGTATTTTGTTCCCTTTCTTAGAGGAAGCAAAGCACCCTTACTTAAGCTCTCCTTCTTCTTGAGCTTCCTGTGTTGGGTGAATTGTAACTTGTTTATTTTGAGCTTTGGGGCTAACTCCCGCTTATTAGTGAGTACATACCATGTGTGATCTTTTGTGATTGGGTTGCCTCGCTCAGGATGACACTTTCTAGTTCCATCCATTTGCCTAAGAATTTCATAAATTCATTGTTTTTAATAGCTGAATACATCTCTTTCTCTTATGCATCATTCATCCTCAGAAGGGTAGCCTGTCTCCTGACCATGACCACACAGGAAGTTTCCCCAGCTGACAGCAAACACATGCAGGCCTAGAGATCATTGATGTGATGGATCATATTGTCATTTTGACAGGATCTAATGTGACTTAGGAGATGAATCTCTTGCAAGTCTAAGAGAGATTTCCTAGATTGGGTTAATTGAGGAAGGAAGACTCACTCCAAATGTGGACAGTAGCACCCCAGGGGCTGGAATCCCAGGGCAAATGAAAAGAAGAAAGCCAGCTGAACAGCAGCAGCATCCCTCTGTGCCTCCTCAGTGTGAGCAGCTGTCATGCTCTGCCCCCAGACCTTCCCCTCCATATGGACTTCATCCCCAAACTCTGTGCCAAACCAAACCTTCCCTCCTTTCACTTGCTTTGTCATAGTGAGTAGAATCACTCAGAGTCTTCCTGCAAACCCATCTCTGTGTCCTGCCAAGCATGAGGACACCCAAGCAAAGACCAAAAACCAGACAGATGGCCTAACGTCACGAAGGAAGGAGATTCTTTTAAATTCTATCCTACAATCAGTAAGATGGTTGTTTCATTGGCTAAGTGTGCTTGCCACCAAGCCTGACAACTTGAGGTAGAGTCCTGGAACCCACATGATGGAAGTAGAGAGCCAACACCCACAACTTGTACACATGCATGTGCACACCCTACACACACAAATAAATATATGTAATAATAATATGATAAATCATATCCTCAGAGAACATTGAGACATTTGAACTGTCTTCAAATATATGAGCCTTATATCCCTCCCGCAATATACCTTGGAAGGGTTTTAAATAATCATGATTAAAAGTGCTGCTCATCAATAAAATTGATCACGGATGCTGGTCCTCAACCCTCACCTGCCCTGCAGACCACCCAAGGGCATGCCCGCTATGTTCTGAGAAACCTCAGGTTTCAGTAACAGTTTGAAATATGGCTGGTTGATAGTTTTCAAGAAACTTCTGCCAAGAAACTATTCACTTGACATTTCTAAAATTTATATCTAAATAATTACATGCGGTAATTGAAAACATTAGAACACAAACCGTGTGCCAAATAGTTAATTAAAAATAAAGCCATGCACTAACACATTCATGTGCTGGTTAAACAACTTCAAATTACAAGCTTAGGAGGCTGATAGCTAGGCAGACACCCTGGGGCTGGTCCTGTCCTTGTCATCCGTACTGAGGATGACTTGAGGGGAATCGGCATGTCACAGCTAGGAAGAAAGAGACGCCTCGCTCTGAACATGTAGTAATGCTTTCCATCCTAGTTTATGGGTCCCTGGATTTCATCCTGGTGACAAAAATGACTGCTGGATTCTGAACAAGGGGACCTCACCTTGGACTGACATAGGCAGCTAGTACAAGGATGCAAAGGAGAAAGCAAAGGTTCCAAAGCAGGACTGATGACTGAGATCACCACCATGAAAGGGTGGTAGAACTAAAGGCAATGTGACAGAAAAGTGGCTGTGGTTGTGGCCACCACTAACTCTCAGCTGGCCACTGAAGAGGAGTAGTTCAAAGATATGTGTGAGACACCTAGAAGTAGTTCTGCTTGGAATATCCAGCCACAGAAAAGACACAGAAAGACTTTCTGAGGCTCCCCCTGGGCCCTGAAATACTCATATACAGATACGTTTCTCCTCCCCAAAGTGCTCCTGAATGAGCACCCAGAGTCCAGTGATGCCAGCAAGTGCCATCTGAAAATCTCTCCTGCCCCTCCCCCTGCCAGACCACCTGTTAATATCCTTGAGTGTGGAGCAGATGTTTGCTGCCCCTGCTGCCTACCAGAATAGAGATCTGTAGAGCTAGACCTACCAACAGAGTATTAGTCACTGGGAGCCTTGAATGCAAATAAGAGTGTCTAGCCCTGGGAAACTCATGGGCACTGCCCATTACCTGCCTGCTTTTGGGACCTTTGGAATGAGTGATACAGGACCAAAAGGAAAGATCTATTGCTTCCTCTCCAGCACACAAGCCTTCAGGGTGTCAGATATGCTGTCTCCATTTATAACCTATCAGTCTTCGGTGGATGCTTAAGGGCTTCAGAACGACATTGCTGCATTCTTACATGGCCTCAGGGACTTGACCCAACCGGGAGTGGCAACAGAATGAAGAAAAGACAAACACACATACATATGTGCACATAGTTTCTCTCTGATGGAGAAGCCTCTGTACCTCCAAAAGTCTGTATATTATATAGAGAGTTGAACAGAGAGGTAGATTATTGCACACAGCAAAACAAAGAGGCAGTATGATTATAAACAGCTGGACCACAAAGACAGGTTTAGCTAATCTTGGTAGGAGTAATATCTGGAAGGGTGCAGGCTTTAGACCCTAAATATCTGGGATGAAAAGCTGATGGTAGAATTTCCTGCACACACTATCAGCATGTGCACATAAACCAAAGGAAAACTGTCATCACCTTGGGGTGTGGGGAGATGAAGGCTTTGCCATGGGTCTGAAACGATGGGGAACTTGACACAACCATGCCCATGACAACAACACACACACCCACTGTGGTGGTTTGAATATGCTTGACCCAGAGAATGCCACTATTAGGAGTGTGGCCTTGTTGGAGGAAGTGTGTCACTGTGGGGGTGGGCTTTGAGAGACCTTCCTTCTAGTTGCCCGGCAGCCAGTCTTCTCCTGCTTGTCTTTGGAACAAGCTGTAGAGCTCTCAGATCCTCCAGCTCCATGCCTGCCTGGATGCTGCCATGCTATAGCCCTGATGATAACAGACCGAACCTCTGAAACTATGAGTTAGCCCCAGTTACATGTTGTCCTTTATAAGAGTTGCCTTGGTTGTGGTGTCTCTTCACAGCAATGGAAACCCCAAGACACCCTCTCAGGACTCAGTTACTCGGGTTTTCCTTCACTCCCTAAACTACTCTCTGTTTTGAAAGATGCATGCCTAAACTGTTTTCATCTTTAGAAATTGAACAAATGTCATTAGAAGCTGTCCTGAGCTTATGGACTTTATTTAACACTTGACAGTTGTTAATAGTTGTAGAATGTAGTATTTTAAAACAAAACTAAACTAAACTAAAATTAGCAGTTAACTTGAACACTAAGGATAAGCACACCCATCAGAAAGATGTCAGGGGAGGGGTAGAGGAGACATTCACACCCCATAAATCTTAAAATTCTCAGTCCTGAAGTAGAGGATACTACCTTCTCTACCAATTTTCTCCACTCTTGGCTGTCACAGTGACTCCGACGATAGTTAATCTTGTATGTCAATTCCTGCCCAGGAATTTGGCAAACACTGTCCTCAGTGCATGTGTGAGGGCATTTCTGGGTCAGGTTGATATTTGAGTCTGCCAATTAAGTGACGTGCACAACTGTACAGTGTGGGTAGACCTCAGCCAAGCTGCTGAAGCTCTGGACCAAAAGGCTGAGTCAGGGAAGACCCTACGGCTTCCTGCTTAGCCTCTGGAATCATTTAATTCCTCTGAAGTCTTTCTCTGTGTATATTGTTCACACACACACACACACACACACACACACACACATGCACACACGCACAAAGTAAAGGGGACAGCAGCAGAGACAGAAGGTGGAGGGAGAGAGGGAGAAAGAGAACAATTTTTTCCAGGATAACTCAAAGTACCAAGAAGCCAAATCAGAAGCTCTCACCAGCCACACTGCATCTGGACATATGCATACAGTCCTCTTCTAAGCCTTGAGAATAGACCCCTCCTTTTTGAGGCCTTCAAGGTGAGGGGGCCAAGCACATGACTGAGCCACCACAAGCTCTCAACAAAGGGGAAATGGATAATTGCTGAGTAGACACCAAGTCTGGACTTACCCCAGAAACCAGAAACCTCCTTCCTTTCTCTGCACACTCTCACATGCACACATGCACAACTACACACATGCACACTCATACACACACACATACAGAGAGAGAGAGAGAGAGACAGAGAGAGAGAGAGAGAGAGAGAGAGAGAGAGAGAGAGAGAGAGAGAGTCTCTCATGCACACACCCTTCACCCTTCACACAAAGGTCTGGTAGCAGCTCCTGCTCCAGGAAGACTGACAGTAGTTATCAATGTCCTATGGCCCCTAACATAATGATAAATAGGAAACTTGAGATGAGCCCACTTCCGAAAGGCCAGGCTGCCTGGCCCTCTCAGGGTCACCTTGTTAACCAGTGACGTGTACTCATGTCTCCTTTGACACATGAAAGACTCGGTATCAATCAGCACTAATTGCAGGTTTTCGTGCTATATTTCTGGTTAAGCTATTTAGCAAAAATTATATTTCATTACATTTTACACTAATCAGCATCAAAGACAGAGTGCAAAATTAACTTGAAATAATTTCATGCTCTTGAGTAACCTTTACTTTCTAAATTGTGGTATTTTTGCAGTAGCTGTTTTATTCTACTCTATAATAACAGGGTTCTGTGCACTAGGGTGTGGCACTCACATGCCAGCTGTCTTAATCAAATCTCCACAGCATGCCTCTGTCAGAGCTGGGTCCCAGCATACACCATGTACTTTTCCACTACACTAAGATGTAGCTTAATAAATAAGAACCCACTCCAAAGACACACTGGTTCCAAACACCCGAAATCTGTCAGGTCAAGGACTTTTATAAAATGTGACAATCTCTATATAATCAAAGGCTTGCCTGTATTTGAAACATGCACTTCTAAAAATCCCTTACACATAGTTTTATCAAAATATAAAGAACATAAATGCTCCCAGTCAAACCTGGCTCCTTGATTTGGAATTTTGTTCTTTCTAACATTGTTTGAAGATTTGTTTTGTCTGTTTATATATGTGGCTGTATGTGTGCACATGTGTGTGGGTACCTGCCGAGAACATAAGAGACACTCAATTGCCCCGAAGCTAGAGTTACAAGTGATTGTGAGCCTCTCGGTATGGGTTCTAGGACTCCAATCCTCTGGAAGAACTTCAGGCACCCTTAGCCTCTGGGCCATCACTAAAGCCCTCCTAACAAGATTGTTGACATTTGTTCAAACCTGTCCCTCAAAAATCAAATGTTGAAGCAAAAAATATATATATATACATTGTAGATACTATAATATTACCATCACATATGTAAAATTGGTAATGTGCCTGAGTTGGTAAGGACCTGAGTTCAAACCCTTAGCACCCATATAAAAGTCAGGAGCAACAGCACGTGTCTATAACCCCAGCGCTTGGGTGGCAGAGACAAGTGGATCCATGGTAAACTGCTCAACCAGTTTATCCATGTAGATGAGCTCTAGTGAGACCACATCTCACAAAATAAAGTGGGGAGATGTTAAGGAAAGCACCTGCTGCCAATCTCTGGCCACCACATGTATGTGTACAATTAACTTCATGCACAAATGCACACACTCACACACACCACACACACACACACACACACACACACACACACACAAACTTACTACCTAAAAGATGGTTGTTCAGAGTCTATAAACTTTTGGAAAATGTGCATACCTGTGTGCACAAGTATACACATGTATACATGCTAGCACATACATATACACACACAAAATAAACTACCCAGCTGAAAGATAAGAGCTCAGTGTCTATAAATTATTTGGAAAAACTATGCCAAGTATACACATATTCATACACACACACACACACACACACACACACACACACAAAGAGACATACACATATAGGATCAATCTACAGACATTTCTTAGCAAGAATAGATTTCAAATATGAAGAAAAGTTTGGTACATGAACCAGCTAAAATTATTATTTCTAATAAAACCACATGGGCTGGAGAGAGGGCTCAGTGGTTAAGTGCACTGACTGCTCTTCCAGAGGTCCTGAGTTAACCAGCAACCACGTGGGGGCTCACAACCATCTACAATGGGGATCCAATGCCCTCTTCTGGTGTGTCTGAAGAGACCTACAGTGTACTAATCTACATAGAATAAATAAATCATTAAAAAAGATAAAATCACATTATAAGAAATTATAAAGCACATCCTTCAAGCAAAAGGAAAACAAGAACAGATGAAAGCCTGGAACTTCACACATACATGTGCACACACTCACACACACACACACACACACACACACACACACACAATTACATGAGGAATGTGGTGCAATGTGAAGGCAGTTATCTTTACTATTTAAATGTACTTAATATAAATGACTGCTTAAATAAAAAATAGAAATATATAATCTGGTTAATAGGGGTATGGGTGTGTGTGTGTGTGTGTGTGTGTGTGTGTGTGTGTGTTTGTCTAAAGAAAAAGAAGGAGGGCTGGACGGTGGTGGCGCACACCTTTAATCCCAGCACTTGGGAAGCAGAGGCAGGTGGATTTCTGAGTTCAAGGCCAGCCTGGTCTACAGAGTGAGTTCCAGGACAGCCAGGACTGCACAGAGAAACCCTGTCTCAAAAAAACTAAAAAAAAGAAAGAAAAAAGAAAAAAGGAAAAGAAGGAGGAGGAGAAGTTGTTGATGATGATAATGATCAAGGCAATCCCCAAGTTGAGAATTTCTCAAATAATTTTGTATTGTGTTCAGTTGACAGCTCTACCTAACTAGAATAGAAAATAGTACTAGGGATGGGGTATTGCTTGTGATGAACCTGGTCTTGTTTTGGGGGGAGGAATATAAAAGCACTAGAAACATAAAACATAGAGGAGAATGAGAAGGAAGAGAGGGAGGAGGAAGGGGAAGGAGGGGAAGAAAGATGGGGAAGGAGGGGGAGGAGGATGGGAGAATAACTCAGAGACTCAGAGAAGAAAAATTTGGGTTTAACAGGTTCTTACATTGTACATGAAACTGTCTTATCACTTGGAAGTAATAAGTAAACACTGAAAACTAAAACACACATTACAAACCCAAACTTAATCACTAAAACAACATAAAAAACATATAGATGACAAGCTAACAAAAGAGAGAATTAGAATTATAAAAATATACAATGAACCAAAAAGAAGTCATTAGAAGAATAAGAACAAAATATAGCAGATTAAAAATAAGAGAGTAAATTTAAAACCAAAAACATCAGTAGTCACATTAAATATAAATGACTGAAACAGCTCAGTTCAAAGGCAGAGACTTTCAGAAATAGCTTAAAGCAAGAATATATTGTGTCCTGCCTAGAGACACAGATAAAGTAAAAAGATAGGAAAGGGAGTCACTTAATGTCCAATAAAAAATTAGAGTAGATGCATTAATGTCAAATGATGTCAACTCTAAAACAAAGGAAAGTAGCATTAGTTAAGTGGCTTATTTATAACGGTGATGAGGCTCAATTCAACTCATCACAAACATATGACACTCTCAATGTTTGAGACTCTACATACAGAGCCCAAACTCCAGGAATTAGAAGCTCCCAGACATGAGGGGGAAATTATTACAGCTAGGTAGCCCCTACTTGACATAAAAAGCAGAAAATGAGCAAATATATAGTCACTCCAGTCATTTAATTGACCAAACTCAATGATGGTATAGCTCCCCAATGACAGCCATCTGTGAGACTGTCTTGGGTGACGTATATTTAGAATTAGCTATACTTATAGCCACAAAATGGGTCTTTAAAAAGTCATATGGATTCATACTTGGACCTACTTTGCTCTCTGCCTAAAATAGATTTATGTAAAAAAGGAAGGAAGGAAGGAAGGAAGGAAGGAAGGAAGGAAGGAAGGAAGGAAGGAAGGAAGAAGAAAGAAGAGAGGAAGGAAGGAAGAAGAGAAGAAAAGAGAAAAGAAAAGAAAAGAAAAGAAAAGAAAAGAAAAGAAAAGAAAAGAGAAAAAAGAAGAGAAAAGAAACCTTAAGTAGTTCAAAATTAAATAGTATCTACCAAGGGCAGACAGAGCCAGAGCCAATCCCAGAACCCAATCCCCAGAAACGTGTACGTGTGACCTTACATGACAGTTAGAAATTGCATCTGTCATTAAATTAGGCTCTCTAGTGGGAGATTATCCTCCCAAGTAACACTGGAATTCCTAAAGTAATCCTTGGGGCCCAGAAAGAAGATAAGGAGGCTCATAGTCAAAGCTTGAAGCAGCACAACAGAAACTCAGAGTCAGTGTGTTATATGGAGGAAATCCTGAGCCAAGGACTGTACCAACGATTCTGCCATCTAAAATCACATAAATAATAAAGTCTAGGATATGGACTTTTCTTGCTTGGAAACTTCTAGAGCAATGTAGTGCTGCCTAGATTCCAAGAATCCTGGTGTCTGATACTGTGCAATAATAAACAGCTGGTGGTCGTTTAAGGCATCAACAGGATCAGTGTAAGAGGTAAGTTCTTGGGTTTCTCTCCCAGCCAAAAGCTCCATATTGTCCCATAAGAAATGTCCCAAGATTTGTGAAGACACTTTACAAGTTCCCCCCAAAGTATCAGGAAAATAACAGGGTGGCACATTGGAAAGATCTTTTATTTGCACTGGAAAAAAAAAAAAGAAAGGGGGAGGTTGCAGAGAAAATGAGAGTTTTTATTCTTACTCCCTTTAGCAAGGAAATCTGTGACTTAAAATGGTAGAGCAAGGGAGACACAGGGACCTCAGCTGGAGAAGAGAGCAGGATGAGGTCTGCCTGAGTGACCAAGAGCATGTGCGAGAAGAGACAGGAAGAAGGGTGTTCTAACAGTGCCCAAATGCTCACACGGCCCAGGTGGGCTACGTGAAGACACGGTGAGGTGTGACAGACCTGCCTGTGAGAACTGGAGAGGGCCACAATGGCAAGGGAAAGAAGCCATGAAGTCAGCAGTTCGCTGGGGCAGACAAGATGGTGGTGGGTTTTGGACTTACTGCGAAGCCTATCTATCCATCTGAGACCCACATGGTAAAAGGAGAGAACCAACTCCCCTAAGTTGTCCACAGACACAGACACACACACACACACACACACACACACACACACACACACACGCGCGCGCGCGCGCGCGCGCGCGCACGCACGCACACATGTGCTATAACCACTTGTCAGGCAGGAAGGAGATCACCTCCAGCCCCACAGTGAAGGTGCACACTTGATAATCAGGGTGTATGGTTCCCTTTACCAAACCTCAGAGCACAGTTATGCCCGCCGAAGCAATGCCATGGGTCCCCCATACCATTGTTTGCCTCTAGTCCTGAAGAAAACCAACCAGGGAGGAGGTGTTGTGCAGTCAGACATTTTTGCAAGGTCCAACATGCTGTCTGAGGACCTCAGGGTTGCAGCCTGCACAGCAAACAGCAGGTTTACAAGAGGACTTATAATTCCCCTTCTGCAGCCCCATGACTTCAAAGCTCCCCTACTTCCTTTCATCTATTAGTCACTGGAAGGCAGAGACGAGCTACATATCCACTGACTCCTCTTCTAGTCACAGAACAAACAGAAGATCCCCGAGCACAGGCTCCCTATAGAGCTGCCTGACCCACCCACAGAGGCAAGTACACCTTCTAACCTTTCCCCTTTCTCTCCAGGAGGAAATCATAGCAGCTCGTGGCTCCCTGGCTTGTTGTCACGGCCTACCCACCTCCTGGTTTGTAGGGGACTGTCATCCCAGTTCATCAGCAGCACGGTGAGGATGCCTAGACAATTCGAGGAAAGAATCAGCAGCCCCAAGTCTGAGAGCTCCCTGTTCTCATAAGCTGGTGGTGTTGGCTCCCAGTCCTGGTCTTCCTTTTGCAAGAGTGATTCCAGACTTTCTGCATGGTGGGATACGTCTGTTCCCTTGATGTACTCTTTGGTTAACTTTTATTTTTGATAATTTTTCTCATTTTCTTTCTTGTTAAGTTTTATTTATGTGTATGAGTGCTCGGTCTGCATGCATGCCTATGTGCCAGAAGAGGGCACCAGATCCTATTGGACATGGTTGTGAGCCACCCTGTGACTGCTGGCAATTGAACTCAGGGGTGTGTAGAACCTTCCCAATGTAGTTTGCCTCCATGCCTGGGATTTGAGATTCATCTCCCTGCTCTATATTTTAGACTAAATTCTCACACAGACAATGCACTTGGAGCAAAACCCAGGCATGCTGCCCCCTAACTATCGTTTCTCTGGCCCATTAAAATTCTCTTTGACTCAGGGGCTAAAGTTGCTCCTCTTTCCAGCACATCACACTTTCTGACCCAAAGACAGATCTAAGTGTGGCCTGAGAATGCTGATCCTCACAAAGATGTCCCTGTCTTCTTGACCCTTGGAACCTGTCAACCTGACAAAGGGAAATAAGCTTGAAGAACTATCTATACTATTATCCACAGACCTTGACACAGTAAAACTGTGCCAGTGATCCACTGGCCCGCGAAGGGTCTTTGTCAGGAACAGAGGAGAGAAAGGAAGGGTCACAGACAGAAGAAAGGGTTCGACAGGCAGTGGAGCAATGACTCTGGCCACAGTGCCAGATAGAAGACGCAGGCTGGGATCACAGATGAGGCCTGCCACCTGCAGAGGCCATGCAACACAAGGAGGCAGGGGCTTCGTGGGGTACTCAAAGGGGTGTGGCCCTCCTGATTCCCCTATATCTCCTCAGAGAGACTTATCCTGGACTTCCGAGTACTATAACTGCCAGAGAAGCTGTTTTAAGACACTGGATGCGTGACCACTGGTTTCAGTGGCAACAGTAATTCATGATTAGTAGAGGGGAGATGGTGGGTGGACAAACTCCTAGTTCATCATGATTCCTCTTTCCTAACTTCCTCCTGACTTACAATCCTTCTCTTCTAGTCATACCATTCATATCTCTGAGTAAAAATGATCATCTCCCATCCTGGCTAGCTGTGGTTCAAACCTGTGCTTCAAGCACCAGAACTGAGACCCTGGCTTGTCCAATCATAATGCATATCTCCCTGACCAGTGATTGGTTCAGAAATTAGCACAAGACCCAGTCTAGAGGACTTAGGCAGCAGCCTGAAGAACCAGAAAGCAAAACTCTGTCCCCAGGGTAAGTGTTGTGCTGTTCCTGCCTCTGTAGCTGCCTTTATGCTTTTTAACATTGTGCCTCTTGGATTCTCTCCCGTGACCTCTTCTGAGGGCTGTATCATTTTCCTGTAGCACCTTCTATGATAAGCCCGTGTTCCACACCTATCGGCTCAACAAACCTTTCCCTTCCCCATGAAAAATGTCCTTGGGTAGCTGTGACGCCAGGCATAGCCTTGACCTGCGCAGCAGCAGGTGGTGTCCTCGAGGCAACCAACCAACCGCAGCACCATCCTTCCCAAGGTGACCATCCGATCCTGTCCCCTCCCGCCCACTCGCTGCCTTTAGCTTGACTATTTCCTGCTTCCGATAGTTTGGATATTGATTGGTTCTTTTCTAGTCGCTTAAGAAAGAATCTTTTGCTCTCATGTGAAATCTTTCTTTTTTTTAACATAAATATTTAATGCTGTGTAGTTCTCTCTTGTGTTACGTTAGTCATAGAACCCAAGGTTTAGATGTGTTTTCATTTCAGTTCAATGAGAAACACTATCTCATCCTCTTTGACTCCCCTCCCCACCCCCACTCCACCCCCAAGCTACTTAGGAGACTGTTCTTTGATTTCCTAATGAGAGCATTTTCTAAAGACCCTTTGGTTGTAGAATTCTCATTCGATTCTTTTCTGACTACAGAACACACTTTCTGCAACTTCACTTTCTTTCAATATCATGAGATGCTGATGTCTGCTGGCGAACCCTGATGTCTCACATTTGCTTAGCAAAGCCATCCATGCCTCTGTCGCTGCTGCTGCTGCTGCTGCTGCTGCTGCTGCTGCTGCTGCTGCTGCTGCTGCTGCTGCATCAGTACCTGAGTGTCATCAAATCTAGCTGGCAGAGCGCAGCTCCATCTCAGGCCCTTGCTGATTCTGTTTACTCGCTGCATTGATTGCAAGGTGAAGGTTATCATCCCACTGTAATTAAGGATCTGTCTCCTCTTTTTTCAGTCCAATCAGTATGTGCTTCACATACTTAAAAGTGCTTTATTAGCTGCCTGCAAACTTGGGATCATGGCTCTTGACTAATTGACCTCTGATTCCTTATAACGTTCCTTTTTCTCTGGACTATTCTTGTTCCGAGGTGCGTCCTTAAGCCAGAGTTTACCTCCTCTCCCACTCTGATGGTCTGAATGGCAGTGCCCCACCCCACCCCTGCCACCATAGGCTAATATTTTGAATGCTTGGTCTCTAACTAGCAGAACCGTTTTTTTTTTGGGGGGGGGGGATTAGGAGGTGTGGCCTTGTTGGAGGAGGTGTATCACCGGGGGATGGGCAATGAAGTTGTCAAAGGCCACACACCAGCCTCAGTCTCCCCTTCCCCTCTCTCCTTCTGCCTGCTGCAGACGGATCAGGATGTGACGCTCTCAGCTACAGCGTCACAACCATGCCTGCCTACTTGCCACCACTATCTCTGCCACAGATAAAGGACTGACCCTTGGAAACTGTAAGCACGCCCTCAATTAAATGCTTTCGCTTACAAGTTGCCTTGGTCAGGGCATCTCTTCACAGCAATAGGACTGAGACACCCATCTCCGTCTTCCACCCCCAGACCCCCTGCATGTTCAGCATAGCTCATACCAGGTCTTGCCTCTTCATCCAGTCAGCTCGGCTCTGCTTTTAGGGTGCTCTGGGCAGGTTTGAGATGTTTGTGACATTTTCATTTAGTACAGTTATTGATCGAGCTGTAGTTTCGAGATCACCGCTTACCAATTATTTTCTTGGTCCCCCAATTCTTCTTTGTTCTGTTTACCCATTTTCTGCTCCCTTTCAGGAGGATCCGAGTGTTCCTTGGGATTTAATTTTGTCTCCACTGCTTATGTATTAGTGACATACCTAGTAAGTTTTGCTAAGGACTGACCTGCTTGAAACAGATTGTGTGGACAGAAGTCTCACTTCGCCTATAAACAGCATGTAGCAGGTGACTGCCTGGGAAGATTCCTCTATCTGGGAAAGTGGGTGCAACAGGCTGCTCCAACCTCTTTACACAGAATTTGACAAAGTTTGACTTATATTGAAAACTGAAAGCCTGCTCTTTAGTGCATGGAGACGGAGCAATTGGTGACGGTGGGACTGTGGTCAGAGCATGAAGGCCTGTGATATCACCTTGCCAGCTGCTCCACCTGGCAGTGTGGGCCGCCGAGAGGATAATCATGGACCTCAGGCATCGGATTTCCTCCCCCACCCACCTGCCTCTCTTGTTGAGGATGCCGGAATTGACCCCACCCCTGTCTCCAAAGCCTGCCTGAGCGATCCACTACTTTCTGAAGGAAAATAATGGATGTTTGCTGCATAGTGGACTCTATAGGAGTAAAGCTAGCCAGCTCCATCCATCTCTGAGTGTCAGCGAGCAGAGCCAAGGCATGCATAATAACATGCACATTGTCTGGGAAGCCGAGTGTTCAGACAATGAATAAAAGCATCAAAGACAAGGGAAAAGATCATTTCCCCCGCATCCAATTAATCATCAAGAGCATTTTCTTTTTAAGTTGATGCTAGGATCTCTGAGGACTGGGAAACCAAACAGAAGTGAGTGACAAACAGGCATCTTCCCCTTCCCAATAGATAGTCCGGTGCATTAAACCACCACCCAAAGTCTCATTGAAAAGATGATTCGTTATCCTATAGTATCAAACAAAATTGCTAGAATTCTCAAATACCCCCCACCCTTTTAAGCTACACATACTTTCTGTCTAATGTTCAGCTAAAACACTAACACCCCTAACTACCTACTAGGGACAGCAGAGGACTGGCCTGAGATCCTTCTGCTGGGCCTCCTAGTCTTCCTAAGCCCAAGGCTCAGGTTGTATTTTTATTCTCTCTGCCTCTTCATTTCCCCCTCCCACCTTCTCCTTTACTTACATTCATGCTGAATTAGTTTCTGTTTTGTTTTTGTTTTTAAAGCAGTTGTCAGATTTAAAACAGTGGCAGGTAAAAGTCCTCTGGGAAAAGAGGAACATTTTAGCTGGGTCGTCTGGCTGAGCTGGTTTGAGAGCAATTAAAGGCCTGTTTATGCTGCAGGGGACGTAAGCAGCCAAGGGCCTGTCTATGTAGAGTGACTCAGGTTGAGCCTGTGTCCTGAGGTCTGGCACTCTCTGGAGACTGGTACATACAGAAAGGGAAATATAAGGTGGGCATCTGAGGGCATGGGGCTTGAAGTGACATTAAGACAGCAGTCTAGTCTCTCAGTTCCTACCTGGAGGCAGGGGCCACCTAGAAACCTCCAGAAGCCATGAGACTCCATTCTCTGTAGGACAGAGATTCCTGGGAACTACATGCAGAGTTTGTTTAGCACTGAATTCTAATGGCTTTAAATTCACTTCCTGACCAGGTTGGAAAGAACAGGGCTCCTTAATGGCAAGAGTGCAGTTTGGAGATGTCAGGCCTTGCCTGACCCTGATACGCTGCAAAGCTGAAACTACAAATTGGAAGGGTCTTTGTTTGACGACAGCTTTAACCGACCTGAGATCTGAGCAGTTGAGGATTGAGGGGGCAGGGCTATGGAAGAAGTTCATGGGATCAAACAAAAGAAGGAACTGTGCTCAGAAAAGACATTGGCTCAACAGTATCAGCCATCACCCAGGCAACAGCAGAGACATCCAGGGGAATTGAGGAAATGGCCAGCCCTTGGCTTTGTTTCCTGTTACTTTGTGTAGTATTCAAAGTCTGTAGAGGAATTCTAATCCAGCAACATGGCTGCTCTGGCTAGAGTACAGACACACCCTTAGCACACACCTTTAACCCCGAGGAGTCAGAAGCAAGCAGATCTCTGAGTTCAAAGTCAGCCTGATATAGAATAAGTTTCGGGTAAGAAAATCTTAGGTCCAGGTATGGTGATACACACCTTTAATTCCAGGACTCGGGAGACAGAGGCATGCAGATCTCTGAGTTCTAGTCATCCAGTTCAGTTAGGTGAGTGATTTGAGAGGCAATTCAAGAGCAGTTTTACTAGGAAAGTTATACAGAGACAGGTTGCAAAGAGAACAAACTAGACACAAGTGAAGACTGAAATGGCCAAAGAATACGGAACCAGAAGATTAGAACAGATTGTTATACTCAGTTTGAGGCCAAGCACAGCAAAAAGTCAGAAGCAAAGAGAAGTCAGTTTGAATCAGTCAGCTTGGAGAGGAATTTGAGCCAGAATAGCCAAGTTGAACCAGCCAGCCAGAACTCAGAAAGAGCCAGAAAGTCTTGGAGACAACAATATCAGGCAAATAAGATACTTATACAAAGTCTACAGAAGAAATGGTGCCCTGTGGCTTCACCTGGACCAAGTTGGAACAGTTTTTCATTGGCACAGAAAAATCAGGCCACCTGTCTCCCCCACCTGTATACTCTGGAAAAATGGCAGAATTTCTAAAAGGAAAGGATCTTCTGTGCTGCAGGTTGAAGTAAGCAGCGACAGGCCTGGTGCTTGAAGAATGCCTCAAGTTGAGCCTTATGACTTGGATGATGTTACAAACAGGAAGTAGAATGGACACAGTGAGTCATTAAGAGGCTCCTACCCCTGACTGGAAGGCTCCTGGAGTTCAAGGACTCTCAAGCAGGGTGTCCTCACTTTGTCTTCTATAGCATGATGGTTGAACTCATGCCTTAGGGCTGTCACTAAAGGCCCAAAGCCATGTTTAAAAACCTGATAAGAACTTTGAACACATGTTCAAAATTAAAGCATAATTTTAAAATAAACCAAAATTAAAGGCTCTAAGATCTTTCATTTAGTCCTTCTTGCTGCTGTGGAACACAAAGCCACTCTGCGAACAGAAGCCTGAGTCATGCAGCTGGGGTCTTGTACCCTAGGGTGGCTGGTCATGTGACCACCTCATAGGCCAAGGCAACCCCTCACTCACTGGAGGTGTGGTGTCCAGCACCAAGAGTGGGATAGGATGTGACTTTCCTGGGACAGATCAGGTTACTGGGGTGTGTGACTTCACATTCCCTTTTCAAGCCCGGATAGGACCCCAGCATGGGAGACACCTTTGGTTGTTCTGTATTCCTATTTCTTTGAGACAGTCTCTTAGCTCAGACTAGCCAGGAATTCATTATAGAATTCAGGATGACCTCGAACTCAGAGACATCCTCTTGCCTTAGTTCCCTGAGCACTAAAATTTAAGCACTAGATTTAAGACATCATCACGTCTGGCTTGGACTATGAGCTTTAACATCAGAAAAACTCTTGGCAAACCCAAGGCACTCTACCTAGTCACTCTAATCCAGCCCTGACACTAATATTAGTACAACTTCTCTGTGGCCCAGGTATCCTTAGGCAGCCCTGCTGGCCCTCTCTCATCACTCTCTGCCCAGAATAGAGTTGGAAAACTACAGAAACTAACATTGACTTCCCAGGATGTTAAAAGTCAGGAGTTCAGCAACTTCCTTGAAATTCCTTAGCCACATTCTTTCTACGAACGTGTCAGACATTCACAGGCAGACAGCATATGATAGGGCTGACAACATACCCCCCTCAAGTTTTCTATTAACCAACTCCTAGGTCACTCGGGCCCCTAGAAGGCAAGGAATAAGCCGACTTACACATAGATTCCCCCAAGGACCAGGCTGTTATTTACTGCTGAGCAGAACAGCAGAGATTCATTTAGCACTCCATAATATTTCTACCAATAATAGTAATTACAGCTCCATCAACATTACCATTTACGTATGAAATATTATGGCCCGGATGTCTAATTAACATAGTAATTAGACATATTAATGTATCTCCTTCTTCATTTCAAATCCATAATCTCCTATAATTGCTCTTAATGTACTCAGTTTGAACGGATGCTGATATTTTGAAGTGTAAAATTGTAAGTTACCCCATTAGCCAAAATCCAGTGGCAGCAAAATCATGCCAAATGCAATTATGCCTCTTGTCTGTGCTGTTACTAGCCAGTGGAACTAAGGAGGCCAGGATATTTTCAATTATAAATTACCTAAACAGGGTGGGACTAGGGGCTTACTTTTCCTTCCCATAGTATGGTTTCACAGAGAGGGCTCAGAGATAGTAGTGGTTGTAATCCCACACATACAATGCCAGGCAGCTCAGGTCATGAAGCCCTAATACGAGCATCATTCAGACTCAGCAACAAACAGAGTTGTATAGCCCAGGATCTGGGGCAGCTGACAGTGATCAGAGTTTGTCTCCACTCCTCCAAGTCCCACCTCTCACTCCTTAACATTACAACCAGACTCAGCACAGGGCCCTCACACTAGGACCTAGGCTGCAGTCAGTCTTGATGGTGATGTCTCACAGCCTCTATGCTCAGTCTTGATGGCTGGGAAATGACCAAGTCTCTACAGATGAACATCTCCAGTCGGGCCCTTTCTCAGACTGCCGTGTGACACAGTGTTTTGGTGATAGAGAATTCTCTATTGTGTGGCAGTAGAGTAGGACCTGGGGACTACCGCTCCAAGATTAATAGATGGAATAATTCAGTCTGCAGAGACACTCTGGAAGCCTTCCCCTTCCTGGCAGAGGCTTTGTACAGTAAATAGAGCATGATCTGGAAAGGCTGAAAGCCCTTCCATGTCTGAACTTCATCTAATGAACAAAGGATGTACAAGAAAGCCTCCAAATACAACTGGGGAAGGTGGGTGTTGTGTAAATGTCCCATGAAGAGTCACGGCTTGTAACCTGGGACTTTGGGAACTTCGTCATCAGTCACGAGCTCACTAACATTTCTAGTTCCTTCTTTTCTAATAAATTATATCTACTTCTAACACAGTTCCCCTCAGACACAAAAACCTGGGTCTGCCTTTCTTTTTTTCTTTCTTTCTTCTTTCTTTCTTTCTTTCTTTCTTTCTTCCTTCCTTCCTTCCTTCCTCCCTTCCTTCCTTCCTTCCTTCCTTTCTTTCTTTCAGAAGTTCAGTAAGCAAAGCATCTAAAAGACAGGTAAAGACATGTGTGGAGATAAGAAGGAAAAAAGTGACCAAGGGGAGGAGCCAGAGTAGGTGGGAACCAGAAGAAATTTTTGTCTGGTCCTTGTGTCTTTAGAACCCATTTCAAACCAGTTAGGATTTGCTGTTCTGGAAACAGCATTGTTCTCAGAGGAGGGTTCAAATCTCATCCTTAGCAGAAGTCAGAGTTAGTTCTTTTTAACTTTGGAGCACTGTAGTGAGGGCGGGCAGATCCTGATGGATGCTTAGCTGACCTGAGCTGCTGAGACACAGAGGTGAATGGATGCAAAGGAACAGGCCAGCTGTTCTAGGTCTGAGTCCTCAAAACAATGTCCAGAGTGTCCAGAGCTGGAAGGCCCATGGTCCTTTAATCCCCTTTTGGAGGTGACCCAAACTGCTATTGGGGATTTGGGAGTATCAATCTCTCTGTAAGTGCCCCAAAGCTGACAGAAGGGTTTGAGGGGAGCAGCAGTCAGAGTGTCTCAAAAGAGGGTCCATCCAAGGGGCCTTGATAAAACTTAGCAGTTGGCAAAGATCAGAACATCAGCCAGGAGGTAATGACTGCATAAGTCTGAGGGGAACATTAAGAGACAAAGTAAGATTAACATGAATCAATATAACATAAGGTATAAAGTTAACATAAGGTTAAAGCAACTGTACAACTGGCTGGACCATGTACCAGAGCCCTGCAGCAGGACAGGGTAATTGTAATTTACCATTTACTTCAGACTCAAATAAGGAGCAGGCATCTAGAAGCTTTGTGAAAGAAGTCAGTTAAAGTTAGTATATAAAGAATAAATCTGAATAGAAAATGTCTAGCTGATATTTCTTGTTTTCATATGACTTAGTTAGGGTTTCTATCCCTGCACAAACATCATGAACAAGAAGCAAGTTGGGGAGAAAAGGGTTTATTAGGCTTACAGTTCCACATTGCTGTTTATCACCAAAGGAAGTCAGTTCTGGGTCAGAAAGCAGGAGCTGATGCGGAGGCCATGGAGGGATGTTCCTTATTGGCTTGCTTCCCCTGGCTTGCTCAGCTTGCTCTCTTATAGAACTCAAGACTACCAGCCCAGAGATGGTACCACCCACAAGGGGCCCTCCCCTCTTGATCACTAATTGAGAAAATGCCCCATAGCTAGATCTCATGAAGGCACTTCCCTAACTGAAGCTCCTTTGTGATAACTCCAGCCTGTGTCAAGTTGACACACAAAACCAGCCAGTACATCATATATAATGAAATTTGTATATTTGTTTTAAATATTAATAATATCAACTATTATTTTATGAACAAAAACAGAGTTTCTCAAGTAAAATGCAATTTTTGGTTAGAAACAACCGGCTAAGATAGAATTTTCAAATTTGGGATATTACCTTGCAGGACCATATCTAGTGTATAAAATGGCTATATTCCAAGAGTCAGCTTAATGCAGTTGTGGCTTCTAAAAAAAATTTTAATTTTCAATTTAAAAATACTCTGAGACAGTGGCTGCCTTAGTTTCTACCCAACAGGAACATCTCTAGAGCATCCTAAGTTACTACCTGAGTGACTACCATGTCAAGAGGAAGTGATCCATTTTATAACACTTTCTAAAATTAACCCTGTTAACAGAGCCCATTAAAAATTCTATACAGCATTTTCATTCTGTACACTCAGCCGTCAGATGAATGGTGAAAGCAGTCAGTCACATCCAATCTGTAAAAAATAATCTACATAGCAGACAGAACTGACAAAGAAGGCTAAAGTCAACTCTTGACCCCTCCTGCTGATGAGCACATCCCTAAGTCACCACATACAACAGTGAGCATACTTCTTTTTTTAAGATTTATTTATTTATTATATGTGAGTACACTGTAGCTGTCTTCAGACACTCCAGAAGAGGGTGTCAGATCTCATTACAGATGGTTGTGAGCCAAAATGTGGTTGCTGGGATTTGAACTCAGGACCTTCGAAGAGCAGTCAGTGCTCTTAACCACAGAGCCATTTCTCCAGCCCGTGAGTGTACTTTAACATCACATCATTCTAGGTAAAACATTTGTCAAAACTAACTTTTGTATTTTAAGACTGGTAAGTCCATCGAGTGTGGTTTCAAAAGGATGTCTAGGTCATTTTAATTTGGTATAACATACCATGTATGTAACTTGGATTCAACTCCTGTTTAGGAAAAGGGTATGTGCCTGCTGGACTCAACTTGCACCATGTACTCTACTGTCATCTAGACTGAGGACCTAGGAATAAATAACAACCATGTGGCTTGCCGCCATCTTGTCTGGTCATTTATCAGGACCCTTCAAATTCATCTGGAGTAACAAAAAACCCAGGATAGCTAAAACTATTCTCAACAATAAAAGGACTTCTGGGGAATCAATATCCCTGACCTCAAGGAGTACTACAGAGCAATTGTGTTAAAAACTGCATGGTATTGGTACAGCAACAGGCAAGTAGATCAATGGAAAAGAATTGAAGACCCAGAAATGAACCCACAGAGTTATGGTCACTTGATCTTTGATAAAGGAGCTACAACCATCCAGTGGGAAAAAGATAGCCTTTTCAACAAATGGTGCTGGTTCAACTGGAGGTCAACATGCAGAAGAATGTGAATTGACCCACTCTTATCTCCTTGAACTAAGATCAACTCCAAGTGGATCAAGGACCTCCACATAAAACCAGACATACTGAAACTAATAGAAAAGAAACTGGGAAAGACCCTGGAGGACATGGGCACAGGGGGAAAGTTCCTGAACAGAACACCAATAGCTTATGCTGTAAGATCAAGAATTGACAAATGGGACCTCATAAAATTACAAACTTTCTGTAAGGTAAAGGACACCATCAGAAGGACAAAATGGCAACCAACAAATTAGGAAAAGATCTTCACCAACCCCACATCCGACAGAGGGGTAATATCCAATATATACAAAGAACTCAAGAAGTTAGACCCCAAAGAACCAAATAACCCTATCAAAAAAATGGGGTACAGAGCTAAACAAAGAATTTTCACCAGAAGAAATTCAGATGGCTGAGAAACACCTTAAAAGATGTTCAACATCATTAGTCATCAGGGAAATGCAAATCAAAACAACCCTGAGATTCCACCTCACACCAGTCAGAATGGCTAAGATTAAAAACTCAAGAGACAACAGGTGCTGGCGAGGATGTGGAGAAAGAGGAACACTCCTCCACTGTTGGTGGGATTGCAAAATGGTAAAACCGCTCTGGAAATCAGTTTGGAGGTTCCTCAGAAAATTGGGCATGTCACTTCCAGAGGACCCTGGCATACCACTCCTGGGCATATACCCAGAGGATTCCCCTACATGCAACAAAGACACACGCTCCACTATGTTCATAGCAGCCTTATTTATAATAGCCAGAAGTTGGGGGGAGTCCAGATGTCCCTCAAAGGAGGAATGGATACAGAAAATGTGGTATATTTATACAATGGAATACTACTCAGCAATTAAAAATAATGAATTCATGCAATTTGTAGGCAAATGGTTGGATCTGGAAAATATCATCCTAAGTGAGGATCCAATCACAAAAGAATACACATGAAATGCAATCACTGATAAGTGGATATTAATGAGCCCAGAAGCTCTGAATACTCAAGGCACAATTAGCAAGCCAAAAGATTCCCAAGAAGATGGAAGGAGGGGACCCTGGTCCTGAAAAGACTGGATCCAGTTTTGTAGGAGAGTACCAGAACAGAGAAATGGTGGGGGGGGGGGCGATTGGGGAATGTGCAGGGGAAGAGGACTTATGAGACATATGGTGAGGATGGAACTGGGAAAGGGAAAACCTTTGGAATGTAAACAAAGAATATAGAAAAGAAAAAGAAAAAAAAAGAATATATTTGGACTGACCTAGATACTACTTAGATTAGATCCTAAAGATATTCCCATTGTTTACAATAATCTCATACACATACACTTTTTGTTTTAAGTAAGTGGCCATGCAATTTGTAACCTTGCTTATGTGCCTATTCAAAGATTATAGACTGTTCCCCCACCCCCAAAAAAAGACTATGGAGGCAATACCAGGTCTCTAGGATATATTGTTTTATTTCCCCTACATTAAGGAGGTGACAATAGGTCTCCAAGATATTTGGGATTAGGATAGGCTTTTGTCTGCTGGTTGTTGTCCTTATTTTTACTGCCTGAGGAGAAAATCTGGTTCCTGAGAGATAATTGTTCCTCCTTGCTGGGATGGAAGGGCTAGGGGGTGCAGTTTCCCAGGGAACATGGAAATTGTCTTGGCTTAGTTGGTGAGCTCATCACATGGAGATTTGTTTGTGAGGTTCATTGGAATCCACAGTGACTTCAGGTTTAGAGCAGTGACTGATTGTAGGCACTACTCCAGATGGATCAGAAGGATGTAAAAGGTGACTTCCATTGTCCCTGCAAATCTTGATGGTCCTTTTAAACAATTACAGACCTATCTGCAAAACTGAACAGAAATCTAACCCAAAGTAATGGAGACAAGCACAAAATGGAGGCAGAGCTGCCAGAATTTCATTTACTTCTAGCTACCTTGTAGGCCAGAGGGAAAAGCTTTCACTTTTTGGCTAAGCAGCTTCTAAGTCCATTTATACAGAGATGTAGATGCAAAGATGTAGATAGAGTTCAGAAGGGTTCAAGAAAGCCATGTTGGGAGAAGCCAGTGTGGTGCTTGGATGAAAATGTCCCCTAAAAGACTCATAGGTGTTAGGTCTCAATCTTGGACAAATGGCTAATTGATATGCCTATTTAACATATCAAATTGGATTTGGTCACCAGACTCTCCCAACATCCCTCAGTGCCTGCCTATCCCAGGGTCTTTCTGACTGGCATATCCAGCCCAGGGGCTGGGCTGTTCTTCCCCTAGCTGTCCTTCCCTATATTTGGGGAATATTTTGGTTACCTGACCTTTTAGTCTACCCTTTTCTCTCCTGGCCTTCTGGCCAGTGTCTTGACCCAGGCTGCCCCTCTCGGTCAGCAGCTCCTTTCTTCCTCTCCTTCCCCTCTCTCTTCCCTCCCCATCTCTCCTTACATGGCTGGGCTCAGTCTGGCCATGTTCATTCTGGACTTTCCCAGATGTCTCTGCTTCTGGCTATGCTCTCCCTCACCTCTACAAGAAACCTTCAACTCCACCCTACCTAGGAGCAGTCATATCCTCCTTGTTTATTTCAGTTTTTCATTCAATAAAGAGTGGCAACATTTGAAAGGATTATGAGGCGTGGCCTTGTTGGAGTAGGTGTGGTCTTGTTGGAGAAAGTATGTCACAACTTTGAGGTTTCTGAAGCCCAAAGCAGGCCCAAGGGCTTTGTCTTCCTGCTCTCTGCAGATGTGGATGTAGAATTCTCCAGCTACGTCTCTAGCACCATGTCTACCTGCCTACGGCCATGCTTCCCACCATGACAACAATGGACTAAATGTTTTTCTCTATAGGAGTTGCTGTGGTCATGGGGTCTCTTCACAGCAGCAGAACAATAATCAAGACTGCAAAACTAGCCACTGATAACAGAGGCCACACAGCTGGGTTTCCTCTCTAAGCCTCCGTTTCCTTGTTAAAAGGGGGAGGGGTGGAACACAAGGTATGCAAAGTCTTGTTTGGTCAGCAGCCAGCTTACCTATGCATTGTTTTGCTGCCCAGCTAGGGTCACTTGTACCCCTCCTGAAGAAGCCTTGCCACCTGAGACAGATTGGGCCTTAAGTGGCTTGTGATGGTAGTTTTGTCAAGTTGATGTAAACAGAATCATCAGGAGAAAAGAGTCTCAATAAGAGATTGTCTAGATCAAGTTAGCCCATGGACTTGATTGGTTGATAAATGATATAGAAAGGCCCTGCCTGGAGATGGGTGGCACCACTCCCCGGTTTGAGCCTTAACAATGAAAGTAGAGGATGCGGGCTGCACACTCAGCATGCAGGGGTTCGTTTCCCTTCGCTCTTGACAATGAATATGTTACCCTCAACTGTTTAGAATTCCTGCTTTGACTTTCCCACTATGATAGACTATACACAGGACTTGTGAACTAAAATTTACCCTCCTTTACCTTAGTTGCTTTTGATTGGGGTATTTCATCACAGTTGTTTTAGTTAGAGTTTTACTGCTGTGAATAGACACCATGACCAAGGCAACTCTTATAAAGACATTTATTTGGTTGGGGCTGACTTACAGGTTCACAGGTTCAGTCCATTATCATCAAGGTAGGAGCGTGGCAGCATCTAAGTAGGCACAGTGCAGGAGGAGCTGAGAGTTCTACATCTTCATCGGAAGGCTGCTAGCAGAATACTAGCTCCCAGGCAGCTAGAATGAGGGTCTTAAAGCCCACACCCACAGTGACACACCTACTCCAACAGGGCCATACCTTCTAATAGTGCCACCCTCTAGACCAAGCATATACAAACCATCACAATAGTATAGAAATAAAATTAAGCCATGACCTCTTCTACTGTATGTTTTCTGCCTTTTTTGTAGACTATGCCTCATCCCTCCACACCCTCATTCACCCTTGGAAGGAAGGAGCTGGAGCCAGAATCAACTCAGCAGAAGTTTGAGAAGCAGGGTGGGTTGTCAACTGGCCTAACAGCTAGCCATTTTCCTGGGTCTCTAAATCTCACCTGCGACCCCACTGTTCCATTTAACAGCCAGTGCTATGCTGATGAAATGCCAACCTTCCGAGTCTAACCACTGACGTGAGGAAGAGGCATTTCATTCTTCAATTAGAAGCTGATTTCCAGTGTTCAGCCCTATTCTGCATTGCCATCACCTCTTTAATTAATTTAGCATCTCTCCACCAGCAGTTGCTAAATTGCCTAAGCTGAGCTGGAGAAAATTGAACTGAAGCCTGCTCCCAGCCCAAGGTGTGCAGGCCCCTAGAGCACCTGGGAGGCATTTGGTTATTTGAATCAGAAACCATTTATCTGACAACATTTAGCTTAAACAGCAATTAGTCAAGAGGAAAAGACAAAGCCACTTCGGAAGAGGAGGTTGGCAGGCCCTAGGCCAAGTACAGAGAAGACCTTCCAAACCCACAACTTGCACTTCAGCAGGAAGCCTTAATTAGTTCCCAGGGGAATCCTACCTGCTGCTTGCCTTTCTGGGAGGACTCCTGTGGCCCTCTCCACTACTTACCTAGGGGGGTTGATTCTGCTTTTGTTTAGATCAACAGTTCTTCAGGCTTCAACTCAAAGAGTACATCCCAGCTCCCTGAAAGCCTCAAGCTGATTCCACTTGGGCCTCACCTCCTATGTGTTCTGACCTGGGATTCCAAGGCCCATTTGAATGCAAGTCCTAAAATGTCTGCTAACCCAAGAACCTCTGTATAGAGCTGCCTTCCTAGCAGCACCCCACACCCCAACCCCTCCAAAGGCAAGCACACACTTTTGACCTCTCTGTCAGAGGAGATATGAGGGAGAGAGGAAGAGGAGAAGGAGCAATAAGAGCGAGAAAGAGAGAGAAGGGGAGGGAAGATAAAGAAGGGAAGAGAGAAGGAAAGGAAAATCTACTGATCTCAGCTACGACATGGCTCTCCTGTTGAGGACCCTTGAGCCTCTCATGCAATACAGTCTTGTGAAGCATAATCTCCTGTGACACCACCAAAGCTCATATAGTCCTCATCGGGTCATTGACCATGACGCAGTCTATGGAGGTAGCACTTTCCTGATAGATAAGCCTATAGCTGACTATTAGTGTTTGGAGACCAAGATTTTTAGGAGTTAAAGAGTGTGTGAGCTACAGCCCTCAGGAGGGATCCAGACTGCACCATGGTGCCACAGTAGAAGACCCATGTCACCTCTGGAAAAGCCTGGGTCAGGCCAGGTCAACATGGTGGTATTCCTGAGTTCTTCTGAATGAAGGGAGAACCTTGGAGACATGAGAGTGCTAAAATGATTAAGTATCAGCCCCAGCATCCAACATCAGCACCAGCATCAGAACCACACATCAGTACCCAGCATTCACATGCCCTATCAGCATCACCTGCAGACTCTCACATAAGCACATTTGTCATCATCAGTATCAGCATTCAGACCTGAAACCATTATCAGGATGCCCCAGACAACTCACTGGGTATGAAATGAAAGAAGCATGCCATTCCACCTTCAACAAGCTTAGTGGTTCTCTACCTGGTGGCAGGTGAGAATCCCAGGAGAACTATTCAGACTTAGGATGTGGGTCCTTTCTCCAGAGATTCTGATGTATGTGTTCTGGGAGAGGGCCAGAGAGGAAGAGCATCAGCATTTGTCCTGACAAGTCCATCACTGAACCCTGCTGTAATCTTCAAGGCAAAGCCAAGTACCTCTCACCTGGAATGAAAGGTAGGGTGTCAACTCAAAGAAACCTCCACGTGTTTCTGTCGCACACCTGGAAGCCAGTCCTTAATCATGCTACAAAAATCCTATTAGCCAGGGCTACAAAGGCAATAGACAACCCCACGCCCACTCAGTGACCAGGAGCACAGCAATAATGGAGACAGACAAGTCTTCAAATTTCTTAAATCCTGTCTTTGGATTACACTGTGTGACTGGCTCTCACTGGGACAATGGTATAAATCAACTCTGGAGAGAGCACAGCAACATCCACATATTCTCATGGTCTCTAGAGGTCCCATATTGACAGAGGATTTCAAGGTCCAAGGGTCAGCAGAACTACATGCCTGGGTGCCCAATGGGAAGTAAGAGCCTCTCCTGGCCTGTGTCAGCTATGAAGTGTAGACATTAGTAATCACATCACATTTTTCCATAATCTATGAACCAGAGGCTGTGAAAGGGCATCTCCTCAGTGCCCATACTTAACCACCTGCCAAGGTGTCTTAGTTATTTTTTCTATTTCTATAACAAAATACTACAACCAATAAATAAAAGAAAGTGTTTAATTGGGTGTATGGTATCATGGGGTTAGAGTCCATGAAGGTTAAGTGAAGGAATGTTGGCAGGAACAGCTGAAAGGCCACATCTCAGTGCACTAACAGGAGGCAGAGAACACACTGGAAATGGCAGGAAGCTTTTGAAACCTCAAAGCCTGTGACAATAAGACCAAGCCTCCTAATCCTTCTCAAATAATTCTACCAACTGGAAACTAAGTATTCAAATGTATGAGCCTCTGGGGGGCATTCTCACTCAGACCAGCACATGGGGTTCAGTGAGTGTGCTTAAAAGCAGCTGTCCCATTGAGTAGCAAGTCACTGAATGTTAAGAGGCCCTGTCAAGGGTTACAAATTTTTCCTGACTTTAAGTATGTTAACCTCTGGCAAGGACAAGTTCTCCTAGATGCCCAGACACTCGTGGCTTCCTTTCCTCTCCAGGACCCCATCATGCCTTTGGGTGTGAATGCATGCCTGTATGATGAGTGCCTGACTCCTCCCTCTATGCTGAAGACAGACTATGTTGTGGACCTGATGATGCCCTTCTGAAGTCAACACAGAATACATTTGCCAAAGTTCAATTACC
This sequence comes from Apodemus agrarius, assembly GCA_964023405.1. Lineage (NCBI taxonomy): Eukaryota > Metazoa > Chordata > Mammalia > Rodentia > Muridae > Apodemus > Apodemus agrarius. The sequence goes on along the minus strand of OZ030005.1, from coordinate 131,523,781 downwards.
CACACTAAGTTTTGTTTGCCAAAGGGGTGCAGTGTTCTTAAGCCACAAACAGTAGCAGAATATGTTTATAGAATGTTTTTAGACCATTTCATTATGTATGTCCTGAAACTATCTCTGTAGACCAGTTTTGCTTTGAAGTCACAAAGATCTTCCTGTCTCTGCCTCTTATGTGCTGGGATTAAAGGTATATACCACCACACCCGGTGATTTTTTTTTCCTGAGGGTTTTGCTAGTATCTTTCCCTTAACTAGTTCACAGTCCTAGAGAATAAACTCTTAAATGCCTTCATGTTTGAACATTTAAGGTTGTTTTGTTTTATGAAGTAGATCTGACACATTTCAATTTTAAATTAGCAGGTAATACAAAACATCTTTTTTATTTATCTAGATTTTCTGTTCTGGTTCAAATATGGAATTTACACACACACACATACACAAAGTCTTGTCAGTTGAAGGCTTGAGCACTAGCTGGTGGTGTTATTAAAAAGTTATTGGGGGTGGCTAGAGAAATGGCTCTGCAGTTCCTTTTGCAGAGGACCTGAGTTTGGTTCCCAGAGCCTACCTTGGGAGATTCATAACCACCTGTAACTCGGGCTCCAGGGGTGCTTCTGCTCCCCCTGGTCTCCATAGGCACATTCACATGTGCACATACCCATGTGCACACACAACGTAAAAATATATATTTTAAAGCCATTATCAGATTGTGAGGACTCTAGCCTCAACAATGAGTTTCCTCCCTTGGTGATCATTATTGGGTGACATCATCAGGAGATGTGGCAGGTAGAAATGGGAGTAACTGAAAGAGGTCAGTCGTGAGAGGTGTGCTTTTCAAGGGTGTCTCTTTCCTTCATAGCATACCCCACCCTGTGTTGCCATCTTCCCTTTCTTTCCTCTCTCCCTGTCCCTCTCTCTCCTTCCTCTGTGTGCCTTTGTCTCTGTTCTTCCTGGCTGCCATATTTCTCACTGCCACAGACTTACACAATGATGCTAACTAACATGGACTGAAACCTCTGAGACCATAACTCTTCAACTCTTTCCTCTCCAGTGTCTCATCATCATGACAGGAAGGTGACTAACAGGACTAGTCCCCCAGTGGCTGGTTCCTAAGTGCTTATTGTGTGTCAGACATGTAGAAAAACTGATTTTAATCAGAGACTGGGTATAAGGAAGACAATACAAAGTGCCCTCTTAAAGTAGGGCCTCATCTATTCCAGAAGGCAGGAATCCTGATCATTCGGCTATGGGGAGCCATGGCCTCTGCCTTCAGGATCCCCTACAGAGGAGAAGCTCTGAGTCCTTCATCTGTCTTTCGGCATTTGGGAGCTCTGACTCTCAGGACATCCGATAATGTAAGAGACAGAATCCTTGTGAAACTTGAAGCCTCAAAGAAACTTATGCAACAAAGACTTGGACAACAGAGAAGTGGGTTGTGGTAGCATGTTAGACAGCAGGGTATGCCAAGGAGAGAAACTCAAGCAAGAAGAAAAGCTAGACAGAGGTGGGAGGGAGGAGCACTGACCTGTGGACAGATGAGGAAGTTCTCTCCTGCATACTCCCTGAGGATGGGTCTTCTCCTATTCCAGGAGCTGTGTCCAATGCTCATATCCCCCCTCCCCAACCCTGATCTACGCAGGTAAAGCTCTGGATCCTTGTGCGGCAGCCCTTGAAGCTCCTCCCACTCCTGTTTCCTCCCTGTATTTCTTGATGCCCCTTTGGAGGTCCTTGCTCCCAGCTTCTGCTGGGTATGATCCCTGCACAGCGTGTACTCTCAGTACTACACCTCAGACATTTCTTCACTTCCTTCATGGTCTCATCTAGGCTTCCACCCTCCTATAGTGCATTGCCAAACATCCAGAGCCAGCATTAGGCCATGCATTGAGCCATGCATTGAGCCATGCATCGAGCCATGCATTAAGCTGGCCTCTTATTCTGGTAAAGCCCTCCCAGAGTTGGAGGTCTTTCCCAAGATTTGGAAACCTAATCCCTAGAGTCGGTGGCCACTAGAGCATCTCTGTCATGTGCAATCCAGCCAATCCATAGTCCACAGTCCCAGCCAGCTCCTCAATGAGCTCTCCTTCAGGGCCCCAGAGCCTTCTAAAATGACAGAGACTCGCAATCATCAGTCCCCATAGACACTGCCTCCTCTGCCTCTGAACCAACTGATGCTTCCCCATGGGGCTTCCTTTGTGTGACTCACCTGTCCAGCAAAGTATCCTTCCAGCAGCCACTGCCTCCTGATTGTTGACGTCTTCACACCATAGCCACAATAAAACTTACATTGTAAATCAACCTGAATAGGTATCAGGTAGACAGTACCATCAGTTAAGAAGGCAATTCTGATATCATGATGCTTCCTGTTGATGTAGGCTGATGCATCTGGAAGACTTGGTTAGACAGTGTTCTCCTGCATATGGCTCTGATCCCCATGGGCTAGCCTGGATTTCTTTTTTCTAAGACAAGAAGACCAGAGACTGAAAGGCCTCTGGGTTCTGATGGCATCCATGAGTATGTTACAATGAGAAACATAGACATGTTTGCATCTTTCCGGGAATAACCAATAAATTCGCTGACTATATATGTTTCACTGGCAGCAACTTTCCCATGACAGCTGGCCATTGCGGGACTTGGCTTCTTTTATTCCAAACTCAATTATTGATACTCTCGGGTCTCATTAGCACTTCACACCACAATGCGTGAATATTCAAGTTATAAAATTACTGAGGGTTAAAGAGTCTACAGAGTTCAGAGTGTGTTTTTTCAAGTCAAGAGGTCATCTGTAGAGGTCATCTGTAGAGGACCATATAAAGAATTTTAGAACCAGGGTGCTGATCTCTTTGGGCACAGAAATGTTGGGTACAGACACAGATCTGAAGTGGGCTGAGTGTCACAGGCAAGAGAATCTTCTCAAGCCAGGGCCCAGGAGCAGAGGAAGCTGTTCTTTGCTACAGCAGTTTTCCTGGAAAAGTCTAATAGGTGAGTAAGCAACCAGTCAGAGTGCCTACACATGTGGGTCTTGGGGTGTTCCTTCTTTATAATTCTGAGTGATGGGGTTCCATCTGGCCTGATTGAGAAGCTCATGTGACTGGTGGTTTGGTGTGATTTGGTATCTTTTTAGGTGTTATTATTCATTGGCAAACGTTGTAAATTTGTACCGCCTGCTGTGGTGGCAGATGGTGGCTGTTTACTCATATAAATAAGACATAGACTCATTCTTTCTTGGCATTCATACTCAGAACACAGTAACATTCTGGCCAAAATTGTTGCATTCTCAAATGGAGTCATCTATGCTTGTGTCCAGCCTGAACACTGATATTCCATAGAACACAGGGTGACCTGGATCCAGCCTGCATGGTTTCCTCAATGTCACACAGACACTTCTGCATTTTAGGGGTCAGAATGAGGAACATGGTATCAATGTCATTCTGTGCCCTGCTCTAAGTTACCTTATATTGTCTAAACAGTGGTTTCTCAGGCTGGACATTGGCCTGATATTTACAAGTGTTTGAGGTGGAGGATGTCTGCATTTCAGGTATGTGGATCAAGGACCAACAGGCCAAGAACTCAGCTCAGCTCAGTCCCCTGGGCAATATGTCCTTTCTCAACTACTGTCTGACCATCCACTGTTTGCCCATTGGACCTGGTCCTGCCCTTTCAACTCTGCCACTGGCTACATCTTTGCTTTCCCTCTCCTGGGCTTGAACTCAACAGCAGAAGTTTCTTCACTGGTTCAAGTTCCTTATCAATACAGTCTCCATATGTGTTGATCATCTTCTGAACTTGAACTTTGCTATAGCCTCTTTAAATTGTATTTATACTGCAACCTGTAACTATACAGAGAGAGATAAGAAATAAGCAGATAGATGGGTAGATGGGTAGATAGATGATAGATAATAGATAGATAGATAGATAGATAGATAGATAGATAGATAGATAGATGAATGGGTAGAGAGATAGATAGATGAATAGATGGATAGACAGACTATCAGGTACTTAACAGATACTGTGTTGTATGTGATATGAGAGTTGATATTAGTAATCAAGATTGAAATAAACAACCTGCACTCACCTCAACCAGGCTACCAAGGTAGGCAGGACTGTCTGGCAAGTTTGCTGTTGCTAAAATCATAGCATCTTGTGGCACAGCATGCACATAATACAAGCCAGCTATACTCAGGGCTGGGGAGTTTACTCCACCTCTGTGCACAGAACAGAGAGAAGCATAGCCAAAGAGGGGGCTCTGTTGTTGCCAATGCCTCTGGAGTGTATCCACACACTCCAAGCTTTCCTCTCAAGTTCATCATAATCATCTTCTCCTGCTTATTCTTGTTGGAGCATCAACCCTCCTATGGTCCAGACACCAGTTTCCCTGTCGTCTTCCTCATCCTATCTTTCTTCAGGCCCCCATCACTCCTGTAGGTTCCATGGAGAGAGCAGGCTATGCTACTCTATGTTGTATGGAATACCAACAACTTCTAGTCTCTGCCTAAGTTCCATTTTCTAAAGTAGTGTCATACACACCAGTTCTTTCCAGCTGGGGTACTGAGTGGTATCCATACTTAACACTGAAAAAGTATTAGCATAGTAAAATTTCCTAGGTTTTAAAGTAAATGGAAATGGGTGTCCTGGTGCTTTCTGAGGATGATGAGGGACTGGCACTATGCACTTTCTGGCTGTAAGCACACCACTGGAGGACTCTAGGCATAAGGGACTGGCAGGAGACTGACAGTTCCAGAAGAGAAGAGCTGACAATCCATCAGCTCCCTGCAGCCTGGGATTCCCCACCTCCCAAATGTGGGCCTAGCCAGAGTGTCTGTCCTCCAGCTTTTGTCCACCAGACCACCAGACCGCACTACTGAGATAATCCCTCCAGGGGATTGGGCCAGCTCTAGCTGATATCATCAAGGCTAGTTATCTGTTTGCATAACAGCCATTTGAATTTCATACCACAGTCAGATCCCAGATCTATTAGGCTCATTTTCCACATGTGTTGTCAGTGAAGAGATCCCTCTCGTTTCTATAAACAGAACACTGGGAAAGCAATGGGCATGTGGTCTCTTGCCCTCCTGGTTCAGGGAAATTAACTGGACTCAGCCGTGTTACTTACATGGGCATCTAGTCCCAGGCCCCACTGGCTTTAGAGAGGTTAGTGTAGCTTCAGAGACTTATGTGAATGTAGCTCCTATAACAACTGATGACTAGCTGGATGGTTTGTGCAAAAGAACTCGAAGTCTCACCATCCCACAGACCTAAAGTCTGACATTAGGGTTTTTATATATCCACAGTCTCTCTGGGAGTACTAGATAAGTATCCTTACTTGTATCTTAATTCTTGGCCACTGCCAGCATTCAACAGCATCTTGGCTTGCAACAGCATCTTTCCAACATCTTCCATGAAAATTTCTCCATAAAACATCCCTCTAGCAGACACCCGTCTCAGCTTATGAGGACAGCAGCTGTGTTCTGCTAAGAGTACACCTGCTCTAGCCACTCCATCTAAATATGGATATAAAGTAAAAAAAAAAAATCTGCAAAGAGCCCAAATAAGAACCCATTCATGAGTGAGTATCAGAAATGTTGACATTGGTTGTGGGGAGGGTCACAATCTAACCCAGAAGAAAGGGCTGCATACTAACAGGCAGTGTCCCCAGAAGGAGAGTGAAGTCAGGCAAGTGTCAGGGCACTCCTCTGTCTGGCCTAAGCCCTGTTGGGAGCCTCCCCAGCAACACAGGAAAAAGTCTGGGAAGCCAAATAAACTCTCATCCTGAAAGAGCTAGGTTTAGCAGGACACTTCTTCCAACATAATTGTGAGTAAGACATGGAACTTAAAAGAAAGCTTTACCCAGAAGCTTCAGAAACTGCCTCTGAAGTTGAAGAACCAAACTCTTTACTATTTCACTTGGCTAGAAGTATGTATTTCCAAATAGCCTCTGCATTAATGTGGCCTTTTGAAAAACCTCTATATGGAAAAAACCTCTATTTTTAAAAGCATCATTGTTCCATCCAATTACACACACACACACACACACACACACACACACACACACGTACGCTTGTACAAATATGCATGCATGTGTACACATGCACTTACATCAGCCCCTGCAAGGAATATAGTTAAGAGGCAACTTCAAACAAATAACACCAGGAAATAACAATATACTTTCTTACCAAAGTCTAGGAAAGGAATAAATTAAGACCCACCCAACCCAAGCATTCCAGGAGTGTCTAATAAAGAAAATGATAAGATCATCTCTGACTTCCATGCTATAAACCAAAAAAGCAAACAGATGAATTCTCTAGAGATCAGTTGAGCTTTGTATTAAGAACATTAAAGTTCAGGGTCTTTATAGAAAACTGTCAACATCAATTTCCAGAAGAAGAAGGAAATATCAATGTGTCAGAAAAATTACATCTCTTATATCCCTGATAAGAAATGACATGATGCAGAGAATATAAGAATGATGAGGGCACAATTTTTTGAATTGTCTTTGCTAAATATTCTCAGTAATCAGATCAGAATGGATCAACAAACTCTCACCACAGGCGTTCCTCTGGTTTTACAGGTCAGGGCTGGGTTCCCTCAGCTGTCAAAGACCAACCACAGATATTTTATCAACAAACTACAACAAGCAAAGGCCAAAAACTATTACTAATATTATCTTTGGAATTCACCAGTGTTTTCAAGTTTATATGAATAATTCAACGGATGAATATCATATTTAAGCAAATAATTCAGTTGTATATTACAACTAAAACTGCATGATCTAGAGAGACACCAAATAAACAGGAGGCCAAGACAGAAACTGAGCAAGATGGCAGCTCCGAGAAAGGAAGAGAGACAGTGTGTGAGAAGGGCTAGATGATAACAGAGCACTGAGTTCAGAAGACTAATGCTCAGCTTGGGATGAACCTGGAAACCAGACAAAGTTACGATGGCAATTAACTAAATTACATAGCACACAGGGAAACTACCTGACCGAGCCCCACTAGTACTTGAGAAGCAAGAGTGTCTGCGTGCTGGCTCTATATTGCATAGATCAGTCACAGCCAGGCTCTCCTGTTGTCCCATTTCAGCTAAATGAGGCATCAGGAGACGGTAAGAGAGGCTGTGTGAGAGTAAATAGTCCACGGAGTGATGAAAGGCTAATATAAAACCCATTCATTCCGTTGTTTATCACATTTGACAAGAAATTGAATGCCATGAAACAGAAATTGTCACAAAAGAAACACATTTCATTAGAGAGAAGAAGCTTAACACATCCTTAGAACAACTCATCTGCCCATTTTCAATTTCTACTGAGATCTTTGCAGAAGTTATAGTGAGAGAGAAGGAACAAATTTTGAGTTTCAATGAATTACGAGATTCCAGGGGGGTTAAAGCTTGACAGTAAGACACCATATGCAACAGAGGCCAATGGGAGACACAACAAACCATCCACACATTCAGCCCCCAGGAAAGATCAGAATGAGATATTTACCCAGATTGTTCAGGGAGGCAGAAACTTTGCAAAAGAAAGGACACTGCATAATGAGAAAACAGAGTCACATGACATTTGTTAATGCTTCATTGCTGAGGCTACTGCACCATAGCTCAGAAAACAGACAGCTAACCTACAGTAACTAAGAGAGGTTCTTATTGTTAGTTATTTAACAGGAGATGGGAAATCAGACGTGGATTCAAACCAAAGCTATCTCTGGAGACAGATCCCAATTTTCATCAAGCATGTCAGGAGAGAAGTCTCACCAAACACCACGGTGGAGCCTCAGTCAAATTCAGATTTGGGAACCTGAACTATCAGGATTCACAAAGTGCTGTCCTTAGAAAACAGGAGAATAGGGTGCTCATGAGTTGCAAGGAATTTGATCCCAAATTGCATTTGGTAAATTGGAACCATAAGAACAAGAAAAACCTCACCCCAAGATTTTTGTAAAACAGTGGAAAAACAGAAACTCTGGAGATTCTGGACTTATTTTGGTTGGTAGGTTGGCTGACTAATTAGTTGGTTGATTATTTGGTCAGTTGATAGATTGGTTGGCTGATTGGTAGAACAGTTGATAGGTTTTGGCTTATTGGCTGATTAGTTAGTTGAGATATAGGTTGGTGGGTAGTTGATTGCTATATTGGTAAGACTTTTGATGGACTAGTTGGCCATAAGTTAATCAATTAGTCAATTGGTTGATTGGCACATTGATTGACCATTTGTTTGATAGGAACTGGTAGGTTGTTTCATAGAGTTTAGGTTGGTAGAACTTGGTTGGCTAGTTGCTAGGGTACTTAGCTACTTAATTGGTTGGTTGGTGAACTAGTTAATTGGTTAACTAATTGGCTGATTAATGGGCTAGTTGGTACATCAATTGGTTGTTTAGTAAATGGGTTAGTTACTTGTGCTTGACATGTCTAAGAATTGATTATAAGTTGGTGTCTGGTTGGAAGGTAGGTAGGTTGGTTGGTTAGTTGGTTGGTGGCTGGCTGGTTGGTTGGTTGGTAGTTTGGTTGGTTGGTGACTGGCTGGTTGGTTGCTTGGTAGGTTGGTTGTTTAGTTGGTTGGTAAGTTGGTGGCTGGTCAGTTAGTTGGCTGATTGGTAAGTTTGTTGGTTGGTTGGTGGGTGGGTAGGGTAGGTGTTTGGAAGCCTCTCAAAACTGTGTTTATCTCTCTGTAGGTTAAAATGGTCTCTATTATTTCTATGGGTTCCAAGAAATGCACTCCAGAGAATTCTGTTTAGAAAATATGGCCAGATGTTCTCATCTCTTGGCAACAAAGACATTCACATTTTAGGCCTCTAAGAAGAGCTGCAGTCAGTGTAACCTTGCCTTCGTGTGCTTGAAGTCCTGCTTTAAAGTCCTGTTTAAAGTCACAATATGAGTGAAAGAAAAAAATCAACAAAACAAGAAGAGGCTCTTTCATCACCCTTACATCATCACTCTTACATCACTTACATCATTCTTACATCACCATTACATCATTCTTACATCACTCTTACATCACTTATATCATTCTTACATCACCCTTAGATTACTTATATCATTCTTATATCACCCTTACATCATTTACATAATTCTTACATCATCCTTACATCACTTTCATCATTGCATCACCCTTGCATCACCCTTACATCACCCTTACATCATTCTTACATCATCCTTATGTCATTCTTACATCACTATTACATCACCTTTATATCACCCTTACATCACCCTTGTATCACTGAGTATATACAGCAAGACAAACTTCAATATCTTTAAATCCTAGAAAGTCAGAAGTGTCCCATGGATCTCCCTGGGAAGGGGAAATAGAATAAATTTCACAGGTGAACTAGGGGCAGAGGTGGTAATAGGAACAGGAGGGAACAAGAAACTTTCTCCCACTGTAGAGGGCAGCCTGGGTCCCTACACGAGTCTGTCGCCAAGGACCCGCAGTGCATGGAGCAGTGCAGAGGACTCCAGCAGCAGACCTGAGTCATGATGACCTCTGAAGGCAAACACTTCTGTCTGCAAGGGGCAACCATCAGACCACAGAGGATAGGAGAAGCTGATAGGACATCAGAAGGCAAGGCTGCTTCAGGGAAAGTTCTACCAGGTTGGGTAAGTGGGTGGAGTTGTCACAAAGGTGCAATGAGAGGTGCAGCAGGCAAGGAGGCGACGGGGATTTAAAAAAAAATTAATTTTTCCTTAAAGAAGCTGCCAATTGAGGGCATGTTCTTCTGTTTAAAATGCCCAGGTGTGACCATCTCTTCTAATTTACTTGAGATGAAGCTGAGATTCTAGAAGTTTCTCAAACATACATGAGGAAACAGTGACTCAGCCACCAAACCTGCCTTCCCTAGTACAGACATGAGCACTTTGGTGGCCTTAGAAACTACTTTTCCAGGACACCCAGACCATATCCTGTTGGTCTCCATTGTGGTCTCCATGCACTGTGCCAGCTTCCAGCACAGACAGGCTCCCCTACACACCCACAGCAATGGTGAATGGAAAGGGACAGGCAGGCTTCTCTGACAGCGAGGAAGAGGGAAGGAAATCCCCGCCACATACTCCTGGCCAAAACTCTTGCTGCAAGCATCTCCCAAGTAGCTGACTGTCACATTCAGGTGACTTGAAAAGCACCAAGGTCTGCCACCTGGAAACCTGTCCTGATTTCCAGAGAACAGTCTGCTCCACCTTTTGATGGTTTGTACTGACTGGTTTTGTGTGTCAACTTGACACAGGCTGGAGTTATCACAGAGAAAGGAGCTTCCCTTGAGGAGATGCCTCCATGAGATCCAGTTGTGGGACATTTTCTCAATTAGTGATCAAGGGTGGGAGGGCCCCTTGTGGGTGGTGCCATCCCTGAGCTGGTACTCCTGAGCTCTATAAGAAAGCAAGCTGAGCAAGCCAGGGGAAGCAAGTCAGTAAGAAGCATCCTTCTATGGCATCAGCTCCTGCTCCTGACCCACTTGAGTTCCAGTCCTGACTCCCTTTGGTGATGAACAGCAGTGTGGAAAGTATAAGTTGAATAAACCCTTTCCTCCCCAATTTGCTTCTTGGTCATGATGTTTTGGGCAGGAATAGAAACCCTGACTATGACCCTGTTCATCTGTCAGGAATAGGGAGGACATGCCACAGCAATTCTGACACATGCCATCAAGTGTGACATTTTCAGCTGGTGACTGAGGAGACACCATCAATGTCAGCCCTTCTGTAAATGAGCACAATGAATGATTATTAAATGGGTGCTGGAATTTCCTCTAACACTGGGGCAACACAGAGCCCTTGCAGTGGGATTGGCTGTTAGTCTCTCATGTGGACCTGGAGAAGCTGCTCCAGTTAGGAAGTCACCAACTGCTTCCACAGAGGCAGGACCCTTGCACCCTGCCTGCCTTTTACCAAGCAATGTCAGTGCTAAGAGCTGCTCCTACCCTGGTTGTTTCTGATTATCAAACTCAACAGTGGCTCACACTAAGACTCAGAAATCACAGGGTCTTAAGAACACAAGGTAGAGGTGAGGCTAAGTGCAAACTCAGTATGTGCATGGGTCTCCACACCCTTCCACAGACTCACACTAGACAGATGGGGTAAGCGAGGGGCTGTTTCCCAAACAAACCTCCCACACACTGCCTCCAGGGACAATGGAGCCCAGAAGGAGCTATCCAGAGTGCTTGGATATTTCTTGGCTATCAGTTTCCAGGTGTTGCCCTAACCAAGAGACTGGAACTTGGTGGTTTTAAACCACAGAATTTATCCTGACATCTCTGGAGATCAAAGGTCCAAAATGAAGTTGGTGGTAGGACTGGTTTCCCAGGAGACCCAGAGATCTGCCCCTGCCCCACTCCTGTCTAGAAGCTGCTGGCTACTCTGGTTATTCCTTGACCTGTATTACAGTTTCAATAGAAACTATCCCCCAGCCTCATGGTTACACACTTGTTATACAAAACATCACTATTTACTTTTGTGTTACCCAGGTATCCAGTATCAGCCATTTTTTTAACTGACTCACAGTCATCCCCCTCCCCCCCCAGATGTCTAGTGTTAGCCATCCTGGCCCATATTATATAAACATGTCATCTGAGTGTAAACTGGCCCTTACAGCCCTCTGTTTCCTATAGTGATTATGGCTCAGGAATGTAGACTTAGGTACTCCAAATGCCATGTTTCGGTGTGGGAATGGTACATAAAGGTTTTGTTTAATAGTAACAGAACAAAGAAAGTCATAAATCAAGGCACTTTTCAGATGCATTGGTGGGAATATCAGGCAGGCAGGACCCAGCCAAGCAGATAAATCTCTGTTATAGTCTCAGTTACCACCTGATGACATTCTTAGGTTAAGTTGGTGGAAGCCGGGGATCTTTTGCACATCCCAAAGAATTTACTTAAAGGTCATAGGGCATTATGTCACACACAAAAGCAAGCAATGAGTGCCTATCAAAGATATCCCAGGATCATTTGGGCTCCAACCTGTAACTCTCCAGCTCTCTGTAGCCAGTCAGCAATCGCTCTAGAATGTTTAACACTGGCGTGGCTTTTTCTCTGGGCACCAGGGATTCCATGTGGCTAGGGATTATGATTTCAAAATATCTGACGTAATCCTCTCATTTCTACCTTTAAACAATTCTGCCTGCCTCTTCCTCCTTGCACGCATGCATGGGTGGCTGTAGCATGTGGGTCCCCCCTTGTAAACTCTCTGCTTTTCCAAACCTAGAGAATCTGTTATGTAGGTTGACACCAATTGAATAACTTCTCACTCCGGCCTGTTTTCTAATTTGGGCTCTCCTGTTTCCTTCCTAATTACCTCACCTCTCCATTAGACCCCTCTGTGATGAGCCTGCCTGTCTCCTTAAATCTCCCACATCAGTCAAAGAGAAGCTGTGTGGATCTGAGGCTTGGCTATTTCTACAGCACCTGAGATAAATTATCCAGGTAATGAGCTGGACTCCCGCCATCACTGTGCCTGGTATAGCTTGTAGGTTCCTGGAGAAGGATAAAGAATGAGAGGCAGGCTTTTCTTGTGGAGCCCTTCCAGCGAAGGAAGCTGCACTCTACCCCTGCCCAAGCAGTGGCCTCCCATCCCATCCCCTGTGCACTGCTGATATTGATTATGCCCACACACACCCCAACATCAGCTCAGCGGGGAGCCAGTCCGGAGTCTCTGCAGCAGCAGTGGTTTGACCTGCTTCTGAGGAGAGCTCTTGAATATTCTAATCAGAACAGAGAGATTAGTCAGCTCTGGAGCCCTGATTTCATTAGCCTATGAAGAGCGGGGGATTTCAGCCCAGACATCACAGTAAACTGGCTGGTTTTAAATAATATTATACCCCAACGTCTCCTTAGCATAGACCACAATGCTTTTCTGCTTCCAATTCTTCAAACATGTAGGCTGATGTATTCCTACCCCCTTCTGAGCTATGCCAGCTAATGGCAAAGTCTTAATTTCATCAAATCTTGGAAATTTCTATTTCCTGTCCCCATTAACACCTTAATGAATAGCACAGGGCCCAGGGCTCCATGTAATCTTGGGAAGAAGCAGCCCTGCTGGCTGGTGAGAATGGGAACGCAAAGCCATGTGCCTTTCTTTAGTCTGGGACGAGGAATTTCAGCAAATTCAAATCCTGCAACTTGCTCTTTTTCTCCCCCTTCTTAAGTGAAGGTCACTCGCGGTCACACACACACATGGGCAGAGTCTGTCTGGACTACACCCAGCCTTGGAGCTATGGCCAGTGAAACCCCAAGCAGATCTCCGGTCACCTCACAATTGGTCACTCCAGCAAGACTCCAGAACACGACACCTCATGACACAGTTCCAGGAAATTGTGACCAGTGTTAGGACAGTATCAGAGGAACAGCCCCTGTAAAACCAAGAAGGGATCCTATCAACCAAACACTTCACGGGAAATCCACCCTGTTTGTTGAATGAAAACTTAGCTTTTTTTTTTTTTCAAAATGTGGTGTTTTACAAAGTACTCGATACATCATGAATTGGGAAGAGAATGAAGGAACACTGAAGGAGGGTTTAGTCCCCTAAGCAGGCTTTCTCTCAGTTCTCTAAGCCAGGGATCAGCCATGTAGAAAACTGTTGCCCAGAATCCCAGAGGCCCAGCCAGAGAGGCCAACGCAGAAGCGAGGGGCTGAGGGGCTGTGGGGCTGTAACTCTCCCATCATCAGCCATGGAGGGAAGACTGTGAGATGGAGCAGTGAGGTCTGCACTGGCAGGAATCTAGGTTGCTGCAATTTGCATAAGCGCATAAGTTTGCACAGCATGTTTAGCTGCTGTGGGCCAGGAAGGTTCTGCCAGCACTCCAACTCTCAGGGCAGCTCAGGGTTGTGCATCTTAAGGGAGCCTATCTTGCTGGCTCTGTGCCTGATTCAGAGCAGTGCATCCTGGTCCTGGACACTACAAAGGACACAGCACATATTATGGCTGGCCCTGTAATGGTCAACCTCCTCACCCGACATTGCCACAGGTCAGACCCTAGACTATACAGTCTCTGCTTCTGAGGAGCCAAAGGAAGCATATTGCATCCTCGGAGTCCTCTGCCCCACACTGGCCTTTCCTTCCTCCTCCATCTCCCCTCTGCTGTGAACTGCCTGCTAGGCATGGGGTTGGTACCTTCTGGATCACTGCCAAAGGAGACTGGAACTTGGAAAAATGAGAGGATTGCTCAGGACAGCATGGAAAGTGCTGAGGCTGTGCCCCAAAGACAAGGTTCCTCCTTCCCTGAGAGGAGCCTCTGTCTCAGCATCCAGATGTGGCAAACTGTAGTCCTGTGCCCTCCACACCCTTACATCCCTTGTCCTGGAAGACCAGCCACCTTTCCTCACTACCTCCAAGCTCCTCCTGGGAAAGGGACAACCTCCTCCCTGTGGAAGCTGCAGGTGAAAGCTGGGTATTAATCTGCCTGTCCCCTGACATGCACCAGTGCTGCTAAACTCGGTCAACTGTTCCCTTCTTCACTCTGTGGAGGCGACAGAAAGTCTCACTGAGTCTCCCTAGCTGGAACAGGGAATCAAGAGTTGCTTGCAAAAGGTGGGACCCTGCTCAGATGCTGCCTGCAAGCCTGACAAAGCAAGAAATAAGGCTCTTGCCTTCAAAATGAAGAAACCACAGAGAGATGGGCACACCTTCCACCCACTGTGTGCCTGGGGAGAGATTCCCCAGGGAAGCATCCCAGGATTTCACCTCCTCAGACTCTGCCTCCCCCATCAAAGTATAGAGCACCAACATGGCTTAGAGTAAATTATTCTCTACCCCCTCCTCCATCTAATACTCACTCCCCCCCCCACCAGCCACCCACCATCACTCAGGATACTATCATGTCTTCCCTGTGTGGTTGCCTTAGCTTCCCAAAGAACTTCCCTAGAACTCCCGTACCCCCCACTCTCTGGATTCCTGGGATGGATCCCCTGACAGAACAGAAACCGCATCCCTGCCAGCGGGAAGACTACATGCCCCCCTCCCCCCAGCATCCATGCCCCTGAACCTAGCTCATCACCAGCTGACCGCCCAGCCTTAGACTCTTGCTTCTCCCAGAAGCTAGGGCCTTCACTATGCCATTCTGTCTCCAGGGATGCTGTTCTTCCGGGTCTCCCCACAGCTATTTCTGTCACTTCACACACGTCCTTGTCCAGATGTCATTCTCTCCGTTGACTTGGTTACAACCACAGCTTGAGTATCAACTACTCTGGCGTCCCTGTAATTGACATGTGTGGAGGTTGGGATGTGGGAGGCGATGTTGATCCTATTTGGCTGTCTTGTATTTGTCTGCCTCCGACAGTCATTGTGGGAATGCCAGGCACTGGCTTGTCTGACATTGCAGCTGTGTTTCTAAGCCTCTAGAGCAGAGCCTTGTGTTTTAAACCTCTACAGTGGGCTTTGTGTTCCAACCACCTACATCCAAGCCTTGGACACCGTGAGCGTCCAATAAACATCTGTTGTGAGAATGAATGTACATCATGAGAAACCTGAGACAAAACTCACTTTTTAGGTGCCCAACTTTCATAGAAAAGTTGAGAATCGACAACTGAGTGCTTGGCTTCCGCCTGCTCAGGCCCAGATGTACTTGACACAGACTGACAGGATTTGACTAAGTATTAGCTTCCAGGTCCACTTCAGTTAGCATCCATCAGTATCACTTTCTGGTTTGAGGCAAGCTGTGAAGTCCTGCTGCCTATATGGAAAAGTGGGTTAGGAGGACATCACTGAGTTTCTCTCTCAGGTCCATCAGGTCATCCTAGCTGCCCACAGCCAACCCCTCAGTGACGTTCATGAACCCATCTGTACAAAACCCAATCCGGAGCCTCCTGCCAATCACTCAGGCATTTCTAAACTCCTGTCCCAACAGTCACAGTCCTCCAGCGTCCGGATGAAGCCACTGCATCGCACAACAGCGCTCTCTCTCCTCCTGCCTGCCTTGCTCATTGCTGAGAAGTGGTTTCTCTCAACTTTGCCTTTAGCTTTCTTAGGAACCAAGATGGGAAGAGAAGTCCAGATGGGAAAGGGAAGCACAGGCAGGGGGTGTAAGAGATGTGGGAGTTCTGAGAACTTTACCTACAGTGGTCATCTTCACTGGCAAACTTAGGGTCAAATCACCACAAACTTAGGGTCCATTGTTTTCATGTTCATGTGTGCTGGGGAGTGCATATGTATGTACACACACATGTATGTGGCGCTGATGGTGGATGTTGGGTCTTCCTTGGTCACTCTCCACTTTATTCGGTCAGGGTCTCTCTTTAGACTCAGGGGTTCATTGGTTCAAGTAGTCTAGCTAGGCAGCTTTCTCTGGGGTTCCCCTGCCCCCACCTCCTGAGGACGGGCTTTTCAGCCAGGTCCCCAAGCCTACCTAGCTTTCATGTGGGTAGTGGAGATCCTAACTTGCTCTCCTGCTTGCATGGCAAACGCTTTACCTTAGCCATCTTGCCAAACTTAGAATTTAATGACAAATGTCTCATAGATCTAAAATTCATGAGCCAAAGTCTATGGTTGGTGGGACCTCCCATGGTCATATTCCCGGAGAACACTCCTGAAGAGTCTCTCCCCATCACTCCAGTGCATCTTCATTATCCACAATCCTATGTTTGCACTCACTTTTCCTCCTCCTCCTCCCAAGAACTCATCATTGAATGGAAGGCCCAACTAACCCAGGATAAGCTCATCTTGAGTGCCCTGCCTAACCGAAATCAAGTCATGTCTAGAGGTTTCAAATAGACAAGACTTTTGGGAGCCACAGTCCAACCTGTTACCCTATTACAATCTACCCTCTGCCCCCTAAATCTGCATGAACATCCCAGGTAGTAACTGATGATTCTCTCGGTCTGAAGAGTTACCCACCCAACGCAACCACATAGCCACTTGCCAGAAAGCACTTGGGTAATCAAACAAACAGGATCTGCAGCCACAAACACAGGCCATCCCCAGATGACTCAAGAGCTTTCCAGGCTGGCTTTGACACCGCCTATGCCAGATAGAACTCCCATCACACAGAGCAGGACCTGAGCTCCTGCGTATGCAAGAGGCTACTGCCAGCCAGGAGAGACAGTGATTGGAGAAGGCTCAAGGAGGGTTTTGTGTGACCATGACTGCTCTGTGTTGTTATGTTTGTGCCTGTGCATGCCATATACACATGTCCACAACTTTATAAAGTTTCTCTGTGACTCTAAAGACTGGTTGGGAAAAGCATAATGCAACCATAAATAACAAAACAAGAATAATACCGAAAAAACAGCCCCCCGACTTTGTGTTCAGTCTGAGTCTATCTTTTTTGGCAAATGTCAAAGCTGTCCTACTTAGAGACAGCTGGGTTCTCTGCTGGAGCTCCCTCCTGACTCTGTTTTCCATCTACAGCCCCCCCCCCGGCCGTCCCCCTCCTCCGCCTCTCTCAAGGCATTGAATCAGTCTCTCTCAATGCAAGAAGCAGCACCACCTTTGTCTCCTTGCTTACTGGCCCCTTGGTCCCTGGTGCCTAGGCCCACCCTAATTTCTGTCCCTCACAAGTTGGTTTGCGCAGCTTCCCCAGACAGTCCTCATCTTCTCAAGAGGGACAGCCTTACCAGGCACCATGCTTCCCAGGTGACACTCAGAAGAACAACAGCCCAAGCTTGTCCCCAGTCAGAGAGCTTCTGGAGACATCCCACAAGCCAGAGATTCCTGTTGTAACCCAGGGATTCCTTGAGACCCATCACCACCCTTCCCCCACTCCAAACCTCCTACTCACCCTCTCCCTTCCACGGATCCCCAGCTCTGACAGCTGGGGTCAGGACCAGAAGAGAAGATCACAGGGTCTCCTCTGGATCTGGTAGGTGAGCCAGTCTTTGAGAAGGGACCACGTGGACCTGTGTCCTGGAGCTCATTGTCGTAGATGAGGCTGCACTAGCGAAGAGCTACCCCTCTTAGAACCCTGGTCCCAGACTAGTCATCGCAAGCGTGGGTGTCTCAAGCACTGTGCTGTGACTTTCCTCTGGCCTCATACTGCATACAGCACCTTTATGAGCAGCTGAATGGCCCTGGCTGTCCTCCACATGGAAGTGAGGGCGCGCTCACCCTCCATCCTATTTGCATTAGTCAGGATTTTCTAGAGGAGCAGAACAGATAGGACGGATATTGGATAGACACCAATGGGGAATTCATCAGTTTGTTTACACAATATGTTCAGAGTAGACCAACAATCTGTTTCACGCCAGAGAGCCTGAGCACCCAGCTCAGTTCACAGGGCTGTTTACCTCAGCCATTTCAACCTAGTACTGATGGGCCAGAGAATTCCTGGAGATCTGTTATCTTCAACCCACATTGGAAGCCCAAAGAAGCTGGCTCCAGTATTAGAGGAGTCAGCCAGCAGCTGTAGCAGGGTAAATGAGCTTACCAGTGAGAGTTAAGACCAAGCAAGCAAGGAAGCAAACTCTTCCTTCCTCCGTGCCCTGTTATCTGACCCTACGGAAGGTACTGCCCATATTTCGGGTGGCACTACCCACCACAATTAACAGTCAAGACTGTTCCCCACAGACGTGACCACAGGCCAACCTGATCTAGATACATCCTCAGTAAGATTCGGTTCCCGGTTAAGACCAACCGGCCAGGTCCTCTTTCAAGAATCATTTGTATTTGCCACCATCACCCTTTCCTGCCAGGCAAGCTACAGGCTGGGTATCGCCTGAGAATACCAGCTCAGCGGGCTTCTTCCTCTAGCAAAATATACAAATTTAGCTCAAAGAAATGAAGTTTTGAAAAGAGGAGGGAGGAGGAAATCTTGACAGAACAAGTCACCCTGGGTTCGGGAGCAGAGAGCACCCACCGCTCCTTAACAGACAGCAGGAAGGGAGGTAGAGCCAGCGTGGGGCAGCACCCAAGCTTAGCACTTCTCAGGGAAAGGCACAGAAGTTCCAGCGTGGATGCCGGGATGGAGGCAGGGGCATTCCAGTTCTGCATGGATGCGGGTAAGAGCTGTACCAAAGCTCTGGAGTTCAGCGGGGTATGGCAAGTCAAGGGAAAAGAATCCCCCCACACAGCTTGGTCACACTCTTGGTGCTATTATAAAGCCGATCAAGCTCAGGGTTCACATGCGTGTGGCAGGCCCAGCAGGGAGACCATGACTTGGACACCATCCCATTGCTCTTATGAAGCTGTCATACATGTGTGAACATGGACACCCAGGGCTGGGGCCTGGTGATTGGCAGGCAGGCGGCAGTGACCAGAGTCCAGGATCCTAGCTTGCCCTTGACTCCACACTGGAAGCCTCCCCAAGGTGACCGTGGCCAGCCTCCAGCTTCCTGGACACGCTGCTTTGTCCTTAATCTTATCTTTGGCAACCTTCCAAGAGGCAGCTAGCCTCCAGTATAAACTATTTAAATGGTCCTTAACATTCCCTGTTGTTGTAGAATCAGAAACAAAAATAGCCCTTTCTCTCATTCGTTTGTTAATTCAACCACTGTTTGTCCCGGGCCTACCTACCATGCAGGCCAAACCAGCACTGCTTGGGGCTGCCCTGAGTGGGAACTGACTGGCTGCTGTACTTGGTTAACTCGGAGACTCAGCTCACCTGCTTGCCCCATGCCTCCAAAACTGGAGATCGGGAGGTAGAGCAACACACACACACACACACACACACACACACACACACACCAGTTTCCATGTTAGGGCTGGGGCCTGAAGCTGGTTGAGGTGGAAGGACAGGAGGATGAGCCCATGCGGATGGCTGGGAGTGTGGTGGAAGGCAAGCACCAGGCACAGACATTGCCCGGCCAAGGCATGTGGAGGGCCGTGGCCTCTATGGCACAGCCGACGGAGTGTGAGAGGACACTGTTAGAGGGCCCTGGGAGCTACACTTTGTAAAGCCCTCTGGAGACCAGAGTCTCAACAGTATTGTGTCACCTGAAGTCCTATCCCAGGGTCCGGGAACAAGCAAGACAGTCAGCCAGGTGCAGTCACCAGCAACTAGTAAGCCAGCAGTTCTCAACCTGGGGGTCGCGGCCCCTTTGGGAATCAAATGACCTTTCACAGGGGTGGCCAAAATCCCTGGAAAACAGATATTTACATGCAGTTCATGGCAATGGTACAATTAGAGTTCTGAAATAGCAACCAGGGTCACAGCATTAGGAAGGTTGAGAACCACGGTCTAAACTGTGGTCCTGTGGTCAGTGTGTCCCCTGAGCTGGGGTCAAGCAGTCATTCCTCTCAATGTACAAGAAGCTTCGTGACCTTTATGATAGGATCACATAAAAAGAGAAGCTAAGACCTCCCTGAACTTTCCCCCACTGACCCTAGCTGTCTGGGCTAATGACCTTATGACCGTTCCAGGGCAAGGGAACCTTCACACCCCTCCTTTTCTCCAGGTTTCTGACATGGTTATCACCTGTGTTCTCCCTTGAACCTAGTTTCCTTAATTACAGAAGTAGTTTGGAACTAGTAACTAGTTTACAGGGGAGACAGAGACACTGGTGTGGGAAGGGCCTGAGGTAACAGCAGGAACAGCAGTAACATGGAGGAGGGGACCTCTACTTAGCAGTAGAGGAATCTGTATCTTTGAGGCTCCAGGACAGTCATGGTCACCTTCAGTCACCTTCCACAAAATGGGCTGAGTGGACCCCAGGCCAGCAGACCATCAGTCATTAGTATTTATGCAGCATTAATATGGGCTGCTTCCACTAATATGTTAATTCAAAATAATAGCATAATGGTCACAACTAAACTAGTTGTTAATATAGTAGCAATTAATAAAGATCTTTGTTGTTCATAAATATTAATAATAATATTCATTTTAATTTTAATGGCAATGCTAATAATGTAAATAAATAAAAGGCCAGGAGGTCCTATACCAGACATGACCATCGTCTCCTGGGACCCACGCTGTAAGCAGCTCTCCTATACTAAAGGAGGAAAGGCTTGCCTTGTGGCTTTCATCCTTTCTGCACTGGGACAGCATAGCTGAAATGCTAGGCAGAGGCTATAGAAGTGGGATACGGGGGTGGGGAGGAAGCCAAGGTCTTAATGCCTGACTTAAATTATGCATCTGAACACGGAAGAAGATTGGTATCTCATGGTGGAGCCATCAGTCAAACACCAGCATCGTAGGCTGTATCCACTCCATACTGGCTATGTCCACACCATACAGAAGGCTGGGCAGGACCTGGGCTAGAGTGTCCTGTCTTCTCATATCCATCAAGTAGATGACAGCTACCATCTTATGATGTCACTGGACCATGGCCAGAGGGAGAGATGGCCTCCAGAATGGACACAGAACACAGAAGTGACTACTCTTTGTCTTTGTTGAAGGTGCTGAAGGGAGAAGCCTGGACGAGAAAGCAGAGCCTGTGGAGAGAGCTCGGGGAGCCCACACAGCATCTGCTACTGCCCTTGCTGGGTCCCAGGCCCTGGCAGCCTGAAGAGCTTCACCTGGAGTGCCAGAGAAACAGTCCTTCCTGACCATCCAGGCCTGAACCCTCAGGACGGAACATGGCCCCTTGACTTCCTCGATTTGAATGGACAAATATGTCTTTCTCAACTAAACCAAGTTCTCAAACATGTTCTGAGAGGCACCAACCCGTTAGTCAAAAATGCTGTCTGCAGATTTTCCACTTGGTGCTTAGCGTGGCCCTGGCAGGTGAGGGTGCCCATGCCAGAGAAGCACCTCTGGGGAGGACACTGTGCACACACTGCTGGGGGCACCTGGGATCCTCCTGGGAAGGGACACGGAACACCAGAGCAGAGGCAAGGTGGGTGTGGACAACATGCTTTCTTAGAGAGCACATTGAAAGCTCAGCTGCTCATCACAGCCCACACCCAGCTCCGAAGCCCACCAGATGTTTGTCCTTGTGCATGTCCACCCAAGTCCCGGTTCCTGCAAACGGGCACTCAGCACTGGGGCTTTCATCGTGGGAGCCCACACGGTGAAGAATGGCTTTGAAGATCAAGAAGGCCTTGGAGAGAGACGGCAGGAGGAAAGAAGGGAGTGGCTTCCTACCGGCACTGTGAGCCACTGAACACACTCGGAAGGTCACTCTCCCCGACAGTGGCCAGGCCTGGCACCAGCTTTTCTACTGTACCCCACCCCAGCCCACCTGGGGACATTCCGTCCCACCCTCCACCCTCAAGCTGGCCCAGGCCCCAGCCCCCAGCCCTAAATGAAGCTCGATGTATATCACTCTCTGGAGTGGCGGTTTCTGGTTGGGTCATGTGATGCAGACTCATACGGTGTTTTGCTGAGGCAAGACCTGTGGGAAGACACGTGATGCTTGGAGAGAGTATAAACAGGACTCAACGGACGGTGACAGAACGCGTGCATCGCTAGCCTCGCGACGCTTCATCAGTCTCGAGTCTTTGTCTTTGCTCATCTTCACTTCATTGAGAGAAGCACGGCAGAGAAATTCTCCCAGAATTCCAACTGGTCCTGGTGGCTCCCGCTGAGTCGTAACTACTTGTAACTAGGTCCATATCCCCTTGTCCTATTTACCTTCTTTTCTCCCCTACCTTTGGATGGTGAGCTAGAACAGGGGTCAAAACATTTGGGAACCCTTATTAAAAGTAGGTTTTTTAAAAATCTAAGACTACAACTCCTCTCTCTCTCTCTCTCTCTCTCTCTCTCTCTCTCTCTCTCTTACTTCTATCTTGGGAGGCATGGGAGCACAGCCAAGTAGATGACTCCAGTTCTGTCTGAGTTCAACAAACCCAGCAGATGTTTGGCCTAAGGCAGCACCAAGCAGGGCTAGATTGGCGCATGGTAGGTGCTGTAAGAGAACCTTAGCAAATGGATGGACAAGAAGACCAAAGCCATGGTGGGGGTGGGGAGGAAGGGCCACTTGGAATGGGCAGCAGGCCACCTTAATCTGAAGAAGCATTTCCCCCACCAAAGAGGAGGCACATAGGAGAAAATTGAAAACATGAGTCGTTCAGAACCTGGCCAGTGATGTGGTACCTAGTAACTTTTCACACCTATTCCCTCTGGATTGTTGCTGTATTTTTTGTTGTTGTTGTTGTTGTTGTTGTTGTTGTTGTTAGTGTGCTTCTATGTGTGATAATGTGTACAGGCATTCTTGTGAAGGACAGAGAACAACGCTATGGAGTCTCTTCTGTCCTTCCAATTTTACATAGGTCTCATAGATCAAACTCAAGACTCTTGGCCTACACAGCAAGCATCCTTACTCTTGTGGAGTGTCTGCTGTATGTTTTTTTCAAAGAAGAGACAGTTGGAAGGCTGCTGGACAGTCCATGGAAGCAGGACCCTGGAGAGCTCCTGAACCTTCTTGGCAACCCTAGCCAAGGCGGGGACTGTCAGTCACCTTAACTGCCAAGAACACAATGTATTTTTAATTTTGTGTCTTGTTTGTTCATTTATTTGTTTTCTGAATTGCTAGAGCCCAGAGACTCACACATAACGGGTAAGTGTTCCACCACTAAGATACCAAGATGAGCTTTAAAGCCAGAGAGACATCCGCTGTCTCTACCTCTGGAGAACAGAGCAGAGATTCTCTGAAGACTGAATAGTGCTTAGTGTGATGCCTAACCACCAGCAGAGGGCCTACTGGGGGCAGGAACCCTCTCCCTGAGGCCTGGCTCCTCTAGGAAGATGGCCATTTGGAAGTGGCCAGGGCTAGACACTCCTCAGGGAGAATCTGCAGCTTTACCTTGTTGAAGGTGCTCTGTGGACAGATACCCCTCCTCCACTCCCTTCAAGACAGCATGGCAAAAGCAGAAGGGAAAAGAAACAGGCAGGACGTGGCCAGGGAATATTCTTCCAGTGCCTCATTACAGACAGGAAGAATGTAGTGGTGTGCCAAAGCCACCTCTGAGTGACTCTTCTGAGGGTCACTTGAGCTGGCTAGCTCTGACTGAGACCTGGCTAACACCGAACTCACAGCCCTCACTAGGGTACCAGGGTACTGGTTTTTGTTCTTATCATTGTTTTGTTTTCTTTTGAAAATATGTGGTGTCCTGGGTATAGTGGTAAATTCCTTTAATCCCAGCATTTAGAAGGGAGAGGCAGGAAGACCTCTGTGAGTTCGAGGCCAGCCTGAACTCAATAGCAAGTTCCAGAACAGCCAGTTTTCTGGCCTAGAGTCAAAAACTTCACAAGGCATAGGCATTTCACCCATGATGGGGCATCTGCTACGTAAATGAGATGGTTCCTGGAGGAGAGGGGTGGGCACCTTAAGATGGGAATTGATCTCCAAAAATCCAACAGGGACCAGAGGGCTTGGAGCTTCTGCCTCTCATCTCCAGGAAGGGAGGGTCCTGAGACACTCATACTATATTGGCCTTGATTTGAGCAACTGTGCCTGTGTCTTTAAATACCTGTGAAATAAGGTTGGGAGTGCTTCCTGGTTAGTGAGCCCGAGGGGAGATCCAGAAGGACTGAAATCCCAGTGCCAGAGAGCCTTTCAGACCTTGCCCAACACAACACGGCTCCATCCACACCCGCTAGTGAAGAGATCATGCCCAGTCCCGTGCTTTGCTGAGTCACCCTGGGATCAGACTTCTTTTAACCCTTTGCTATTCACAATGTTTTTATTGCCCCCCCAATTTCTATAAGACCCATTGAATATAAATACATAAAACAGGTATATATTGATATAATAAAAATTTAAGTTAACCTTGACAACAAATCATAAAGAAACTTTTAAAAAAAAACTCTTCTTTGGTATTGGCATAATCCCACCACTTATTAAAAGTGAAGGGAAATTTGCAAACTAATGAGACGAGCGTGCTTGTTTGTCTACCACAATGCAGTGCAGAGATAAATCAATGTGAGACGCACTGAGAAAGGGGGGACTTGTTACCTATAGTGAAACCATTACATTTCTATGCAGGCAGAGGACTTGGTCCATACAGTAAAACACTGAAAGTCATAGCATGCAATAACCTCCAATCTGCACCGGAGGGTTTCCCGTAGCATCTGCTTGCATCCCACAGTGGAACAGCCTGTGCCCTGGAGGGGCCCGTGCAGTTCAGTGTTGTGTGTGCAGAATCAAGGCTGCCGTGAAGCCGTGTGGCACAGCACAGGCAAACATTACAAGCAGCACCCGGGCTTTATGGAGCATTTTATTTGAGATGAATTTTTAGTGTTTGCATGGTTAGAAACTTTTACCATTGGTAAATTCTTAGAGATTACACACACACACACACACACACACACACACACACACACTTAGTTTAAAGACTGGTAACCCAGTTTAAAAAAGCATTTTTCTAGAGACACTTTGTTCTAGGGAACCACCCATAAAGTAGCAGAAATTGGGAAGCCTGAAATAGATGGTCAAAACATAGAAACCTGTGGGGCCTGTGGCCTTATTTGCAGCACGTGCCCTTGTTGCAGGACCTTGCTCTCCACCAAGGGTCTGAGCTATCCCAGGTGGGTGGCGTCAGAATTGAGCTGATGGCAGCCCCTCACTACCAATCTCTAAGAACTGCTGTTAAGCAAACTGCAGAAACGGGCGCATCCCTGCCGCAAGCTCCAACCAACCACTCAGATACACAGCCGAGGCTGCCCAGGCACAGGGCTCTTGCTTCAAGCACGTGGTTTTAGAACCTGCCACAAAATCAGGACTCTTTGAAGGAATCTTCCTTCCGGCAGTAAAGGTCCAGGAACTCCTTCAGTGATAACTGAGAAACAGGATCAAAGCTTCATTTCAACAATCAAAGAAAAAAACAGAGCAGGAGAGATGTGATCGGACTGTCAGTGTGATAAAAGGCATTAATGACATTTCTGGGAGACAGAAGCCCCCGTTTCTTTCCTAGGGCCCATGAGGTTCTCCAGGACGTAGCTATTCCTGGAATTCATTAATTAAACCTAATTAGGTCTACCAGCCCTGAGGAGGCCCTCCTCCGCATGCCCAGGGTTAGCTCAAGGGCTGAGAAGCTGGGGTTTTAATTTGTAGACCTTCTAGGGAGAGAGGAATGTCTGAGGAGGACATCCTGAGGGAGCCGCAGTGCGGCAGCAACCTAGGGAGAGGTGACAGAGGACCCATGCTCATCGGCTCCATCCTCAGGAGTCCAACAGGGAAAGAGCTGCACAGTCAAACACTGAGCAAATCCACAGTCCTCAGAGAGAGGAGCCGGACGCTGCCAGTATGTGTCCCGTACCAGACTGTCTGCCCGCTGAGGCTCCCGACCAACCGCAGAGAAGAACTGAGAAGTAGACCGTTCAGGACGGCAGCTCGGAGCCCATCCGCTCCTTCCTCCACATTTACGGCTTTTCCCTTTGTCAGCTATTATCCATGCCACTGGCTTCACAGAATGTTAAATCCTCAATTAGTCTAAATAGCACACGTTCCACTGTGCTCCAAGTCATGTGCTGGCTACCAACCTCCATTAATATTAATTAAAGCAAAGGTGGCACAAGGGGTCTTTGATCAACTAAAACCTGCACTGGTTCTAAGTAAAATGGTTTCTCCCAAACCCAGGTTATGCAACATAATTCCCATTGGCTCAAAAACCGCCTATTTCCAGAGTTTCTGTGAATCTGTCAATCACACAATTCTTGTAAAGATCTGCAGACTTCAGAGGAGAGTAGAACGTCCACTAGATCAGTGGTCAAAGTCCACGGCATTAATAGTTAAATCAAAATGGCCCCATCGCCACAGAGGCACCCATGTCTCCTCTCTGTTCTCTTAGGAGTAGAATGAAACCACCAAGGCCATGTCTTACCTCAAAAAAAAATTTTTAATCTTTTTGTGTATTTGATATATGTTCTCATATGTTTGCATGTGTGCATACTGTTTGTGTGAGTGTGGGCATGTGTATGTCACACTGTGCACTGTGCATGTGGTGGTCGGAGGGCAACCACGGTTGCCAGTCTTTCATGGCCATTGTTCTTGAGACGGGCTTCCCATGTTTGTTCCTGTATGTGCCAGCCTATCTGGCCAGGGACATTCTGGGATAGCTGAGATGAAGCTCAACATCAAAGGCGACTTAAGGAAGAGAGAGTTTGTTTGGGGTTATGGAGTGAGAGGGTAGGAGTCCATCATAGCGGGAGGAATACCAACGAGCTGCAGGCACGGTGACAGAGGAGGAAGCTGAGAGCCCACATCTTCACAGAGGAGCAGAAAGCAGAGAGTGAACTGGAAGTGGGGCAAGGCTGCACCTCCTAAACCTCCCCAAGGAGACCTGAGACTGTGGTGGACAATTCTCATTCAAACCACCATGCAGGGATTCTTTCTCTGTATGGAGATACAGAGAGAAAGATAAAGAGAGAAAGAATACCATAGCAGTGCTGGGACACAGACTCAAGCTATCACACCCAGCTTTATGTGGGTCCTGGGGATTTGAACTCAGATCTCACCCAAACTCTCTCTCTCTCTCTCTCTCTCTCTCTCTCTCTCTCTCTCTCTCCTATATATGTATGTATATATACATATATATATATATACACACACAAATCTCACTCACTATGTATATATATACATATACATATATATATACATATATATATACATATATATATATATATACATATGAAGATAGGGCCATAAATCATAAATCATACATATAGATGTGTGTGTGTGTGTGTGTGTGTGTGTGTGTACACGCACAAATCTTTCAATTTAAAGAACCATTCACAAAATAACACCTTGGGGTTTATACTTTTAAGAATTCTTTTTTTGTCGTTGACCATAGTTTGTTTTATAAGGAAGTTCTCTGTGTTTTATATTAAAATATTAATCCTAGGCATGTTTTGATTGATGCTGTTATTGCTCTGTAGAAATTAACTAAGTCAGTGTTGCGAGTTATTTAAAAGTGTGGGGATAGCCAGGCCACCAAGCTCTTAGGAAGAGGCAGTCAGACATAATGTTGTATCCATCCTGAACCACCCTCACAGAGCTACCAAGCAGACCCAAGGCTGGTGGAGATCTTCAGACAACCTTATCGAAGTCCCTTGCAGGAGAACTCTGTCTCTGAGGCTGAGCAGCCCATGAGCCTGAGGAGGGGTTCAGGTCACAGTCTATCTTGTCCGACCAATTTTTTCTCTCTATCAAGGTGCTGGCCAAAGAGTGTTCTCTGTGAGGACAGGTCACTCTCCTCAGGTGGAGCACCATCATTTCTGAGGAGAGGTCACTCCCCTCAGGTGGAGCACCATCATTTCTGAGGAGAGGTCACTCCCCTCAGGTGGAGCACCATCATTTCTGAGGAGAGATCTCTCCCCTCAGGTGGAATACCATCATTTCTGAGGAGAGGTCACTCCCCTCAGGTGGAGCACCATCATTTCTGAGGACAGTTCTACTCTCCAGCTGCAGACCTGGCTAAGCTCTCTCTGCCTGTGATGATCTGCTGCTTTAAATGTTATTAATTCACTGTATAGTTCCTGATATGATTGGACCAGCGGCCCAGTAATAGGGACTGAGACCTACTAGATTTATTTATTCAGCTTTAGCACAATTGCTAGGTGAATTAGCCCTAATCTGTTTTGCTAACAAGAGACTGACTACTTCCCTAGCTGTATTCCCTGGGTACTTGCTGCTTGAGGCTCGCCTGGGTTATTTCTGTCCCATCAGTCTATCCTCAGGGGCATTTCACTAAGGCACGCACTCCTGGTCTAATGGAGACCTCCTGGCCAGTGACCAAAGCCTACCTACTTCTATTCTCTCTGGTAATTTGCTTACAGCCACTTTTACTTAACCAATCGCTTTAACTTGGGAAGCAAGGTTTACAAAATGAATATCAG
This sequence comes from Apodemus agrarius, assembly GCA_964023405.1. Taxonomy (NCBI): domain Eukaryota; kingdom Metazoa; phylum Chordata; class Mammalia; order Rodentia; family Muridae; genus Apodemus; species Apodemus agrarius. The sequence continues at coordinate 131,495,172 of OZ030005.1, read as the reverse complement.
TGTATGTGAGAACTCACTCATCTGAAGACAACCAGATCTTAGGGCTCAGAATGTAGCATTTGTATACACAGCACCAGGCTAATCCCCAACAATGATCTGCACACGGGAGCCACAGGCAGGGCCAAATTGTAGCAGAGAGATGAGATTTAAAGATGAGCTGTGCAATCAGTAACCTGTTCACATGCACACAAAGCCCTACTCCTCCTAGGTGGTTAGCATGGCTGGATCAGAGGCTCTCTGGGATACACACAGGATGGCACCGGGACTCAGAAAACCCTAAACAAATCATGCTTACTGGACCTATATATGGCACCCACATTTTCCCCCTTGGCCAGTACCTCTCTCCTCTCAACCTCAGCATCACCTCCAGGCCAGAGATTACCTCTGTACCAGCCAGCAGTGCAAGCTCTTCCTTCTAGCCTTCAGCCAACAGACTGTGTGGAGCTTGTCCTACTCTGTGCTTTCCCTTCCGGGATGTCCTTGTCCCTCTGTGTGCTACCAGCTCCAGCCCCAGTGCACACACAGTCTGAACACTCAAGGACTATTAACTTGAACTGGATCTAGGATCTGCAGCCATTAAACATAAAAGCCAGACTACTGTATTCCAGGGGACCCCCGAAGCCAGGCCCTGGGCTGCACGGATCCTTCTCAGCATCTGTGTGTGGGCTCCTAACAGGAGTGGGTGGCCACAGCTTGGCTGATATCATCCAGTTACCCTCATCAGCTAAAATGCTAAGTGTCATTTCCTAGTTCCACAAATGTGCTCAAAGTCTTCATTTGGAAAATTGAATTACGTTAAGAGATTCTGCTTCCACACAGCCAGAGATGGGAGTGGCACATATATATGTCAGCAGCAAAAATCAAATTGCATTTCCAAATGCCGACTTGGGGAGTTTTAATGCTTTCTCCATAGCCCACTTTCCTTCCAAAAAATATTTCTCACACGTTGGCTAAATATCATCTTCACTTCGAAGGTTTGGATTAAATGTATTGATTTTCGCAGAAATATATCCCAGGCAGCATATTCCAAGACCCTCTTGTCATCATCGAAAGGAACGGAAATTTTAAAATACATTCTTTTATAAAAGAAAAATTATGTTTAGGTTGGATAAATCTTTTAACTGCAAAATATGTTCACAATGATATACCAGTCCATTGCAAAGTGTTGTAAAGTTTTTTACTTTATTCCAAAGTTCTTGCTTTTATACAATCAGTCCCATGACTGAATTTCTAACTGTACTTTGTACACTTCCAGGAGAGTCTCTCAGGAGGCTCATTCTGCTGTCTCTGTGGCGGTCCAAACGTTCTTCTCTCTCACTCCAGCTTATGCATTAGGGCTTTGGGCTGATCTTCCCAGAGTGTTATTTTTATCGAGAAGCTGTGTACAGAACATATGCTCCAATGGTTAATCTTGCTTGTCAGTTTGATAAGGTTTGGCAATTAACCTCTGAACGCCTCTGCAAGAGATTTTCCAGATTAGGTTAAGGTAAATGGGAAGATCTACCCCAAATCTGAGTGACACCATTCTGTGGGCTGGGGTCTCTGGCTGAATAAAACAGAGTTCGGTGACAGGCTAGAGAAATGGCTCAGCTGATAAGAGCACTTACTGCTCCTCCAGAGGACCCGAGATAGGCGACAGTTTTAGGGAAATAAGCCACACCTGTTTTCGTACGGAGTCCTGCTTCGTGCAAGAGGATAAACTAGAGGCTGCATGGATGCTTCAGCCTCCTGCTTTCCTGTGTGTCCAGCATCAAGCAGAGCTGGCAGGTCCCTGGAGGTGCTGTGTGCTGAAACTGTATCTAGAGCGCCTCCTAGTGGGAGCATGCAACATGACCGCTGGCGCACTGAGGATCCAGAGCCCGGCTTCCCAGAGCTCCAGGGCTAAATCAGTGCACCACTCCTAACCCTGAAGATTCAGAAGGGAAGGTGCCTGCTCTCCTCACAACTCGTGCTTTCGCTTAACTCTCAATAACTCTCATACTTTTTCTAAGGTCACATTTGTGAATTAAAAAAAAAGTAAGAAAGAAAAGCTCTCCATAGTTGTTTAGTGTTTGTTCCGTTCCTGGTTTAGGAAAAAAAAAAAAAAAAAACCGAAGGTAAAACTCATCAGAGAGAGCTGCAGCAAAAAGCTAGCCACAGCGCAGGCCACAAGACACTGTGGGAAAGCGCCAGCAGAATAAAGAGGCCAGGGCATCCTCCCCCTGAAGCCAGATCCAGCCAAATCCTAAGTCTGGCAGGGAGTTGGGGAGGGGTTTAGATGGGAGAACAGGGACCTGTAAGAGCCATTGATGTTGGAGACAGAGGGCTGCTACCCAGACCCAGCAGTGAGTATTAGAGGTAAAGAAGGATGACGCCAGCCCCCGAGACACCCTCCCAATATGCGCCATGCTGGGCACCTTCCTGTCAGTGTACCATCAAACTCTCTGTGACAACAACAGATCAAGGTAAGATGTGTGAATAAACAACTCTCGGGTGACAGTGGCCTCAAAGGGTATACCATACCCCTCCCTGGGTCTAGCTCCTAGATTTGTGAATGTGGGTGTGCTTAGAAAGAAGGGCCTTGTTGATCTAACCACATTAAAGATCACAAAAGATTGGCCTGATTTAAGGTAAATGTTCTGCCCAGTGAATGGTGCCTTTTTAAAACAAAGAAAAACGCTGGGGCAGGCAAGATGGCTCTGTGGGTAAAGGCACTTGCCACATCGACATCAGACCTGGAACTAGGGCCCTATTAGCCACTTTAAAAAGCCAAATGTTGTGGTATACATCTGTGACCGCCAGCACTCCTAAGGCAATGTACAAGACAGAGGCAGGAGAATCATCCAGAAGCTACAAAGCAAGCTACCCTGGAGGAGTATGCAATATGGCAGAAATACCAAGAAAGATGGACACCCAAAGGTTGTCCTCTGGCCTCCACATGCTCCCACAATGTGCATACATACACACAGAGACTCACATACACATACACAATGCATACATACAGACATGCGTATACACACAAAAAATAAAATTATAAACAAGAAAAACAAATTAAGGGGTATTAAGAGGAAGGAAAGGGCATTTTGAAAGATGGATAGCATAGATGTATGAGGATGGAGGCGGACCAGAGAGATTGGAATACAAGCTAAGGATTGTGGGTGGCAGCCAGAAGCCTCCAGAACCGTGGAGCAGACCCTTCCCTAGGCCTCAGAAGACAGGAGGCCTGCTGGCACCTTGACCTGGACTCGCAGCCTCGGGAGCTGTGCAGCAGTGGGCCTCTGTGGTCATACGTCCTCTGGTCCATGACATCATGCTGCAGTCACTCTAGGGAGTCTGCCAGGTGAGGAAGCAGGAAGAACTTGCCAAGTGGAGCTTGAACTAGCCCCTGACTTCCCGAGCAGGCTGTGCAGGAGCTGTTGTCATGGAGAAGACAAGCAGGGCATTCCTGGACAGTGTGGTGACGGTTGACAGCTGGTGGCCAGCCCTTTGGTTTCTAGAAAGGCTAAGGAAGCTATTGGGGAGGGAACATCTGTCACATGAACAGCTGTCACTGCACCTTGGGGGGGAGACAGGAAGTCCTGAGTAAGCAAGCGATCTGCCTCCCTCTGCATCCATCAGGTGGGGCACTGGCACTCCCTGGTGGTCCCAAGAGCCATCCTAAACCCTTCAGAACACCTTCCCAGATGCTCCTGGGGTCTTGAAGCAGCTCCAGCTGCTGCACAGAGGTGATTCCCAGGTGGCATGAGGTGCCAGCCTACTCTTAGGAGAAACCTAACATCCTCTGTTTATACCATCTGACCTGTAGTCCGATCCAGGTCAGCGTTTATACCTGATTTGTCTTGGAGTGAAGGGTTGAACTCAGGGACTTGAGCATGTGACATGTGTGCTCTCTCACTGACCTACATCCTCACTCCTTTGTTTTGAGACACAGTCTTGCTATATAGAACCCAACCTGTTCTGGTCTGTAAACCACCCTACTGTGTGTGTGTGTGTGTGTGTGTGTGTGTGTGTGACAGCAGTATTGAAGGCTGAGCAGAGATGAGCCTGTTGTGGAGACCCAGCCGTTCTCCCATCCGTGCTGTGTCTGAGAGACACAGGTGTGATGGTCAGTACTCACTCGACATTCAAACAGAAAGTCCCCGAGCCAGCCTTGCCTCCAACTGGTCCCTGCCACCCTCCGTGACAAGCATGATAACAAAGGCCCATTTAAAAGAACGTTCTCCTAATTTACCTGGTTAATTAAGATAGTGTGGTCTGCAAAAAAAAAAGAAATAATTCAAGTTGACATTTTCAATTTATCGACAATAAAATACAACATTGAAAACAATTTCAGGTAATTTGTTGAAAACCTAAATATAACACCACATTCTGAAAACTTAAAAAAAAAAAAAAAAAAAAAAACAGTGACACTCAATTAACCAAGCCACATTCCTGAAGGGATAATCTGTCCTTAAAATGCAAGGTGACTTCTGGAGAAGCCAGCACAGTGGCACAGTGCTCCTGACAGGATCTGACACAAGACTCTATCTTTAGGCTAAATTCCCATCTGGTGGGAAAAAAATCACCCATGGAATCCTTGTATTCAGAGTCCAGTGAAGGACATGTCACCTGCCCCCACCGCAGGTGTCCTCCCCTGTCAAAAAATCCCCAGAGTGGGAGATGTATTCCATGTAACCCAGACCTTCACCTGATATCTGCAGGGATACAGTCAACTGGTTACCACTATGCCATCCCACTGGCATTGCCCCCAACTCACACCACGGCTTCGGTGTGGCCCCCCGAGGCCCTGCTATGGGGCCTAACGTTGAAACTGAAAGCCTCTTCGTGGTGGCTAATCTGGCCAGCATGTACAGCTAGACTTAGAACCAGCCCCTTGGCTTTGGTCCTGACCCCGGAAGCCTTAGGCGTCCTGCTTAGCTAGCAGTCTTCCTCCTAATCTGGGCTGACTTGGGCCCTCCTGGCACCTGATGCAGAGGAAGTACCGCCTCCTTCCTATGCAGGGCTTGGACATCTTTATTCCAGCGCTGTAGGCAGGCACCTTAAGTGGTGGTTTGAATACAAAATGACACACGCCCTTTTTGTTTGAACACTTACATCTCCAGCTGGCAGCGCTGTTTTGGAAGATAGTGAGATGATTATGAAGTAAGGCTCTCCATGGAGAAGGTAGGTCAGGGGGCGGGGCTGAGGTCTCTAGCTCACCCCACTTCCTACCCAGACTGGTTCTCAGTCATGAGCAAGCAGCTGCTGGCTGCCGCCAACGCCCACCTCCTGCCGCCAACGCCCACCTCCTGCCGCCAACGCCCACCTCCTGCCGCCATGATAGATTCTAGTCTCTGAAACCAGGAGGCAAACTAAAGTTTCCCTCGTTCCAGTTGCTTCTTTCCAGGCACTTTTGCTCACGTGACAAGAGACATAACGAATGCAGAGATGCAGATCCTGAATGTACCTGGACCACTGGGAACCAAGAGCTGCCTGGCCCGCCGTGGCATAAAGTGGGAGGTCTCGGTTCCAAGCCAGCCCAGAGGGTGCTGGGATCCTCCTCAGCATTTGAGCACACAGCCATAATAGACCCCCCCACACACACACACATCTTCCCATATTTACACACACGTTCATTCTCTCTGTGTGCCCCTGTCTCTCTGTGTGTCTGTCTCTCCACGCAGCAGTGACTCCCACTCCACCAGTCCCATAACACCTTCTGTTCTCTCACATGGTTATATTCACAAGCACCCACGTGCTCCGTTCACACCCACGTGCTCCATCCATGCCCACGTGCCTGCACACTCAGGCCTGCACTCTGGCTCACACACATTTACACATTCACAGACACTTGCTCATTCACCTTCACGCTTGCGCTGCCGCATACTCCCAGTCTCTCTCCTTCTCCTCCCCTTCCTCTCCTCCTCTGCCCATCTTCCTCTCTCCTTCTTTCTCTCTCCTCAAAGGAGAGAGCTATAGCCCAAGAACAACTTCCAGAACAGGCCTTCCAGGCAGGTGCACTGAGAAAAAAGCCCAAGGTGGGCTGGATTGAAACCAGCAGCCTGTAGTATGACCAGCTTACGGATGCTCACTGCAGGCTGTCCCTAAGTAGACAGCATCCTCTTTCATTTACACACCTAGGGAACATTGGAATGGGTCAAAGCTTAGCCTGTGTCTTTGCTACATGCCTGCCCTCACTGTGACAGACTTGAGGAGCCAATGTGGCAGATCCCAGAACATGAAGCTAAGGAGGCGAGATCCTGGCGGTGCCATAAGGCTGGGGTTAGATGATAGCCTCGGGGCCAGGACAGTGTCCACAAGTCCGGGCTTCCCACTACCAGTGGCACTGTCGGGACCAAGAGCCTCAAGGGCCACTCAACACCTTGACCTTATCACCTCATCTCTGTGACCTTCTCCTGAGGGTTCCTGCTGAACACCCCCAGGCCTGGCGCTCTCCAAGCCCTGGTAGGGGGTCAAACACTTGGAATGAAACCAATATCCAAAAGTAAAAACGAATGCCAACTCTTATCACAAGACTTCCGGAAGTTGCCTTCAGACATGGGACCATGTGACTATCGAAAATGCTACGAAGGAAGATGTATAAATGGGGCGGGGGTGCCTGTGAAAGAAACTTGGAAGAAAAATTACTGTAGACCAACACAGCCGAGAAAGTCCCCACCCTGCCTCTGGAGGAAGGTCAGGATGCTGGAGGGTCAGAAAGAAGCAGACACCGGTAAACTTGGGTAAAGAGCAACTGCCAGGGTCACCTCAGAGCCAGCTCACTGCCCGCCACACCCACACTGGGCAGTGGAGAATGAAGAAGCACAAACTTTGTGGCGATGTGTTTTAGTGTGAATTAAAAGTATGACCTGTGAACATTGGACTCCCAGTGTTCCTACTGCAGCATACTTCTCCAGAAGTCAGAGGATGAAAACCCAAAACAGGCAAGAAACGCTGGTGAATGTATCTGATGGGAAGGGGGTGGTAGGGGGAAGGGCGGTCCCGCCTCAGGATGTGTGGAGGAGTCTGTACAAAGTACTGTGGAAAGACAACAGGGTGGCCTCTGAGCCAGCCTCCGAGGAAAGGGAGGAGGCCCTGAGGGAAAAGCTGCAGCACAGCCTGAGGAAAGACGACGCTATTTGTCAGCAGGAAGGCAAGGGCTGGGTTTTAGAGCAGAAAGAGCCTCTCCAAGAAGAGCCCCTCACTGGTGACTTGGGATCGTTCATGAGAGCCAAGCCCATCAGTGGGCTCGGAACCAGTAGCTCAGTGAGGCTCAGCTTGGACAGAAATCCATTATTCTGGAAACTCATTCAAAGGAAGACAAGCCACATGGCAACCTTACCACAGGGGACTTCTGCCCTGTGTTGCCAGGTAACCTCAGAGTAACCTTGGAGTCCAGGCATGGGGGGTGAGTAAAAGCTACAATTCCTGGACCACCAAGTTCATCCAGCCAACATGGCTGCGCTCCTAGTGTCTACCAGGGTACATGGACACAATTCTCCTAACTCACATTCACTTTAGTTTCCTAGAACTGCCATGTTAAAGTGGCCCAGATTGGTAGCTACATAACGGCAGAAACTGAGGGTCTCAGTTCAAGAGGTCAGACAGCCAGGTTGGGCTGGATTCTGCTGAAGACTATAGTGAAGAATCAGTCCCAGCCCCTCTCTGCGGCTTGTAGATGGCCATCTCACCTCAGTGTGCATATCTCCAAATGTGTCCCTTTCCATATGGACATCAATCTTGTTGGATTGGAGTCTGCTTTAATGTCTACTTTACTATGGTAATAGTTACCCACCCAGCATATGCACATGCGCGCACACACACACACACACAGAGAGAGAGAGAGAGAGAGAGAGAGAGAGAGAGAGAGATGCACACACACAGTAAGCCCACAATCACTCATCTCCACCAAGAGAGAAGACTCCACCCAGCCCTGCCACTAGCTGAGGATCTCACTAGCAGATCTTGCTAGTAGGACAGAAGAGGCTCAACAGGATTTGCCTGGCCAGGAGAAATGTGGACACAAGACTAAGCAGAGAAGCAGACAGGCAAGTGGGTGGCCTGGACCTCCTTCCCACGTGCCCCTCTTTAAAGCTGGACTCACAGAGGACCGCCTAAGTTGTGTCCAGGCCCCTGTGGCATGGCCTTTCTGAAGAATAAGACCTCTCTTTGTGGGATACTCATCCCAGAGCTGTCTCCAGGACAGGTCAAGAGAGGGTCAAGAGGAAGCGTGCTTGGAAAGGCGTGTCCTCTGTGCAGTCCACATATGCTCGGCACATGAGGCACTTTCCACAGACAATGCACTCCCACTGGCAGGGACAGGACATTTTAAATTAAATGCCCTTCAACTGCCCTGTTCATAGATGCCCTGCTCGTCTCAGGCTGGAGTGAGAGGTCATAAATCTTTCCATGCGTTTATCATTGCTGCCGGCTGCCCGTGGCTCCTCATCCTTCCTCTGTCATGCTGCAGACACTGTCCTGATTGTAGACAGACCGTTGAGCACCAGCTTTGTATTGTCCCAATGATCCCCAACATCTTGACGCCAACAATAATTAAAATAAAAAAAGCCAGGTCCTGGTGGCCCATTCTACACCTTCCTTCCTGGCGCCCCCATCACCATCCAGTGAGCCCTGGTACCTAAATGCACCAAGCAGTGAGTAGGTAAAGATGCAACTTCTCTTTGGTCATAACAGAACAGGCAGGACAGAGGAGGTGGCATACAAAAAAAAAAAAAATCATGAGACTGACAGATATATTTCAAGGACTCTAGAACAAAACCCACAATGGATATCACATTCCCCATTTCAGGTCAGCAAAGGTTTTAAAGCACACCACTCAACAGGGGCATAAATTGAGATGACATATCACAGACCACAGAGCTGGGGAGCAACAGAAAACCGAATCGGAAAAATACTTCTGCCCTTGGCCTTGCCCCTTCTTTCCCAGGAGCTTGTTCCAGCTGGGTGATTTCCAGCCACAGTTAAATCAACCCAAATACCCAAGATGGCACAGGAGGTTAGCCAGCCATGAGACGTGGATCCAATATGCCATTGCTGATAGCAGAGCGTGGGCTAAAGATATTACTGAGTAAAGGCGATTACACCTGTGCCTCACAATCTGGAGTCTATAAAAATTGAGGTGGGGTGGGGGGAGATGATTCAATTGGTACAGTGTTTCCTGCAATGAGGTTCTGAGTTAAATCGCCCAGAACCCATATAAAAGGTCCAGGCCCATCGCTGTGCACCTCTAACTCTAGTTTGCTGAGAAGTGGAAACTGGAGCATCCCTGGGTCTCACTGCCAAGCAGTCTAGCAAAATCAGTAAGCTCCAGATTCAGTGAGAGACCATATAATAATAATAATAATAATAATAATAATAATAATAATAATAATAAAGGTAGAGAGAAATTGAGGATGATGCATGATGACATCAACCTCTGGCCACCAGGCAGACACATCTGGATGTAAACACATGCATTTACAATTGTCCACACACTAAAAGACTGTGTGTGTGTGTGTGTGTGTGTGTGTGTGTGCGTGCGCGCGCGCACACACACTCATCTCGCAGACCTGTTGTCTAGCTGTAGAAAGTGGACACTCAGACAGAGGCGTGTAGACATGCACAGAGAGCAAGAACCTTCCTGTCCTCTGCCATGCTGCACACGCACATACACAAGTGTGCATTCTCCTTAGGAGCAGAAAGAAAAGAAGCTTCTGTTTCAAAGCACACTCTGTGGGCACCTCCCTGCTCTCTGAACACATGCCTCACTGGGGAGATAATGATGCTTACAGACTCGGGAAGCCAGCCACGATAGGCTGTGTACTCAGTCAGGACCAAACCACACTCCAAATCTCTGTTTCACATTTGAATCCATAGACTGTATAGGGCACACTGCCCTCTATGACTGAGTGGGCTGAGCCCAGCAGTTAGAGGAAATGAAAGCAAAAGCCGAGGTCTCTGAGGAAGAAAATGTTATATGCAGAGTGTAACTGTATAGGGAGTCATAACAGAGTAATAATGTGTGTGTGTGTGTGTGTGTGTGTGTGTGTGTGTGTCCCATCCACATGTGTTCAGATGCACACATGCACATGCACACAGGGTAAGTGGTTAGAAAAACAAGTTCTGAATGTAGGTTCCATACAATTAACAATAACGATACCTTTCTTATGAAAAATCTGAGGCTCCTCATCTTAGGCTGGGAAGTCTATGTCTACCTTCAGTGTTCACATCACTGAGACTGTCCCTGTCCCCTCCCCCTCATAGCTATTTGAGAATAGAGTATTTAGCACCTTAGGTTAAGACTTGGGCTGTCAAACGCCACTTAACTTCAGGGAAATCCATCTCTCATACCCTCCCTCACCTGCTAAGCAGGACAGAGGGCTGCGCCTCGGTAGACTGCAAAAGGCACAGCCGTGCACTCTGGAACCACAGGTCAAATGATTGAAAGGGCTTTTCAAATCTGAAATTGAAGGAAAATCCTTCGTTTTCAGTGCAGAAGCCAGAAGGCTCTGGAATGTCCTCATTCGCTTTAAGAGCCCATGATCCTGGGACCTGGGGAAAGGCAAAAAGACTCCCCAGACCAGGGACAACCAAATACTATATGTCCTTGCTCCTTGAAGGATGGTTCTGAAAACATTAAGGACAGTTACTACTTTAGAGTATGGCCCCCAAGTCCTGCTTTAAGAAAGAGAGCCGAGTTTGGGGTCACGGGACCACCCCCTAAGTGTGTACTCAGTACACAAAGCCTTCCTCGTTCATACATTGCCTAAGTCGTGTGCTGAGCCCCCATTCATGCAGACCTGTGTGGGAAACCATTTAGCTCTCTTCTTATCTGGAAGGCTTTTTCAGTGTGTCCATTCCCAGACAACAAGACTGAAGCACAGGGGAGTAAATGAAAGGCTGAAGAGAGGTGAGCTAGCCCAACTGCCCATGCCCTGCCTCACTGCTATGTGGGGTACAGAGGACAGCTTCTTCTTCTATTTTGGCCTCACACCAAAACAGGAACACGAAACATGATTATGGCTGGTGTTAAAAGCACATATTCGAATGTCATGAGTACCCTCTGGCAACACCTGCGTTCCTGGCCTCTTGTCTAAAAGGCTGGGTTAGGGAGTGGGGTGTCTGTGTTTGGTGGGGCACAGTGGCCTCTTGGGATGTTGAGCAGTTTCTGAGGATGAACAGTGGAGATGGACAGCTGATACTGCGAATGCACCCGGTGCCCAGGGGATACTCAGCAAGTAAAAAGAGGAGTTTCATGTTCCGTGGGTTTTTATCATCACATGATAAAGAAGAAAAAGACAAGTTACTCTGAATCCTGGGTCCCAGGAATAGTGATAAGATCAACTCCAGGGGCAAATGTCCTCAAATTTTCAGGTGGATAGCATCTGGGAAGGGAAAGGACAGGGCAATACCAGCTAAGGAGACATGGGGCCCAGGGATATCCAGGATGGTTCAGAAAGAGCAGACACACCTGCTTTTGGAATAAATAACAAGTAGCGCAAGTGTAAGACTTGTTCCCCAAATAGAAGACGACATGGAGAAAGGCTGAATTCCTCTAAAGCAAGTCCATCTTTACTTTAATAATAGTGCTGGTGGCCAACCTGCATCTACAGCACAAACCTGCGCTTACCCAGGACAGACTTCTGAGGCTGGCGAAGCCCACCCACCCACTGAGAGGCACTCTGCGAATCTAATGGCAACTGAAAAAGACACCAGTGCGGGGCACCATCAGCTCCTGGCTTTTATCTGCTCCGTTATCTTTTCTATTACACTTTGAGACACTCAGCAGCTGAGATAAGCGGGCAGCAGGTTACAGCAATGCATGGGGTGCGTGTGAAAGGAGGAAGGGTGTTAGAGTCGCATGCACCCCCTGCAGAAAACAGCACGAAGAAAGAGCGACTCGGGAGAAAGTTCCACAGATAGCCGAGAGCTCTACCATTCTCCAAGCTCTGAGCTGGGACAAGATCATCAGAAACCAACCAATTAAAAGTAAAAAAGGCCATGGCTTGAAGCAAAAGGCACGGCCATCAGGCTGACTTTGTAAGTGCATTCTGTAGCACAAGACTTGCCTGGTGGAAAGAGGATGTGGCCCAAGGCCCTGGCCCCTTTACTCCTGCCATCACTGGGAGAGGAGTGGAGCAGGAGGGGCCCCTGTAGCACCCCTGGACTCTCTCTGGCAGCCTGGATCATGCTAAGGCTGGATCATCTCAAAGCAACCCCACTGCAAACCAACAGTCCTCCTATTTATGTAAGAATGAAAAGCCTGTGTCAAATGCCCTGAAGGTTGTTTGTTTGACACCATCATTACTGCAACTGCTGACAGACACATGGGTACTATGGTGTCCTCTAGAATCCATCAGTGAAGACTTCAATCAATGGTTCTCAACATGTGTGTTGAAACCCCTTTGGGGTTGAATGACCCTTTCACAGGGGTAACCTAAGACTGTCAGAGAACGCAGATATTTACACCATAGTTTGTAAGAGTAGTAAAATTACAGCTATGAAAATGATTCTATGGTTGGGGTCACCACAGCATGAGGAATGGCATTAAAGAGTCACAGCGTTAGGAAGGTTGAGAACCACTGACCTAAACCAGAGCCTATACTTTGAGCAGGGTTTTAAAGAGGTGATAAAGTGGAGATGAGTAGAGACTGTGAGGGTGGACACTTAGCCAATCTAACTGATGTCCGATGAGAGATTTGGACCCAGAGAAATCTCATGGATACATGTGCCCAGAGAAAACCACACTCAAGAACACCAAGAAAAGATACCACCTGTAAGCTGAGGAGGAAGGCCTCAGAAGGAGCCAACGCTTCCTCACCCTAAACTTGGATTTCTAGTCATCAGGGCTGCAAGAGAGTGAGTTGTTTGGAGTAAAGAAATGGTTTACCACCCAAACCTGAGCGTGAGAGTTAGGTTCTCCAGCGCCCACAAAAATGCCAGGCCTGTGCCTCCCTGCAATCCCGGCACTCAAGGCAAAGACAGGACTGCCAGAACAAGCTGGCTAGATAGACCAGCCAAATTAACAAGTTCTGGATTCAAGTGCGAGACTCTGCCACAGAACATGAGGGAGAGATCCAGGGATGAGGGAGGGATCCAGGATGGCTGATATTAGCTCCACTCTCATATGCACAAGCATCCAAACCCCACACATAACACCACACATGTGCACATGGTAGGGTTAGGGTATACACACATGTGCATATGCACACACACATGCATGTATATGCAATCCCATGTACACACATGCACACAGAAGAAGAAAACAGCAGGTTTCTGTTGTTTTGTATCCCCACCAGCCCAGGCATTTTGCTATAACCAGCCCTGCAGACTAGCATAAATTGCAGGGCTGCCTTTTGCCCTGCAAAATGCCTGGTACTTCCTAAGCATGTCCGCACAAGGGGAGGAGGCATCTGTGGGCCAGTGTTGTCTCTTGGGAAGAACAACACAAGAGCTCAAATCTCAGTTTCGGCTCCTGTGATGTGTACAATCTTTTGTGTTTGTAAGACACTCCAGGCTCCATATGTGGGTTTACATTCTCTCCTCTAAAGCCAAAACTATCTCCAAGTCTGTGGCCACCTTCCAGGGAGAATCGTGGGGTAGGTCTGGCAGGACCCATTGTCCAGTAAACCTCTCAAATCCCACAGTGGTGAAGCTTCCATCTGGACCTCATGGTGGTGTGAAACTCTAACACAGATGGCTCCTGATGGCCTGAGCATTGCCCCCATGTGTCCCGGTAGGCCGGGAGCTGCTCTGCTCATGACTCCTGCCTTGCAGAGCCTCTTTGGGACTTCTAGAAACTTCATGGAATTCCCAGGGTGACATGGGCAACATGTGAGCTCTGTGAGAGACAAACACCTCTGGTTTGTGTTGCTGCTCCCTCGCCACCATCGCCCTCCCCCATCCCTCCCTTGCCAAGCCATCTGTGGTGGGCATTTTCCCCTCAGACATCTGCCTGGGCAGCAAAGGGAAAGAGTAACACCCTTGGTAAAACCGCCGTCCTTTTCCATAAGCCTAGTAGCCAGTGGTCCCCACACCCCGCCTGGACATCTGTATTTACTCTTCTCTGAGGCTGGGGCTGCCACTACAGCCTGGGGCTGCCAGCATCCGAATTTGCACATCTGTCAGAAGCACCAGTTGTCACAGTCATCCTTAGAGATGAGCCCAAGTCCCTCTTGTGCAGATATAACTGGGCCAAGTGGAGACAAACCCGCCTGACCTGTGGACACGGTCACTCGGACTCGCCACCTTATTCAGGATGAGATGCAGGGCCGTCAGTCACTAATCAGAGTTACTCTAAGCACAGTCGTTTCCCCATAAGCTCTGCTGATGGCCTACCTATTATTGCCTTTCAGAGGAAAGATTTAGGATAGCAGAAAATAGCATGAAAAAGGATATTAGGTTTAGATTGACCATAACAAAATTATTATAAGAACCGAGCTCTCTGGTTTATACTGTATCGTTAACTACACATTCTCCAAACGTGCTGCTCAGCCGACCAGCAAAGCAAGTGCTTGCCGCAGATTTCAATCTTGGCGAGCAATAAACCCAATGTTTTGCATAAATAGGCTGCACAAACTCTGCTTATTGTGATGTCCACATCTATAGGAGGGGAGCAGGGGCTGATGAGAATTCTCCCTCCTCAGGGAGGCTTAAGCATAAGAGAAGTAAATCATGGTCCCCAGAGGGACTGCTGAGCACCAGGCAGCAAAGTGGCTGTGAGATGAGGCTGGCCTTGAAGCCTATCAGCATGCCTCATCTTCCTCTGTAAACTGCTCCTACATCCCTTAGGTCAGATGCATGATACTCCAGCCTAGATGCAGATCTAGCCTGATCCTTCAAAGATGCCAAGTGGTCATACCACAGACAAGCCACATTCACTTCCCAGTCTAGAGCTGAGGGTTCCTTTGGCTCTCTCTGAAGACCTGCTGCAATCTACCTAAGCACCCAGTAGCTACACTGTTCACAGTATTAGCCATCATGGGGTAGACTTCCTATCAGTGCTAGAACAAACTGTCTTGGGTACTTAAAGTCACACAAATGTCGTTCTGTTGTTGGCAGGGCCAGGGCTTCTGAAGGCTCCAGGCCGGGATCCATCCCCAGCCTCTGGAGGTCAGCTACATGCTTTGACTCAGGTCTCTTCTTCAAATCATCTGGATTATGCCAATCTCTGCATTCTACCCTCCCCAAGGTTGCTCTGTCTGAAATGTTATGATTCCACTGGACCACCCCCCACGCCACCCACTGCCCCACTCCTCCATCACACACACACACACACACACACACACACACACACACACACACAACCCAGGACTATGTGTCCTCATGTCAATACACTGAGTTATGTCTGCAGAATCCCCTTTGCTGGGTCAGGTGATACAGTTACATGCTTGGAGGATCAGGACAGACCCACAGGATGCTCAGGAAGGTTTCCTTCTGCTATGTATCCAGACCCTGGAAACCTCCAGCACAGGCAACAGTGTAGCCACATTCCTTACCACCAAGCTCTTCCTTCCCCTTTATAATCCTCTGCTCTACGATCACCCTTTCTTTAAAATTCTGCTCAATTTTATTGAGCAAAAAAACTTTTTTTGGATGTGGAAAAACCATTAAAACTTCACAGATCACTAGGGAACCAACCAGACCCTTCTCCCTCTCCAGGCCTCTCTGTCAGTCAATACCCAATGGACCAGCTTGAAGGAAGAAAATGTTCATTTTGACTCATTGTTTCAGAGGCTACTGTATCCATCCAGGAAGAGCATGATGGAGCACAGCGGCTCACACTGTGACAGGCAGGAAGCCCAGAAACAGGTTTAGCAATGCCTCGGGAAACTCCTTCCCTCCCGTCCCTGCGTATGTCCCCCACCCGAAGGTTCCCATTGCTTTTCTCTTCGATGCTGTGAGACCTTTCTTGTGAAATATAGTGACAGCTGCCCACCTAGAAATCGCAGGTCCTGCAGGGTAGAAGCATGAGCAGGCCCTAGCAAACCTCTGTCCTGATGCTCTGCCGCCAACAATGCTTAACAATACCACCCGCTCAGCCCCTTTGCCTGCTCTGTCAGCCTTTTGTTCTCTATGCTTCTCTGGTGATTTTATTGTTGTTGTTCTGCAGTGGCATCTGATGTTTTAATTCTCACTTCTACAATTACTGAGTTTGTTCACGCCTGCCTATTTGCCAGCCGAGTCTCTCCCCGCCCCCCCCCACCAACAATTTTTGAGAGGATTGTTGATATTTCTTGGTTATTTTTCCCCTACTGAGGTATCTGACATTTTCCTTAAAAATAGATAATGATAGTGCCAGGGCTTTAGAGATGACTCCGTGGTAATGAGCATTTGCTGTACAATCATGAGGACCAGACTTCAGATCCCAGGATATAGTTAACAAGCTGCACCTCTAGTGTGTGCTGGCATCCCCAGCTCTGAGTGGGACAGGAACAGGAGGATAGCTGTGACTTCCAGCATGGCCAAGATAAAAACAAGGCACATGTTCTGAGAGAGACCCTCCCTGCCTTAAAAGTAATACACTGAGAGTGGTCGAGAAAGATACTCCACACCCTCTTCTGGCCTCTGTGCCAGCACACACATGGTTACACACACACACACACACACACACACACACACACCACATAAATAACTTAAAATAAATATTTATGTTAAATAGGAAAGAAAATAAATATGTAGTGTTTCCTCTATATTTTGTATAAGCCCTATGTCAGTCCCCAGATGTGTGACTGTGACTGTTGTATAAATGTGACAATATATCTGAGAGAAGAAGTTAGCAATATAAATAGCTTATTTCAGCTGTCAGCTTCAGAAGGACAGTCCATTGTGGCTGGGATGAGGGGCAGAGCAGAGCTGAGCCTTTGGCCATTCAGGACCCTCAGGACATTCCTACCCCAGTGATCTTCTTCCTGAAGAATCCAAAAGGTCCAAAGGAACACCACCAGTTGGAGACTAAGCATCCAAAATATGATATTTATACCAGCACATTCCACTCCCATCCTCAGAAGCCCATGATCATCTCAAAGCAAAATGCGTTCAGTCCATTTCCAGGATTCCACAAAGCCTCAATATTTTTACCACTGGTCAAATGTTTGAAAGACTCCAGGGAAGTTTGTAGCTGTGAGACTCTGAATATCAAAATCCCACCCTTCCTTTGGAATCTGAATAGAGGGCTCCCTGATTTCTATTCCATTCTGGAACTCTTGTAGTGTGCATGCCTGCTGAACCAGTAACATGTGGACACCATCAAGGTCTGCCTCCAACTATAGCCAGCGTCCAGACTCTGGACCCCAGCCGCAGCAGCTCTGAGTGCCTAGATAGCTGAGGAAGACTATCCTAGGAGTCCAGACATCTGCAGTGTGCCCTGGAGCTCTCTGCAAATCAGACTTTCAAATGAGCTAAACCTTGTCCAGCCTGTACTCTGAGACAGGCAGATCTATCCAGTTCCTGAAACACCCCCAGCTTCTTTCCTTATATTTTGATACAAAGCACTCCCCACTTGGTTTTTGTTTCTTCTTGATTGAGAATTCAGTGCATGGGTATAATGTTTTTTATCATATCTACCCCCACTTTTCCCCCTCCAATTCTTCTTCTGTTCCCTTCCACCTTTCTCAACTTCATATTCATTATCTCCTTCTCTCTCTCTCTCTCTCTCTCTCTCTCTCTCTCATTTCTTTCCGCTCTAATTTTCAGCCCTTATACTCACTGTGAAACTGGCTAAAAGCAACCAGAGATATCCATGTCACAGCCCAAATCATACGCTGTCTTGAAATCTCTTCTACCAGATTCATTAGTCTGTGACTATTCAGTCTGGCCTCTCTCAGTCTCATAACACAGATAAGCCTTCAATAGATGGTTTGTTGGCCTCTGGTATGATTCACAGCCCAGTGATCGTTTCCCCCTGGAACCTTATCCACACAGTCTGTGCAACCCCACATTTCCATCAGCAGTCTGATGCCCTCAGCTTCCACTAGAATTGCTTCATAATTCCCACTTATAGCAGCCTAGGGATTCTGTAACATACTTCATCCAAGCCTTTTGTGATAGTTTAAATATGCTTGGGCCAGGGAGTGGCACTATTAGGAAGTGTGTCCTTGTTGGAGTAGGTGTGTCACTGTGGGCATGAGTTTTAATCCCCAGTCCTAACTGCCTGGAAGTGAGTATTCCGCTAGCGGTCTTCAGATGAAGATGTAGAACTCTCAGGTCCTCCTGTACCATGCCTGCCTGGATGCTGCCATGTGCCAGAGACTGAATCTCTGAACCTGTAAGCTGCCCCAACTAAATGTTGTCCTTTATAAAACTTTCCTTGGTCATGGTGTCTTTTCACAACAGCAAAACCCTAAGACACCTTTCAAATTCCTCCCAAAAATCAGTTCAATGACTGCTATTACAGACTGTCAGGTAGTTACAGCAATGGATCTTAACTCTGTGGCACTAATTTTCTGAGTAAGTTACTGTTGCAGAGCTATGAGAAAAATACCTTGACCACATAAAAGAAAGGCATCTTTATTTTAGCTCCAGGTTTCAGGGGCTACTGTCCATCACAGCAGAGAGGGCACAGTGAAGCCGAATGATCCACATCACAGCAGAGTAACTCAGAGAGCGGCCAGAGACAAGACACAGCCCAAAGGACATGCCCCAGCCACCTGCCTCCTCCCATCATGTCCACTTCTTAAGTGTCTGATGTTCCAAAAACATCGCCATCCGCTGGAAACAAAGCCTTCAATTGAATTGAAGCTCAGACTTAAATGATCCTGCCTTTGCATAGTCATCATGATATCTTGAGAAACAGAAATTTTCCTACCTCTAATAAAGTTTTATGTTAATATTATCAAATGCTTTCTATGCTTTTTAAAAACCTGGTAGCAGGAATTTTCCAGGAGGTACTGGTTCTCTCTGGCCCCAGCTGGCCAGTTGGAGAGTTGGGCCATCCATACACCTCCACATTATGCTTTCCCACCTCTGGGATCCCCACCAGATGACCATTCTGCCCCAAGGAGGTAGTGCGGGTTGCAGGCTGTCCGGCTGTCCCTGGAACTATGTCTGTGCTGCATAGGAATATATGCTGAATCCTTGCTAAAGGGCCCCCACTACATATCCGCCTAAGCAAGGGAAACTGGGTCTTGTAAAAAACCAAGGTCATGTACCCCCATTCCTGCTCAGCTGAGTGGGGTCACCCTTTTGGAAAGCCATCTTTTGGTGGGGGACGGGAGAGACCGCAACCCTCCTCCTTCCTTTTCAGGGGCCAGAGCCAGTTTCCAGATTCCCTGGTGGAAGTGCGGACTCAGCTCTGGGCAGCTGTCACACAGCCCCGGGGAGGAGGCGGCTCCCTGGGAGGGCGGGCAGGACTTCCGGCCAGGCAAGACTACTTCCTTCCCCTTCTACCTGGCTCTGTAGGGCTGAGGCTGGGCGCAACCACTGAGCCCAGCTGACTCCCGTAAGAGACTGTTCGGTTCCTGTGTGTGTGACTGACAGAGCCACAGCCTCTCCGATTCCCTCTCTCCTCTTGCTCGTGAATAAAGCACACCTGCATGACGCAGGCTGTTGTTCCTCAACTGAAAGGGAAACCCCATCCCAGCGCCAGGCACACTGTTCCTGCTCAATAAATGTTAGCTGCTGTTGTCTTAAAAAAAAAAAAAAAAAAAACTAGCCGGGCGGTGGTGGCGCACGCCTTTAATCCCAGGACTTGGGAGGCAGAGGCAGGCGGATTTCTGAGTTCAAGGCCAGCCTGATCTACAGAGTGAGTTCCAGGACAGCCAGAGCTACACAGAGAAACCCTGTCTGGAAAAAACAAAAAACAAAACAAAAAAAAAAAACAAAAACAAAAAAAACTGGTAGCAGAATTCTTTCCTAATAACATGAAGTTTTTCCTCCAAAATATTTTTCACATTCAAATCTATGGGTCTTCTAATGCAGTATGATACAGGCATCAAGTGTTAAACCCCAGCAAGATATACAAGGGCTTCTGCTGTGGTTTCAGTGAAAATGGCTCCCATAGGCTTACAGAGTAGCTTATCATTTGAAAGGATGAGGACTGTGTGGCCTTATTGGAGCAGGTGTGGCCTTTGTGGAGGAAGTGTCACTGGCAGTGGACTTTGATGTTTCAGAATCTCAAGCCCGGTCCAGCAGTTCACTCTGTTCCTGCTGCCTGATGATCCAGATGCAGAACTCGTGGCTCCTTCTCTGCCTGCATGCTGCCCTGCTCCCCACCATAACGATAATGGGCTGCACCTCTGAACCTGTAAGCCAGCCTCAATCAAATGTTGACTTGATCATAGTGTCCCTTCACAGCAATTAAGCCCTAACTAAGAAAGCTCCCACCATACAGCCTGCAGCAAGACTCTCCCAGACTCTCCCTTGGTGTGGTTTCTCCCTCTCTCCATCACTGCCTGTGAATTGTACCTTCCTAACATGTTCTCCCATCTGGGAGATCCTTCCCACCCCACTTATTTACAGTGCTGTGGTAGAGATATTGTGGGCTTTGCATTTCCATATTCTTGAATCAGCGTGTGCATTTATACAAGAAGACTTCTGTGATTTTCTTTGAAATCATAATAGATTTCTGTTTCCTTCTGGGCAGAAATGTCACCTTTGCAGTAATGACTTTCCGATCTGTGAGCATGTTCTGCCTTTCCATTTACTTGAGTCTTTTAAAATTTCTGCAAACTCTAGAGTTTTGAGGGCAGAGATCCACATACTTCTGTCATTATTTTACTTCCTAGGTATGCAATACTGTCAATATTGTGTCTATTTTTGGACTCGTGCTGTTTGTTGGTAGCTGTGTTAATCTAACAAGCATGAAATGGGCCACATTGTTCTGCTGGACTGAGTTACATTGACATGGCATTGAGCCTGGACCAGAGGTCAGTTACTAAATAAGTCCACAGTGACTTGGGATGTGGTACACGCCATCCTGTTGGCATTGTTTACTGATGCTTCTGGATGGATGACTGAATAGGTGATCTGGATTAGGATGTGGAAGGGTCCATTTGTTGGTCTGGTCCACAGTTAGACTCTGCCCACATGAACACTGGATGTGAGAAGCTCAGCTCACTCCATCTGGGGCTTCTTGAGGTGTCCTGTGGTCACATGACAGGTTCCTGATCTGGGAGAAGCCATGCATCTTAGCAAACAGAAAGGAACATGGGAACCAGCCTCTGACTTTCAGTGTAAGACAGCCTAGGGCTGGCCTGCTTATCCAAGCCATGTGTACACAGTCTCCCACTGCCAGCTAAGGTCCTCCGCCTCCATGTAGCACTGTTATTCTGGGTCCCACACCCTGATATCCAGACGCAGAGGTGGATTTTGAGTCTAGACTCTTACTGTCTGTTCACTTAGACATTCAGCAACTTCTCTGTAGATTAAGTGCATAGCCATGCTTCCTTACGGCGCTGCTGCCCCGGCTCCACCTTGCTTGAGCAGCTGCTGCTTGGACTGTCTAAAGCACACAGCTCCTCTGCCAGAGGTTCCAGCTTAGGCTTGGGGAAGGGCGGGAGGAAGACCTGTCAGATCTCCTGGCTTCTCCGTGCTCCTTCAGAGGAGCCTGTGTAGATCTAGTCATCTCTCCTCTCAGTAAGTAATCTGCAAACCTACAACCCTGAACCACAATCTGGGGATTTAGTTCTTAGCATTTCTTCCTCTCTTCTCTCCTCCTCCTGGCCTCCTCACTGACCTTATCTTCTGACATTCAGCCTATTTTCTACTGGGTGTCTGGGACTCCCAATAGAAAAATGTCCCAGTAAATGTCAACTGTTTGTCCTGTGATATCTCTACTGTATCTGGGATAGCCTCATGTACATCCTTTAGTATCTCTACTGTGTCCGGGATAGCCTCAGGCACATCCTGTGATCTCTCTACTATGTCCGGGATAGCCTCATGCACATTCATGGACACTCCCAATGGATGACTCCATTTGCTTTTATCACTGCATCTAGAGAACACTAGATGGACACAGCAGCATGGGTGAATGTGAAGGACCAATAGTGAAGACACCGGGTTCCTCAAGAGTGGTCACCAGGAGCTGGAGTTAGGAGGACAGCAGGACCGCCAAGGTTTGTTTGAGCCCAGCTCACTTCCTAACCTGTTGGACCCCAGGGCAACAGGAAGGCTGGGTTTAAGGTATTAGAGAGACACCAAGGCTTGCAGCTGGCTAGCCTTCTGTCCTGTTGGACCCTAGAATGACCACATAATGGTCCTCAGTCTGACCTGAGCCAGCCACCCTTGGAAGCCGAAGGACTTTGTTTATGTTTACCATTTTAGTTTAGATTAATAACATTTTCCATAAATTCAGGCAAGGCTTTGCAAAACCTTTGCTTGGGAGGTATTTTTTTCTTCCTGAAAATGATCCATCCTTAAAGACTGTTTTGACACAAGAGAATGGAAAGCTGACAGGACGAAGATGGATGCATAAACACTCCCTCACCTTTCAGCCTTCACTTTATGCCCAATTTTTTTTAAGTAAAAACACAGAAGAATCAAGCATAATGATGAATGAAAAGTCCTTTCTATTCGTTAAAGCCAGCACAACTAGTTAAAAATTTGAGATATGGCCCCTTAACTTAAACAGCACCACAACAGAGTTACTCATTAAATAAAAAAGTATCTGACATGAACAAATGTAGTTTATTCATGACAAAACTGCCAAGTAGGGACCAGTGAGTTGGCTGACCAGGCAAAGGCACTTGCCACCAAGCCTAATGACCTGAGGAGGTTGAAAGGAGAGAATTGACTCCCACAAGTTGTCTTCTGACCTCTATACATATATTTGGACACATACACAGCACACATACAGAAGCATACACATTCGCAAACAAACAATCAATGAGCCCAGAGGAAAGAGTGTAAGGTCAGCTGCCTGTGCACAGAGGTCAGACGAGGATCCACCGACCATACCCGAGTTAGGTGCTTTCTCAGTGCTGCGACCAGACATCTGATAGGACAACTCAAGACAGAAATGGATGGTTCGGGCTTGGGGTCTTAGAGGGTTTGGTCCACGGTGTCTGTGCTCTTGGTTCTTGCACTTTACTAAGCCCTGAGTCAGCTCTCAATCCAGGGAAGCTGACAATCAAGACTTTGACACTGTTCTGCCCTTCTACCGCACAACACAAACATCTTTGATCTATGACCAGTGAGTGACCAAACATGTCATGAAAACCTGGATGAGACTAGGGGGGGGGGAAGAAACCACGTGAGGTACCCTAGACAGGTAGAGAGAAGGCATCTCTCTACCTGTAGTAGTTTGAGCATCATTTGGGAGAGGAGGAGGATGGCACAAGGTCAGGTTCAAAGAACAATTAAAAGGATAAAGCTGGACCAAAACCGAGGGGCCACCCCTCACCTGGAGCCAAGAAGCAAGTCATAAACCATAGCCTCTACCTGGGAGAAAACCTGAGGTGAAGTATAGACGTGCCTTTGTAACTGAGAGCTAAGCATGGAGCCTTCCCAGCTCCCCAGCCCTGGCAGCCACCCAGGCTAACGAAGGTTGCTACAAGAAGAATTAGAAGGCAATACAGTTACAGTTACCATGATGATAGCATGAAATTCCATTCCTTCTCTCTTTTGTCTGTAGTTCATCAGCCCTCCACAGTAATGGCCTCTCTGTGAACGAGACATGCCCATCTCCTGTATAACTTCTATTTAACATGATTCTTCCCCATTCCATGTGTGGTAGTCAACGTTGAATTAAAAAGATTGCACACACACACACACACACACACACACACACACAAAAGAATAACAACAAGATCAAATCAGTACAGCAAGAAGCATTGATGACACGGGTTTTGAGAAATTCAAGCGAAGACTTTAAAACCATCAGACTGAACATGCTGAAGGATCTGGTAGGAAAGGGGGCAAGCATAAAAGGACCCATGAACAGTGTCATCAGAATAGCCAACATGGCCCCCGTGCCACCTCCACCCTGGGCTCTGGACAAGCCCTGCTCATTCTGACACGGTAAGGTCTCATGCATTGGCCCCAGATCCTCCAGAAGGCAAGCACATTTCTCAAGATGTGCTAGCCCAGGAGGGATGCCATGCCTGCAGCTGTTTTCAATTCTCTGCTTCTGTCTGGTGCCTCACACACATAACACCTGCCCTCTTTATCCGCAGTCTCATAGGAAGTGAAATATCTCGTTCAGGCAGTGAGCAGATGAAGGAGTGCCAGCAAAAACAGTCACTCTTCAAAGGTGGGGACAACCTGGGACCACAAAGGGTAGCCACCCTAGTCAAAGCATCAGAAACAGCAGGGGGACCACAAAGGCTGTGGACACCAGCGCTCTTTGCCAGAGTGGTATTGGTGAGGCAAAAAACCATTTAAGAATGCTTCAGAATGCAGAACATGAGAAGGCAGGGTGCTGACACAGTCTGCACAGTTCTCCCACCAAGTTTAAGAAAATTTTGTGGAATACATTTGATTGTTTCAAATACGGCAGATCACAAATGTCAGAATTTATATGCATTTAAAGAAATAATTCATTTCATGTACAACGAAAACTATCACCCAAAAATCTGACCAAAAACGTATAAAAAGAAGGAAACATCCAGTGTGAATCACCTGCCATAGGCCAGGAGTCATGTGTGTATACTCTCTCCTAACAACCTTGTAAAGCACAAGCACTTAAAAAACCATCAGACTTTAAAACCATCAGACTGAACATTCTAACTTAAAGTCCGGGAAATGTTATTCAATGGTCATGTGGTTGCTTAAGGCTCATCAGAAACAGCCTGCAAAGTCTCAGAGTCCAAGGCAGACACTGGGGTCAGCTTTTACACCCTTGGGGGGGAGGGTTGCCCCAATCAAGTAAGGAAATATGTAGTGAGCAAATATTACTATATAAGAAGTCAAGTGCATGCACCTGATAAAATGCCCTCCGAGGCAGACATCAATGCACTGCTTATGGGATTAAAACGAGACCTGGCAGAGAGCTACCTCCAGAGAGCACAGAAGTTAAGAGTAGCCTCAGAACAAAATTCACAAATGGGTCAGATGAAGATTAGCTGTAAAGTGGAAGAGCTGCTCCCCAGTGAGCAGGATTAGACTCAGCCACAGAACGCAAAGGGTTTCTTTGTTCCAGAATACTCAAATGGGTCTAGGTCTCAGCATACTCTGGGGATTAAATGGTCTGGCTCAGTGAGATTCCCATTAAGAACCGTGGCACATGGAGATGGAGGTGGCAGGGTCAGGGTCTAACCACTAGGTGCATTTCTACCCAACTTGCTTTTCAAATTGCAAAATTAGAACAAAAACCATTTTAAACTGAAGTGACATTGAAAATGAACAACCTCGCTGTGGAAGCTCCCGGGCAACAGTTTCCCCCACAGAAAGCCATGGAAAGGCTCGTCCAGGTTCCTTCTGCATTTGTGCCATCCATGTCTTCCACTGGAGACTGCAATCTGGGCTCTCCCGGTACTTCTCCAAGCTGGGTTGGGAGCTGGGTTGGAGACTATGTCTCAAGCAGTTGGTGTGAGGATAAAAGATGAACCCACAATCCTTCAAAATGCCAGCTAATGGCAACCATCTAACCCTGCAGCTCTGTGCCCAGCTGTAAGATGACAGAACCTATCTAGGCTTTGAAGGAGGACTTGGTCAGCCCTGAGTTCCAAGCACAGCTCCATGCAGTATGTATAGCCTTCTCTCCTGGACTGGCTCCACTCTGGGCCAGCAGCTTTCCTCAGGAAATGCCCCCACAGTCCCAGCCATTCTAGGGGCTTGGAGAGACTCCAGCCCTGCCATACATTGTCTGGCTCCAGAGGGTTTTTGGAAATTTAGCATAAACCATCTCAACTCCTGATTAAACCAGTATACATGCCTGACCACCTTCAAGGTAAATGATAAGTCTGCTCTATCAATTATCACATTAGGTGCATTCTTGTAGTCTTTTCTTGGGGCATAAAGTTCTATTCACCTGTGGGGAAGCTTTATTTTCAATCCCAGCTAATATAAAGAGTTCAAGGCAGGGGACTCTTTAGGACCTCTGTAGTTCGAGTCTCAGTCCACTCTACCCAGAAGTAGTTCAAGGAACAGAAAAAAAAAGTCAGTGTGTTTTATCAATCTATGAAGTCCATGAATTAGAGGGAAGTGGGGAATTAAATGAATACAAGCAAAAGCCAGGGGCACAAGTAAGATAAATCTGACAACCACATAAGTGGATTCTAAGACTGGATCATCAAACATGACTGGAAATTTGTCTCTAGTCTTTATGAAGTCACAGCCCCAAACAGGAACATTTGTCACAAAATTTAAATGGAGTCTTAAAAAGTGTGCTAAATACGCATGGGCATCAAAGACCATGTTTCCACTGACCACAAGCATGAGGCTCTAGAAAGAGGTTCACTGCCTGCCTGGAAATGCAAGTTCTGCATTCCTCCACAGCCGTACTCCGTGTTAAAATGAAGCTCTCTCAGTAGCATTTTAGACACGCCAGAAAGTGTGGTGCAAATAAAGCATGTGGAGGTTGTTCTGCACTATGGCTGAAGACTACAACATCTGGACAATTGACCCTGTGACCCTGAACTCTCCCACGCATTTCTCTCAGACAGTCCCTTCACAGGGATTGTATCTCAAGCCATTGAAATGCATGAGTTTCCATGAATGTTTGTACTGTCTGTCACCAGCTCAATGTAATCAAGCTCACACCCAGCACTCCCCAATCATTCATAGATAAATGTAAGGGAAACTATTCTATAGATTTGTCTCACCTGACAGCCGGAGTGGAACCATGTGATGGCGTCTGTGACAAATGCATTGGTTACCTCTGCTCTTTTTCTTGATTTCCTCTCCTCTCCCTAACGCAGTTTGTTCTTTTAGTTTTCCTCGGGGGCTCTCTGGTGTTCTCCCTAACCATGCCAGACCACTGGTGGGTGCCCCTGTTTCCCTACACCTGGACAGCTTCCCTTATCTTTATGCCCAACTCTGTAACAAGCACAGAGACACTCCAACCTCAACACAGCTCAGAGGAAGCTGCACTCGCTCCTCTTCCTCATACCAGGTATATTCTAGCTAGTGACAAAAAAAAAAAAAAACAACCACTTATAAGGGATTTCTTCTGAACACTCCCTGTGTGTGTGTGTGTGTGTGTGTGTGTGTGCGCACATGTGTATATGTGTGTGTGAGAGAGAGACAGACAGAGACAAAGACAGAGACAGAGGCAGAGACAGAGACAGAGACAGAGACAGAGAGATCAGGCACATACACATACATGCCCATGCATCTGTAAGTGCAGGCATGGAGGCCAGAGGTCAATGTCAGATGTCTTCCTCTATTGTGTCCCACATCTTAGGTCCCTCAGTGAAACTTGAATCACCATTTTGGGTAGACTGGTGCCCCAGTGCTGCTGTTACAGGCAGGCACAACTGTTAAGCTTTTAGGTGAGTGCGGGGAGACCTGCACTCAGGTTCACTTCCTTCCCAGTAGGAACTTTACCACTGAGCCACACCTCTAGACTCCATTTTCTATCCCAGGGCTGATTTCACTACGGGCCAATCCCGACATTCTTGGTTAGCTTTCATTTCCCTTCTACATCAGTGACAGTGTAAGAGGAAGAGCTGCTTGCTCTCTTGCAGACACACAAGCCTTGTGACACTGGAGACAGCATTCTCAGTAGGTCATGAGCAGTGTTTTCTAGAGGAGAATGCTCTTGCCTGCTCATTCGGTGACATCCCAAAGAGGCCACAGTGAGACGCATTTGGAACATGTTTTAGTCAAGGTCTAAAAGATACGCAAAGAATAAAAACAGGGAGATGGGATGTGTTGTTTGTACATTTTGCTTATGCAAATTTGTCTATGGTACCATAGTGACTCCCATGCTCAACCGTCTTCCCAGGCTTGTTGACAACAGTTTGCCATGTGGACATCATCTTGATCCAAGAATGCTGGCTGTTGGTGATTTTCAGCTCAGTTCACTTTCAGGGTGAGCGATGCCTTCAGTTCTGGGTTTGCACCATCTGAGGGCGGGGAGCCACGGCTCTGTACACCTCTATGTGGTGCATATTCTCTGCAACCTCTCACATAGACTTCTTTTGACTCATTAACATGAAATTCACATGGAAGGGATACATATTTTTGACTTTTCAGTGAAACACTCTCTTGTGTCTAAAATACAATTCCCTTTTTTGACATTGTAACTGAGTTAATCTACACACAATTTGTCTTAATTTATCTTCCTGTTGCTGTGCTGGAATACTCTGACAAAAGCAACTCGGGATGAAGGGTTTATTTTAACTCATCATTCAAGATACAGTCCATCACGGTGACGAAGTCAAAGCAGCAGGAGCTTGAAGCAGCCAATCACATGGCAGCTGGAAACCAAGGAAGAAAGCAAGCGAGAGCACAGCTGGCTTTCTCCATTTTTTATAGTCGCGAGCCTCTGCTGGTGGACTAGTCCCACCCGCAGTCAAGATGGGTCTTCCCACAGCAAGTAATATAATCAGTATGACATCCCATGGGCATGGCCTTCTTGAGAACTGTCCCCCAGATGACTCTAAATTTTGTCAAGTTATCATTTAACGTCAACTATAATAACAACCTCACCCCTTGTCAACCTGAACCCCGAAAGCATCCCTTTGAAGCTATAACCTTTCAGACCCATGACCATGCTCTAAAACCTTTTCAACTTTGAAAGAACCCATAGTCTTTAACAACCCAACCCTTGAAAAGACCAGAGTTCTTCCACTGTGAGTTCCTATAAAAGGAAAACCAAGCTCATCCACCAGTATACAAATGACATGAAGTAAACACTCATTATTCCAAAATGGAAGGACCAGGGCATAACAAGGAACAATCAGAACAAAACAATACTAAAATCCGTCAGGGAAAACATCAAACCCCGCAGCTTGGCGCCTGGTAGCTGAGGCTCATGGAGTGCCCGGTGGCCCCTGTCCTGCAGCTCTGCCCTGGCAGCACACTCAGCCTCCCTCTTGAACCAGCTCCAGCCCTTGCCCGCAGCTTTTCCCAGTGGCCATCTCATGGTCCTGACATCCTCACTATCCTGGGGTCACCACAGCAGCTGCAGCTGCAGCTCCACAGCTTCACATAATGGACTCTAGGGGCCTCTTTGCCAGGACTCCAAGCCTACCACACACCGCATGGCTTCAGCCTCTCTCCAGGACCCCTTCAGTCTTGCACCTTTCATACCTGCAAACCTGATGCCATTATGGATGGTGATGATGCTGCCGAGCTCTCCCCCCAGCCCAGCATGGAACCTGGCCCCCTTAGAGCACAGCTGCCCATCGGCGAGCATATGCTGTCCCTGGAGAAACATTTTCCCAGCAGCTGCTGTTGAGACGGAGAGAGCCACTCAGCCTAAGCTTTATGGTTTTTAATGAATTTGGATGTTCACAAGCTAAAGACTGTGGCATTTTGTTAACAGCACATCTTCCTATTGTCCCAGATGCAGCGCTGGGGTGGAGGTGGGGAGGGTTCTCTTCAGCTGTCCTGATCCCTCTAAGGATCACAGCTGCTTTCTCAGTCCCATCCTGAACTCTCTCCTGTCTTCACATTTCCCCTGCCAAACACACACATGATCTTTACATTCAATTTCACTGAAACTCTCAGGACAGAGTCAACTTAAGGGAGAAGTTCCTGAAGTAATTTTTTTTTCATTGTCTCTTCCTTGTATTCTTAGTTCTACAAAGTCTATGTTGGCTAGTGTTAATTACCAATCTGGTATCACCTGGGAAGAGCGTCTCAATGAGGAACTATTAAATCAGATTGGCCTGTGGGCATGTCTGTGGAGGATTTGTCCTGATTATATTAATTGAGGTGGGAAGCCATACCCACTGTGGACAGCACCATTCCCTGGATTTCGGTTTTAGAATATGTAAGTAAATGTAGAAAGTGGGTTGAGCTTAAGTGAGTATAAATGTTTCATTCTCTTTCTCTTCTCTCTCTCTCTCTCTCTCTCTCTCTCTCTCTGTGTGTGTGTGTGTGTGTGTGTGTGTGTGTGTGTGTGATTTAATCAATTCCGCCAAGAGGAAAACACTTCATACAAGTGGTGGGCCCATCCTAGAAGAGCAGGATACACACACAGGAATGGGGTTCTATTCACAGCTGCTTCTGTCCAGTTGCTTATTCTGCAAGATACATGGCCACTTCCACCACCACTCACTGGGGGCAGCACCGCACCATATGTCAAGTACAGCCCTCACACCAGCAAAAAGCAGATTGAAGGGAAATAAATGTCTATATTTACATTGGTGACCTTAAAGACAGACACAGACACACACACACACACACACACACACGCATGCACACAGAAAAAGAGAGAGAGCAATCAAAGTTTCTAGGTGTTGGGATAGAGTGACAGTTCTGATCAATACTCACCTCTCACCCTGAGCATGTACACACATGGTAGGTATGTTCACATAAGGTGCACAGTCACCATGGAAGACCAGTCACCTCTTCCCCTTGAGTAGTTTGCCCTTGCTTCATGCTGCAGTCCAGCCCCAAATGACAGCTGCTAGGGGTCATGGGGAAGGCTTATTCTGATGCTCTCCCAGTGAGAGCCACACTCTGAATTCTAAGCCAGTTCCTGTGAAATGTCTTTCCTTTAAAAGAGTTGCTGTGGTCATGGTGTCTCTTCACAGCAATAGAAACCCAAACTAAGACACCTTGGCTAGTAGACAATGTTTGTCCCCATGTGCTCCATATGTCCCCACTTGTTCTTCCTTCTGTGTTATTCTCTTCTTGGGAGGACCCTCATCTCTAAGCACAGTCATATTCTGAGGTGCCACAGGGAGAAGGTATACACCTGAATCCTCAGAAGGCACAATTCAACCCCAGACGGAAAATGCCTTCAGTCTCAGAGATTAAGTCATGCCATCGTGACTGGCAGAAACCCGCATAGAGAAATGGGGAATGTACATTTGCCAAAGTGTGTGCTTTTGTAGATTTCCTGAATTATTTTGGTCTTAAGCAATGATGTCTTTGAGTCAGGAATGTCACACAGCCTGATGACAGGAAGTGGATCCGATGAGGTGGGCTTTCTGTTCTGTCCTGAGGGGACAGTCAGAGGGAGGCCAGGATGCAGCTGTCACCACAAATCTATTTGGGTGTCCTCCCCCATTTCAGTGGTTTAATGAAACACTATGAAGTCTCTTCATTTCCTTCTTGGCTTCCTGGGGGCTACTTTGGCTTTTTGATGGGTGGAGGTGACCATGGCCTCTTTGGCCATCACTGAGCATTGAAGACATTGGGAGAATCCAGGCAGTGTCTGGATTTCTGTGTCCTTCAGCCCTATATCCAGTACTCGAACCTCCATCCTCTTACCTAAGGGCTATTTCTGACACCAGGGGCATACTTTGTGGTTCTGAGTTCTGTCTCCTCCCTCAGGGTACCCAGGCACCTCTGCACACCGGGTGAGAGGATGAGGTGGAGCCTGGGGTAGGAGAAGGCCTTCTCCAAGGATTTCAGTGCTACAGCTCTTTTAGGTGGTATTCAGTGAAATAGCTCTCTTAGACACTATTTGGTGAAAGCTTAGATTCTTAATTCAGTGTGAACAAGGGCCATATAAACCTTAGAGAGTGGGAAGAGGTTCTTCTTGGGGTGAATGTTCATTGACTAAGGCTTAAGGTCCTGGAAATACCTCATAGAGAGGCATTCCAGGTGCTGGCTGGGCAGGGCCCCACCCCCTAGGGGAAAGGGAGTTGAACCTGTGATTTTACCAATCAAAGTCTATGTGACGTTCCTCGGGTAGAGGATGTGGAGATCAAACTCCCCAGATAAGGTCAGGCAGAGAAGAGGAAGCCTTCTCTTCCTCCTCCATTTTGTACCAAGCTTGGCCATGGCAGACGGAGACTTTACTAGCAGTGCTTCACAACAACCCTTCATCTGGGCTCATTCATCTCCCTAGGGGATTCTGCTAGTGACCAACCAACACAAGGACCCACATTTTTTTGTCTCCAGGTATATGTGACTTCCGACTCTCTGTTTCTGTGGGATGTCAGAGCTCCCGTTAAGCACCGTTGTCCGCACAGAACTACTAGTGACGCTGTGTTATTTACGCTCTCCCAGCTCACTGTCCTGCTGGCCCCTCCCTGGCTTCTTGGAATCATATTCCAGGCAAAAGCTCAGCGCTCAAGTATTTGTCTTAAGGTTTTTACTTTTAGGGATCCCAGATGAAGATTAGTTGGCTCCATCATCTTTTACAAGGATCTGGTACCTGTTCAAAATGGATGACCTTTCTAATGCTGTGATTGAACCCCCTCCCACATACCAAAACTCCTTCCAGAATACCATAGCCCTACTTTGTAAGCTTTGAGGTGTGCTGTACCAACATCCAAATCACCACTATCTGGTAAGCACTCTGGCCCTGGAGACCTCTCATGGTCTTTTTCCTGAGAGGCTAATGTCCAAGGAGCTGTCCATGAAGTAACATGGGGCAGGAAGGCAGTATGACACACATATGTGAATCTTATTATTATTTAAAGAAGAGGTTGGTGTACTTCACCCTGTGAGAGGTCATATCCCAACTCTGGCATGGCTCTGGGTCCATTGCCATGTGGAGTAGAGGAAATGCATGTAGCTCCTAGGACAGATGTGTGGCCTCTGGAGGTCATGGCCAGTTGAGATGGAAGGACTGTGGTCCTGGAAATGTTTTCAGTAGGTGTCTGATGCCTTGAGATTCCCTGGAAATTCTCAGAGACCAGGTGACTCTGGCCTCGGGAGATAATGAGAATGGGACACCTATGCGTGTCTCATATCCCAGTTAACCCTGTCTATCGGGACAGCACAGGGCTGGGCTTGCCATTGCCTCTGTTTTTCCCGAGGAAAGTAACAGGAAAAGCACTTTCTTGCAGGGGAGGTTCTTTTTCAAATGACTGATTGGTGTCATGGGTGAAAAGCAGATCAACGGTGGACTTCCGCTCTGCTGTTGATCTAACGGGAGTCTTTGGAGTCTCCTCTATTTTCACTTCAGTTCCTAGTAAAGGAATTTGTGAAATGTGTCTTTCAAAAGCTCATAAACCTAGGACTTTTCATTAAGTAGATCCACATGTATATGTGTTCTGCCTTCTTCCTCCCCCAAAAGCTACTAGGGTTGGAGAGAGACCTGGCTCTGAGTCATTGCCTTAGTTTCCCTTCAGTTGCTATGAGAAAATACTCAGCCCAAAACAACTTAATGAGAAAAGATTTATTTTGGCTTACAGTTCCAGAGGACCATGTCTATCATGTCAGAAAAGGGAGAAGTGTAGGCTCAACTGGTCACATTGCACCAGGAGTCAGGAAGTAGAGAGAACAAGAAGTGGGGTCTGCCTGGAAATCCTTAAAGCCCACCTCCAGTGAGCTGCTTCCTCCAGTAAGACTCCACTCCCCACGGAGCTCAAAAATTCTGCACACAACAGGACACAACACCATCAGCAGGAGAAGGTGTGTTCAAACACACAAGCCTCTGGGGGACATTTTATATTCAAGCCACAGTCGTCAAAGTCGTCTGTCTTCTTGCTAATGACAAAGCTTGTATAAAAACACACAAATGCAATTAGGTAAATGTTAGAAGTAGAATGAAAAGTAAAACCACAAAGCTTCTTAAAAGCTATCATCAAAATGCTACTTAAAGCTATTAAAAGATAAAAGGGCAAAGCACAAGTAACAACATGGTGAAATTTGGCGCCACCTCCTTCCTGGGCCA
Organism: Apodemus agrarius; assembly: GCA_964023405.1. NCBI lineage: Eukaryota > Metazoa > Chordata > Mammalia > Rodentia > Muridae > Apodemus > Apodemus agrarius. Next base: position 131,461,589 of record OZ030005.1, on the reverse strand, counting down.
TCTAAAGTTGAAGTCATCTGGATTGGGGATATTGGATTCCTCTGAAGTCAGAGATTCTTGTCTTCTGTAAGACTCAGGATGTTGCTCATCATGGGTGAATCAGGTATTAGATGCCTGCCAGACTGTCTTCCTTTTAGGAGACTTCCTCCGTTGGGTAGCAGCAGCCTTGCTGACCACACTTGGCTTTGTGGGCTCTGGTTCTCTCATGTGTGTGATTTGTACACCTTGGGGTAGCTAACCTGCTAGCCAAGAATGGCTCTCTGAGTATTGGAGATGGGATAGTCTATTGAAAGGATAAGGTGTGGAAGCTCAGTGTTCTGGTTCTACCATAGCTTTGTTCCCAGTGTAGTTGGCAGTGAACCTCACAGCACAGAGATGACGTCAGAAATTGGGTCATCTACTGATCTCGGACTCTACACTATCAGAAGCTGCATACACTCAGGTTGTAGATTCAGCTCCTAGCCACTGAGGATGGGGCTGCCATGTGCCAATCTTCACTGCCTGGACCATCCCCCTGTGGCCTGCAGTTCTTCAATGCACTGTGCCCTCACTGTCTCCATAGCTACCCTCTGTAGCTGTTTCTATTGTGATGTTTTCTAGCTACCAGGCTGTGATGGTAATTTAGTCTTAAAAAACAGGTTATTTCTCAAAATGGTGCCCAGCCACAACTGCCCAGGACTTGTCAGAGGAGCCACTGTCTCACCAAACCAAATGACTAGGAGGCTTAGAAGAAGGAGGCTTATCCTGTGGTTTAACTGCTCATGTCTTCACCGGGGTCATCCAGTTTACATTTTGTGGGAGGCTTCTGAGCCCCATCACCCCTGCCTCCTAAGGAGCCTGGAGCTATGTGTTATTTTCTTCCTTTTGCTGAGTCTCTCTCTCTCTCTCTCTCTCTCTCTCTCTCTCTCTCTCTCTCTCTCTCTCTCTCTCTCTCTCCACTTGCCAGCTTTCTTAATACTCCTTTGCAACTTCAGATGTTCTTCCAACATTTCTGTCTTTGGAAGACTCTATATTTTCTTATTAGGACTCTACTCATTCGCTACTCATATGTCACAGGAGGCAGCTTCTTTTATGCCCCACCCCATCAACTAATAATTGGAATTGTAAAAGTCATAATCCCTTAAAGAAGCACCTAGAAATTTTACAGAGATTAAACACTAAGTTATTCATTTGCAGTAGTCTGGATAGCCATCAACAGGGAATTGACTATGTAAATTAGTGAACAACCCCTCAGACCTTCAGATGTTCGAAACAGAAGTGGAATCCCCCTAGCCCTTTTTGGCAGCTGAGGATGGTGGCCGGGGAGCAAGATCACATGGGTTCATCTCGGAGCAGGGTCTCTTCCTAGCAGTGTAGCCTTGGGTACTTTATCAACTGCCGTGCGCTCTTCTTTCTCATCTGGAAAGCATGGTGTTGCAGGATTATGCTAGTTGATGTGGGCGACATGACATTCATTCTTACGCCATGGGAAGATCTCTATGGGAATTTACGATCACTTATGACACAGCTTTGAGGGTCATGGATGACACGTACATGCTGTGGAATAGTATACAGATGACTATTTTAGTTTTGCATCCTGCGCATACATACATATCACACTTGTACCAATATCCCAACTTGTTAGGAAATCAGAGGGTTTTAGTCAAATCAGGTATTGAATCAAGTGCTAGGAGTTTTCTGGAACCCTTGGGGACACTTTCAAATCCCTTATTTATCCTGTCACATATTCACTAGCTGGGCAGCTGCATATTGGGTATGCTATATCAGGGAGGATCAGGACAGCCACTCGTGTCATAGAAATGATAAGGACCGGCCATATAATCACTGACTCAACCAACATGCAGTGGGAGCTAGCGAGGGGAAGTGCAGCTGCCATGAGAGTGCAGAAGGGGCCTGGTCTGGGGCGGGGAGGCTCTGTAAGGAGTCCTTTGGCCGGAGAGATGAGAGGTTAACAGGGTCATGAGGAAGGAGAAAGAGTCTTAAGGCTTTGACATACCATGTGCCCTGAAAGGGAGAGGGCTAGGAAGGCCCTAGGATAGTGATGGGAAGAGATGGGGAGGCCTTACAGAAGATGTAGCTAAAGTGGCCAGCCAGCCGGATACTTACACAGAGGCTAGATGGAATTAAATTAGAGCATGATCTCATTTCACTAGTTTCTCAGAGAGAATAGACTGGGTGGGCTAGAGTGTCCAGAGACACTGCCAGGGTAGCCTGTGTTCGTCCAGGGCAGGGACACAGTGGCTGGTGTGAGGATGCTGCTCCAGATAGGGAGAGAAACTGACATGGGGAGGGGTGATCTAGTTTAAATCCAGGGAGTTGCCCAGTTAACTCTCTTTAAAAAAACAATGCAGCCAGGACAGTCAACGTGGCCAATGAGCACAGATGGTGCGGCGGAAGCAAGCAAACTGCACTCAAATCCCTTGTAAAGCCACGTGGTAGCTGGGTCGCCTACTGTCTGCAGCAGCATCTGTGCCATATGCCGAAGGCCCATGCCCAGGTGATGTCGCAGGGTGAGTAGTTCCTTGCTTTGTTTGCTATGCAGAGGCCTTGTCCATGCAGACCCCCCAGTGGCTTCGGCACTATGTACCTCAAATGCAGCCTGAGAAAGGCAGGATACTCTTGAGACTAACTATACTTTCTGCAGTCAGGAGGAGGGACTAGACAGGACTTGCTCATTGTTGTGTCCCCAAGCTGGTATTAACATACCAGCCCCTAGACTTCTAGCCAGCTAAATCCTGGCTAGAAGTCTAGGGGCAGGTAAGCATAGTGGCATACAGACAGACATGGTTCTAAAGAAGGAGCTGAGAGTTCTATATCCCAATCAGCGGGCAGCAGGAAGAGAGAATGACACTGGGCCTGGCTTGAGCTTCTTAATCCTTAAAGTTCACCTTCAGTGGTACATTTCCTCCAACAAGGCAACACCCCCAATAGTGCCACTCCCTATGGGCCTTCGGGGGGCTATTTTCATTCAAACCACTACATCAGGGGAAATGCCAGTTGGGAAACCAGCTTGGTTAATGCCTTGGTCTTGGATTTCCAGTCTCCAGAACCAGCAGGGGAACATTCCTGCTGGTCAAGTTACGTGGTCTGTGGAACTGGCACCCGGGCATCCCTGGCACCCTGGTAAGAAAGCTTCAAAGAATCAAACCTTCCCTTGAATGCTACATGCATGCTTCATGTGTGAAACTCAGGTTTGGGGGTTGTGCTATCAAAAGTCTTGCTGAAAAAATTAAACCAGAAATCTCAGTAAATGATTATATATCCTGGACACTAGCAAATATTTTATCTGTAATAAAATTTTGTTTCTTTTTTTTTTTAATGGACCAAATGTGCAGTTAACAAATGTTGATTAATCTTGTTACCATTCTGGTAATAAAATACCTGATATAAGCAACTTAAGAAGAGGAAATTTTTACTGTTCATAGTCTTGTAGGCTTGATCCAAAGCCAGCTCACCTTGCTGCTTTGGGGCCTGTATTGAAGCAATGCATATCTAGAAGAAATCTTGAAGGAGACTTCAATGAGTTTCAGACAACACTCAAAGGTCAATGGAATTGTGGAAGCTATTCCCCCTCCCTTTCTCCTCCAGACTCCAGGGGTCTCTGGGGTCTTCAAGAAGATGCCCCCATAATACACATAGGAAAATGGATGCAAAGGTCCCAGGTGTGGTAACCATGGAGATACTCCACGGTGTTTTTCCTCTTCGAATGACTTGCTGCAGTGATGGGGCTCTACAGGCTGGCTCTATCTGCCTACCATAGAGCCGACCGGTCTACAGAGAGCCATCCAGCCTCAGGTCACTTTGAACAAGTTCCCTCTAGATCCCACCAACTGCCATGGTATCTCTGCCCGAGTCTGCGTGCTGCCAACGAGAAATTATACTGTGGAGGTTGATATTTCTTTTGGGTGATCCTTCTTTTCTAAAGAGTTAGTTACTTAACAAGTTCAGGGGCATCCTTTCCAGAGAAGACGATGACTGATGGGGTGAGGATGGCAGATCCCAGTGTAAGTACCTGAGATGGGTATCATGTGCCTCAGAGCTCTGCCAAGCGGGTTAGCCTATATTTCTGTTGCTTCTCCCTCTCTCTCCCTCTCTCCCTCTCTTCTTCTCTCCCTCTCTCCCTCTCTCCCTCTCCCCCTCCCCTCTCTCTCTCCTGCTCCTGAAATTCTATCTTAACATCTGCTTAGGGAGAGGCCAATCTATAACATAGTCCTGCAGAAGTACATACCAGAGCAGACCCGTTCTGGAATCATAACCTGGAAGATACAGAGTTAAGAAAGCTAATGCTCAGAGCTTAAGGATTACAATTTTATCCTTCTAAAAAGTTAGTCACCCAACACAGACTAAGCAATGCCAGTCAAGGGGTGTCTTCTGTAGCAGTCACTGTGCTTACAAATGTACAGAGACATGGTCCTTCCCTGTGTAAACCCAGAATCTGTGGTTTGCCACCATAAAATCCAGATTTCTGTTTCTCTGAGAATAATCATGAGTCTTGTCACCCCAACATCAGAGCCCCAGCATGGACTGTCACTCAGTGAGAAGAACAGAAGAAAATTGGATTTGGGGATTTAGTACAACCAGTTAGATTTTCGAGCATTTCTCTGGGAACCATCAAAGCCTGTGTGACACAGGGATGAAGGGGGTTAGGTTGTCAGAAAGGACTTCTCAACATGTTGGAGAATGCCTTGGAGGGTTCTAGGTACAGAAGTTGGGGGAGGCAGAGCTTCATTGTCATAGCAACACACCTAGCATCTCTGTTAGGGGCAAACTGGATCCTCAGGAAAGCTACTGAAGAGGAGGTGCCCCTGAAAGCCCAGCCTTGCCAGCTCCATCCACGCCTTTAAGCTGCAGGTCTGAACCACTACTGACAAGTTCAATATTGGAAGGCATCAGCCGTGTGGAATTAGCTTTAAGAGGCTGTCATTTCTTGAATATTCATCCCATTTTTCTCCAAGTTTAGAAACAATAGAATTCCCCAAAGCCTCTTTACTTTAGATATTTCATCAGAGTCATTCAATGCTAAATTAAAGTTCAAAAGCCTTCATTATTCACAAGCTTAAATATTGGGCAGCTTCCAACTTAATCACACCCCTGCTTGAGCTGACATTGTTTGTGTAAGGGGGGAAGGCACCGAAGCACTAACTCCTAACACATTTCCATCTGACGTGTCAACACAGAAACCCATCACTTTTAATAAATGATAGTTAAGGCCAATTATAAACCTTCTATTAAAACCACTAATTCCACTTGGACGCAAGAAGAACAAAATTAGATGTATTTTTATTGAAAGACAAAGCGCACACACCCCTTCTTGGAGTTGCATGCCTTTAAACAGTTCCACTAGCTCACCCATCTTCACTTCTGCTTGAGTTGGGATCTCACGAAGACTTCCGGCTGAACGCTTCCCAAGTTCAAATTCTAACGTGTTCCCTTCCATTACGAGGAGAAAGAAGCAAGAGCTTTGACAGCAAAATGGCCCCCACGGTGACATGAGCAAAAATGGTAATTGCTGCACACATTGTTTGTCATTTACTTTCCTGTGGAGATAATTAGTAGATGATATTTATTGGCCTTAATCATGTCCCCAGCATTTTACTAAGGGCTTTTAATGCATTGCTTTATTAAACCCACATAGCATCTCAGTATCATCCATTTGCTATCTTATGCAATAAGAAAGCGAAGACTTGGAGCAGATAGAAACAGAACTCAGAAGTCACGATCCTGACTCCAGCGTCCACAGTAGTGGGCTGAATCAATAATGGGACCTTCTCTCCCTCCTCTTTGCTCTCTAACTTTGTGGTTCCCTCTGATGCTGGATTTTGGGACATCTTTGACCACTGTAACAGCAGCCAACTTGGTTCCGAGAAACTAAAAGGGCTGTGTGTTTCTGTTCCCTCCATTCTCTCTATAGCGGGAAGGCAGAGCTGCATGAGCCTGGGCTGAGCCCAGGGACAGATGCAAGGACATGAGACAGAAGAGGGCAAGAGTATCTCTGAGGAGTCCAGCCTACACCAGGCACCCTGCCAGATGACCACAGATATAAAAGCCAGCCCAGATGAGCCCAGCCAAGTCTAGCCCAGAGCAAACAGACTCACCCAGCTGTCCTGGGGACCCCCCAGGGGGTAAGAAACACTTGTTTCACATAGGTCTGGGCATGTGTGGTACCACACCACATCTTAACCACAGTGAGTCCCAAAGCTGGAAATATTATACTGGATTATCTACACAAGCCCTAACTGAAGGGGTTCTTTAAAGGAGGAGACCTGGATATTCAAGATGAGAAAGGAAGGCTGTGTGTGCGCGCCAGGTGGAGTGAGATGCTAACACACAATCGTTTGTAAGAGAAGAAAAGACAGGGAGGGGCCAGGAAGCAAGGCATAGAAGGAAGGAATACAGCTCTGGGACTTGGGAAAAGCTAGAAGCAAGGATTCTTCCAGAAGCACCCCTCACCCTGAAGAGGAAGGCACACCACCATGCTAGCCCCTTGTAGCTCTGTGAGGGTAATTTTCTGACCTCTGAGATCCAGAACTACAAATGAAAATTCAACTGTTGTTTTTAAGGCACCAAGTTATAGCAACCATAAGAAATAATACAGAGGACCAATTTTGAGGAAATGGAAACACCACTTTAATTAGTGTTAAATTGCATTTTACAAACCAGGCTTCAAACAGAAATTTATATCCTTCCAAAGAAAAACACAGACCAAGCCCTTGGTCCTGCATGCAAAGATGAACACTGGGAGAGGGAGCGGCAGAGCCCAGCCGGAGTCTGCAGCCTAGGCTTCAGGAGGATGGGGAGTTATGTTCCCGGAGGACAGCAGCCTCAGCACAGTCACAGCCCTGTGAGCAGGCAGAGCCACTGCCACACGGACCGATCTGTCACGTCTTCATAAGCTTCTTTCCACCCCAAGAAGGGGAATAGTGTGGTTAATCTTGTTGGCTAACTTGACTGGGTTTGAAAACACGAAGAAATCATCCCTCGTCATCCTTCCAGAGAGGATGAATTGGAGAGGAAAGAGCCATCGTGGCTTGGAGTGGCAATGGGGATGGAGCTCTCATACTGAAAGCCAGGGAGGAGGGAAGGATGCAAACCGAGCACCAGCATCTGTCTCTCTGCGTCCCCGGACACGGACGGAATATGGCCAGCCTCGTCGCGTTCCTCCCTCATGCCTTCCTTTCCACGTGGACTTCATCCCTACAAATCTCAGGCCAAAATAAACCTTTCCTCCCTCAGGCTGCTTTTGACAGATATTTTGTTACAAGAAGGAGAAAAGTAATCCAGGGGCAACCTTTTAAAAAGCCCCTGTCTCACTTAAGATAGCAGTCCTGGGCCGTTTAGTCCTGTGCTGCCGGCCACAGCTTTGTGCACTGATACCTTCTAACCTGGTGCTGTCCAAAAATAACAGCCCAGCCACAAGTGCCTTTCACACATACGAGATGTGACTGGTGTAACCGAGGAACGGGACCTTTGACGTGTTTCCCTTTAAATTAATGTATTTGGACGATTCCCATGTTCATCAGCACAGACTTGGTCATTTAAAAAAAAAAAAAAAAAGGTGAAGCCCACAAAACTGGAGAGCTGTCTGGATGTGGAAGAATTCCAGTGATGTATTTCAGCTTTGGGGACTGCAGTCTATAAAGCTACCACCTACTTCCCCTGCATTTTAAGAGAAATTAGGAAACCGAAATCGGTAATGGAAAACGGATTTATCTGCAATTTGGCCATACTAGGGTGGTTCTAAATTCCTAACTCATGTGCCTGTGGCTATATAAAAATTCATAAAAAACCATGAGCGTAGGGCTAGAGGGATGTAAATTTAAGTGTGAGACAGGTTAACCAGTCCTTTCCGTGTCAGAGGGGATCTGGGACCCAGGTTGTCGCTTTCCTCTGTTACAGAAATAGTTTTTTATTCAAGTCTAGGCTAAGGGAAATAAAATGTTAAAGAGCCTACATTTCCAAAGAGGAAGGACTAGACCAAGATGCCCCTGAGTCCATTCCTTTGGCAGGTGTGGGGTAGAAGCCTTTCAGATCCTTTCTTTGGAGGTCAGTTTTAATCTCTGTGTCTTGTGTTTCTGGTAAATGCACTAATTTTGCAAATGAACAGAGCTGATAACCAGCCAAGGAAGGGGCACAGAGTTTCTGTGGGATTTCCTCTCCTACCAGGGCTTCCTTCCCCTGGGATGGTGGTTATATTCCCAGCAAGTGAGGGTCAGTGGGTTGACAGTCCCCTCAACAACAGTTCTACTCATAGATCCATCCTGAGACTTTTTTACAGAGAAACACCCTTCCCTTGAGTAAAGTTGTAAGGATTAGAGACTATTACCATAGCACACAACCAAACACACATCACGTGGATATAGGTGCTGTCATGAGCACCTCCCTTCCACATCTATAGGCAAACGCTGGATGTCACTGCACTGCCGTGTAGGATCACCAGCACCACCAGCATGCCTGGAGACTCAGAACACCCTCCTGAAACATGGGGCCCACCGGGCTGTACGCTTGACTCCATCCTGATTTGCATATCCCGCTGAAGAGGAGAGGACTGTTCCATAGCAGAATAGCAAGAATGTAGAACAGTCACCACTCTACAGGGACAACACTGCTCAGGGGCAGCACCAGCTTTAACCCCATGAAACAACACTGGCACAGGGCAGACCTGCCAGCATTGTGCCCTCTATCCTTACCCACTGGCATCTAAGCTTCAGGCGATGCCCCCATGTACCCTCTTCTCCTGACTCAAAGTCAGGTCTGTGAGCCTCTTCTGCACTGCCCATGTGGACTAAAGGTTAGGGTCAGGCTGTAGCTTCTTTCCTATAAACCACTGCTTCTTGTCTCTGGCTTGGGAAGAGTAGTAGTGTTTTCTTCTTCTGGGTCCCCAGGACAGAGGGCCCCAGCAGAGCATGCAAGACACATCCGTTTTCGGTATGGCTACATCAAAGCTGCCCAAATTGGACAGACTCCAGACTCCGAAACCTGGCAGCTCATCATCAGCTGAGAACAGCCTTGCTTGCAGGGCCAGCGCAAGGTGAAAGTGACAGTGCAGGACCAACCTTGAAACCAGCATGGAGAGCAGCAAAGAGCTACCGGGAGTTGGCCCATTGTGGGTTTGGGCTCAATGCTAACACCAGACTTCATCTTGTCTATCTTTCACAATAATACAGGAACAGTGCTATTACTACCTCCATTTCTCAAATGAGCACACTGACACTCTGGGAGGTCATGGGGCTAACTTACAGCCTCAGTGTTGTCACTGAGGAGAGATGGGCTCTGCTCTCAGTTCTATGGGTCCATGGTGCCTCGGCCCCATTCTGTATGACTCTGGGACCTGAGCTATATAGCTCTCGCTCAGCTGACCTTCAGGCAAGGGTCCACTGTCTTAGGCAAGGATAGAAATCAAGAATATAAAGGATTCTATTCACAAAGACTGGCACTCCTGTCCTGCAGATCAGCCAGGACAACTCAGCGGTCCCTGGACTTCAGAAATCTTGGTCTTCGGGAGATATATAACCAGTCACTATTTCAAGGATCTCTCCTTCACGGGTCCATCTTGTGTATGTGGTAGGATCTAATACCTTTCACATTGCCTCATCCTGTCCAACCTCCAGTGTCCCCAAGATGTCCCTATGATCACACAGTTGCCACATTCCTCCATCTTAGCAGGCACCCTCCAAGCACAGGCCTGGCAACAGCAGGGCTAAAATGAGAGGCACATCAGAGGCACACTGAGACCCACAAATCTATGAGTGACTACCCTGGGGAGGGGGCTGGGAATCAATAATAAAGTGTTCCCCCAAACAGTAACCATGGCAACCCTGGTCACAAGAGGGGTTTTATGCCTTCTCCAAGTTTTATGAGGCACACACAGCTCTTTTATAGACTCAGGCATTAATTATGCTCATCAGAGGATGGAGCATTCCGGTGTAGCGAAGGTTATTCACCCGCAGGCTTGCTCAGCCCATACACATTACCCATAAAACTTCAAAGAAGTAATTAGAATGGATCCCCTCATGGCTTGCTTTATTATTTGATAGTTGATGAGGTAAGATGCTAAGGTCATAGCGCGAGTTTAAGGAATAGAAAAGAACAGGGAGCTGAGGCCTGAGCACAGCGTCAACGAGAAGCAATGGCGTGTAAAGTTGCACATAGACAATTCAGAAGAATGAGAACTGTTTTCCTTAAGTCTAAAACTCTAAAGCAGATGATAGCGCAAACTCAGGCTAAACTTCTGCCTTTCTATGCAGCTTTAATGGGTGTGATTCATTCTGAAATGATGCCGCTGTCGGATGCTCCTGGCCTCTTGGTATGTTACCTTCACACAGTATTTTCCCTGGCTTCAAAATAAAGCTGGTGAGCTGTCTCGGTTACTTTTTGGTTGCTGTGATAAAAGATCACGCCAAAAAAACAACTTAAGGGACAAAGGGTTGACTCTGGCTCACAGTTCAAGGGTGCCCATCATGGGATGGGGGGTGTCAAGGCAGCAGGAGATGGGTCACGGTATATTCACCATTCAGAAAGCAGAGAGCCATGAATACTGTGCTCATCTCAATTTTTCTGTTTACACAGACCAAGACCCCGACCAGGGGATGGTCCTGTCCACAGTTTATTTGGCCCTTTGCACAGTAACTGACCTCATCAAGATAATCTCTCACATGCATACTCAGAGACTAACTAATTCCTCACAGGTGCGCACGTGGAGGCTTGTGTCCTCAGAAATTTCCCAGCCTGTCCAGTTGGTGACACTAACCATCCCACATCGCTATTTGAACTCTTTCGCTCTTGTTCTGGGTGTAAGGGAAAGTATCGATTGGATCGGGACCCCAAGACCAGATTCTCAGCACAAAGGAGATCCATCCATCCTAGAGAAACAGGGGGCAGGGAATAAGACACAGGAAGTAGAGGACAAGGGAGAGGGGGAAGGGAGCAAGGGAGAGGAGGAAGGGACATTTGTCCCAGACAAAGGACTGCCTCTGGATAGTGAGGAGACAGGCATGACACACAGGAAAATGGCAGTTTATAAAGGTAAAGGTGGAAACCCTATGTTAGGATGAGATGTTTAATTTTAATTTGACATGTTAATTAAGTGAGCCAAAAGGGGTTTTTGATTGCTAGTCTTGAATACTTGGATAGCTGGACCTTGGTAATCAGCCTCAGGAGGAAGAAGTGGCCAAATAACACAGTAGAGCTTGAGGGCTAGCTTTAGGGGTGTAATCTACTGGATTTTAGCAAGGAAGAGGGGATGGGGAGAAGGGCAAGGCCTGCCTGGGCCACATGCCCAAGTGGGCCACTATCCTCTCACCAAGGGCCATTTCAAAGGTTTTCTGTGGGAAAAGTCAAACATTCATGAGACAGGCTGTCTGGATCACAGGAATCAAAGGCCTGGCTGTCCCCTGTCTGCATGCTGGTCTGTTAGCCCACTCACCATCCACGGACATTTGACAAGCTGTAGATCTACAAGACTTCTGCTAAGACACTGCAGAGCAAAGGCTGACTTCTTTCTTTTATTCTTTCTCAAACCCAGAAAATAATAAGAGGACCATGGCAGATTGTAGGACCAAATGCGGTGTCAGAGGACTGTGTAGATCACAGAGACACAGACATCAGGGACAGGGCCTCGGCAGGCTCTTGTGAAAGTCAGCAAAAGTCCAATGTCCCCAAGGTGGCCTAGGGTGGCTTGCAAGCAGATGGTGAAATGCATGGCATGGCTGAGACAGTTGGAGAGATTCAAACAATCCACCCTGGCCACTAGGAAGAGGGATGTACTTCCTGGGAAGAGTAAGTCAGCCATGAGGCCCAACCGAAACTGGAACTGAAAACAAGGAAATAGAATAATATCTGAATCACACAGATTCCTACTCCTCCCATTAGGACACAGAGAACACTAACATCAAGGCCCAACTTAGAGCCCATTTAGAGACTGAATTGTGTCCTTCCTTAAAGTCTTAGTTTGTGTAGCAATTTCCTTCAGATTGAAATATTCTAGCTCCCAAGGAGGCTCTGTAGGACTCAGGAAGTGAATAAAACCTACAAGGTTAAGGCAGTAAACTGCTCACATCCCAGGAAGTTCCTGAAATTTATAAGATCACTAGCCTCTCCTCCCCTCCCAAGGCCATATAAGTAGTAATAACTGAGGAAGAAGAAGAGATCTTCAGCCAGCCAAACCCCCTGCAAGGCATGTCGGGAACTGTGGCTAGACAGCTTTTCTGAGCTGTCACCTTTGCTGGGGCTTTTCCATAATGCAGCTGCTTTTAAGTCACACGTGTGCCCATAAATAACCCCTTACCCACGATCCTCTAAGTGACCCCATGTTTAGTTTCATTTCTGTGACTATTATAAAACACTTTGGCTAAAGGTACTTAGGGAAGGAAAGGGTTTGTTTGTCTTATACTTCCAAGTCATTGTCCATCAAGGCAGGAATCTGGAGGAGAGAATCATGGAGAAAATTCTCTCTCTCTCTCTCTCTCTCTCTCTCTCTCTCTCTCTCTCTCTCTCTCTCTCTCTCTCTCTCTCTCTCTCTCTCTCTCTCCCTCCCTCCCTCCCTCCTTCTCTCCCTCCCTCCCTCCCTCCTTCTCTCCCTCCCTCCCTCCCTCTCCCTCTTCTCCCCTCTCCCCTCTGGCCTCTCCCCTCTTCCCTCTCCTCTCTCCTCTCTCATCCCAGACTTGCATAGGTTCATGCTAGATCCCTTCTCAGACATGCCCACTATTCCAACCTGATAAAAATAAATACCCAATGGAGAGTCCTTTCAGGGAATTCTAGGCTGTGTCAAATTGATAATTAATACTATGTGTTGGAGGCCACATGAGAGGACAACAAAACAGCTTTAGAACTCAAGGAATTTGGCCCAACAGTGAGCACAATTACAAAGGGCGCGCCCAGGAGGCAGAGCCCCAAGGACTGAGTCCTGAGGACTGCATGCTGTTGTGGGGTTTTGCTCTGCTTGCTGCCCTCACACATCACATCCCTCATGATCCAAAGGTTGTGTGAAAATGCTAAGGGGACTTCCAGCCCCTCACTGAGCAGTATCATTGGCACTTACAATTGTTAGCAGATTGCTAACAAAGTTAGATTAAGATGTTTTTGCTAGTGACTTTGACATAAAAACTCTTAAGGAACAATATGAGGTTCAGAAGTGCACGCTCTTAATAGCTGAGCTGGGGACCTTTTTGAGGTCAGGGAACAAGAACAATGGTAACCCAGCTAGTGCTACCTGACCTGCCTCTCTTGCTAAAGCTGGGCTGGTGATCAAGGTGATGACTAATTTCTTGTACCCATTTTTTCCCACAGCTTCCTGATATGATTTAATAAAAATTGTTAGTGAATCAGTGTGCATCCTGAGGATTTAAAGTAAAAATGACTGATTGCTTTTTATATAAAAGTTTAGATTTGTGATTCTTTTACAATTTTTATAAGATCCCTTTTTTAAAGATAAATAATAAGATAATTGGTCCATTCTTTGTAACTGCCAATAGTAGTTTGCCAATAAAGAGAAACCAGCTGAGAAAATTACCTTGCTCGCTCTCTTACACTTTGTTAATCTATAACAAGTTGCTTAGTTACAAATGTATGTGGGTTCTTGAGAATAATGTGTTTCTTTTGTACTATGTAACATTTATTCATGTGACACTATTGGGAACATGTTTTTCTGCATATATCTGATCACATGATGAAGAATAGAATGTAATCACATTGTGATTTGTACACTGCTTGAAAGTTATATCAGTCGTGGGAGAAAAAAATATTGTTAGAGCTTGATTATTGGAGCTTTGCTCCATCCAGCCAACATGTGAATGTATATGTATGTACATATATGGGCATGTATCTATGTATGTATCTATGAATGTGTCTGTGTGTGTATGTATGTATATGTGTGAAATTGTTGGAGCTTATTGAAACTTGCTTCATCCATCTAGCCTGTGTGTGTATATGTATATGTAGGTGGATGTGTGTGTGTATGTGTGTGTATGTGTATATGTGTGTATATGTGTGTATGTGTATGTATGTGTGTATGTGTATGTGTGTGTACGTGTGTATGTGTGTGTATGTGTGTATGTGTATGTGTGTTTATGTGTGTGTATGTGTATGTGTATGTGTGCATGTGTATGTATGTGTGTTTCTTTCCCCTCCTTTCTCAGTGGCCTTCAAAGAGTTTCTTCACTGGCTGCAAGGAGTACTTTGCGGACTCCAGAGAATCAAGTTTTATTTCCTCAGGGAGAAGTCAGCTAAGTGATCGATCAGCAACTCTATGTCCTGCTTCAGTTTATCCTAACCTGTTGGAGCCAGCCCTGGACCACTATGACACCCTAATAAGGCCATCATTTCACTCAGCTAGATTTCTGTGGATTGTTACTCTCATCCGCCATTGGCGCCCTATCTAGGATGACTAGATATTTGTTCACACCTTCTCAGGAAGAGTCACATAACACATATGTAGAAGCCCTGTCCCCTGGTATGACCCTGAGTAGGGCAGCGCCTTTAAGGAGGTAAGAAGCCCTCAGGACAGGGGCTTGACTCACTAGTAAGCTAGCAGAATATTCTCTTTCAGCCCAGGAACATGCATGCTCTTCAGGAGCTGCACGGGATAAGGGCTGCCTAGCCTCCTGGAGCCCAGAGGCACTGATTCGGGGTGACACTGGGCACTCGGTACCCTGTGCTCATCTAAGCTAAGGAGCTTATAGTGACAGCAGCAGGGCACCAGTGTGTAGAGAAGACAGCAAAGGCCTGCTCAGAACTCCACACACAGCATCGTTATCCAGAGGGACCCAGAGGAAAGCAGGTCCCATCTCTACCTCCCTGTCTCATACTGCATCTGACAACTGCCTCCGACCACATTCACTGCTTGGCCTTCCTCATCTTCACAGTAACAGCTTTTATCTCTGCAAGCTTTGGACATGGAATTTATATTACCATTCATGTGTTAGAATTCCATGTTCTTAAACTGTAGCTGAAAAACAGCTGGTTCTAAATACATATAATATTAATAAGATAGTAAAAGGAGAATAGTAAAAAAAATTAAAGTAAAAAACCATGTACTCTGGCTTTTTATGATTAAACTCATAATAATAGTTGGTCACACTAGGTCACACTAAGTCACACATCCACCCACTTCATAAAATCACAGGCAGTCCTCGCTCAGGAATGTCCCAAAACTTTCCCAATCACAGCATCGTGGATTTCTACATAGCACCATGCTACATATTCTACGGTGGCAACTGTGGTGGCTTGAATAGGTATGGCCCCTATAGACCCATGTATTTGAATGCTTGGCCCATAGGGAGCTGCACTATTAGGAGGCGTGGCCTTGTTAGAGTGGGTGTGGCTTTGATGGAAGAAGCACGTCACTAAGAGGTGGGCTTTGAGGTTTCGGACGCTGAAGCCACGCCTAGTGTGGCATTCACTTCCTGCTGCCTGTGGATCCGAATGCAGAGCTCTCAGCTCCTTCTCCAGCACCATGTCTGCCCGCGTGCCACCATGCTTCCAGACATGATGATAATGGACTAAAACTCTGGCTAGACGCCAGTCCCAATTAAATGCTGTCCTTTATAAGAATTGCCATGGTCATGGTGTCTCTTCACAGTGATAAAACTCTAACCTAGACAGAAACCCTGATGTGTTCCATGCTATGACCAGGGTGGGTCCCCATTTGCACACTCAGTACAAATAAAGCAGTTAAGCAGACACAGATGGGGTCTACTGGAAACATACTAGGAGCCCTAAAACTCATGGGGTAAGGAAACACTGCAAGGCCAGTGTCAAGGCCCTAACAATGATATGGCCAATGCCATAAAATCATGGGAGCCCTTAAAGCCCAAGGAAACTGGGGAAAAATAAAAGACTTTGTGTTTGCTATTCCTGGGCTTGTCCTACTTCTTTGATTTGTCATGCACTCGCGATTGCTACTTGAGCAAAGTTGCAATATCACAGTGACTCACTAGGTGTCACCATTCGAGACATCCTATCTCCTTTTAAAGGAACCTCTTATGCAACATATTCACCCTGATCTACTGGTCTCTAAGCTAGATGCTTTATTTACTTAGTGTAATGGATTAGTTCCACCCAGAGTCACATTCATCTACCATTTAGAAAGCGATCATTCTCATTTTGAAATATGTCATTGCAGATGTGATTCAGTCATACTGAGCTAAGATGGGCCCTGCCTCCATGTTTTTACTAGAATGCAAGGGGGGAATGTCATGTGAAGACGGAGGCAGAGATATGAGCATGGTGTCAAAGCCCAGGAGCTCCGGAGGCCACTGGGAAGCTGGATAGGACTGAGAATGGTTAGCCCTGGAGTCACACAAGGGAAGAAACCCTGAGTCTGGAATCAATGCTGCCAGAACAATGAGGCAACGCACAGCAGTGGGATTCCATGAGACTTCCCAGCAAGCCACACTAATCAATCAAGCCATTCATTACTTTTTCAACATGGGAATTTCAAAGCCGGACACTTTAGGAGCAGATGACAAGCGTGTCCTGGGCCTTATGCTAGAGACAGCTCAGCCTTGAAAGCAAGGCAGTTTTAACCCTCCTGGGAAAGAAACTGCCCCTTGCAGCGCTCGACCCCAGCATCCACCCGGCCTACACGTCTGAAAGGGCATGACTCAAAGCTGTCATTCAAGAATTCCCTACACTGCTAAGAACACTTACAAGAAAAATATTTTACCAAATATTTTATTCTTCAGGAAGAGATTTAGGCTTTCACCTGTCAAAATTCTTTCCTTTGGGCTTCATTATACATTTCTCTGCCTCATTTGAAGACTCGAAGAACATGATTTAAAATGACCCTCTTTCCCCTCTCAAATCTATGTGGCCACATCAAAGTTAAAATTACTTTTCAAAAACTCTTATTGCTTTTTGGGGGTTTTTTTGTCTGCTTTATTAATAATGTATCAGGCATGTACATGACTTCTTTTCTAGTTATTTGTTGTTATTGTTTTGGTTTGATTTGGTGTTTTCTGGCTTGAGTACTTTTAAACCACTGTGACAACTTCTAAGCCAAGCATGCAACGGAGCTTGATGTAGTGGCTTAGATAAAATCTGTGCGTGTCGACCACCATTTTTTTCCTCAGGGATCACTGCTAACTTGCCAGCACTGTGCGTGAGTCTACACACACGTGGCACATAGAAAACACTCCCATACATACATCTCACTGTAGAGTTTCACATGAAAAAAAAAAACCCTCCAGTACTCACTAGAATCAAGGAAAGCATAATGGTTAGGGTTGCTTCTGGATCTGCCACCATAGATGGTCGCCATGACCAGACCCCTGGCCTTTCTAAGATTCATTGCTTGTGTAGAAAAGTAGAGAATATGATGTCAGCACCACATAGAGGTCCTGTAAAGGTTAGGTCCAACCCCATTTCCTTCACTGGTACACACCAGTCAAATGCTTCCTTTGTCTGGAAAATAGCCACTGAAAATTTATCCTTCAGGGAGAAACAGTAATGTCACCAAATAGTTACTGTGGCCATACAATGGGGTGGGAATCTGGGGAGGTGCCTGCTATTTCATTTGAAATATCATATAAAATGGGCAAAACACTCACAGTTGGACATAATTTGAATTTTAAGGAGGAATTACTTTATGGAATATTGTGTATTTATTCTTCATAATTCCATACATGTATATGATGTATTTCAACCATCCATGCCTACTCTCTCCCCCAACTTCATGTGTTCTTCTTTTCTATAAACTCAACCAATACAGGCAGTGCTAGTGGATGGTCCACACCATATGTTCATGGATATGAGCTATCCACAAGGGCATAGGCAGTCTAACCAGGGTGACACCAGCAAATTAAAAAAAAAAATCACTCTCCTGACAACATCATTCCTGCCAGGGAAGCGATAACACCTATCAGGACCACAGAAGGATTACTGCAGGGCAACACCATCTCACACACTCTCTAAGAACCATAGAGGAAACAAAGGGACAAAACACCCGCCCAAGAGAAACAAGACCAAATATCAGCATCTAGAATTACAGTCTGTGCAAACTCAGATTCCTAGACACTAGCATAAAAACACAATAACAGCCAGGACAATATGCCCAGCAGCTCTTCCACAGCAGGCCCTGAATATTCCAATATTCGGGATAATCCAATAGCTGAAAGACAAGAAAAAGACTTTAAAACAGCCTATATGAACATAGTGGAAGCCTTTAAAGAGGAAATTATTAAATCCCTTAAAGACATCTTTGAAAACATAAATGAAGGAAATTAATACAACTGTTCAAGAACTGAGAGTGGAAACAGAATCGATAAGGAAAACACTAACTTAGGGAATTCTGGAAATGAAAAATTCAGGAGCTTGAGCAGGAGGAACAACAGAAGCAAGCTTCACCGACAGAAATATAAGAAATAGAACAGAAAATCTCAGCCACTGAAGACGAGATATAAGAAATGAATACCTCAGTCAAAGAAAATGTTACATCTAAAAATACCCTGGCACAAAACATCCAAGAAATCTGGGACAGTATGAAATGGCCAAAGCTAACAATAATAGGAATTGAAGAAGGAAAAGGATCCCAGGTCAATGGCCCTGAAAATATTTTCAACAAAATCATAAAAGAAATTTTTCCTAATCTAAAGAAGGAGGTACCTAGAAAGGCACAAGAAGCTTACAGAAGACCAAACAGACAGAACCAGAAAAGAAAATCCTACCACCGCATAAAAATCAAAACACAAAATGTGCAGAACAAAGAAAGAATCCTAAAAGCTGGAAGAGAAAATTACCAAGAAAAGTATCATAATTACCATATAATTACAGACTACTATGCTCAGCAAAACTTCCTTTCAATGATCATAGATAGAGAAAATAAGACATTCCATGGTAAAACCAAATTTAAGCAATATCTATCTACAAATCCATCCCTACAGAAGGTGCTAGAAGAAAAACCTCAACTTAAAGAGGTTATCTACATTCAAGAACACACAGGTAACAAATGATCCCAGACCAGGAAAGTCAAAGAAGAAACACACACACACCACCACCACCACCACCACCACAATACCACAACAACAACAAAATAAAAGGAATCTTCAACAATCATTGCTCATTGATATCTCTCAATATCAATGGTCTCAATTTCTCAATTTAAAAAAAAACACATACTAATAGAATGGATATGAAAACAGGATCCACTCTTTTGCTGTATCCAAGAAACACAACTTAACATTTAGGTTAGACATCATCTTAGGGTAAAGAGTTAGGAAAAGATATACCAAAATATTGACCTGAAAAGCAAACTGGCATAGCCATTTTAATATCTGACAAAATATACTTCAAATAAAAGCTGAACAGAAGAAATAGGAAAGGTACTACATACTCATATAAGGAAATCCACAAGGAAGTTCTCTCAAATCTTAATATCTATGCCTCAAGCACAAGGGTGCCCAAGTTTGTAAAAGAAATCCACTATACTTTAAATCACATATTGACTCTCACACACTGATAGTGCGAGACATCAATACCCCACTCTCATCAATGTCATCTAGACAAAAACTAAACACAGAAATACTAGTGCTAACAGACATTATGAGCCAAATAGGTCTAACAGATGTTTACAGAGCATTTCACCCAAACACTCATCTTCTCAGCATCTCATACAACTTTCTCCAAGTGATCACATATTTGGACACAAAACAAGTCTCCACAGATACAAGAAAATTAAAATAATACCTTTTATCCTACCTGACCCCCTCAGATTAAAGATGGGTGTCACCAACAACAGAAAACAACATAAAGGCCATAAACTCATGGAAATTGAGCAACTCCTTATTGAATGAAAAAATAGGTCAAGGCAGAAATTAAGATTTTTCTAAACTCGAATAAAGATGAATATACAACTTACACAAACTAATAGGACACACTGAAAGTGGTGCCAAGGGGAAAGTTCATAGCACTAAGTGCCTACATTAAAAGAAAAAAAAAAAACCTAGAGAAATCTCATACTAGCAACTTAACAGCCCACCTGAAAGCTCTAGAACAAAAAGAAAAAAATCACACCCAAAATGAGTAGACGTAAAGAACCAATCAAACTTAGGGCTGAAATCAATAGAATAGAAACAAGCAAACAAACAAAAACCAATATAAAGAATCAATAAAACAAAGAGTTGGTTCTTTGAGAAAAATCATTTAAGATTGACAAATCTTAATCCAAGTTAACTAAACGGCAGAGAGAAAATGTCAAATTAACAAAATTAGAAATGAAATGGGGAACATAAGAACAGACACAGAGGAAATACAGACAATCATAGGACATACTTTAAAAACCTGTACTCCACCAAATTGAAAAGTCTTTTTTAAAAATGGTTTCTTTACCAAAGTTAAATCAAGATCTAGTAAGTACTTTAAACAAACCTATTCCAGAAAACAGAAGCTGAAGGAATACTGCCCAATTCATGAGGCCACAGTTATCCTGATAACCAAACCACATAAAACCTCAACTAAGAGAATTACAAACCAGTTTCCCTTTTGAACATAGATGCAAAAATTCTCAATAAAATACTTGCAGATCAAATCCAAGAACATGACAAAAAGGTCATCCACCTAGCCTTTTCAACAGATGGTGCTGGCTCAACTGAGATTCAGGGATGGTTCAACATACGTAAATCAACAATCTGATTCACCATATAAACAAACTGAAAGACAAAAACAACAAGATCATTTCATTAGATACAGAAAAGGCCTTTGACAAAATTCAACAACTCTTCATTATAAATGTCCTGGAGATATTAGGAATACAAAAGGCATACCTCAACATAACAAAGGCAGTTAACAGTAAACCCACAACCAACATCCACTTAAATGGTGAGAAATTTAAAGAAATTCTGAAATCAGGAACACACAAGGTTGTCCACTCTCTCCATGCCTGTTTAACATGGTACTTGACGTCATAGATGGAGCAAGAAGACAGCCGAAGGAGATCAAGGGAATACAGATTGAAAGGGAAGGAGTCAAAATATCTTTATTGGTAGATGATATGACAGTATATATGTGATCCAAAAATTTTCACCAGGGGACACCTATAGCTAATAAACACATTCAGCAAAGTAGCTGGATACAAAATTAATTCAAATTATCAGTAGCTCTCTTATATACAAATGACAAAGAGACTGAGAAAGGAATCGGAAAATAACATCTTTTACAATAGCCTCAAATAATATAAAATATCTTGGGGTAATTCTAACCAAGCAAATGAAACATATGATTAAAAACTTCAGGTCTTGGGCTGAAGAGATGGCTCAGCGGTTAAAAGCGCTGACTGTTCTTCCAGAAGTCCTGAGTTCAATTCCCAGCAACCACATGGTGGCTCACAACCATCTGTAATGAGATCAGATGCTCTCTTCTGGCGTTTCTGAAGATAACAATGGTGCACTGATATACATAAAATAAATAAATAAATCTTTTTTAAAAAAGTCAGGCTGAGGAGGGTCGGGTGGCTGCTGGCGCTCCTGCTGGATTTAAGGCTCTAAAGCTGGACTGCTGCTGGGGGTCTCAGAGCCGCCAGCCTCCAGGAGGGTTGGTGGCTGTGACCCGGGCATGACTCGACAGTGCTGCTGCAGCCGACCAGGCTTCTCTTTAAGGGACCCCTCGGATCTCTACCATGGCATCCACGAACACCAACCTCCAGATGAAGCACAAGGTGATAAAGCCAAGCACAGCATCAGGGCCAACTGTACAGAATATCTTGATAGAGCAGAAAAACTAAAGGAATGTCTGAAGAAAAAGGAGAAGAAACCACAGAAGCCCATGGAAGAGGAACAGTCAGGTCCAGTTAATGAGACAGGGAATGACTGTAACAGGGAAGCAGAGTCTGGTGATCCTGAGAAAGAGAAGCCGCAGAACCAACTTCAAGGTGCCAGTGTTATCAAGCGACCACATGTGAAGTGGAGTGATGTTGCTGGTCTCGAAGGAGCCAAAGAAGCTCTTAAAGAGGCTGTGACTCTGCCTGTTAAGTTTCCTCATCTGTTTATAGCAAAGAGGACACCTTGGCGAGGAATCCTATTATTTGGACCACGGGAAACAGGAAAATCTTATTTAGCTAAAGCTGTTGCAACAGAGGCAAACAACTCAACCTTTTTCTCAATATCTCCCTCTGGCCTTGTGTCTAAGTGACTGGGGGAAAGTGCAAACTGGTGAAGAACTTACTCCAGCTTGCCAGAGAGAACAAGCCTCCCGTCGTCGTCTTCATCGATGAGATGGACTCTGTGTGGTTCCAGAAGTGAGAACGAGAGCGAGGCTGCGTGGAGAATTAAAACGCACAGAGTTCCTGCTTCAAATGCAAGGAGTTGGTGTGGACAACGATGGCATTTTGGTTCTGGGAGCTACAACTACACCCTGGGTTCTGGATTCTGCAATTAGGCGAAGATTTGAAAAACATATCGACATTCCTCTGCCTGAAGGCCATGCCCAGGCAGCCATGTTGAGACTGCACTTGGGCAGCGCTCAGAACAGCCTCACTGAAGCTCACTTCCAAGGACTTGGGAGGAAGGCGAATGGCCATTCAGGAGCAGATATAGTATCATTGTCCAGGATGTACTTATGCAGCCTGTGAGAAAAGCTCAGTCCGCTACTCACTTCAAAAAGGTCCGTGGACCCTCAAGAGCTGATCCTAACTGCATTGTAAATGACCTGCCGACACCCTGCTCTCTGGGAGATCCTGGGGCTATCGAAATGACATGGATGTTCCTGGAGATAAACTCTTGGAGTCAGTTGTTTCCACGTGGGATATGCTTTGGTCCCTGTCCAACACAAAGCCAACAATCAATGTGCAGGACTTGTTGAAACTGAAGAAGTTTACAGAAGATTTTGGCCAGGAAGGCTAACACAAAGACAGCAAGAACACGTTTATGCTGCATTTCTTCTCTTTTGTAGGTATCTTTGCCTTTCTTGAATGACATTCAGATTATTTCCAGCAAAACTCATTTACCCAGGGAAATGTACATCACTTGAGTGTTCCTTAAGTCTGAGTCATCCTTTTCCTTCACTGCCTGTTAAATCCCCTCATTCACACACATTGTGGAATGCTGAGGAAAGGAGAGGGGCATGAGGAGCAGCAGAGTGGGCCTTGAGGAGCCTCGCCCGCCCGGCTTCACTGACAGCAGCTAGGATTCTCACAAGCACTCGCTCAAGGAGCAAGGCCTTTCCTCTTCCTTTTTTAAAAAAAATGAAATTGAAACAGGGCTAAAGCTTATGGTATAAAATGTCTTGAAAAAATCTTTAAGCTTTTTATCAATGTAAAGTTATTGCTGAATTAAAAATTAAGAATGGTAGACTCTTTGCTCTCAGGGATGGGCAGCAAAACTCCGAGCACTGGTGAATTTGGGGTCGGTGGCACAGCCAGTGCTCCTGTCGAGTTTGTGGTGGAATGGTATCTCCTGTGTAGATTAAAGCCATTCCTTTAAAGGCAGCCAGCTTGTATAACCCCATGACGCCGTCCACTGTGCACTGAGACTTCCTAAACTGGTCATCTTTGCCTTGTCTACGTCAGTGTCTTTTGTAGCCAAGATTGACCGAAAGAGGTGACAAAGAAGTATACATTTTTGTTTTAGAATTGTCATGAAATACTGTAATGGGAACCTTTAATAAGAAAATGGCTTCCTTTTGGACTTTGGGATGTTTCCTGTGGATGCTGTGGGTTTGAGTGTACACATATATGCATAATTTTTTAAATGTAGGGTAGTGAGAGTCGTGTCTTTCACTTTTAAGTTCAGGAATCAGTTTATTCTAACCACAGAAGCATTCTCAGTGTGGTATTTCATAGAGCTTTAGAGACAAATTGATGTCTCCTTAAGTAACGAAATGTAAACATGCCATCATGTTATTTTAATGTCTTCAAATCCATGATCTGAGGGTGCGTGTCACACACTTGTGGACCAAATCTTCGTTGTGCCTTGGACACTTGCATTGATTACTTGCAAACAATTACTCTGTTAACTGGAATTACTATGCAGTTCTACCTTGAAAGTGTTACACAGTAATTGCATTTTAAAATATATTTGCACATTTTACATGCTATGCTATATGATTGCCTTTGGGTTTTCTGTACAGATTATTTTTGTTGATATTAAATGAAAATTGTAGGCCTGAAATATACCATTCCTATGTGTAGTAAATTGCTATAACCTACTTTTGGCTTTTTATATGTTTCTTTTATTTTGGGACCTTCCACATAGGATAAAATGTCTAAATTGGTTAGATAAAAAGAAATAATTTATATTTATTAATGAGCATATATGAAAAAATCAAGGGTAGAAGCACACACCTATAATCTCAGGACTTCAAATCTAGCCTGGACTGCATAGCAAGACCTTATTTTTAAAAGAACATTAAATTATGCTCTTCAACAGCTACTGTGTGAAAGCTACAAGTTATATTGGCAGAATAATACTGACTTTTTTCTAAATGAATTAATTTGTGTAGTATCTTAGTTGTTTTATTAAATGTTAATTAACAGATTTCCCCCCCAAAAAAAAATCAGGCCTTTGAAAAAATAAATTAAAAATATATCAGAATGTGGAAAGATCTCCCATGCTCGTGGATTGGTAGAATTAACATAGTAAAAGTGGGCATCTTGCTAAAAGCAGTTTACACAGATTCAATGCAATCCCCATCAAAATTCCAACGCAATTCTTCACAGAATTTGAAATGTTCAGCTTCATATGGAAACACAAAAACCAGGATAGCTAAAACAATTCTGAATAATGAATGAACTGCTGGAGATATCACTATTTCTGATTTCAAACTATACTACAAAGCTATAGTAATGAAAAAAAACCTACATGCTAAATGGAGAAAAACTTGAAGGAATCCCACTAAAATTGGGGACCAGACAAGGCTGCCCACTCTCTCCCTATCTATTCAATATAGTACTCGAAGTACTAGCTCGAGCAATTAGACAACAAAAGATCAGGTATACAAATTAGAAATAAAGAAGTCAAAATATTGCTATTTGCAGATGATATGATCATATACTTAAGTGACCACAAAAATTCCACCAGAAAACTCCTAAAGCTGATAAACAACTTCAGCAAAGTGGCTGGATATAAAATTAACTCAAACAAATCAGTATCTTTCCTATACTCAAAGGATAAACAAACTGAGAAAGAAATTAGAGAAACAACACCCTTCACAATAGTCACAAATAATATTACATACTTTGGAATGACTCTAACCAAGCAAGTGGAAGATCTATATGACAAGAACTTCAAGCCTCTGAAGAAAGAAATAGAAGAAGATCTCAGAAGATGGAGAGATCAATGGAAAGATCTCCCATGCTCATGGATTGGCAGAATTAATATAGCAAAAAAAAAATGGCCATCTTGCCAAAAGCAATCTACAGATTCAACACAATCCCCATCAAAATTCCAAATCAATTCTTCATAGAGCTAGAAAGAGCAATCTGCAAATTCATTTGGAATAACAAAAATCTCAGGATAGTGAAAACTATTCTCCACAACAAAAGAACTTTTGGGGGAATCACTATCCCTGACCTCAAGCTCTATTACAGACCAAGAGTGATAAAAACTGTTTGGTATTGGTACAGAGACAGGAAGGAAGATCAGTGGAATCAAATTGAAGACCCAGAAATGAACCTACACACCTATGGTCACTTGATATCTGACAAAGGAGCTAAAAACAATCAGAGGAAAAAAAAGACAGCTTTTTTAACAAATGGTGCTGGATCAACTGGATGTCAGTGTGTAGAAAAAGGCAAATCAACCCATTCTTATCTCGTTGTACAAAATTCAAGCCCAAGTGGATCAAAGCACAGGGGAAATTTTCCTGAACAGAACACCAATGGCTTATGCTCTAAGAACAAGAATTGACAAATAGAACCTCATAAAACTACAACGCTTCTGTAAGGCAAAGGACACTGTCACTAGGACCAAACAGCAACCAACAGACTGGGAAAAGATCTTTACCAATCCTATATCAGATAGAAGGCTAATATCCAATGTATACAAAGAACTCAAGAAGTTAGACTCCAGAGAAACAAATAATCCTATCTAAAAATGGGGTACAGAGCTAAACAGAGAATTCTTAACTGAGGAAACTCGAATGGCTCTGAAGCACCTAAAGAAGTGTTCAGCATCCTTAGTTACCAGGGAAATACAAATCAAAACAATCCTGAGATTCCACCTCACACCAGTCAGAATGGCTAAGATGAAAAACTCAGGAGACAGCAGATGTTGGAGAGGATGTAGAGAAAGAGGAACACTCCTCCATTGCTGGTGGAATTGCAAGCTGGTACAACCACTCTGGAAATCAGTTTGACAGTTCATCAGAAAATCAGACATAGTACTCCCTGAAGACTCAGCTATACTACTCCTGGGCATATACCCAGAAGATGTTCTAACATGTGATGAGGACACATGTTCCACTATGTTTATAGCAGCCTTATTTATAATAGCCAGATGCTGGAAAGAACCCAGATGTCCTTCAACAGAGGAATAGGTACAGAAAATGTGATATATATATATATATATATATATATATATATACACAATGGAGTACACTCAGCTATTAAAAACAATGAATTCATGAAATTCTTAGGCAAGTGGATGGAACTAAAAAAGTGTCATCCTGAGTGAGGTAACCCAATCACAAAAGAACATGCATGGTATGCACTCATTGGTAAGTGGATATTAGCCCAAAAGCTCAGAATAAACAAGATACGATTCACAGACCACAAGAAGCTCAAGAAGAAGGAAGAACAAAGTGTGGGTTTTTCTGAGAAAGGGAACGAAATACTCACAGGAGCAATTATGGAGACAAAATATGGGGCAGAGACTAAAGGAAAGGCCATCCAGAGACTGTCCTACCTGGGGATTCCATCCTATAAACAGTCACCAAACCCCCACACTATTATGGATGACAAGAAGGGTTTGCCAAAAGGAGTCTGTTATGGTGTCTCCTGAAGGGCCCTTACAGATACAGAGGTAGATGCTAGCAGCCAACCATAGGACCGAGTGTGGGGTCCCCAATGGAAGAGTTGGAGGGAGGAGTAGACATGCTGAAAGGGTTTGCAGCCCCCTGGGAAGAACAATGATGTCGGCCAACCAAACCCTACCAGGGCTCCCAGGGACTAAGCCATCAACTAAGGGGTACACATGGTTCCAGCCACAATTATGGCAGAGGAATGCCTTGTCAGGCATTGGTGGGAGAAGAGGTCCTTGGCCCTATGAAGGCTTGATAGATGCCCCAGTGTAGGAAAATTAAGGAGGAGGTAGGTGGGAGTGGGTTGGGCAAAGGGGCATCTTCTTGGAGGCAGGGGGTGGGAAGATGGTTTGGAGGTTTTCTGGGAGGGAGAAACCAGGAAAGGGTATAACATTTGAAATCTAAATGAAGAATATATTCACTAAAAAATGGAGATGAATACAGAAAAACTACATGGCATTTGTAGTAAAAATAAGACAGGATGATCAATGGAATCAAATTGAATACCCAGATGTAAACCCACACACCTATGGACACCAGATTTTTTATAAAGAGGTTACCCATAAATACACAGTGGAAAAGACAGCACCCTCAACAAATGGTGCTGGTCAAAGTGGGTGGCTACATGCAAAAGACTCCAAATAGATCCATACTTAGGACCCTGGACAAAACAACTCCAAATGGATCATAGATCTCAACATAAAACCAGATACATGGAACCTGATAGAAGAGAGTGGGGCATAGTCTTGGACTCATTAGCACAGGAAAAGACTTTCTAAGCAGAATACTGTCAGTACAGACACTAAAATCAACAATTAATAAATGGGGCCTCATGAAACTGAAAAGCTTCTGCATCATAAAAGAAACCACTACTCAAAGTGGCAGCCTACAGAATGGGAAAAGATTTTTTTACCAGCTACATATCTGATAAAGGGCTAATATTCAAAATTTATAAAGAACCCAAGAAACTAGACATCAAGAAGACACATAGCCCAATTAAAAAACGAAGTACAGATCTAAACAGGGAATTCTCAACAGAGGAACTCAAATGGCTGAGAAACACTTAAAGAAACGCTCAACATCCTTAGCCATCAGGGAAATGTAAATCAAAAGTGCTTTGAGATTCCTTTGTATACCTGTCAGCATAGCCAAGATCAATAACACAAGTGACAGCTGACAAGGATAGGAAATAAGAGGAACACTCCTCCACTGCTGGTGGGAGTACGAATTTGTAGAGCCATTATGGGAATCAGTGTGGGGATTCCTGAGGAAGCTAAGAGTTGATCATACAACTCTTGGGCATATACCCAAATAATGTTCTATCCTGCCACAAAATCACTCGCTCAACTATGTTTTTGCTGCTCTATTCATAATAGCCAGAAATTGGAATCAACGTGTGCCTCAGCAGAATAATTACAAAAAAAAAGTGATACATTTACACAACGGAATATTGCTCAGCCATTAATAAAAGTGATTTCACAGAATTTGCAGACGAATGGATGGAACTAGAAAAAAAATCATCCTGAGTGACATACCCCAGACTCAGAAAGAAAAATATGGTCTGAGCTCACTTATATGCATATGTTAGCTGCATATTGACAGTAGCCAATGATATTCACACTACAATCCTTAGAACCACAAAGTATAGTTATTTGTTTAGGGAAGAGAAGGAACAGATAGATCTCAAAGAGAATAAATACTTATGGGTGGATTTTGGGCTGGAGTGGGAGGAACAAGAAGGGGGGAGTGAATAAAGAGTTGAGGGAGGGAACCCAGGGAAAGATAGCTAAGGTTAAGAAGCAATTGGAGGTAGTATAGAAACAGCACAGTAGAAACTTCCTAAAATAGATGCATCTATGAAGGTGGCCTAAATGAAATCACCATATAATGGGGGAGACAGAGTGCCAACTAGCCATCTCTTGTCAGCAAATGAGACTTCCAGTACCAGGATTGGGTCACATCTAATTGAATTGTTGGCCAAAGGGGTCCCATGGGAACCCCCAAACAACTCAGGCTGTTGGCAAGACAGTAGGTTGCTCCCCACAAACTCATGTCAAAGCCCCATTGCTGAGGACAACACCTTCACAACTCATGGACCATGGAGAAGTCAAGCTGGAGCCTACAAAGAGCCTTCATCCCAATGTTCTAGCGTCTTTGGTATAGGAAAGGAGTCTGCATTCTACCAACAGAAAAATGTACACACCAAGACAGCAGCAAGCTCTTTGCTCAATGAGCCCTGCCTGCAAGATACACTAGGACAATGGTGTCATAAATGTGGGAATGACCAACCGATTCTGATTTAACTTAAAGCCCACTGAGCCCGATAGAAACATACCCAACACTGCTTGGGTAACCAAGATCCAGAGACTAGGTAGTCCAGGAGCCTGGGATTAAATTAAATATCACTAGTCTAAAAAAGCAAAAAGAAAAAAAAATGTAGTGGTAAAATGACTCCTGGTTATATTCTGCTATATTCATAGTTCATTGCCTTGTACAGCAATCATCAGGGATGCCTTCTACTGCAGCAGATGGGAACAGATAGAGAGAGCCACAGCTGGACATTACCCAGAGGATGAGAGACCATAGAACACTTGGCCCTCCATGGGATGTCTCCATCAAATATCTCCCCTCAGAGCTCCTGCAGAAGAGGAGGCGGGAAGAGTGTAGAGACAGAAGGAATGGAGGCCCCAGGAGAACAAGCCCTCTAGATCGACTTGAGCGAATCTGAACTCAGAGACTGATCAGCATTCACTAGGCCTGCACAGCTCTGCACCAAGTCCTCTGCATAAGTTACGGCTTCCAGTTTAGTGTTTTTGTGGGATTCCTGAGTGAGCAAATGAGTGGGTCTCTGATTCTTGTGCCTTCTTTTGGACTCTTTTTCTTCTGTTGGTTTTTCCTGTCCAACTTCAATGACATAATTTTTGTTTTATCATATTATATTTTGTTTTGTTATATTCTAAGATAGATAGATAGATGATAGATAGATAGATAGATAGATAGATAGATAGATAGATAGATAGATAGATGATTGATAGATAAATAGATGGGAGAGATAGATAATAGATAGATGATAGATGGACAGATAGAAAATAGATAGGTGATAGATAGATAGATAGATAGATAGATAGATAGACAGACAGACTCTCCCTTTCCAGAAGCCATCATCCCTGGCTTATTTCAAAGCTCATATGGGGGTAGAAGAGAAACCAATTTTAATGTTTTTTTAGTAAGCATACAAAATAATTGGGTTTTCTAAGACATTGTTATGAATACATATCATTGTATTCTGCTCGTGTTTTTCCTGGCCCCTCTCCTTGACTCTCTTCCCCCTCCTACTGGTCCCCTTCTCCCAAAGCTCCCCTCTGAGCTTTCATGTTGTGATGTTGTGACGTGTCAGGTGTATGGCATGCACACATATTTAAATCTAGTGCCCCTGAGTCTTTCTGGGTCTGGCTTATTTCAAAGCCATTGCATAATTCTTCTTTCAAAACAACATTCAGCAGGATGCAGTGGTGCATATCTTTTATCCCACTTCTCAGGAGGCAGGGGCAAGAGGATCTCAGTGGTACGAGGTCAGTCTACCCCACATAGCAAGTTCCAGACCAGCCAGAGCTACATAGTGAGATACTGT
This sequence comes from Apodemus agrarius, assembly GCA_964023405.1. Lineage (NCBI taxonomy): Eukaryota > Metazoa > Chordata > Mammalia > Rodentia > Muridae > Apodemus > Apodemus agrarius. The sequence continues at coordinate 131,431,018 of OZ030005.1, read as the reverse complement.
CTTGAAAAAATTTCAAACCACCAAATAATTCTTGAATTCCTAAGCTTGAGCTTACCTAGCTATCTAGGTTGGCAAGAATCAGAAAAGGGCTTTCTGGTATGTGCTGTGGGCATAAGGCCTGGTATCCCACACCAACACCTTCTCTTTGGAGAATTCCTCAGCAAGCCCTGCCCTCCAACCTGCCAATCTGAGCTTGGTACTGAACATCAAGGATGTTCTAAGCAACAAACATGGGTAAATGGGATATCAGGATCCTGTGCCATAATCCGAAGCAAGAACTGACTCCAAGACACCACCAAGGGATGTGTTCAAATTCTGGGTCATGCATTTGCTGGTATTCCAGGCAGTAGTTAGTAGACAGGGGAGAAGATACCTAAGTGCCAGAGTAAAGCTGTTCAAGGCGTGAAAACACAAGAAGCAGACCAGAATGTGTTTGATGACTGTATCGGAGTGGGGAGCAGGTGGGTTCTCATGCATCCCAGAATGGACTTGAATATGTTATATGACCATGATCTTCTGACCCTCCCACCCCCACCTCCTGAATGCTGGGATTACAGGAAGGCACCACCACACCTGGTTTCTGTGGTGCAGGGAATTGAACCCGAAGATTTACACAAGCTAAGCGAGCACCCTACCCACATATGACATTTATGTGGAATGGCACCCAAGACACCAATATCTGTGCTGTTCCAGGGGCAGATGATTGCGGGGGAAGGAGGCTTTACACCCCACTCCTGGATTGCTAATAATTGGTCTGCTGATTTGATAAAAATGACTGCATCATTTATTTGTCTGAGAAACGTTATGGAAAAATATCTAAATAAACTTCTAAATGCACAGCCATGAATAGCAGAACCGAGCCTGGGGACAGAGCACTGAGCCTGGAGGGCATACTGATGTGTCCAAAGACATGACCGCAGAGTGCTGGCAGAATTCCTGAGCTGCATTCTCACACCCCGTCCCAGAGAAGGAGCATCCCCGGCCAGCACAGATGTTTACAGCAAGCCCTGTGCTAAGGGTAGCCAAGCACAGGGCACATCCCACCTGGGGATCTGCACGACAGAGCTTTTCCTACCAATGCCAGGGCTCCATCCGCAATTTCTCTGACAGTTCTGAGGTAAGATTCTGACTGCTGTGTGCAACAGTGCTGCCGCCTTTGCCAGACAGAGCAGGCAGCACAGATGTGGGTCAGTTCAAAGGCGCATAAACAGTTCCTAAGACCAATGCAGGCCCAGCACGACCACACCTGTCTACTAGATCAACGGTTCTCAGCCTGTGGGTCGCAAGGGGTTGCCTAAGACCATCAGAAAACATAGATATTTATATTATGATTCATAACAGTAGCAAAATGACAGTTATGAAGTAGCAACAAAAAAATTTTATGGCTGGGGGTCACCACAACAGGAGAAAACTGTATTGAAAGGTGCAGGATTAGGCAGGTTGGGAACCTCTGTGCTTAGAGTGGAGGGCGGCAAAAGGCTTTCTCTGGAGCAAGGCTTACTTAGAGGACCCATCCGCCCGCCATCCAGGTTCCAGGGGTTAGTGACTGGTTAACTGCAGTTTGCTGCCGTCGGGTCATGGTGAATCTGTTACTCCTGGAGCCCCTGTCTTTAGCGTGTGACTTTTCATCACTAAAAAGATGTGGGCTCAACTTTGTTTCTGTGGCACAACTGGTAAGTTCGCCCAGCTGTTAACCAAAAGACTGGTGGTTTAAGCCAAACCAAGGTTAGTTAAGATTTTTTTAAAAGCCCTTTCTCCCCCTGAGCATTGCAGCAATGCCTTCCTGTGCGTACACAGCTCAGCACCTGCTAGGGCTCCTAACCTCTCCTCATTATTTTTTTTTAAAGACGATATTCTTTTTTTTTTGCTTTGTTTTGTTTTTTCGAGACAGGGTTTCTCTGTGTAGCCCTGGCTGTCCTGAAACTCACTCTGTAGACCAGGCTGGCCTCGAACTCAGAAATCCGCTTGCCTCTGCCTCCCAAGTGCTGGGATTACAGGCGTGCGCCACCATCGCCCGGCTCTTTCATTATTTTTTAACTTTCTAACTTTCTATTCTTTCTGAGTTTCACATAATGATCCCAATACCACTCATCTCTCTGATTCTTTCCATATCTATCCTCCACCCTTGCAACCACCCCCAAAAGAAAGTAAAATGATGATGATGATGATGATGATGATGATGATGATGATGATGAGCCCACCTCTGTGGAGGCTGTAGAATGTCACAGTGTGTCTCGCCGTATACCCTTTTGTCCACACATCCTTACTTGCAAAGGTTTGTTGCAATGAGTCATTGGTCTGTTCTCTCAAGTGCTGCAGCAAGGGGCAAGGCCAGCTCTCCCACTCTCATGACCCTGGGGCCAGCTCTCCCACCTGCTACAGGTATGGAGAGGAAGAGGGGTTAGTTAGGGAGCATCTATCTTTCCCTTGCCCATGCCACCACAGGGCAGACAAATGGTGGGACTGGCTCACCTGCACCTTCACCATCAGGGCCAGGTCTACCGTGCTGCCACCCCTCACCACTATTGAATGAAACCATCCAAGCTGTCTGCAAATGACCGCTTGGCCCAAGGCTCCTGACCTCTACTCTCCCTGCAGATTCTGACATGATCAAGATGGATGAAAGTGTAAAGCAGAGGAGGAGGAGCCTGTCCCCTTGGAGAACAACTTAGATGTCTTCAGTGAGGCCCCCACGCAGAAGAAGAAGGTGACCCGCTCTGGGCCCAGGGCAGCAGGCAGCACAGGCTCCCCCAGGATCTCCTCCAGCTAACCCCCCCATCGACAACATCCCTAAGAGTGTCACTAAGATCACCATTTCCCTTCATCGGGCGGCCAGCCCCGGCCCAGAGAAAACATCCCTCCACTGGGCACAGCAAGCCTGTGACATAAGAAGAAAAGAAGACTTAAAACAGCTATAAACCAGCCGGGTGTGGTGGCGCACGCCTGTAGTCCCAGCACTTGGGAGGCAGAGGCAGGCGGATTTCTGAGTTTGAGGCCAGCCTGGTCTACAGAGTGAGTTCCAGGACAGCCAGGACTACACAGAGAAAGTCTGTCTCAAAAAAAAAAAAAAAAAAAAAAAAAGATAAAAACAGCTATAAACCCATGGAGGCCAGCGCCATCCTAAACTCCCGCCGCCCCCAGGTAGAGAAGCCAGAGCCAGAGCACTCTGGAATGCTGCCTATGCCCCCTCCCCATCTGAGAACAAACAGGGACTCCGAGACCTGGACTGGAGCAAGAAGATGGTTCAGCACAAGCCGGGCGGTGGTGGTGCACGCCTGTAATCCCAGCACTTGGGAGGCAGAGGCAGGCGGATTTCTGAGTTCGAGGCCAGCCTGGTCTACAGAGTGAGTCCCAGGACAGCCAGGACTACATAGAAACCCTGTCTCGAAAAACCAAAAAAAAAAAAAAAAAAAAAAAAAAAAAAAAAGATGGTTCAGCACAGAGAGAGCTTGAGTTCCTAAAGCCCATCCCCCACCCCAGGCAGCTTAGGAGGGCCGGAAGTCCTCTTTTCCATTTCTCTCCAACTCCTGAGTAGGTGCAAAGACAATGAAAGGTGGACCAGGCTGCCCAGCGGGATAGACCCTGCTGTGTGAAGGAGCTGCAGCAGGAGCAGCCCTGCAGCAGGACTAGGGAGGGGAGCCCAAGGGGGAGGGGAGTGGTCCAGACCAGGGTCCACCCTAGGCCATAGCCACCAACCACTCAGGCCTCTTTCAAAAAGCTGCACTCTCCTATTTGAGGACAGGAAGTGACTCGGGAAACCCACTGTGCTGGAGCAGCTGTATATCTGTGTCTTCCCAAGAAGTGGTTGGCATTTGAATAGTTCTGGAAAGTTCAGGCTGACTTTAAAGCAAACTTGTTTATCATTTGTAAATCCCTGGGCAGTTCGCTAGGGAAGATAAGGTACAGCTCTTGATGTTAGGTTGCGAGAAGAGACAAAGCACACAACTCCGGCTGTGCGGGAGGCGCGGGGCTCGCAGAGAGCAGGCGAAGTGACAGTTTATTAAAAAATATAGGCTATGCCGGAGAAAAGTAATATTGGATTTTATGATTATTTCATACTGGGAATTGTTACATAGTTCTGTGCCTGTTTATTATATAACTACAGATTGCAATAATACATTTTGTAGCTTGTAAAGTTCTGAACAAGCAATTTTTGCAAAGCTACGTTTAGTAGGTTAGTTTTTGTAAAAAAAAAAAAAGTGATGGGGCGATCTTATGTTAAGAAGAGAGGAAACAAGCCTCTGGGAGAAGGAAAAGTACAGTGTTGTTTCTCATTATTTCTTCACCGTGGACAGAGCCTGTTGGAATAGCAGCTGCCTGTTATATGCCTCGATCCTGCAGTTCTGCAATGCCATCACTTGATCAACAGCTGGAGCTGGTCCTCAAAGGACACAAAGAGTCAATGACCAACACTCCCACAGACCATAAGACTTCCAGAACACCTTCTAATTTAGTCACAAAATTTCTTAAGCATCTTCCATAAATGGACACTAAAGTAAACATTTTTTGTGTGCAGTGTGCATTGTGTTTGTGTATGTGTATGGGCACATGCATGTGCATGTATATATATGTGGAGACCATGTTGGGTGTCTTCCTTGATTGCTCTCAATTTCATTCTTTTAGTATTTGTTTGTGTGTGTGTGTGTGTGTGTGTACCTTAGTACATGTATGTGTACCACACACATGCAGGAGGCTACAGAGAACAGAAGGCGGCATCAGATCCCCTGCAACTGGAGTTACAGGTATTTGTGAGCTGCCCTGTCGGTGCTAGAGACCAAACTTTTGCTCTTTGTCACCGAGCCATCTCTCCAGCCTCCCCTGCTCCCTTTTTAAGATTAGGTCTCTCAAGGAGCCCATATTGACTAGACTAGCTGACCAGCAAGTTTTGGAGCTCTGGCTGGATAGACACAATTTTGCAGAATTCACAGAAAAGCCATATACCATAATGCAAACTCACAGTTAGCATTATTTCTAGAAAGGTAGTTAGTTACATGAGCCAAGAGAGGCTACCATTCAATGACAGCCAATTCCCAGTTCTGATTTTAATCCATCTTTGTCTGTTTCATTACCCAATTTAGAGGACCAATCTGGTCCTCTAAATGTAAAACAGAATCCCCATGACCACCACCACCTTAGTAGCAAACAAAACCCTCCCCAGCTAATCCCTATTGTTGGAACACCTAAGCACCTTTATCTGCACTGACAGCATCAATAAACAAGATAAAAATCATATTAAATCTGCCAGCAGAGCATGCGGCTCTTATCTCAAAGTAGCCTGTTAGCCTCCTCACACTGCGGCCTCGAGCACAGTTGCATTTCCAGGAATGCTTTTCACGGGAAGTCACAATAAATTACTCTGTCGGACACAGACAGGACTATATCAGGTGACATTTTGCCCTGGGTTTTCATAAAAAGGTCAGCCCTGTTTATTGGAACACTTATTTCAAGGCACATGAACTTAGAGCAAGAGATGGCATTCACTGCTGTGTGGTGCATCCAACTGTCAAAGTTCTTGTTCTAAACCATGACATTTCCTCTGCAGCGAACAAAGAGTCTGTTAACCTAGGGGGCTCTAGACGAGAGCGGAGAAGACAGTCCCTTTATGAGTTGTTTTCATTTTTTTTACAGTGCTGGGATACAGGCTAGGGTCATAGCTAAGAAGCCTCCACTGAAAAATTGTCCTGACTGCTTTAACTAAAAAGCACCCAAAGTTCGGATGGCACCCTCCAGTAGCAGCCCAGATAAAAGATGGAAGGAAGGCCATTTGGCTCTCTTCTCCTTCCTCTTGTCTGAGCTGATTAACCCTGTTGCTGCTGCTGATTGCAGTTCCTTTGTGGATTTCAGAACCAGTGTTTCCAGGCTTCCTCCATTGATTAAGGATCAGTGGCTATCCAGAATCTGGCAGGTTTTAAGCATCAAATTGAGGCTGTAGAGAGACACGGCCCCATCTACTGAGCAACTACTGGTCCTCAGCCTCCCCAGTGTGAACCAGCTATTGCTACTATTTTAACATAAACTGGCTTAATAAATTCTTTTATATATGTGTGAGTATATTCCTGTTGATTTTGTTCCTCTAGAGAACTCCTCTCCTCCTGGGGGCGGGGGGGGGGGGCATTGAAAAAAAAACTTGATATGAGGTCAGAGTTGAGTAGAGGAGGCCCTAACCCATGGTATCCTCAGGAGGGAAGGTAGGTTTCAGGACACAGGCACCTAGAGGAGAAGGAACGTGATGATGATGGAGGCAAGAGTTAAGAGTGAGTGACATAGTCATAAGCCAATGAATGCCAAGCATTGGCCAGAAGCCAGGAAAGGGAAGGAAAGCGCCTTCCCCAGGTCTTTAAGAGGAAATACTGATCTGTTGACATGATTTTGGTGACCTAGCCTCCAGAAATTTGAGAAGATAGAGTTCTCCGATCTGCATAACACAGTTCATGCCGTTTTTAGCAACCACAAGTCCGTTATCATGTCCTCCATGCCGGGGTGTAACATCTGCTGCATTAAGCATGTGTGAGCATTTACGTGTGTTTTCAAAACCGCAAAGGGAGCAAGGCAAGCATTTGCAAGAGGGCCGAGGGGAGAGGAGAAGGGTCAGAGCCACCTGGTGCATGGGATGTCCCTATCTTAACATTTTGAATTTGGAACCAATGCAATACAAATGTCAAAAAAAGAAAAATGGCCATCTATGAAAATCAAAAGCAAACTGCAAGAAAAACTTGACCAGTGGGGTCAAGCTGATGCCCCAGCCCTGAGAAAACCTGCTGAGACGGAGAAATTCTGAAATTCAGCTCTCTGCTCCGACTACAGGGCAGCGTGGCTTGTGGCTGCAGAGAGCCCACACTTCACAGTTTCTCCTTTGATGACTGGCTGGGCTGTTGAGTTTCTCACTCCCCTGCCCTAGAGAAGGATCTCACATCCCTGCCCCCAATGACAGCAGATTCAGCTGCTGTGATCTTCCGGGTTCCTGAAGTCTAGAAGTTCCCGCCCTTGTGAACTCAGGATTGGCCATGCAGAAAAAGTGTTACATCTTGCCTGAGGAGTGCCCCCAGGCCATCCGTAAAGGGCTTAGTTTCTTGGAGCCTTTAAAAGATGGTAACTAACTAGGAGCTGGGTCACTGGCAACGCACTTCAGATCTTTCCTTTCCTTTGTGTAAAGATTTATTTTGTATGTATGTGTTTGTTGTGTATGTATATGTTTGTGGTGTGTATCGTGTATGCATACATGTATGGGGTGTGTGTGGTATGTGTGTGTGGTGTTCATGGTAGATATTTATGAGGGTATGTGGTATACATGTATATGTGTGGGGTATATGTGGGCTATGTGGGTGAGCGTTGTGGGGTGGGGTGTGTATGGTATGAGGTTATGTCTGTATGGTGTATATATGTGTGTAGTGTGTGTGTGGTTGTGTATGTATACATGCATGTGAGTTCAGGTCCCAATAGAAACCAGAAAGGAAGTGTCAAAAACACTGGAGCTAAAGTAACAGGTGGCTGCATACCACCTTCTATGGGTTCTAGAAACCAAATTCTAGTTGTCTGGAAGAACAGCAACTGCTCTTAGCAGCTGACCCACCTCCAGCCCCTCAGTCTCTCTTCCTTTTTTCTTTTTTGGTCTCCCATCATGGTATACTACCTCTCATAGACACAAATCCCTGCAGGGCATCCACACTTTCCTCTCTTTAAGTTGGTTATCTCAGGCATTTTGTTACAATGCTAGAAAGGTGGATAACACAGGAATCAATGCTGTGAGAAATAGGAAAACTGGCTTCCAGTCCACCAACGCTATTTCTCTCTGCCATAATCCTGCAGCCTCAAAAACAGGGTGTCACCAGTCTTGCCTTTGGGTAAGGTTAAGAAGGAACAGGGTCACAGCCAATCCCCAGTGAACACAGAGTGAAGAGAAGATGAACCATTGTGGCCACAAACACTGCCTTGGGTTGTCATCTTCACGGCAAGACCTGGCTCATCTCCCTTCAATTGCTCCAGTGTGTAATGGTAACATAATTACAGCGCATAGTAGGAACGGAGTACCGCTGCTACCAAGAACCAGGATCTTTACTACAAATGGGGGAAAAATAGAAAATCAGAGCTATTGAGTTTGGGCCCTGGAATTGTGTATTTGAATTGTTACTTTCAGTAAGAACTCATATTTTTTTCCTCTCTAAAATGTATGTTTCCTATCTCCGTTCATGAAAAAAAAATATCTAAAATGAGTGGTGCTTAGTAGCCATGAGAACCCAGAACTTAGATAACATTTCAGAGGGCCACTGCCCCCTCAGAGAACTCAGGAAAGTGACTCATTCCAGATATGAACAAGATGCTTAGGATGAGTTCGAGAACATTTTATTTGCACAAAGTAGAATACCTGCCCATTGAAAGCCACTGGGGTTCTATCTAATGATAAGGAGCTGCGGTTCCTTCAGGAGGGTCAAACGCACACTTGCCACAAACGGGAAACGTAAACACCATAAATATTAATGTTATATAAGGGCTGGATGCATGGCTCAAGTCTGTGAAGGGCTTGCCTTGCAAGGATGAGGACCCAAGCTGGATCCCCAGAACCCACATTTAAAAAAATAGAAAGAAAGAAAGACAGGCACAGTGGCACTCAACTGTGTGTAGGGATCCAACACTAGGAAGACAGGGACAGCTGGATCCCTGGGGCCCACTGGCCAATGAGAGACCCTTTCTCATTAAAACAATGTTGAAGAAAACATCTGAGAACTAACTAGTGTTCAAGGGTGTCCTCTCATCTCCACAGGCCATATGCACGTGCACACAGCACCACCAGGGAAACCCTTATGCAGCCAGGGTAGCTAATAATCAGGCACCAGTGTTACTGTCCTAGGCTGACAGGTACACTGTGTTAACACGGGGCTCTGTGGAGAACAGACACATACTCTGTTCTGGCTGTCTAGGAATTTAAAATCAATACAATATTAAGTATGTTTTTTATGTGGGCAATGATGATAAACTCCAAGACACATGTACAAATGTACATGTGATGTGTATGTGTACATGTATGTGTGAATGGATTCACAGTGATAGTGGGAGAGTTTGTTGGCCCCTCTGAGGACGCTGAGGCTCTAGCTGGTCAGGATAATGGGTTAAGACAGGAGACTGTGATGTGTCCATCTGCCTCCTGGGTGGAGAAAATGCTGTATCCCAGGTGAGTCGATGGTTTATTACAAACAACCCTACAATAAGCATGATGAATGCTTTAGAAGGAAACACTCATTGCTTTGATTTGCTTATTACTCGTTTAAAGATGTATTGAATTACCAAATGTGCACCATAAAGATGGACAAATAGTACATCTGAATAAAAATAAAAGCCGAAAAACCATTTCCATTTATGAGGGAAACATTGCGTCTGCTGGGAGCCCACAGCCAGTGAGTGCAATAGACACTGTGGAATCTTTTATAGTGCCACATGGCTATTAAAGCCATTGGAGGGGTGGGGGACATGTCAGTGCTTAAAGAGATTACACATACAGTGACTCTTGGACCCATAAACTTTGTCTTTAGAAACCTACTACAGGGTTAGGATGTATCTCAGCAGTAAAGGGTTTGTCTAGCAGGTGCTAGGCTCTGGGATCAAAGACCAGCACCTCAAAAGCAAAGGAGAGGGGGGACTGGAAAGAGGTCTCAGTGGTTAAGAGCACATATTCCTCTTGTAGAAGACCTGAGGTCTGTTACCCATGTTGTGTGGCTCACAACTACCCTTAACTCCAGCACCAGGGGATCTAACACCTCTGGCCTCTTAGAGCACCTGCACTCATATGCACGTATTCACACATGTAAATGCACAAGTGCACATCATTAAACATAAATGTGGCAGCCCACAAAAAGAGCATGGAAGAAGGAAGCCTGCTCTTCCTGTCTGCTTGCCCTCACTCTCACTGGTAAGTTCTTGAGCCACTCCTTTGCTGGTGTCAAAAACTACTTCTCTGGGATTTCAACATGGACTGAAAACTGGCGCCTCTCTAGGACCTCCATAGGACTCCTGAACCAGACTGGGACTGCTGAGACATTCGGTCTCATGGACTGAACAACTCCCGGATCCTTGGTTGTTCTTTTAGGAGACAACCATTGTGAAACTACTCAGACTACAATCTACAAGCCACTACAATAAACCTTGTATATACTGGTTCATTCTATCGGACCTATTCCACAGAGAAGCCTGATTAATACAGATTGTGATACAAAGAGAAGGGACCATACAAACTTCCAAAGGAGGGAGGTAAGCAACTCTCCTGCCTAACTATGATGCCTATGAACCGTATAAACTACACGATAGCCCTACGTGTAGCAGTGGCATGTGTACCTTTGTGGTAACCTGAGGGAGTCCCTGCTGGTGTCATGGCAGGCAGGGAAATGAACCACAAAGAGATGAAAATGAAAACTTATGTTGACCTGACTTCATTAAGCTGGATCAAACTTCTAGAGAATCTGATGCCAAATGGTTTATTGTCAGTATAAGTAAATCCAGTATAATTTGGGGTTTGGGAGAGTTTTCTGGTATAATACAGTCCCCAATGAACAAGAAGGCATTATTACATTGAAACTCAACTCAAAGTGCATGCCATTTCTTCCAAGAACATGAGTTCTAGAGATAAAGCCACTGTATTAGCTTAAGGATCTGGGGAAGGATCTGGCACAGTCTCGGTCAGACAGAGAGCATAGAAGTCATTTGGCTATTAAGTCCTGGTTGTAGGCGCTTGGGGGAACCCTTAGCTATGCAGATAATGTAAGGGCCATTTAGACTACCAGCCACCTCCAGTACTGGTTGTGGAAGCCTGATATGGTCTGTCCCAACAGATAATGCAGATCACGGGACTGTCAATCACCTCCAATGCCCAGACTTTTGGAGGAAGAATGGGTATTTCCTCATTAAGTAGATACCCCTTGGCATTAACATTTCTAGTTTCCATGGAGATCTCTGGGTATAAGGACCTTCCTGTTCCCAACATAACCAATAGCTCTCTAATTAGACTTCATACCCACTCAACAAGATGCAAACTATGCCTGGTACTGGAAACTTAGCTAACTGCTTAGTCCTGGTAGAGTCATTGTGAGCTGGGCAAGTACACCACCAGTGGATGCACCAGAATGGACAAGGAAAAGGCCACGAGGCCCCAACCCTACACAAAGAACTACAGGCAACAGAGAAGAACTGGGGAAGTAGGACTGGTGGCCTTCTCCAGGGATGAGCACACCAACTGGTTGTCCATTACCAAACAGTCATCCCTGGAAATACACATACAGGTAGCATTATATGGACTGAACAAGATGTAATTATAGTATTACAGCCTCAAAAATAAAATTAAAAAGGAAGAAAATAAAAATAAATCTTTTTAATGAAAAGAAGGGAGGAGGGGCTGGGGGGAAAGGTGTTGTGACAAGTATTAGGCCTAAGCATTGGACTACTGGACAGGAAGAGGCTGGATTTAGCCAAGACATTCATAGAGGGGATGGTTGGCGCAAGGATAATATAACCACAGAAGGGGGCACAACTGGGGGGAGAAGTAATTTCTCCATATATTTCTGTGGAGCATTTTCTAAAACATTATCAAATGAAAAAGAAAATGTATAAAATATGTCCTGTCAGGGAATGGAAGGAGGCTAGGGCGTTGTTCCATGTTTATTATGTGTTTATCATGCACAAGGTCCTAGATTTGATCCCCAGTACACAGGAATGAAAGGAGCTAGAAAAGCAGGGGAGGAGGAAGAAAAGAGGGCAGGAGAGATGAGAAGAGGGAGGAGGGAGAAAATAGAGAGATTTTTAGAGTATACGAATACAAGTCTGAATGTCTAGAAGCAAAAGGATGAAAAACTAAATCTGGAGATAATTGTAATGCCTTCCTTTTGGAAAAATTGAGCAGGGAAGCAAACATGGATTTTATGAATAGACCTCATTTGTCAGATTTGGCTGTGGAAACAGGTAAATATTTCATGCACCTAGAAACCAAAATTAAAAATTTATTTTTAAAATCCAAAAGACTATAACTATGTTTTAATTTAATGACAAAACCTCTTAGGAATCTTCTTTCAGTTAATTGTAAATCACAGTAAGGTAACTGCATCCCCAGTGGGGAACAGTCACAGTGAGGTAACTGTGCATCCCTAGTGAGGAGCAGTCATGATAAGGTAACTGTGTCCCCAGTGGGGAACAGTCACAGTGAGGTAACTGTGTGTCCTCCGTGGGAAGCAGTCACAGTGAGGTAACTGTGCATCCCTAGTGAGGAGCAGTCATGATAAGGTAACTGTATTTCCCCAGTGGGGAACAGTCACAGTGAGGTAACTGTGTGCCTCAGTGGGAAGCAGTCACAGTGAGGTAACTGTGTGTCCCCAGTGGGGAACAGTCACAGTGAGGTAACTGTAAGCCTTCAGTAGGAAGCAGTCTCAGGATAAGAGGAAATAGGAATTAACAACTGACTCAGGGACCGGATAGGGGCTATGGCAGGAAACAAAGTGTTGGCCGTGGCTGTGCCCTGTTCACAAAGCACATCAGCAGCTACGCTGTATGACTGGGGAATGGAATTTCAGCCAGAAGAGAACAAGGAGTCAGCATGCAGAGGCCCATCATCTTAACTGAGACAAGCAGTGTGTACTTTAATGTCTTAATCTCTACATCATCTGAGTACTTCTTAGCCTGAAGAAGTCTGCACACAAAACCCAAGTCAACAGCCATAAGCGCCCTCCCACCCCATCCCCACTGGCACTGAGCAGTGCCTCCTTGCCAGGTACCTGAGTAAGGTAGGCGATGTGGTTGGAGGGGTTTCATGGAAATCGGGGAAGCTATCAGAAACTGAGGCCTAGTCAAAAACTCTAAAACTCAAATCAAAGATGTTCCCGCTGGCCAAACACAGCAGCCCGGCTGAAGCACACCATTCTCACGTGTCAGCTTACATGGTCACCTTTAAACCCCACCAGTCACCTTGGGGGCTATGTAAAGCAAGCCATCGACTTCGAAGCTATGGAATGAGAAGCAAGAACTCGACTGTCTTTGCCTGTGGCACTCTTCTTAAATGACTAAAAAGCCAACAAGAAGCTTCTAGTTGTAGAAGCTGTGCTTCTGACAAGAAGAAAGTGCTTATGAAGAGATAAGCCTATTTGTCATCCCTCATACGACTGGAATTCCCCTGGGCAGCAATGGCTATGAGTGGAGCACCATCAAAAGGCTACAGGTAGCCATCTCCTGGCTGGAGACCTCCCTGTCACCAGCCAAAGGGGATCCCATTACTGATTGATGAGAAAGACGAAGAAATGTATACACATGCATAAATACACATGAACACATACATGTACACAGAAACCCACTCACACATATTTATGCACACACATACATACATGCACACACATTAACACTCAAATACACATACACAAATGCATCACACACACACACACACACACACACACACACACACACACACATTCATCCACAGTAAAAACCCTGATATGGGATTTACAGGTACAGAGAACTCAGGTTTCCAAAAAACAAACTCTAATCTCTGTGAGAGAGTATAGAAGGGTAAGGCAAAGATAAGGGCTATTAAAAAAGAAGGAGGGAGGAGGAGGGAGAGGAGCAAGAGGACATAGAGGAGGAAGAGGAGGGAGAGGAGGGAGAGGAGGAGGAGGCAGCATCAGAAAAGGAAAAGAAAACAATGAGGTGAGAATGATTGTCGGAAAAAAGGTGCCAGAGCCACAGGCTGTGGGTGACAGATGCCAAAGCCCTGTGCATCTTCACAGTGGGTGTGGCCCCAGTGGTGCTCACACACCACACACAAGCCCTGGACCTGGAGACTTAAGGCCCATTCACTCCCATGCGAAGCTGGTTTCTCCTCTGCTGGAGCAAGGGCAAGGCAAGGACGCAGAACAGTTTCTGAGAGACAGGGGGAGGAGCAGGAGGGCTCTGCCCCCACACCCCTGTACCCCACTTTGCTTCCTTGGGGCTCAGCTCCAGCATCCCACCCACCTCACAGGCAAAAGCTTCTTGTGGGAAAGATGGCGGCCACCTCCCTCTCTTATCCCACACTTTCCGTCTTGTTTCTTCCTTTTTTGCTCTTTCTGTTCTTTCTTCCCCAATCCTCCCACAGTGCCCAGTGTCCAGCAGCCCAGCACAGTGCAGAAGAAGGTCTAGTAAGCTTGGCTTCAAACTTCTACATGTGTCCTGACCACCTCACACACACCTCAGGGTAGTGAGGCATAAAGAGTCCACTCTGGACTTCACATGAATCCTCCAGCTGTCTGCCTCCGAGGTGACCATCTAAAGGGCAAAAATAGGACCACTGTACCTGCCACCAAGCCTGACAAGCAGATTTTGGCTCCCAGGACTCATATAATAGGAGAGAATGGACTCCCTCAAGCTGTCCTATCTCCCCAAGCATACTGTGAGATAGGTGTGTATACTCACAATAAGTGTGTGTGTGTGTGTGTGTGTGAGAGAGAGAGAGAGAGAGAGAGAGAGAGAGAGAGAGAGAGAGAGAGAGATGGAGAAAGAAATTTGGTATAAAACAAAGTTTTCAATTGGCACAAGCAAGAGTAAGCAGCCCCTGCTATAGAAAGACATGACTCACATTTCCACTGTAGCCTTCATGGATGGTCAGAGCAGAGGACAGTGGCTCTCATGACTTTGTTTTCACATTTTAAACCCTTCTTACTGTCTTCCTCTCCCTCATGCTGTAGTAAAATACCCTGACAAAAGCAACTTCAGGACCAAAGGGTTCACTGTGGCTCATAGTTCGACGCAGTCCATCGTGGCGGCCAAGTCACACAGCAGGAGCCCGAAGCAGCTGTCAGCAGAAAGACAAGGCCACTTGTGCTCAGTGCACATTCTCCTTTTTATCCCGATCTCTTTACACAAGCCCAGAGAATGGTGTTGCCCACCACTGGAGTGGGGTCTTCCCACTTCCATTACCCTAGTCAACGAAACCCTTCAGGCATGTGCAGCGGTGTGCAGGGAGACTTGTCTCCTAGTAGATTCTAGATCCTCTCAAATTGACAACTGACATTGACCAGATCAGAAACATTCCTAACTTGACGGTCCTGAAACAGCCATGGATCAGAATGGCCTGAGAGCATGAGACACACACCTACCTCGAACCTTACCATTCAGCTGCTGGGGTAGCGCTGACTGATGTGTTCCCAAGCCCTTGGTAGTTTCTAGAGGTAGCCAAACCAGAAAATCACTTGCAAACTAGTGTGGGTAGGTCCTGTGGTCTGCCTGTGTCCGGAGCTTAGCTGCCCACGTTGGTTGGGCTATTCCCCCGTTGGTTGAGTTATCCCCATTGATCGGGTTACATTATAACTCTACTCTGATATGAGCAAGCATCCCCTGCAGCATGGTCCCCCAAAACGTCCAGCCCTGGAGAGCCTGGAGCTCCAAATCCCTGCAAGGGACACAGCAGTCACAGACTCAGGGACACAGCAGTCACAGACTCAGGGACACAGCAGTCACAGACTCAGCAGCTGCCATCTTCCAACAGGACTTCGGAGGTTCAGACTTCTGTCCCTTGACATGGAGGGCAAATTGCTACAGCAGGAAACAACTTTAAAAAAACAAAACAGGCCGGGCGTGGTGGCACACACCTGTAATCCCAGCACTTGGGAGGCAGAGGCAGATGGATTTCTGAGTTCGAGGCCAGCCTGGTCTACAGAGTGAGCTCCAGGACAGCCAGGACTACACAGAGAAACCCTGTCTTGAAAAACCAAAAAAAAAAAAAAAAAAACAGACAAAATATATTAAGCAACTGTTTTCAAGGAAAGAAGTCGGAACCAGGCCATGCTGTGATTCCCACCTAAAGGGTGAACAGGTGAGACAAGCCCTACAGCTGGCTATTGTGTGGGGACGCTGCCTCCCATGGAGCTGCTGAAACACATCCAGAGGTCAGCCTCTGTCTGGGTCAGCACATCAACGTTCATGGAGGTCAAAGCAGCTGAACTTGGGGCCAGAGTTCATGTAAGAGGGGGCTCTATAAGGGAACACCTCTAGAAATCTGTCCCCAGAAGATTGGCTGCCTACTAATCAAGCACACAGGAAAAGCTGAATTGAGTCCCAGATCGGCAAGACGAACTCCCAAGGAGACTAGGCAGGAGCACGCCGGCAGAGGAACAGTTCCCAGGGTTCTCACTGGACTCAAAATGACTGTCTTCTCCAGGCAGATGGGAGAAGCTTCGCCACAGACTCCTGGAAGCCAGAGAAGCCAGTCTATACAACGGAGCTAGGTTAGCTGTGGAATGCCCTGGATAGTTCCAAATCAAAACGCAATGTGTGGCTATCGGTATCCCTGTTCGAAGTCCAATAGTCACACAGGTGAACTCCACTTAGCACTTAGGAAAGAGCCCAGACACTTAGAGAAAACAAAACCAGATGAAACACACTTAGTGGGGCCAGAATTATGTTAACAAAGCCAGACAGAGACATTACAAAAAAAAATATTGTAAAGATGTTAGTTCAATATGCTTGTGTATACATGTTTTAAAATCCCTAGCAAAAAAAAAAAAGAAGAAAAAGAATGAGCAAATGAAATGTAGACTTATGCAAAATGGATGATGACTCGTGAGAGCTGGGGTTTGAGCCAGGGACATGAAGTTTATTTAGCATTTAAAATCAAACAATGCCATTCTCCGTAAAGGAGGAAAAAACAGGCCCTCCGTGGAGAGAGAAAACTCATTTGGCAAAAATCAACATCCACTCGTGATAAAGTCTCTCAGCAAATTAGAAATAGAATTTCCTCATCCTGGCAGAGGCATGAAGAAGAACCTAAGCCATCCTCACACTCCTGAGGGACTGAATCGGGTCAGAGTGGGGGAAGCATTGTCTCTTAACACTTCTTTACAAAAATGTTTATTTTCTTTTTTTTTTAATTTTTTTTATTGTATGCACATTGGCATTTTGCCTGCACGGTATGTGTATGAACCCAGGTCCTCTGGAAGAACAGATGGCTCTTAACCACTGAGCCATCTCTCCAGCCCTCTCCCCTTGACACTTTGATTCAACTTTGTACTGGAAATCCTGGAAGTGTGAAAAGCAAGAAAAAGTCCTAACAGGCATACATATGAAAAGGGAGAAGGAAAACTTGATTTCACAAACAGTATGGCTGCTGTCCTGTTTTTTTTTTTTCCCTCTGTTGCTGTGATAAAACACTGACCAACCCAAAACAACACCAGGAATGAAAAGGTTCATCTTAGCTTACAGGTTATGGCTCATCGCCCAGAGAAAGCAAGGCAGGAAGACGGGAACTGAAACGCAGACTGTGGAGGAGAAACACTATTTACTAACCTGTTCTTCTAAGTTAGCTTTCTTATACAGCCCAGACCCATCAGCGTACAGATGGCCCACAGCAGGCAATACCAGCAACTAATAGTCAAGAAACTACCCCATAGACAAGCTCACAGGCCAATCAGATGGAGGCAAGTCTTCAACTGAAGTTCCCTCTTCCCAGGTGTGTCAAGTTGGCAACCATGATTAGATCTCACAAGCGTGAGCACCCTGTGTTCAGAAGCGGAAGTGATTTTAGAATATATTCCATTTCAGTTTTCAATTGTTCATTAATATTTCATAGTAGAAATACACTGTAGGGCTGGCAAGATGATTCAACAGGTAAAGGCACCTGCTCCTAAGCTTGATGGTATGAAGTTCACCACAGGGACCAGCAGAGCTAACTCCGGCACATTGTCCTATGGCCTCTAACTGCTCACTGTGGTGCCCACACATGTGTGCATAATTAATTATTTGATTAATTAATTAATAATTATTTTATCACTGTTTTTTATTTATTTCATTTGTTTATTATTTTATGTATTTTTAATTTTATATAATCTATGTAAAATAAGCATCAGCTCCTGCCTCAGGTTCCTGCCCTGCTTGAGTTCCTGTCCTAACTTCCTTCATTGATGAATAGTGATTTACAAGTGATGTGGCTCTTAAGCCAGATCAACCCTGTCCTCCCCAAGTTGCTTTGGCAGTAGTGTTTCATCATAGCAGTAGTAACCCTAGGACACAGGGGAACTCTGGTTGGCTGGCTGGTTCGACTCATCTGTTCTGGCTCAAAGTCTTCCCCAAGCTGACTGATTTAAATTAGCTTCTCTCAGTTTCTGTATATTTTGATTTATTGTTTTTACCATTTCTTACTTTACAAAATGTTTGAAATTTCTCAAACCCTTTACGAAAAGCAAAAGAATATCACTAATTTTGAACAAAATAAATTTATGAGTATCAGTTGATGTCTTTTAAAACTATCCCAACTGCCAATGAAATAAAAGTCAGGAATTAAGTAAAAGACACCTCAAAAAAAAGACACAGGGGAACTGATGTTACTCATCAAATTGCTCCAAGTTGTCGGGGTGAAGCCATTACAGGAACCTAAAGACACAGAAGAGGAGGGCAGGAACTAGAGAAAACAGAAGTTCAAGGGAAATGTAATCCCTCATGGCAGGCGCAGAAAGAACGAACGAGAAAGAAACAACGGCTGCCAGCGCCCAGGGAGCTTGCAAGAGTACGGTACATCCCAGGCGGCCAGCAGTCCCGGCCAGCCTCCTCACCTCAGCCAAGGAGACCCTGGACAGAGAAACCGTTCTTGCTGCTAGCCTGTTCTACAGAAACTAAGGCAGCGGCTGGGTATTGTCCCAACTACAGATGCAGCAAGGTGGGCACCCAAGAGCCCTTGCTCTTGGATACTCCCACTTGTGGGGTCCCACCAAGTTGGGGGAGACAGTGCTGTGGTTGGCCCCAGCCAGCCGGGGTTGAAAGCAAGGCTCTTCTGAAAGTGCTGAGATTCCCACATGGTTTGACCTTTTCAGATGCTGGAGTGTGTGCCTATACTGTTGCCCAGGCAGAAAACGGCCATAACTCCATGGCCAGCTCCACTGCCACCCAGGAACAGATGGTGGTGTTGACCAAGAGGCAGGCATGGAGGTGCAGAGGCAAGCACTGGACCTGCCTCATCCAGCATCCTACACCGCTTCTGTCTGATGCAACCCACAACAGCCAGTCACTAGTTCTCTCTGTCTCTCTCCTTCCTCCTCTCCCCCACTCCCCCTTCTTCCATCCCCTCCCTCTTCTCTCTCTCCTTCTCTCCCTCCCTTTCTCCCCCTTTCCCCTCCCTCTTCCCTCTCTCCCTCTTTTTCTCTCTCCCTCTTCTCTTTCTTCTCTCTCTCTTTCTCCCTCTCTCTCTCTCTCTCTCTCTCTCTCCCTCTCTCTCTCTCTCTCTCTCTCTCTCTCTCTCTCTCTCTTTCTCACTATTTCTCATTTGGTCTACTTGCCTCACCAGCTGTTAGCTAACAGACATGTGTGTCAGGGTCCAGATTCATTCTATGCACACTGAATATAAATTCATACAGATCTCCTAGCAGTGGTACTGAGACTCATTTATTCTGTGGCTTGATGGCCTTGCTTTGTCAGCCTCTGGGGACCTATTGGGGCAGATGAAATATTAAGTATGCAGGCAGCTGACTATATGTCATCCAGGTGAGAGAAGGAGATAGCCAGGACTCAATGTCCTGCCCCACCCCCGCCCCGCCCCGCCCCAGCTAAGGACACTCATCCCTCCCCCTTGAAGTTGTCCTTATTCTCCAAGACCCCACTCCCCCATTTTCTAAGTACATACTGTCCTAGGAAGCCTCTAGTGTGTGTGTGTGTGTGTGTGTGTGTGTGTGTGTGTGTGTGTAAAGAATGGAAATCCATTCACCTGTGATCCCCACTCAGAGCTAAGCCCAACCCCAGTGTGATCCAAATCTCCCAGAATCATGTCATGGGCATCTTCAAATTCTGCCTTCTGGATCTGCTTTTCTACTCAACATGAATGTAACTCAGCTACTGTCCCTTCCCTGACTGTATCTCCTTTCTCAGCAGATTTTCTTGCTTCTAACCAGAGTCCTGAGAAGACCCTGGACTCTCCTTGGTGAGCCCCCTACTCTACAGAGAACCCAGCCCTGCAGAGCAGCCACCAAACCTAAGGTACAAAGTCTAGACTTAGGGAAGTCTTCGCTGGCCATCACTGAGGGCAGAGGGCTCTGTCTGAGGTCACCTTGGGGAGGGGGGAGACGGAAGTGAACATGGCACTCAGAGAAAGAGGCCGTCAGCACCACAGTAAGATCCCCACCTGAGCTCACCCCTGGAGTCTTATCTCACCCACATGCCTGCCAGAAACTGTGGCGGTGGCACTCCTCTCCTGAGTGGGGTCATGGGATATTTTTTTCCAGGATGATTCTATGGGACACTTTACCCTCAGCAAGGCTCCACGTAACCCAGGAACAGCCTCCCAGGAAAGCGCACATACAGACACAACACACTGTTTCCTTATTTGACTCCCACATGTCTAAAATGACCAGCAACAAAATGACATCATTTACCCTTGTGTTCTGGGCAGCTACAGACCTAGAGACCTTGTTACCTCACCCTGGTAGCCAGTAGCGCTCATCAGAATAAATGGCATACCAATAGCAGGCTGTCTGGACTCAGGAAAGAAGGGGACATCCAGTGACAAAGTGGCTTTTCCTGAAGTCTGTGTCTTCATGTGCACTTTGTCTGCAGAGCCTGGGGTTCTCAAGGCTGACAAGGGTTGTCTCTCTTGTCCCTAGCCTTGTCCCTGACTTCCCCAAAGCCTTATCACCTCACATGAGCCTTCTGCACCCGTATCCTCCCAACTTCCGGGATGCCATCTTTGGCTGTGCTTTTTGACATCCTCCCTCCTGGGACCTCCCTGGCCCTCCTGCTAGCCCTTCCTTTTCCCTTCTCCGCCCCTAAGAAGAAAGCTCTGCCCAGACATGTTCCATAATGATAAGACTTGTCCTATCAGGTCTCACTCAGGACCAAAGGAGAAAGCATAAGAGCTGGTGCTTAGCATAAAGACGCTCACCAGATGCCTCGATTACTGCTGATCTCATTGCTTCAAGCCCAGCCAACCCTCAGTTGGCCTTAGCACCCCTGCTGGCCTCCCCAACCTTCCTCTGCAGCTGCCAATCTTGATATGGTTCCAGACCTGCTCTCCGACCTCTGTACTCTGTAGCCCCACCCCCATCGCCAGCTGTACATCAGAAGGCCCCTAGCCTGCCTCTGCCTCTCCCTGCAAGGCTCTTGGCCATACCGCCATGCCATGCTCAGAAACCTGAATCTTAAGACCAATGCCTCTGCTCTCCCACTGACTCAGATTGGGAGGTGAGGCTAGCTCTGGGCAGCCACGGGGAGGTATTTAAAGACTCCCCAAATCCAGCTGGAGCTGGAGGCAAAGCATTTATTTGCACAGACTGTACTCTTGGAGAATTTTTACAACAAACTCTAGTCTCAGATGTCCTGTTAATTTTAAAAGCTCTTCTGTTTATATTTTGGAAGTGTGCTGGCTTAGGGAACAGGTTCGTGCTCCAAAGCCAAGAAGGTGTTGCAAATGGGAGAGGATGTGAGACACTAGAAAAAGAAACATAATCATCAAATAAGATTTGCTGACACTTTAAATGCAGAGCAAAACAGTCAGGTGGAAAAATAAAACGTAGTTTAGGTAGAAAAACTAATTTGTATGAACCTCATCTTTCTAAAGCGCCAGAATGTGCTAGAACCCAAGTGGAATAAACACACTCTTCCCTTGCTCCCCAGCCATGGGAAGGCCACATTCCCCACATAAACAGCAAGAAGGGACAAGATGGTGGGATAATGAGGGAGTTTTCCACAGCCTCTGATTTCCCCAGACCCCTATGCCTTTCTTTCCTCCAATGTCAGTGACTGCCCAGAGCAGAACAAACAAATACTCAGCTTCAAATCAATGTCTGTGCACTGTGACTGACGGCCTGTGGGCCTCAGGAGAAATCACCTTCAGATTAATTGAACAGAGGACCTTAATTAGCAGATGTGTTACCCACTCAGTGGATTACAGAACCTGACACTACAGGGGTTGCAGTGTTGGATGTATACGAACCAGATGGAGTGACTGGAGAAGTGACTCGGTAGTTAGGACCACTGGCTACTCTTCCCAAGGACACAGGTTCCACTCCTAGCACCTATGAGTAGCTCACAATGTCTGTAGCTCCAGTGCTAGGAAATGTGACACCCTCTTTTGGTCCTCTAGAGTATTGCTTGCATGTAGAGCACAGACATATGTGCAGAGAAGACACTCATATGAATAATGGAACCATAGTTTTAAATTTTTTAATATTGAAAAAAAATGAAGAGCTAGCTCATGATGGGGTGGACAGGAATTGAAAATCAACCTGTACTGGCTGGTTCTGTGTGTCAACTCCACACAGGCTGGAGTTATCACAGAGAAAGGAGCTTCAGCTGGGGAAGTGCCTCCATGAGATCCAGCTGTGGGGCATTTTCTCAATTAGTGATCAAGGTGAGAGGGTCCCTTGTGGGTGGTACCACCTTTGGGCTGGTATTCGTGGATTCTATAAGAGAGTAGACTGAGTAAGCCAGGGGAAGCAAGCCAGTAAGAAATATCCCTCCATGGCCTCTGCATCAGCTCCTGCTTCCTGACCTGCTTGAGTTCCAGTCCTGACTTCCTTTGGTTAATGAACAGCAGTGTGGAAGTGTAAGCTCAATGAATCCTTTCCTCCCTAACTTGCTTCTTGGTCATGATGTTTGTGCAGGAATAGAAACCCTGTCTAAGTCACAACCCCAGGGAAGTCCTCAGCGTAGTTCCTGCCATGGGAGCTTGTACAAATAGGTAAACTGCTGGGTGGCCCAAGCCAGGGGAGGGGCAGCTAGGCTGACCTTCCTGTCCCCTCCCCGCCCTCACCCAGTGCCCAAACTGCAAGTTCCAGGGAACCAGAAGCTTACTATAAGGGCAAGGTCACTGAAGCCCTGGAGCTCTGGAGTGAGCACAGAAATATATTTAATTTGAACTCCCAGGAAGAAACTGAGCTGGAGAGAAATTGTAGATTACCTATTCTTCAATGATTCGGAATTGCAAGAGCAGAGAACAATTAGTATAAGGGGCTTCCCCAACATGAAATCCATAGGAGCAACAGACAACTGAAGTTACAACAGAAAGAAGGGCATCAGGTCCTATTTTATCAGACTCACCTCCTGTTAGAGTTACACAGCCACCATGATAGCACACACAGGCAGAGATACAGAACATCCTAGGGCCAGAACCTCTGCAAAAATTGACAGCTGGTCCCATGTCTATCTAAGACAGTAGTTTTCAATCTCCCTAATGCTGTGACCTTTACATTCAGTTCTTCATGTTGTGGTAACCCCCAATTATAAATTATTTTCCTTGCTGCTTTCATAACTGTAATGTTGCTATTGTTATGAGTCATAATGTAAACATCTAACATACAGGATATCTGATGTGCATCCTCTGTGAAAGGGTTGTTCAACCCTCAAAGAGTCACAACCCAGAGGTTAAGAACCGCTGATCTACGGGAACTTGTACAGAACATGCTTGGGCTCTTTCCCTGAAATACAGACCCAGCAATATATGGCATCAACACATGAACTTAGCTCCTAGAGCTCCAGTCCTGGCAATTCTGCAGATATCTAGCTAAGGGGCTGCTTGTGTGGAGATGCATACAGGTCCAAGGCAGACCCTATCACAATGTGGCTGATCCTATACGCACAGTAGTGGATGGCCACCGACAGGGCCTAGGGCCATAGTACATTTCATGAGAACAGGCCCACAGAAGGACTCAGTCTGGAAGTCCCTAAGAAGGCAAGGTTTGAGGCAGTCCTCTAATGGAAGGAAGAAAAGCCAAGGTATAGTCAGGGAACTGGGCAGGGAAGCAAAAGTCTCCAATGTGAGCAAGGAGGCAAAAGTCTGCCCATGACCAGTGGTTCACAGCAGAATGGAACATTTAGATCAGCCCCATGCAGAAGGCTTGGCAGTAGTGATGGGGGAAAGACCTTCCTGGAGAGCTAGGTGAAGCCAGTAGCATTGCTGACAGGGAGGCAGATGGAGACGAGAAGGAGGGGAGAGGTAAGGACAAGGGTGGAGAAAAGGCAACTCCTAAGCCAGGGTGGCACATGGAAACTTCACAAAGGACATTCTCATCCCAGCCTCCGTTCGAGCACAGCCCGTTGACCTGTGTGGACTTCTGATATGGTCAGAGAAACCGTGACCTTTGCTTTCAGAACTTGATGTGTTGACTTCTATTGTAGCGGGAGACCAGCATAGTGAATGGCTCTGTTCTTGTTTACTGTAAACCCTGTTGGACTAGACAGAAAGGCTCAGCTTCTCCCTGCCCTCCATGAGGACACAGAAGCCATCTGTTACCAGGCAGGTCTGCTCCTGTCAATGCTTCTAACCAAGCAGAAGAATATGGTTGGGATTCTCATGAAAGGGGATCCCAGAGAAGGCAGTCTCCCAGGGATTGTGACTTCCAACTAAGAGAGACTACACCCTGGGAAGAGCTGACTCCCAGGCAGAAGAGTGCAGGGGTCCTATGGAAGTAATTACAAATTCTCACGTTACCATGGGGTCACACAGGAGGGCTGTTCCCCACAGAGGGATCTCATGCAATCTCAAGCACTCCACAGTAAACAAGCCCTTGTACTTCCTTCCCTAAGGGGAAGGAAGGCCTCCAAAATTCCCAGGCATGCCTCAGTCTGCCAAACAGCTGACTGATTCAAGAACCAGATTTAATTTGGGTTTGATGGTATACCTCTGTAATCCCCACAGTTCAAAGGTGGAGGTCTTAAGTTTAAGACCCAACCTCAACAAGCAGATGTGGTCCTAACTTCTCCCTGGGGGCTGTTGGCCACCAACCCATAAGGACAAAGAGAATAGAGTTGAAGGACAGGGCTCAGAGGTCCGGAGATTATGATGGAAATGACAGACTTGCAGGATCAGCCTCAAAGAGGCAGCTCAACTCTATTCAGGATGAATCAGGGACTATATAGTTTGGGAGAAGAGAATAGGAAATTTTGGGGTGTGTAAGTATCCTTAGCTAGAGCTTAGGGTCTGAAGAAAGCCTCGTTTGTATGGAAAGGCATTCCAGGGATTCCAGGGGCTTGCTGGACAGGCTCTTATCAGGTAGACAGGAAGCTGAACCTGTAAGCTCACCGTGGTTGTGTAGATTGAAGGTGTTGGGGGTTCAGGCTCCCCAGATAAGGTCAGAGAAGGGGAAGCCCTGCTGGTAAAGGGAGTCCTCCATTTTGCTCCAAGCTCAGAAGAGCTATCCAGACATGGTAGGCAGTGACCTTAATTGGCAAGTTTTCCCTCCAAACAAACAAGAAACAAGTTTAATTTAAACAAAGAACTATACTATGTCATGTGCATTAGAACCCTAGAGCATTCTTGGTCATTTCAATGTGTAGAATGCACAGGAAAACAAAACTGTAACTTGTTCAGAGACCATGTACACTGCTCCAACCATTTCTGAAAATTTCTTAAGGACAAACTGTCTTAGGTTGTCAATAGTCACAGCCTAGAAATATCTGAGAAGTGAGTCTTAATAGAGGGATTACCCATGTCAGTTGGCTTGTAGTCATGTCTGTGGGGCATTGTCTTGATTGTTAATTGATATAGGAGGGCTATTCCACTGTGGATGGCAACAATTCTTGGGCAAGCCGTCCTGGACAATATAAGAAAGCTAGCTAAAGGTGATGGCAAGTTGGCAAGCAATGAAACCAAAAGGGCATTTATGCTTCAAGTTCTGGCTTTTTCACTGCAGTGATGGGCTGTAAACTATAAGATGGACTAAGACCTTTCCTCCCTGGGTTGCTTCTGGTGAGAACACTTTATTATGGCAATAGACTGAAACTAGAACACTCCAGTGGGGGGATACAGGGACCAAACAAACGAGAAGTCACAGTCTGTCTATCCAGGAACCAGACAGACACTGCTGAGTACAGCAGCATTAGCCTGGCCAAGGTGGCAGGGCTAGGCAGTAATAGATACCACCCAGCACTTGCATAGAGCTCTCTGGATCATTCTTAAAGAGTCTGTGGAGGGGTATGTCAAGACAGCAATGGAACGGGAGGGAAGTTCCCTAAGTGGACAGAAGAAGGAAGCCACACAGAGCTAGGTACTTTGCTGAGGGGACTAGGTAAGAGCTTAGGAGGTGCCTCTAGTGTAAGTGGGAAGGTGGGTGGGTTGGCCTGTGGTATCCCAGTAGGTCCCAGTCACAGTGCAAAGACTTGGGCCCCTGGAACTATGTCAGAATTGAAAGAGGAGGTTCCTCTCTGAGGCAACCCTGAATGTCTCACTCCCGGCACAGAGCTGTGCACCTCTCCCAAGCTACTGAGATGGAGAAGCCAGCTTTCTCATCCTAAGGCACCCCTTCAAAGTCCTGATTCCACTACCTTCAAGATATGAGGCATTCATCTCGAGCTCAATTATAGGTTTGGATGATAATACTCTGACTTAGGGTTCTATTGCTGTAAGAGACATTATGACCACAGCAACTCTTATTAAGGAAAACATTTAATTGGGGGTTGGCTTATAGTTCAAAGGCTTAGTACATTGTCATCCTGTCAAGAAACATGGTGGCATGCAGGTAGGCATAGTGCTGGAGAGGTAGCTGAGAGTTCTACATCACGATCTGAAGGCAACAGGAAGAGAGACAGACACTGGGCCTGGCTTGAGCACCAGAATCTTCAGAGCACACTCCCAGTGACACATTTCCTCCAACAAGGCCACACCTATTTCAACAAGGTCACACTTCCTTTTTTTTTTTTTGTTTTGTTTTGTTTTGTTTTGTTTTGTTTTGTTTTGTTTTTTTGTTTTTCAAGACAGGGTTTCTCTGTGTAGTCCTGGCTGTCCTGGAACTCACTCTGTAGACCAGGCTGGCCTCGAACTCAGAAATCCACCTGCCTCTGCCTCCCAAGTGCTGGGATTACAGGCGTGCGCCACCACGCCCAGCTAAGGTCACACTTCCTAATAGTGCTAACTTCTTTTCAAACTCCTACAATAGTGCTAACTTCTTTTCAAACTCCTACAGTAGAGAGAGAATTCAGCGAAGGGTTTGAGCTGCAGAACATCTACCTGCAGGACCACATCTGTGAAGTGAATCCTGAATGTGTCTTCTTCAGGTTTTTCAAAGACTAGAGCAGAAAGATCAAAGATCCAAAATAAATGTCACGGGCTCCTTGCCCAATGGTTGTTGCTATTTTAAGTTTTGATTATAAAAAGGATAAGTTCATCCCAAATTGCATTTTCGACGTCTTGTTTAAACCAATAAATGATGCCATTAAACTTTGGCTATGATAATAAAAAGAATTATCTGGCTGACCTTTGGAAATGTTTGGCTCCCCTGGAGACAGGTCTGTTCATACAGCCCTGGAAACTTCTTCCCAAACCAGCCTCTCTGCTTAGCCTCAGCAAGGTCATCCTTCACACTTCCCCTACCCCAAACTTCCCAGATCCCCAGAATGTTCATCTCAGCTCTCCCTCTAGGCCAGGGATTGTAAATGACCAAAACTTTCACAATACCAGCTTCAATTCTTCTTTTAAAAACTGAATTTTGGCGGGCTGGAGAGATAGCTGTACAGGGTCGACAAACTGATTGGAAATGAAGAGTACCAACCACATGCACCCATCTCTGCAACATGTCTTCCGTGACTTGGGCTAATCACACTTAAACGTCTCATCTGGAAGAGCACTGACTTCTCTTCCAGAGGTCATGAGTTCAATTCCCAGCAACCACATGGTGGCTCGAAACCATCTGTAGTAGGATCTGATGCCCTCTTCTGGTGTGCCTGAGGACAGCAACAATGTACTTATTATACATAAAATAAATAAATAAACCTTTAAAAACTGACTTTTCTCTGAGAAAAGAAATGGCCAAGCCTTGTCATTGGCCCTTTCCTAGAGAAGGTCAGTATAGTCCCTAGAGTCTAGATACTGCATGGTCGGCTTCTGTCCTTCTCTTCACTCACCTTCCTCCTATACACTCCCCCCACTCCTCACCACCATCCTTCTCAGGAGCCTATCTTCCTAGACTGACTTCCCATCCTACCTTTGTCCAGCACTGGCCACTGGAAAAGTCAGCCCAAGTGGGGGACCCATGTTAGCCCTTCATCTTGTTATCACAGCCTTCGAGAGCAGGAACATCCAACAGTAATTTGCTTTAGAGATTTCTGTCAAAGCAAAGAGAATGAAATTACCTTCCTAGTGGGCAGTATTAGATCGGCACCAGACAAACAGAAAATCACCATTGGCCTCTAAATAAATGCTTTCAACCCACAGCTGCGGTCCTGGCTGGGCCTAAATAAATAACATTATTTATTTAAGTATATTAATAGAAAACAAAGCTACTTGCCTTAAAGAATAGAATCTCAAACCTTATAAAACTGTTGATGCTGTTTCAGGCCTTGACAAGAGAATGAGAAGTTTAAACCAAATTGTATTTCCAATATGTTAATTAAACCAATAAACAGTAACTATATTTGAGTTTCCTGATCTAATAATAAAAAAGATGTGTTTGGCTGACTGTTTAAAGTGCTTGATGGAATATTTTATGTGCTGTATTTGCATAATGAATAAATACAAGACTAACATTTTGGGTTTTAGCGAACTGCTCGATTGGAGAATTCCACGCAGGGGCAAGCACACTCCTCTGAAATTAACTTCTGTTGTTTAGAAAACCGAAGCCATAAAAGTCCATTTAATCAAACCTTCTTCCTTGTGTTTTCCTTAAAATTACACTTAGACATCCATATACTGAGAGCCTTCTTCCAACTGTACATCTGAGATCATTTGACTGACTTCTATAGAAAAATCACACATTGAGAAAACGATTATCACAAACGAACCAGAAACCCACAGAAACATGTCAGAGGCCATTAGATTTGATCAGTGAGCCTTACTTTTGACAAATCTGATGCTCAAAAACTTTGGTTAGTGCTGGCTCATGTTCCACAGGGTCGATAAACTGATTGAAAATGAAGACTACCCATCTCTACATGTCTTCCATGACTTGGGCTAAACATCTCATACCATAAAACCCATTTCACTCTCTAGAGCTTGGTAGAAGTGGGGGTTCTGCCACTGTGCAGAAATTCATCTAACAGCATGTGGGGGCTACAAACAATGACAAGGCTTCTCTCCCAGTCAAAGAAGACTGGCTCCGTGGTGGCCCTGTCTTGGGTCTCTCTTCTCAAGAGCTCCTTCCTTGCCTACCAGGAGAGTGAAGTTAGCTGATTGGCTGAGCCCTCCTCATCCAAATATAATAAAAAATATATGTCTGACTCATCTTTTAAAGTGCTTGACTCCACTTGAGGAGAGGTCTGTTCATAAGGCCCTGGAATGATCTTCTCAAGTACCTTCTCTCTCTCTCTCTCTCTCTCTCTCTCTCTCTCTCTCTCTCTCTCTCTCTCCTTCCTCAGAATCCCACACACTGGGCTCTCAGGAGCCAGCTTTCTAACAGCACTAGCTACGGGCTACCCTTGGTGGCACTTTCCCAGGAGGCACCGTCCTTTCCAGACTTCAATGGGAACTTGATCCACTTCCAAAAGGGAATAGCTAAACTATATTTTAAGGAGAAAGAATAGAAGGGGCCTGAGCCACTGTGTGGGGATATGGGTTGCCTGAAGTCTCTAGCGTCTGCAGACAGCAAACTGTCCACCCCAAGCTTCCTTTGGATGTTACCTTACATCATCCACCTCGAGTGCCCTTTATGGTTGTTAAGGGCTCAGCTGTGACCCACTTGCATTCATAAGTCCTGGTGCCCTGTACCTCAGAATGTGACTGAATCTGAGGACAGGTCTGTAAAAAGTTCATATCTAGGGAGATCATCATGGTGGGCTCAATCCAAGTGACTCCTGTCCTTATGACAGGAGAGGATTAAGACACAGTCATAACCATAGACAAACAGGTAAAGACAGAGGATACAGGGAGAGGCCAGTCTGCAAATCACAGGGAGAGACTTCACCAGAAACCTACCCTACCAGAACCTTGGTCTTAGACATCTGCCCCCAGAAGAGTGAGAAAAGGAGCTTGCCTAATTCAAGTCACCTGATTAGATGTAGGTCCAGCGCCTAAAGTCCATCACGTCTGCATGACAAGAACCTGAGAGAGTCTGTGCAAGCATGTGACCAGTAAGGAGATGCCAGTGAAACCCACAGTGGGTGCAGGCAAACACAAAAATGCAGATGCCAACATGTGGGAACCAAGCAAGGAGTACCCAGAGACCTCCCATACCATCCTTGCAACTTTCCTCTAAGTACAAAACTACTCTCAAGTAGGAGGTAAAAGACCATCAGAGGCCTGGGATGTCTCCACAGCAGTCCTGCTGAGATCCGGTCCTTTCTCTAAATGGCAGAGACCAATGGCCGCCCCAGGCCTGCCGTCCATGCCTCCCAGCTGCAGACAGCGCTCAGTGACTCCCACCACCGCTGTCACTCACCTGTCACTAAACGGTCAGGTAGAAGGGATGCTACTGGGGATTTAATTCAAACTGTGCCAACCGGTTTAAGTGGTGGGTTCTGACAGTGTGGAGTAGTGCCCACCTGCATCCCTGTAAGCAGCCAGCCAAGGTGCTGATCCCCAGGGAAACAGAACAGCTGCCTCATGATGACGTCTCAATGCCTTGTTTGAGCACAATGGTGATTTTATAGTCGCAGGGGATATGAGACCCAGGGGACAGGTAGAGCCCGAGCAAGATGGAGACAAGTGTATAATGGGAGTCTAGTGTGTTTTTAGAAACATAAAAGACACATTCCCTGGTTGAAAGCCACACTTGAACTACTGACCAAACTTATGACTTGGAATGAGTCACTAACTGAGCACCAGTTTTCTGACATATTTAGAGAGGACACGGGCTCTGAGGAAGCAGCCATACAGTTCAATTTAGAGACTGGCTGGGGACAATCTTCCTGGAACCAGAGAATCCCTCATTGTTGTATCTGTGACCCTTGAATTACTAAATGTAGATGTCAGCCAGAGAAAGGCACAGCCTGCGAGAGGCCAACCGTCCCAGCAAATGTCTCCGGACACTTGTGCAGTGGTGTGTGTCTTAGTTAGGGTTCTATTGATGCGAAGAGACATTGTAACCAAGACAACTCTTACAAAGGAAAACATTTCATTGGAGCTGGCTTATAGTTTCAGAGGTTTAGTCCATTCTCATCATGGCAGGAAGCCCGGCATGCAGGCAGACATGGTGCTGGAGAAGGAGCTGAGAGTTCCGCATCTTGATCTGTGGGCAGCAGAAGACTGAGACACACTGACCAGACATACATGAGACCTCATGGCCCACCTCCAGAGTGACACACTTCCTCTAAGGCCACACCTACTTTAACAAAGCCCCCCCCTTCACAATGACACACTTCCTTAGCCACACCTACTCCAACAAGGCCACACCTTCAAATAGTGCCACTCCCTTTGTGTCTATGGGAGTGAAACATGGGGGTGCCATGAACTGAAACAGGGCAGGAACTTGAAGTGGGAGCTGATGCAGAAGCTATGGAGAGATGCTGCCCACTGACTTGTGTCCCATGGCTTGCTCAGCTGGCTTTCATTTAGAATCTAGGACCGCCAACCCAGGATAGCTCCACCCACACTGCGCTGGGCCTTCCCCCATCAATCACTAATTAGGGAATTACAGCTGGATCTGATGGCAGCATTTTTCTCAGATGAGGGTCCCTCCTTTTAGATGACTCTGACATGTGTCAGGTTGACATCAAACTAGCCAGTACAACTTCAGAGCTCAGGTGCTCAGAGAACATGAACACAGAACAGAACACGCAGTGAGCCATCAGAAGGGGCCAAGCAGCATGTCGGAGCCCTGCACTCTACACTCGGCTTCCTTCAGTGTTTTTCTAGTTTCCAACTCCTGAGGCGCGTGGTCCGGAGAAGGCTCCATGCCCCAGGATAGGGGAATACCAGGACAGAGAAGCGGAAGTGGGTGGGTTAGTGAACAGGGGGATGGGGGATGGGATAGGGGGTTTTTGGAGGGGAAACCAGGAAAGGGGATAACATTTGAAATATAAATAAAGAAAATATCTAATAAAAAATGTTTTTTTAAAAAAAAAGAATCTTGACAAATTTTATATTCAGAAAAATAAATGTTTCTAGAATTTTGTGTGTCCACATTTACTCAGATTGGCCCATGTGAGTTCCATGTAGTTTAGCATGGTTGGATGTTTATTCAGCATAATACTATCACACACATCCCACCCATCAGTGCACAGACATAGATTCATTCTCTCTCTCTCTCTCTCTCTCTCTCTCTCTCTCTCACACACACACACACACACACACACACACACACACACCATTGAACAGCCCCAACACCTATAGGTTAACTGGGCTCTGTGGCTGCACTTGTGATTAGGAATGCCTGTGCAATCCCCTGACCCTTAACTCTGGCAGTACATTATAGGCATGAACTCCACACAACACCTGCATTTACACTTCAGTATCCATGATAACACAAAATGAAAGAAAGCCATTCCCCTCCTCCAAGGCAGGCGCTATTCTACAAATGTCGTGATCATGTTTCAGAGACTGGTGTTTCACTGGAGTGTGTGTCATGCTAATAACTGTCATCGCCACTGGCTGGGGAAGGCTCCAGGATGAACACACACACACACACACACACACACACACACACACACAGACTCACAGCGTCCTACTGTGTGTTCAGGCTGGCCAGGCTAGAGTCACTATAAATGTGCCATTGTTTAAAAGATATGCCTCGGACTGGAGAGATGGCTCAGCGGTTAAGAGCACTGCCTGCTCTTCTGAAGGTCCTGAGTTCAAATCCCAGCAACCACATGGTGGCTCACAACCATCCATAAAGAGGTCTGACACCCTCTTCTGGTGCGTCTGAGGACAAGTACAGTATACTTAAATATAATAATAAATAAATCATATATATATATATGTATATATATGTGTGTATATATATACATACATATATATATATATGTATATATATACATATGCCTCCTAATGGTGAGTCTGCAGCAGAGCCAAGATTTTGCGGGGAGCTGATAGCAGAATACTCACTATGCCCTGAACAAATATCTCCCTGGTGACACATTGCCAGTGCACAAAGCCTTTCTGCCTGAAGATCCATGCTTGCTTCCGAAAGTTCTCTACGGAGGAGATGGATGACAGGTCCCATCAGGCCCTGATAGAAGAAGCGTCCCCTAAATCATGCCTTCTGCGTGGCCTGCTCTGTTCCTCATTTGAACCATTGCTCCCAGAAGCTCGTAGCTTTCTTCCTTGTCCATGATGCCCACAAATCCTCTTGTACCCAGAAACACACTCTCTCTCTCTCTCTCTCTCTCTCTCTCTCTCTCTCTCTCTCTCACCACAATCAGCTCTGTACCCACATCACAGAATCCAAGCCCAAGACTGGCTCACTATGTGCTGAAATTCTAACCGAGGGCAGGTGACCTTCTATCTCAGGCCATGGGCCAGTAGTAGAAAGGTACTTCCCCTCCCTGTCTATGACTTCTTGTATTTACAAGAGGCCGTTCTATATGTTATGCTAAGTATCATGGTGGTACTTCCTTCCTCTTCCAGATACTTTGTAAGGGTGGACCCTTGAGAGGCCCCAAGACTGATCTGAGGGCCTCACTTGCGAAACTGAATCCATTGCCCCCAACACTGCCCTTGTGACCTTGAACAAGATGCTGTCCTCTCTGACTCAGCATCACCATCTGTAACGAGCAGTCAATACACCCAGCCAGGAGCCAAGTTACAGGCTGTCAGAAGGCTTAGCAGACATGAAACTTGGAAAATGGTCCATGCATACTAAGGAATAGTCCTCATTTTTTCAAAAGGAAGAGAATTCTGACACGTGCTACACCATGGACAGACCTCAAGAACATCCTGCTAAGTGAAATAATTCAAACACAAAAGGCAAATGTCTTGTGATTCCATTTACATTCAGTCCCTAGAGTTGGCAAATCATAGAGACAAAAAGTAAGAAGGTGGGTGCCAGGGTCCGGGGAGGGAAATGGGAGCCAGCATGTCATGGGGACCATTTCAGAGTGTGAAGCTAAAACACTCAGGACATAGAGAGTAACAATGACTGCGCAACTGTGGGTACTGCACACTTAGAAGTAGGCCAAGTGGACATTTTAGGTTAAAGGTATTTTACACAACAACAACAACAACAAAAAATACAAGACAGGAAAGAGGACAGATGAGAAGGTAGATGAACAGATAGGAGAGAGGAGACAGAATCGGATGGGGATGCCAGGTAGCAAAAGGAAGCCAGGATCATAGGGACCCCGAGAGCTGACAGTGGACCACAGACCTACAAAGAAAGACAGATGTCAGGTACAACTGGACTAATCCACCAAGAACTGCTTCTCTCTTCCACAGCCAGTGAGTGTTCTGAAGAGTACTCAGCCAAAGCCTGGCTTGCTCCTCCTACCTTGGGAAGCATCTACTGAGAAAGGATCCACAAGACCTCCCAGCACCAGCACCAGCACCAGCACCAGCACCAGCACCAGCACCAGCACCAACACCAGCACCAGCACCAGCATCAGCACTCCAACAACATGGACTCCAGAGAACAGCACCTACCCATCAGCCTCCTGACACTGTGGCAAAATGCCTGATAAATATTTATTTAGTATTTGTGCTATGTACTTATTTATTATCATTATTTATAAGTTCACAGTTTCAGAGATTTCCGTCTATAAACATTTGGTCCTCCATAGTTCTGTTGTTTCTAAGCCCACAATGAGGTGGAAATTGCTGGGCGAGGATGTGGGAGAGGGAAGACGGTCAAGGAGGCCAGGACATGGGGAAAGAAGAGACCAGTGGAGGCGTGAAGGTAAGCCAGGGTTCCTATACCTTTTTGGGGCACACACACACACACACACACACACACACACACACACACCACCCCCTCCCCCTAGTGATCTACTTTCTTCAATGAGGCTCTGCTGCTTCAGGATTCCCAGCAGCTAGGAACCAAGCCTTAACACATGAGCTTTGGGGATTGCAGATTCAGTCTCTACTGTACACTGTAGACTATCTGTTGCTAACATGTAAATAAAGCTCACTGTGGTGGCCCAGACCAGCCAGGACTGGTTACACTGAGAAAGCTGGTCTCAAAACCAACCAAAAACCAAAACCCAAAAACCAAAAGCCGAAAGCCAAAAACCAAAAAAATAAATAAAACCCTGTAAATAAAAATGAAAATTAATAGCAACACTCATCCCACCCCCACTCAAACCATCCTTCAATACTTTAACACACACGCTCAGATTCAGACACGCTCCAGAGACATCCACAAAGACTCTTCAGAGGTGCTATTTTTCTTTCTTATCTTGAACCAAAATGAAGTTTACTTCTTGAGGCCTTTGGAATTAGATCCATTGTTAAGTTCTTCCCATGTGATGAAATTCTTTGTTATTTGGTTTGGTTTGGTTTGGTTTGGTTTGGTTTGGTTTGGTTTGGTTTGGTTTGGGCGTTTTGTTTTGTTTTGTTTTGTTTTGTTTTGTTTGGCTTTTAGGCTTTTTTGGTTATTTTTATTTTACTTTGGGAACAGGTCTTGTTTTGACCTTTGTAATTCTTGGCTGGCCTAAAACTTACTGTGTAGACCAAACTGACTTCAAACTCATAGAGATCCATCTTTGCCTGCCTCCCCAGTGCTAGCATTAAAGGCATGTACCACCACCACCAATAATGTTTTTTGTTGTTGTGGGAATCAAGCCCACAGTCTTACAAACTAGACAAGAACTGTGCTATCTGAGTTACATCCCCGGGATGGTTGCTTTCTGTTTTTGATTTGTTTTTGTTTTTTTTTTTTTGAATGTTGAATCAATTTTTAATATGTGGTGTGTGTGCTTGTGTGGATGCACGCTTTGTTTGACCCAAGGTAGACATTGGGGGGGGGGTCTTCCTCAATGACTCTCCACCTTGTATACCAGAGCCCAGAGCTCATCAAGTAGACTAATACCAATAGCCAGCTTGCTCTAGGAGCCCACCATTCCTCTCCTGAGTGCTAAGATCAGGTCGACTGCCAGCCCTGCTCAGCTTTTATGTGGGTTCTGGGGACCCATACTTGAACCCTCACACTTGCATGGCAAGCACTTTGCTCTCTATGCTGAGCACTCCCCAGCTCCTGGGTCAGAGCACTCCCCAGATCCTGGGTCAAGTTGAACCTAACAGTGATGTGTCATTGTGTGTCTCTTGTATTTCACTCGCACTAACTCATCTTGGGGAGTGTTCAGACCCTTTGCAGGTTTCTGGTGCATGGGTAACATCATAGTGGAACATTAAGGATGTTCGTGAGAAATTCTAAAATGAGAAATCCTGAGCTCAGAGGGGAGTATGTTATCAAAGCACTCCCAGAAAAACTACTGCAGCTCCACTCGCCAGTATGTGTGATGGTGCCTGGGAAATCAGCTTTGACTCAATTAAGCTTGCTAAACAAACACCTACAAAATTCGAGCGCAGAATGAAGCTGTGCAGGTAGAATGTCATGAGTCCAAACCGTCAGGATTCCCAGAGTTGTCTGATGAAGCCAATGAAGACCACTCTAAGCATGGCTGACATTTAGTCTCAGGGTATAGCAGCAGTTGACTGAAACATTATCTGCAGAGGAGTCTCTGTCCCACAAAATCCCCCCTACTTCACAGCCCCAGGATGGCCTAAGCAGTCCCAGTGGCCACCCCCTTTGCTCTTCTAGCCCACCAAGGGAGCCAACAATGGTTTGCACAAGCCACCAGAGTGGAGAAGACCACATGATCCTGACCCGTTGGGATACATGGACGTCTCTACCACCAGGCTGCTCCCAGTGGCTTTGATGGCACTGGTTTTGTGCTAGAAGTTGGTGGTCCAACTTATTTAAGTTTTATCTTATTTAATTAAGATAATTAAAAGTTATCTTTTTAATCGATGGTCTTGCATTATAATCGATAGGCTGCATTGTTGATGATGTATGAGCCTCATAGAGCTCTGACTACCTCTTCAGCTGTGGGATGCAGGACCAGAAGCCTGGCAGGATGCAGGAGGTGATCGTCTCCTACAGAAGTGGTCACTGCAATGCCTAAGGCAGTGCCAGGCAGCTGGAGGCCTGAAGACACATGGGGACTATGCCCCTCACACTAGAAGGGTGACCCAGAAGCTAGGTTTGTATGTGAGGAAAACACAGGGCATCTTTGCATGCAAATGAGTGCCAGCTCCTTGTCTCAATCCCCCAGCCTCACATTCCATGGGGCTTCTTAGGGCCAAGAACTTGTGTCTCTGACAGTCCTGAAACAGGTTAAATAGTCAGAGCCAGGGTGCACGTCCTGGCTGCTGTCATTCCTACAGTGGGACTGCCAAACTGTCACATGTCTTTTCTAAGTTTTTTGTTTTGTTTTGTTTTTTTCAATTTGCAAGAGGATTTTAATTTCCAGAGCTCTGGGGGGGGTCATAGTCTCCCCCCCCCAGGGTAAAAGAAGTGAGCCCCTTTTCTAAGTTTTTTAATCCAGTTGGATAAAGCAGGACCAAAAACTAAAACTGTGGAGGACCGGTAGTGACCAGATTGTTAAGTGTACATATTCCAGATCCTCCTCCACTATCTTAAAACACAGGAGGTGGCAGTGCTTAGAAATGAGCCTTAAAAACCCTCCAGCATGGCTGGAATAGTGGGATGGGAGATTTGGGTGGGCATGATCAAGCTGTGTTGGTTACATGTACAAAACTGTCAAAGAATAAATAAAAGAAAGTCCTTTAAAAAGATAAAATTCTTCAGATGCATGCTG
Source organism: Apodemus agrarius (assembly GCA_964023405.1). Classification (NCBI taxonomy): domain Eukaryota; kingdom Metazoa; phylum Chordata; class Mammalia; order Rodentia; family Muridae; genus Apodemus; species Apodemus agrarius. Next base: position 131,393,428 of record OZ030005.1, on the reverse strand, counting down.
TCACCCACTGGTAATCCAGTACTTGGAAGGTGGAGGCAGGAAGATCAGGTGTCTAAGCCAGCCTTGGCTATATAATGAGTTCAAGGCCATACTAGACTATGTAAGACCCTATCTCAAAAAAATTGTTTCAATTAAAAAAAATAAAAGATAAATGAACTGGCAAGACGGCTCAGCAGGAAAAGGTACTTACCACCAAGCTTAATGACCCGAGTTTTATCCTCAGGACCCAATTGGTGGAGAGAATGGACTTCCGCACACTAACCATGGTATGCACGTGCCTGCACACACCATGCACAACAACATTATTAATTAATTAATTTTTTTTTTGGTTTTTTGAGACAGGGTTTCTCTATGTAGCCCTGGCTGTCCTGGAACTCACTCTGTAGACCAGGCTGGCCTTGAACTCAGAAATCCGCCTGCCTCTGCCTCCCAAGTGCTGGGATTACAGGCGTGCGCCACCACCACCCGGCCTAATTAATTAATTAATTATTAAGAATTAATCAATGCTTTAATTAATTAATACTTAATTGGTGGTTTAATAATTTATAAAACAGTAAAACTCTTCAGGGATGCTGAGGCTTAGCCAAGTGGGGACGGACAGAGGATGTGGTAACTGGGATACAGAAGCATCCCCAGAATGCCACAGCCATTTCCTGCTGCTCTCTGCAGCCCAGCACGCACGGGAGCCCAGCCTTGGTCATTGTCATTGTACAGGCAGCTGTGAAGAAAAGATCCACTGTCTCAGAAAAGCCATTGGGCTGCAGTTAAATGCTTGCCCTGCAAAAGGCTCCTTCCATGCCCGATCTTCCACACCGATCTTTCTCAAACCCCTTGAGGGAGGATGCAGAACATGGGGGATCCTGCCAAGGCAGCCCCAGGTTCTGTCCTGAGGGTGCTGGTCTGGATTTGCCTTCCTTGGTAAGCACAGTAAAGCCAAAGGAAGACTTCCCACAAGAAGCCTGGATGCCCTGTGGCACATTTGTCACTGGAAGGACCAGAAACAAGTTTTATTTGATATTACAGAGCCCTCAAGGACCCTCCTAACAGGTGAGAGAGAATAATCCCTGAAAATGTGTAGAGTCTGACCAGAGCAGACATGGATAAAGAGATCCTCAATGTTTGGTTTTGTTATTATTAGAATTCTCCCAGGACTCCTTCTGGTTGAAGTCAATATGAAGTCCACCAAGGAAACATGAATTTCTAGACAGGAAGAACCAGGAGTCACTGTAATATCACTGGCTGCTCTGGGGAGTGGTGCAGACCCTTAGGTACAAAGGTATGAAGACATAGTCTGCACAATGCCAAATCACCTTCCCCCACATCTCTCCTGCATCTCATATGCTGCGCCCTATATCCTGTGCATCCTGTGCATCCTGCATCCTGTGCATCCTGTGCACCCTGCATCCTGGGCACCCTGCATCCTGGATCCTGCATCCTGCATGCTAAGGAAGCATGAGAGAGAGAGAGAGAGAGAGAGAGAGAGAGAGAGAGAGAGAGAGAGAGAGAGAGAGGTTTATCATCTCATGGCTTCAGAGGTTTCTGTCTGCCACAGTGAGCTGGGCATGGTGGAGCTGCTCACATCCCATAGACAGGAAGTGGCCACAGAGACCACCACACTAACTGGCTTTCTTCCTTTACCCAATTTCTTCCACCCCCTCTTCAACCTATAGGACGGTGCTGCCCACATTCAGACTGAGTCTTGCCCACTTGGCTAATCCTCTCTGGAAATGCTCACATCATGGCGGATGGAAAGTAGAGAGAACGCCTGTGGTGGTGGGTTCTCTCCCTTCACACTTTGAGGCCGTCGGAGCCCCACCCAGGGCAAGTCTTCCGAGCATTTTCTCACTCCTATAATAAAGATGCCTGACAAAACACAACTTCCAGAAGGATTAAGTTTACTCTGGCTCAGCAGTTGAGGACTTAGGCTACTATGGAGCTCTGCGTGTTGCAGCCAGTCACCCTGTATCCGAAGTCAGGAAGAGGAGAGAGGTGAACGGCCGTGATCAGCTTGTGTTGCCCTCTCGCAGTCTGAGACCCCGGTTCACAGACTGGGGCCCGCTCACATTCAGAGCGGGTGTTCCCTCTGGTGTTAAGCTCTTGGGAAACAGTCCCATGGACACACCCAACTGTTCATTTCCATGGTGGTGTTAAGCTAGCTTGATTGAAAGTGACAATGGCCTATCACCCTCTCTCAGTCCATCCTCCCCGGAAGCACCTCACAGTACACACCCCCTGTACCGTTGGAGTTGTTTCTTTGTCCGGTGAAGTTGTGAATTGAGTTGAGTCTTCACAACCTAAGTTCAGGTGAAAAACACCTCACTCTCAGAGTTTATGCAGCAGTCCAGACTTCGCTCTGCTGCCCTTACTGGAGTGTCATAGAATGGGGTATTTGTCTCGAACATGTGCTGCCTGTGACAGGCAGGTAACAGGTCCTCAGTGAAGTTTCAGCTCCCTCTTCTCTCCTCTCCTCTCCTCTCCTCTCCTCTCCTTTCCCACTCTTTCTTCTTTCCAACCAACCCAAATCTCACTAGCCCTCCCACAAACACTCACCCCACAGCGTCAAAGTATTTGAGGAAACAGGTACCCATGAAAGTAAAACTTCCTCCCACTTTGGGGGCCACATTCTGATAGAAATAGCTGCACCAGATATCCCAGTAGGCCCACTCCTATCAATCTATTAGTGAATATTTACTGTAAGTTCTTAAGCGCGGGTCCTTAATTTTACCAATTAAGTTCCCAACCGAGAGGCTAATAGGCAGTGTAAAATTCCTTGAGTAATAAAAGTCATTAGATTTACAGCTATGGAAGCCCTAGACCAACAAGCTGAAGCACTAGGGTCGGCAGTCTCCACTCTTTGAATGCTAGGGCTGGTTACCTGAGTATCCAGCCTGCACTGGGCACTGCAGAAGGTGCTGGGTCCCGCAAGACCATGTCAGTCATCCCCCACAGGAACGAGAAACCCCGCCTCTGTGTTCTGTTTTTCTTTACCCACATGAACATAAAATATAATTTTAATTGTTTTGATGGAAGAAAGGTCCAGTTCCCTGAGGAAGAGCCAAGAGCAGGAAAGGGTGCCCTTACACAGAACAAACCTCGTACCATAAAGATGTCCCTCGAAGGCAGAGGTATCATAGAGATGCCCCCTGGGAGGGTATCAGAGTTGCCCTTCAGAGGCAGGGGTATGATAGAGTTGCCCCTCAGAGGCAGAGGTATCATAGAGATTTTCCTCAGAGGCGGGGGTATGATAGAGTTGCCCCTCAGAGGCAGGGGTATCATAGAGATCCCCCTCAGAGGCGGGGGTATCATAGAGTTGCCCCTCAGAGGCAAGGGTATCATAAAGTTGCCCTTCAGAGCGGGGGGGGGGGGGGGAGGGTGGTTCATAGAGTTGCCCTTCAGAGGCAGGGATGGCCTCCCAGTGGGAAGTACAGCATGAGAGGACATGAAACCCCCAGGACCTGAAGGGCCGAAAGACTCAAGAGACGCCCTAAAAGGAGAGTATATGGCTGACTCTGGACCTGCGCGGTGAGCTGCCCCTAGAAACACACTAATGAGCTCCCCTCTCAGCACTGCGTTGCAGGAATCTGATTCATTTGCACAAATTCCATCTCTGCTGCCTCATGTGGCACCACCCGCAGACCTCCTGCTGTGCCTCCAGACCCCCTATTGGCTCAGCAGCCATGGGGGAGGAAAGGCAGCTTTCTCCAGGAGCCAACACAGAAAGAGCATTATCCAACCCAGCTCAGCCCCTGCCTGCCAGAGGCTGGCAGAAAGGGGATAGAAACACTCTCCCTAGGACCTTCGAGGGGTCACCTAAAGTCAGCTCAGCCTCACTATAAGGAAAAGTACCACGGAAGGAAGTCTCAGTCCTATCAGAGACCCCACTGTAAGCAATGCCACCTCCCTTCTTTCCTTCTGCAGGAGTCCTGTGCCCCAGCCCTAGGCCTTCAGCCTAGGTTAGCCAGTTAGATCTGACGAAGGAGCAGGGGTGCAAATGTGTCCCAGCCTCAGGAAACAGCCTCAGACTCCACCCCCAGCGCTTCCTCCACCCTCCCTGCCCGACTGCCCTCCTGTCCAGCTGCGGTGTTTACTTGCTCACCCACCACGATCTCCCAGCTCAGAGAAGCTGGCCAATTGTCTTCATTCCAGTACTAATAGGCACAGGTCCCAACGTGGGATATTCATTAGTAACTACAACACCGCAGACACCCTAGTGGATGTGGTGGGTTGAACGGCGCCCTCCTCCAAAATTAAGCCCACAGCTCATCCCACAGAACTGGGAATATGGCCTTCTATGAAAACAGGGTCTTTGCAGGTTGTCTTACTTATTTCTTTTTCTAGACAGAAGAGACATCATGGCCATGGCACCTCTTATAAAGGAAAGCATTTCATTGGTCTGACTTACAGTTCGGAGGTTTAAGCTGCTGTCATCGTGGCAGAAAGCACGGTGGCACATTGGCAGTCGTGGTGCTAGAGAGACAGCTGAGATTCCTACATCTAGGTCAGTAGATAGCCCGAAGAGAAGGTGACACTGGGCCTGGCTTGACCTTCTAAACTTTCGAAGCCTGCCCACTGTGACACATTTCCTCCAACAAGGTCACACCTTCTCCAGCAAGGCCACGTTTCCAATAATGCCATTCCCTATGACTCTATGGGGGCCATTTTCATCCAAACCACCACACACACATGTAATTAAGGATCTTAAGGCTTTCTAGATTGTCTGAGGAGGCCCTGCACTGGTGTGCTTGTAAGAAATGAAGAGAAGTACAGAGTTTGGAGATATCCTGCCTGAGTCAAGGGCAGACCCTCTTCCAGACCTCCAGAGGGTGCTCAGCCCTACCTGTCCCTTGGCTTTGGGCTTCTGGGTTTCAGGACCAGGACAGAGTAGTTTCTGTTGCTTCAAACTACCCATCTTCTGGAAAGCTGTTAAACTAGTAACAAGTGGCCAACACCCAGTGCCACCAGCGGAAAACTGGCAACTTGTATAGTCCTGCATCTGTAAGCACATGGGGTGGGGGCGGGGGTGGGGTGGGGCATACATGCAAAGGAAAGGTATAGAAACTGCTTCCTCTGAGCCACAGGGGAGGCTAGCAATCCCTAACCAACAAAAGCTGGTCCGGAGCGAGAAGGAAGTGTGGGTAAGAGAAAGGAGTTCGAGAGATGTTGGAGATAAGATCCCACAGGCTCCCAGTGACAAGGTTCACATCCTCCTGTAAGCAAACACCCATCCAGGCCCCTATTTAAAAAAAAAGAAAGAAAGAAAGAAAGAAACTCATTGGGAGAGAGATGGAGGGAGAGAGAGAGAGAGAGAGAGAGAGAGAGAGAGAGAGAGAGAAATGGAAGGGGAATAAGAGAGGAAAAGAATTAGCATGAACGGAAGGCGGACAAGACAGGACAATGGACCAGGGCAAATATGACCAAAATATGCTGTACTCATATGAAAATGTCATAATGAGACACATTATTGTGTGTCGCTGATGTAAGATAATAAAAAAACATTTTATAAAATCCTAACACTTTCTTCTGCAACCCCAGTGCCGGGCACTCAGAACTGCTCATTCCAAAGAGGATTTTTTCCGTCGTAGTGATGGTGTTTCCACTACAGCTGCAGATCTGCAGAACAAGAAGCAAGAGAAGACACACTGGCCTAGTCTCGGAGTCCAGAAGCTTTCCAGGAAAACAGAGCTTGGGTCTGGTACGTGCGAGTTCCAACTGCATCTGAGGTGGCTCCTGGATGGCCTCTGGGGCCGACAGGCACACACAGCCCTCTGTGGGAAGGGCGTGGGGAAGCCTGTTGGCTTCACACTGTGTTGTTTTGAAGGGTTTTCCCCCCCAGCAACATACTCCTTTTTTTCTAATGTGAATAATTCCCAACAAAGCAGTGATGAAATATACATGAACGAGGCTGTGCACGGCTTTTAGCTGGAAAAAAATATCCTCATAGTCAGAAGAGCTGTTTCCAAGGCTGTGTCGCTGCCAGCCATTTGATTAGACTACAGTACAAGAGAAACAACTTTATAGAAAACACAAATCCAATAACCACACAGAGCAGGAAACAGCATTGTATTAATCAACAGGGCACGAGGCAGCTGGGCACCAGGCACCTAATGAGAACCACAGCAGTGTCCACACAATGGGGAATCAGTGACACTGCGTGAGAAACACTGAGCTCCAAGCCCAGATGGAGACGCCGTCCTGCCAGGAGTATATATGACCCCTGCCTCTCAAGGGATGAAGGAGAGTCAGAGGAAGTGAAACTGGATAAGAGGGGATGACTGGCCCCTTTAAGAAGAACTCCTGATTCCAGGTGCAACAGCCCACACATGTGCATGCAGAAACACACACACACAGACACACATGCCCCATGTACACATGCATGCACTCACACACGCATGCACACACAATCTGCTAACTTCATCTAGTGTTGCTCATATGCGCCTGCTTCGGGGCTGACCGCTTAGGACTGGGTAACCTCTCAGATGACTCGTCCATGGAGAAGACTGATTCTCCCTTCTCTCAGTAGCCATTGATCGCCTGTTACTCTTCACCTAGGGTTGGGACCTTGTGAGATTTTCCCCCATCCGTGTTGGCATGTCAACTGGTGCTGACATCATTTACGTAGCCTTTGGAAAACCATATTATTGAAAGTACATGGATGCAGCTTCCCTGTCATAAATGGAAGACCCAGTTTCAACACCCTGGTCTTCTCACTCTTACAATCTTTCTGTCCCTTTTCCCAATGTTCTCTGAGCCACACCTATAGGGGTTTTGCAGTAGATGTACCAAATGGGATTTGGTACCCCATGTCTCGGACCTTTCAGAACCTTAACAAGACTCTTTCCAGGATAGGAATGTTTCAGTTCAGAAGATATCGCTACCCAGAAGCCCACCCATCTTACCTCTGTCCTCCAAAGCCAATTGGAGAGACCTCTTTCTGGAGTCTTCCTTTCTGGAATGGCAGGTGGTTAAACATACAACGTTCCCTCGGGGGTGACTTGAGGACTGCCTCAGCCTGGGCATCTCTTCCTAAATGAATATCCACAACAGTTATAGATAATTTTCTTAATACAATCCTTACACGAAACTTCTAACACATTACCAGAGTAGTTCATGCACAAAAACCTGAATGCCCACAGCCCAGCCAGGCCTTCAGTGATATTCTTTAGGGGTGGCCCTCCTACCCTACTGGAATATCCCAGAGACAGAAAGCATTGATGACCAGAAACTGTGGGCAGATATCAAAGGTGTTACACTTTTCTTTAATTCAAATCAGCCCTAAATCGACAATGAGTGGTCAAGTGTCTACCTCATCTTCCTTGCAGCTGAGAAGTAGGGATTTAGGAGAGCAGGTGCAAAGCAGGCATGAAATCTCCATTAAATAGGGAAGGAGCATGCCGTGGGGAAGATAACTGGGGAGAGACTGGCTATGTACCACCAACGGCCTGAGCCATCCCAGATACATGATGCCATCCACGTGTGTGCCCAAGGAAGGGGATTAGCAGCGTAAGGAGCAGTGAGAGACCCGAATGCTTTCAAGATAAACTGAAGAAAACATATGCCCATATGTGTCTGGCTGTAAACACACGGGCGTCCTGTTTTCCCTCGGAGGAGGTGGAGCAGGGCCAAGCAGAGTACAGAGCAGGCTTTAGTCTAGTTTATGCATGATCACGCCTATATGGCTTCAGCAGAGTTCATGTGAGCTGCTGTGAGGACGAAAGCAGCTATGTATCTCAGGGCTGGGGAAGATGGCTCAGTGACTGCCTAGCATACACAACACGGGAGGGTCAATCCCCACTAACTCAGAAGGAGAAAAGGTGAACACATGCACACACACACACACACACACACACACACACACACACGCACGCACGCACATACACACACACACACACACACTCACGCACACACATACTCACACACACACATACTCACACAAACACTCACACACACACACACTCACACACACACACGCACACACACTTATTGGTTCCTTTTCCCACACGAAGGCGTGGCATGGGAGTGGCTCTGGACTGCTGGCAGCAGCAGGGTGTGAGGTTGCTGACATCTGGGTTGATCAGGAAGTAGAAAGAGACTAGGAAGCCCACTCTGCCAGGCCTTCCTCCAGACAGGACCCACCTCCTAAAGGTTCCACAGCTTCCCAAAAGAGCGCTACCGTCTCCACATGGCCCTGTAGGCTATTCCCGTTCTAACCTTGGCACCATGCTCTCCTAGATACGACCCAGGGTGATGAGAGCCCAGAGCCTGTGCTGTGTGCGTCCTGGGCTATCAGCATTCCCTGCACCTCCCAGAAGTTTCTTCACTGGCATTGCCACACCTCCTCAGCCAGGAAGGCAGAAGTACAGAGGCCAAGTAGTTGACCTAAACTACACTCGGGAAAAGGGATGAATTGGAGCTGGTATCCAGAGGCTCTAGTGGGGCCCGGCCTCTGCCCTATATAGCCCAGGAGTCTGAACTCAGGCAGCTTTCCACTGAGTACAAGAGACGATCGTCGGTCCAGCCAGCTACCCTCCCGTGAGCCCATGTTGGCTCTGCCCTCACGTGCACTTTGCGTGTGGAGGGGCTCTCCACACTCGTGCTTGCTCCCAGCACCCAGCACAGTGCCTGCCAGCAGAAGACTCACAATAACCTCATGTTCCAGGGCGTCTGAAATAAATCCCATACTGGCACAATGAGCTAATCCTGGTATTTGTGATTCCTGCTGCTCTCCGGCCACGACTTAATAATTCCTGTGGCTTTGGTCAAGACTCTTATACCCTTGCTATCTGTGTTTTCTGCTCCACTGTGCATGGCTGATTACCCCTCACAAGATTGTCCTGAAGTCGGATTCCCTGAAGACTGACTACAGGTCACAGAGAAAGACCCAGAAAACAGCAGCTGCATATCCAATGTGAGGGCTCACTATAGTTGTTACATCATGCCAATGGCTAGAGAAGGCATGGTGGTGACAGGAGGCACTGACATTTAGAGACAGGCACAAATCTGTAGCCCAGTTCCCCAGTGCATCACTGTTGGCAGCTGCTGGGACTGAGTACATCTTGAACTTGCACCTAGCAAGCGTTAGAACTCCAGGCCAAGAGATGCTCCATCTAGAAACTTCTTCCTGGAACTAAACTGTTCCTGAATGAATACCACCTGGGGGAAGGATGCTCCTCTGGAAAGACTCGGGAACCCTGACCTCTCCCTAGGGGAAGTGAGGGTCCAGGGATGATAACCCTGGCTCTGCTCCTTTCTCAGCTGTCCCTCCTACTCCTCCCAGCCCAAATACATGGGTAGGTGGGAGCACCCTGCACAGAGTACTCCTGTTCTTTATAAATGCCACATTTGCCTTGCTGAGTTAATTTACAGAATAAAAATGGTATATAAATACACACATATATACACATATACATATACATATATAGTATATGAGCTAGTGCCACTCACCATAGCAGCAACATGAATAAAATAAAGCCATTCCAAATTTTGAGGAAGACAAGAAAGAGTTAACCCATTTATCAGTGTCTAATTAAATACTCCCATTTTTTTCAGAAAATAAATTTTCATAATTCTTTCCTCGATTAGACCAATAAACTTAAGTGTTTTCCTCTTAAAAGTTTTCCTAATTCCTCACTCTCAACTCCAGAAACCAGATGCTCACATTGAGCTGTTTGGGGAGGCAGACAGAGGCTATCCTTCCGTCTGTCTTCCATCCCCGCCCCCCCCCCCGCACCCCGCACCCCCTATCCCCTCCCACCACCACCACCACCACCCCGCCTCCCCATCTATCCTGGCCCTTGTCTCTCCTACACTTGCACAGGAGTGAGTCTATCTGCAGCTTGAAGTTTGAGGCAGCCTCCTGCAAGGAGGCCTGCGTGCCAGGTACTGCCTCTCCTCTGAGTGACAAGTGACGCTGCAGGTCTGATCCCCTGTAGACAAACAGTACAGTGTGTCCTAGGCTTCTGAGAGGATCCAGAGAGATGTATTTTTAAAATGCCTAGAATATTTTGCAGCCTAAACATGCCTTACAAGCACTCAGTTGTTTTTGGCTCAGATACCACATGGCTTCTGTCTCCAATCCCCACCCTGAACTGGGGATGCCTGGGCTCGGGGGGTGGGGGGGTGGGGGGGGATGGTTGACACTGGGCTCAGATCCCTTCTAAGCACCACACTCATAAGCTCAGCTCTCAGACTCTTCGCTCTGGGTCTCCTTCAGTCCAGTTACAAGGCCAATATGCCCGTCCACTGCTGGCCTAACACCTGGATCGCTGGAGCCCTGAAGCAGCCCCATGACCACCTCTATACCTTGAAATAGTCCAGTCAGCATGCTCCAGTCTCACAGAAAGGCAGAGCTGGCAGGCAGACTGGTCTCTTGAAGCCTCTCCCCGTCATCTGCCAGCCAAGAAAGACCTAGGAGCCCATCCTGGTGCGGAGCCTTTAATTGCCAACTGTGATGCATCTTTCCAATATTCTAAAGCTCTGATGAAGATGTGTGCAAGATTAACAGAAGCAATTAGGAAGATGGGCCTTTGTTTCATTCCTTGCAGAATCTGCTTCTTATTGCCCTTATTTATAATACCTTCCCATTCTCAGTCGGGGAACGCGGAGATGTAACACAGCACACCCGAGCACGTCCCAAGTAATTATCTTTGCAGGGAAATGAGGACAGCAGTGCTAGAAGAATCTCAGTGTCCATGAGCGATGTGTAAACCACACGCAATAGAAAAATGCCTCCGAGGCCTCTGGGTTTGCCTTCTTGGCCACCATCTTTTGTGTTGGTTTCATGAATCCTTAGTGACCCTCAAGAAGGGATTATGTCTCCTGTCTTAGTTAGGGTTTTGCTATTGTGAACGGACACCATGACCACGGCAACTCTTATAAAGAACAACTTTTAATTAGGACTGGCTTACAGGTTCAGAGATTCAGTCCATCATCATCAAGGCAGGAGCATGACAGCGTCCAGTCAAGCATGGTGCAGGCAGAGCTGAGAGTTCTACATCTTCATCTGAAGGCTGCTAGCAGAATATTGGCTCTCGAGCAGCTAGGATGAGGGTCTTTAGCCTACACCCACAGTGACACACCTACCCCAGCAGAGCCACACTTTCTCATAGTGCCACTCCCTGGACAGAGCATATACAAACCATCACATCCTGACTGGCATTTCTGACATGAAGTAACAGTGTTTACAAATGGATCCCAGACTCTCGGGATATTTCCACAGTCTTGCTGTCCAGGTTAGAAGATGGTGGAACACAGATGTCTAACGCAGAGTGCTGCATCTATAAGGAAGATGGGCAAAGGATCCCCATATTTTCTCCCAGGGATTACAAGTAGCCCATGCTGGGCTTGGGTGCTGGCCATCGAGCCACTGCCATGACTCTCCCTGGCGAGAATCTCAGGGCTGGTCGATAAACTATGCCCATCAAAATCACTCAGCCTGATGGAAGAGACTTCCATCCTATCTGCTGCCCACTGTGGACAGAAGCACTGAGAGAGAAGGCACCACTCCCTGAACGCAGATGCGGCCACAGTGCAAAGACTCACGGGAATACAAGAAATACTTGGCTTCAGACCCCTGCAGTGGTCAGAGGTCTGTTAGATAATTACCATGCCTGCAAACCTAAGGGTACAGAACACAGACTTATCTATGGCAGTGAGGACGTTCCACTACCAACGGTCACTGTCCAAACCCAGGGCTGGCCCTGACCTGGACACAGGAAGACAACCTCCCACCAGCGCACAGATCACAAAGGGTAGGGAGTGGTCCTCTGCTCTTCAGAGCCCTGGGCATGAGACAGAAGCATACTGGCCAGTACTGCTGTGTTATCAGCCTGCAGCCTGCAAGACCTGAGCCACTAGAGAAGGAGGGGCTGAATGAAGGGAGGAAGAAGAGGCAGAAAGAGGAAAGGGAAGAGAGGGAAGAAAGGAAGAGCAGATGGCTATGAGAGAGAAGGGGGAGGGCAAGAGGAGGGAGAAAGGAAAGAAAGATCAAGAGACAGAAGAAAGAAAGCAGGAGGGAGGGAGGGGGTAAGGAGAGAGGGAGGGAGGGAGGGGGAAGGGAGGAAAGGAAAAGGAGAGAGGGAGAGAGGCAAGCCCACGGCCAGTCTTTGGAAAAGCCAGGCAAAGCGAGAGTCAGAGTGAAGCAAGGACTCTCTGCCAAGACTGAGGGGCAAACCTTAGAACTCCATAGCAGCTCCACCGTTTCCCCAGGCTGCCCATGCAAACAAACCAAAGGGTCACCCACATCTCCCAAAGGAGCAGGCTGCCACCAGAGGACATGGAACTCTGCCATCCCCTGCAGGCCAGGGGGGGTGGGGGTGGGGGTGGGGGTGGGGGGTAGGGGGTGGGGGTGGGGGGGTGGGGGTGGGGGGGCTGGAGCCCTGACCCTCCCACTGCCTGCTCTAGTCCTCTAGATCCTCCTTTTGGAAGCAGAAAGACAAGTTGGCCCAGGTTCTGGGATGTGAAACTAGACAGCCAGAAAAATGCCTGGCTAAGCAACCGAGGGTGGTGTAAGCCTAGTGCAGTGTCGGAGCTAAAAACAAGAAAGCCAACTCTACAGACCAGATCTAGGGAAAAAGAATAATCTCCCAGTAGGATGCCCAGGGAGTGCAGAGCAGGCTATGCAATGGGTCACAAGAAATTAACAGAAATATGCAGCGGCAAAACCAGGAAGGTGCTGCATCTGGAATGGGGACTGATCAGTGTCCCAGCTCCACATCTCTATGGAGAGAAGTGAGCTGATACCAGGGCAGTGCAACACAAGGAAGGAGGTGCGAACCTAGGCTTTAAACAAGGGAAGGGTCCCCTGCAAATATGCAGAACTCTGGCCCTGTGGGGAGTCTGGAACCTAAGTGAACACTTCCTGAAGGCTGGGAAGACTCAAGCAGAGAGTTCAAGAGAATTGCCCCATAGAGGGCCAAGTCTCCCTGCAAGGCCAGTTTCCAATCAAATCCTCTCACAAATAAAGCTGCCAAAATGAACAGGGAAATAAGACACAGTGCGTGGGGGTTCAAGCTACAACATCTGTGCCCCAGAAATCCAAATGATGCAATCATTTGCAGCTGTGATCGGCAGGTGTAAGGTCCCTACAGGGAAGAAGATCCCTAAACCGGTGAGAAATGTGTTGGTGAAGAGCTTGGGCAGAGGGCCAGCTGGCGTCCACAGGAGGGGGCAGCAGATGGCTTATGTCCTCTTGTCCCATACTCAGAGCCTCATGGGGTCAGGAGATGGCTGGCTGGCTCTCCTGCTATCCTGGTCCTCAGGTCTATGGTGACAACGCCCATGGGCAGCCCAGCCTGAGGATGGTCATGTAGACCCTGCAGACCCCACAGAAAGTTCAGACTTCCGCTTCTGAACCCATCTACCTTGTCCTGAGGGTGTCCAGATAAAGTAACCCTGAAGCTTTCAGGAAAGCAAGGACCTTCAAAGAGTGGATATTCTTTGTATAAACCATATAACAAGAACATTGAGCGGAACCTGGGGGGACTGTTTAGACTTTTAAGAATCCCTCTTAAAAGGTTACTGAATGAGAACTTGCTCACGAGAGGCTACCAGTAAGAGCGTCTCAAACATTAAGAACAGGTTCAGAATTGGGAATGAGTGGTGAGTCCCAGTTCTCAGGGGCAAAGAGGTGAATTGGAGAATTGCGGGGAGGTCAGACTTGTTTCCTTCCTGTGACTCTTGGCTTGTCAGAGGGCACTAGTATGTGAGTCATGAGAAATGGCTGCCCGTGTGTTCAGGTTTGGGCCCTGTGACACTTGGGTTTAATTGTCAGTGTAAGAAAATCCAGAGTCTCAGTGAGGGCCTGTCTAGATTAGGCTGACCTGTGAGTATTTCTGTGGAGAATCGTGGCATTACGTTAATCAAGACAGAACGATCTGCCTGCTGTGTGAGGCGCCATTTTCTAGGAAGGGGGTGCGGAGCTGTGTTAGAGGGGAGAAGGCAAGCTGAATCGCTTTAACTCCTTGCTCTATGTTCTTGACTGGATACAAGGTGACCAGCAACGTCAAGTTTCTCCTGCCTCTACCTTTCTTGAAATGATGGGCTATAGCATAGAACTGTGATTCAAAAAGCCCTTTCTCCCTTAGGTAGCTTTTTTTTTTTTAAAGGTTTATTAACTTTATATCTGTAACTACATTGTAGCTGTCTTTAGAAACACCAGAAGAGGGCGTCAGAACTCAGGACCTCTGGAAGAGCAGGCAGTGCTCTTGACTGCTGAACCATCTCTCCAGTCTCCTCACGTGGCTTTTATCAGGCCATTTCTCACAGCAACAGGAAATAGCACTGAGCCTTCCTGAAAGTGCAATAATGACGCCTTTACCTTCTCAAGTCTTAGTGTTCCTAGCTAACGGGACGGGGGAACATGTTCTCCTCGGCTGTGTAGCCTTCTCTCCTCCATCTCCAGGACTCTGGCTCCTCAGTGACAGAGTCAGCTGGCAGGGCAGTGGACCATCAATAACCCTCAGGACTGCCACAAAAATACAGCAGCTTGACTAGGAGGTTCCCCCAGACCACACCTAAGAGCAGGTCCCTGCGCCAGCCTGCGTCCAGGAGGAGTCAAGCTTGTGGGGAATATCACCCCATTGCCCAGAAAACAGAGGCTAATCCCAGTCAAAGATCACGAGGGTAGCCTGAGGAAGAGCAGCATTTGACTGTGCGGAGAGGTCTAGACATATTCACGGGTGTAGAGAGGAAGAAGTGTGGAGACTCAGCTTCCGGTCCCAGCCAGTGGGCACAGGGCCGTCTCTCAGCACACAGTGTGGGAGACCACACACGTTACTGCCAAGCTTTTCCATCAGAGCACTGTGGGCTCTGAGACATGGCTGCTTTAAAGTAGGGACCGCTCACCTTAAGCCAGGACTGGGGAGGAAAGAGTCCCCTAGCATCAAAGTCCCACTACAAGCATCCCCCACCCCTGTACCAGAGAAGACGTCATGGCTGATGTCCAACAGCTATGGCCTCCCTCTACCCGCAGCGCTGGCTACCCTTTAGGGTCCTTCCATAATCTGTGAAGCTCCCAATGGGAAGACGTTACTCGGATTCTTCTTTCCATTCCTCCTCCTCCTCCTTCTCCTCCTCCTCCTCCTCCTCCTCCTCCTCCTCCATGCCACTTACCCTTCTGAAGGTCCTGTCCCTATAAAGAACAGAAAGGACAGGCGCCCCTCCTGTGTTATGTTTCAAACCTAGGACGAATGATTGAGGTGCCTATTTAACACATCAAAGTGGACCTGGCCTCTAGGTTCTCCCAGCATCCCTCAGTCCCTACCTGTTACAGGGTATGGCTAGCACACCCTATACTATACCATCCCTCTACCCTGAAGGCTCCAGCCCAGGGGCTGAGCTGCCCTTCCTCCAGGGGCTTCTCCTTATATAATGCAGACAATGTGGTTACCGTCCCCTTCCTGGTGATCGGACTGCTGCACCTGGTTCCCTTCTCTCCCCTCTCTGCTCCCCTCCCCCATCTCCCCTCCCCTCTTCCTTCTCCCCTCCCCTCCCCCTCCTCCTTCTCCCCTTCCCCCTCTCCCAGAAGCATGATCTTGTGACAGCCCCACTTCATTAGAGGCAGGGCTTCAGGAACTAGTGACTACAAATGAAAGGGTATTCCAGGAGCCGTAAGATTTTTATATTTATGTTTATGAAAACGCATTCTGGAATGTCCCATAGTAAAAGAGCATTTCCATTAGCCCACTGGGGCCTCTGGGTTCCACCTACATCTGTAATACATGGGGCACTTAGAGGTAATGAAACCAAATTGCCTTCTCAATGTGCTGCAAATCCAACTTTTCACAGGGAACCAGTGAGCTTTTTTATTGGAGCGTCATCTTCCCGGGCACCTCTTTAAAGGCTGTTCCAATAAATCCGGTGTGTGCCATGAACCCTCCAGATGGAACAGCCCTTCCCTACTGCCTGGGGTCATCAGCAGCCCCTCAGAAAGCACAAAGGCTACTGGCGAAGAGCACGCAACTCTAAGACTCGATGACTTTCTCACAGTTTCTATTTTGTGCTAAATCTGAAATCAGTTACTCGAGTTCTTGCAAGGTAACCAAAGACGTCCTCAGCTCAACAGCCAATGAGCAGCCGGCCCTGCTCACTGTTGGTTCAGATGCCTGGGGTGAGGGATGTTCTACCACGTTTGATTTTAAAAGATGGCCAAGGATGGGGGTGTCTATAGTGGTATATGCCTGCTGGTGTATGTAGTCCTGGGGAGGTCTTCAGAAGGACTGAGAGAGAGTTTGAGACCAGAATGAATTAAAAAAAAAAAAAAAAAGTCCTGGAGCTGGCCCTGAGTGATGCTGTCCAGGGTGACCCGACTCCCTGACCCCGCCCAGCTCAGGAGAGGGATGGCAGGACGTAGGATGCACATGCAGTGGCAGCCACTGTCCTCTGGACTGTGACCTCTGTCCAGCAATATGGGAGTGTTTGGAAAGAGGTAAGAGACGGACCTAATACACAGGATGGATAAGGAGAGAGAAAACAGGGATAACGGTAGATACTGGGGGAGAAAAAGACGAACGGAAAGAGAGGTAGAGAAAGACAAAAATAGTTAGTTCTTTGTGAGGTACGGTGCAGCAGAAATATGCAAAGCAAACAGAGGGGGAGGGAGGCCATGCTGAAGCAGGCCACGGGCAGAGGCAGAGGGCCACATGATTCAGGAGCGCAGAGGAGTCCTGTGGGTGGAGCCTGGGAGGGGCAAGGAGGGAGCCGTGAATGCGTCCTGACCTATGGGGTTGGTGCCAGAACAAGGATCTTCTGGAAACAGGCTGCTTGTGATTGACTGTGAAGGCAGGCGCATGGGCTGCACACGAGGTCCACACACAGAGAACAGGCAACTTAGAGCGAGGCTCGCAAGTCTCTGCATTGAGAGCGCAGTACGGTCAGGGCTGTAGCGCTACGCTGCGGCACCGGACTTTGATTTACAGGGCCGGGAATCAAATCCCCGGCCTTTGTGCTGCTAAGCAAATGCCCAACCACTGAGCTATACCTTCAATTTTGCAAGATGCTCCTCTTGGGGAAAAATGACTGAAAGTCACCATTTCTTTCCATTCTCTGGGGACCAACAACCATCTTGAAAAATTCCTAAGCGGGTAGGAATGTAACTCATGATCCAGTACCTGTCTAGCGTGTCTAAGTGTCTAAAGCTGTGGGTTTAATTCCTAGCGTCAGGGGGATGGGGTCAAAAGTTCCCAAAATCCCCTCTGCTGGTACATGGAATATACACACCTTTCTGTTGCTGCGACAAACACTTTGAGTCAAAGCAACTTGGAGAGGGAAGGAAGGCTTTTTACATCTTACAGGTTAGCGTCCTCCATCTTGGAAAGCCAGGAGCTCAAGGCAGACACTGAGGCAGAGGCCGCAGAGGAATGCTGTTTCCTGGCTTGTTTACCCTAATTTACTCCCCCTGCTTTCTTTTGGTTTGGTTTGGGGTTTTTTGCTTGTTTGTTTGTTTGTTTTATTTGCCCACTTTACATTGCAGTATAAGCCCCCTCTCCTCCCAGCACCTTCTCATGTAGACCGTTCTCCCATTCCTCCCTCCCCTTCTCCTTTGAGAAGGGGACACCCTCCACCCCCACCCCCACCCCCACCCCCACCACCCCCACCCCCACCCCCACCCCCGTATCACAACCGACCTCCAATACCTCCCCCCACCCCACTTCTGCCAGTTGGTGGAACAGGATCCATAGGCAGGGAGGCAACAGATTCAGGGACAGCCCCTGCTCCAGTTGTTCGGGGACCCGCATGAAGACCAAGCCACACAACGGCAACGTATGTGGGGGGGGGGGCAAGGTCCAGCCTGTGCTCAGTTCTTTGGCTGGTGGCTCAGTCTCTGGGAGCCCCCAAGGGCTTAGGTTAGTTGCCTCTGTTGATCTTCCTATGGAATCCCTGCCCTCCTTGGGTCCCTCAATCCTTCCCTCAACTTTTCCAAAGCGTCCCCAAGCTCCATCTAGTGTTTGGCTGTGGGCCTCTGCATCTCTTTCCATCGGCTGCGGGGTGGAGCCCCTCAGAGGACAGTTATGCCAGGCTCCTGTCTGCAAACATACAAAGAATCAACAAAACCAAGAGCTGATTCTTTGAGAAAACCAACCAGATAGACAAACCCTTAGCCAAACTAACTAAAAGGCAGAGAGACAATACCCAAATAAACAAAATCAGAAATCAAAAGGGAGATATAACAACAGACACTGAGGAAATCCAAAGAATCATTAGGTCTTATTCCAAAAGCCTGTACTCTACAAAACTGGAAAATCTAAATAAAACAAATGATTTTCTACACAGACACAAATTACTAAAGTCAAATCAAGATCGGGTAAACTATAAATATAGGACTATCCTATAGCCCCTATGGAAATAGAAGCAGTTATTAAAGTCTCCCAACCAAAAATAAAGCCCAGGGGCAGATGGCTTTTGCACAGAATTCTACTAGCCTTTCAAAGAAGAGCTAATACCAATACATCTCTAACTATTCAACAAAATAGAAACAGAGGGAACAGTGCCAAACTCATTCATTCTATGAGGCCACAGTCAGGCTGATACCTAAACCACACAACTCAACAAAGAAAGAATTTCAGACCAATCTCCCTTACGAACATTGATGCAAAAATACTCAATAAAATACTTGCAAACCAAATCCAAGAACACATCAAAGACATCATCCAGCTTGATCAAGGAGGCTGCATCCCAGGGAGGCAGAGGTGGTTGAACATACAAAAACCCATGAACATAATCCACTGTAAAAACTAGCTGAAAGGAAAAAAACCACATGATCATCTCATTAGATGCTGAAAAAGCCTTTGACAAAACCCAACAGTCCTTCATGTTAAAAACCTTGGAGAGCTCAGAGATACAAGGCACACACCTAAATACAATAAAAGCAACATACAGCAAGCCAATAGCCACCATCAAATTAAATGGAGAGAAACTTACAGCAGTTCTACTAAACTCAGGGACAAGAAAAGGCTGCCCGCTCTCTTCCTATCTCTTCAGTTGTACTTGAAGTTCTAGCGAGAGCAGTCACCCTGCTTTCTCATACAGAGCAGGCCCACCTGCCTAGAGCTAGCACTGCCCATTGTGGGCTGGGCCCTTCTATATCAATTAGCAATCAAGAAAATACCTCTCAGGCACAGTCATCCAGGGTGTGTGGGACCGTTCTACCAGACAGGCATGAAAGCTGGGAAGGCTAAATGAGTTCAAACCCCAGGAATCTCGGAGATTTGATGGCAGAAGTGGAGTCCTTCTCTACCCATCTCTGTACCTGCTCTGGGACGCATATCCACGACACCCCACTAAGAGGACCATAGCAAGCCGGGCGTGGTGGCGTATGCCTGTAATCCCAGCACTTGGGAGGCAGAGGCAGGCGGATTTCTGAGTTCGAGACCAGCCTGGTCTACAGAGTGAGTTCCAGGACAGCCAGGGCTACACAGAGAAACCCTGTCTCGAAAAAAAACCAAAACAAAAAACAAAAAAAAGAAAAGAGGACCATAGCATCACCCTGGGTTTCTTCTCCATGCTAATGAGGTCTCTAAATAGTTCAGTCAGTGACTTTCTCTTCCTGGGTATTCCTTCCCACAAGAGGTAAATAATCCCTGGTGTGTGTGTTTACCTCCGTCATCAAATAAAGCAAGGTGAACAAGCAGGGATTGTCTCAGAGAGCTGCTTCACTAAGGACCCAAGCAGGGTAATAAAGGACACGGTCTAGGACTCCCGAGGAAGGCTTTCTCCCCCTTGCCGCTCTGGTACGCTCTGCCCTCGCTCCCATTCATTGTGCTCATCCTGGGCTCTACCTCTGCCCTCCTGGCTGGCACACGGATGAAAGGTTAGACCATGGACCCCAGCTCCTAACTCCCTCTCTCAGCGATATGCTGGAGGTACCCGGGTACCCAGAGAGGAGACCTAGAACCACCGCGGACCACCAGTGTCGAACTTTGCCCTGCCTCCTCCCAGCGACGCGTCCGCAGAGTCCGGGCATCCCCACGGAGAGGCAGGACTCAGTACCACACACTCATAAGACAACCTGGTAGAGACCGTTCCTCTGTGGAGATTCCCTCTTCCCAGGTTTACGTGTAGATTTGTGTCAGTTTGACAAAAAACCAACCGGCACGTGCAGAAAGCACAAGACAGCTGAGACCGGCCACGTCACGGCCCTGCTGGGCCAGGGGGGAAAGTGCGCATGCCTGGAGAAGGGGGGCGGGGTCAAGGCAAGGTCCGGACATACTGGCAACCTGGGGTAGAGTGACTGCACAGAGAAATAGAGATGGACACAGCCTCGGAGAATTCCACAGGGGGAGAGGGGTAAGAAGAGCTCTCTCCAGGATACCTGGACCTGGAATTCAGTCTCCCACAGACTCTAGGGTGAATTCCCCCACACAGTGAGGCTTATGTGGAAATGAACCAAACTTACAACTTTGACAGATCACTTGAGTTTAGGAGCAAAACTAGTTTGCCAAAACGATCCTTTTCTCTTTAATTAAAACCCTTTGTTAACTGCCAAGCTTCTGCCTTCTTCCAAGACGGACAGGATTCGCTTACAATCCATCACCCCAGGCAGATGGCCATCCAAAGAAACTAGGGTGTGTCCCAGGAGAGCCGAGACAGCTCCGTGCAAAGGACTGTGTCGGCACAGGTTCAAGCATCTGGCAGATCAGATGGAAAGGTTCCTACAGGACACCTGGTGTCCCTGTGCATGTTGGGGGACAGTGAAAGGCATTAAGGAAGCACCCCGCGGGACATCACTTAAGAAGGCAAGGCTCGCCGGGCGTGGTGGCGCACGGCTGTAATCCCAGCACTTGGGAGGCAGAGACAGGTGGATTTCTGAGTTCGAGGCCAGCCTGGTCTACAGAGTGAGTTCCAGGACAGCCAGGGCTACACAAAGAAACCCTGTCTCGACAAGCCAAACCAAACCAAACCAAAAGAAAAAACAAAACAAAACAAAACAAAGAAGGCAAGGCTCGGGCTCTCAGCTTGAGCGCACTGAGCAAGGGCACTGGGATAAGGGATGCCAACAGGAACCACGCCCGTGTCCCAAGAACTGTGGACATGACCATAGACATTAGAACAGTGAACAGGGCCGGGGCAGGGATAGATAAACCCAGAGCAACCACGCCACCCAGACCCAGCCTTTCTTACTATAGCGACTAGGCTATAGTAAGGGACTATCCTCAGCATGTTCTGGCAACAGTGTTTATCCTAAACCTGCCTTGTTTTGTTTTGTTTTGTTTTTTTCTCCTTTGAACCATTCCATTTCAAAAAGACTAGAATCGGGACACATACACACAGAGGCCCCTGTGTATACCACCAGCCCCGCCTCCCACGCTCCTGTGGCCACGCCTCCCGCGCTCCTGTGGCCACGCCTCCCACCATTCTGTTACCCACACCCTCACTCCCTTGGCTATTGCTAAACTTTGCATGGGGAGACATGAATGGACATCTCCCTCCAGACAGGGTGCCAGCAATAGACCAAAGAGCCCACACCTGCAAAATCTACCTTGACTAATCATTACATTTAACTGGAGTTACTTACAGAAACACGAGCAGTGTATGGGCAGCCATGCCTCCAAAGAAGAGTACCCCTAACTGTTAATCAATTATAGCCTTCTCTCAAGTACAGCTGCCTGAGCCATACCTTATCAGCCCCACCAGCCTTGAGGGAATGTTAGTGGCCAAGGGTCTTATGCAGATCATTGGAACCGCTAATGATTTTGAGATGGCCACGATCCGGTCATGCCCAGAGAGCAGAACTCCACAGCAGGTATAAAATACCGGTAAGCACCCCCTGATGTGAACGAATGGCTAGACAAAAGAATAAGCAGCGTAAAGAGACGAATATCCAAAAATTCCCCCAACAGAACCCCAGTTTTGCACCTCCCCCTAAAGATGCCTGCTCAGGTGTGAACTGTCTCTGACCTCCAAGCAACACAACATGGAAAGGGGAAGAGGGTCGTGTCACCGTGATGACATCCACAAATGTCTTCAGGCTGTGACAGATCATAGGGACAGTACCGTCTCATGATGCAATGAGACAGTGGCATCTTACTCTACGGTGTGTCCTCTGTGAAGTGGAGCCGGGGAATAGGAGTGAGGTGTTACATGTATGCACCTGAAAGCCCAGGCTGGGCTGATGGCTCTCCACCAGATAGGCTTCACTCCACAGGGCTGATGCTGGCTCCCGCGGGTGTAAATCAGCAGCGCCATCTAGGTGGCTTCCAAGGAACAGGAGATTGGGGACAGGATGCGTGGGGTTGGGAGGCGGGGCGGTGTCAGCTCTGATATTCGAACAGGTAACAGGGCAGGCAACCGGCGACAGCCACACAGGTCTATGAACTCTGCTCCCCAGCTAGTCAGCCTCAATTTTCCACATGCTTTATGTGTAAAGGAAAAGAGAGGTAGAACTTCAAAACAAGCGGTTCCAATACTGGAGCGGAGGCGAGACGGGAGGGACTGACCATCACCGCACTCCTGTCGGTGCTGCGCTAGCCTTGGTCCTCGCGCGCCCCCTGGTGTCCAAAGGTCGCCCTTGCAGACAGCGCGGCTGATCGGCCGGCGGTGCGCAGCGCCCTCGCGTGGACACACATGGTCACCACCTGCCGCTGCCTCCTACAGCCAGGAGCTGACTGTGACATTCATTGCCCAGTGGTGACCAGGTACGGAGGATACCAGGTTAGTTTCTGCAAAGTTACAAGTTGACCTCGGGGGCAGAGAAGCTGAATTAGCACAGGAAACTCGGCATTGCCTACCACTACCCGCCTCGGGGTTGGGGATTGACCGCTCCCCCAAGCCGTGTCTGAACACCAAGGGCCTCCAACAGTCAAGGACAGGGACCCCAGTCAGTCAGGATCAGCTGGGCAGCCACACAGGGAGCAAATAGACAGCCCTGGACCATCAGAGATCCAGCAGTCTGGGGAAGACCCCTCCAGAGTGGCGCATTCCCCATCGTACTGCTCCGGGAGCAGGCGTTAATGAGGTACGCACTCATCTCCGCAGACCTTCAAAGCCACAGACAATGCTGATTTCTTGCAGGCTGTGTGCATCCTCCCCTGTGCATACCAAGGCCCTTGAGGAGAGAGCACAAGAACAAAACTCACAGGAGGTGCCAATCTACCCTGGGGGAGACTAGCACCCAGAGGATTACATCCTAATTCACGTAGTAGCTGTTTGGTGCCTGGACAGGGACCATCTCTTGGGTCCTGTGTTTAACAACTCAAGCCTGCTCTCCTGGAAGCATGGCTTGAGACTGAGAGTCAAATCCCAGCTACAGCAAGTACTGTGTCCTTGAGCAATTTGCTTAACCTGTTTCCTCCTGTGTTGAGACAGCAGTGACTCCTGTTGAATTGAGTACTTGGGTCACTGCCTGACAACACCATGTGTGTCTTGGCTGTTTTAATCCAGTTCTAGGTATAAAGTGTGCTCTGGCAGGAATGGCCCCTGAACAAGGTTTCCCCCATGACAAATGGCACTGACAGTGAGTCAAGTGCAGACTCCTCCTCCATGAACTCCTTGGTCAGGTTTAGGGAGGGAACCACAGAAGATCCCAGGGGGGCTGGACCCTCCTCGGCCATGCACACGATGGGAAGAATCCTAGCGTGTGGCCTGGGCATGCTCGGGCTGTGCACTGGCTCTGACGCTGTCATCCCCAAGCCTCTAGACTTACCATAGGTGCAGCGGCAAGCTTGAGAGCAGAGCGTCCTTGATGGCAGTAAGGCCCATATCCCAGTACAGAATCCTAGGGGACCATGATGCGGGGAAGCTTAGACCCAGAGCAAGACCCAGCAAGGTCACACAAAGTGCAGTATAGCTGGGATTTGGTCCGGGGTCCCCTGGCTCCTAAGGCCCCTCCTCACCCCACCCCCAGGATGGGAGGGGTCAACAACAGCCCACGTGTATATCTTGGGAGAGAAGGCAGTTGCCATTCTCTAGGGTCAAGGCCCACGGGGGTCAGAGGATGTGAGGAAACCCCGTGCTACCCCTGGCAGGCCCTGAGAGGTGTCGGCTCAGCAACCACATCTCCCTATCAAGTGGCAGTGATGTCGCAGAGAGCAAGAACATCCTAAGCGCGGCAGCCCCGGAGCTTGCGACATCAGCGAGATGCGTTATCCTGTCTACACCAACCCTGCCCTTTCACAAAGAACCCGGAAGCAACCCACCCGCTCACAGTCCGCGTCCTACTCATCCCACACCAAAGGACGAGTGTAGAGGGGGCATGCAGACCAAACGAAACCCACCTTCATTCCCACAGAGGCTGTGCTAGACACACGTGTCACCTACAAGTTAAACATTCTTGTGTTTGTGTTTAAGAATCACCATGCACAGGGCTGGAGAGATGACTCAGTGGGTAAGAGCACCGACTGCTCTTCCAAAGGTCATGAGTTCAAATCCCAGCACCCATACGGTGGCTCACAGCCATCCGTAAAGTGATCTGATGCATCTCTTCTGGTGCATCTGAAGACAGCTACAGTGTACTTACATATAATAAATAAATCTTTAAAAAAAAAAAAAAAAAAAAAGAATCACCGTGCACAACAGACAGCGAAAAAATGCCCGTGCTCGAGTTGTCCTTATTCTTGACACTGTACAGCACATCAAAACCGCAAGTGAGCCGGGCGGTGGTGGCACACGCCTGTAATCCCAGCACTTGGGAGGCAGAGGCAGGCGGATCTCTGAGTTCGAGGCCAGCCTGGTCTACAGAGTGAGTTCCAGGACAGCCAGGGCTATACAGGGAAACCCTGTCTCAAAAAAATAAAAATAAATAAAAATAAAAAATAAAAAATAAAAAAACCGCAAGTGAACCAACCAACCCAGTCACAAAGCCCTTAATCTACAGTTGGTTCCTGCCTGAAGAGACCAGAGAAACCTCATCCAGCAACTGACAAGGTAGAAGCAAAGTCCCACAGCTGAACCTCAGGAGGGGGGGGAGGATGGGAGTAGGAGGGGGAGGGGGGAGGGAGAGGGTTGGGGGAGGATGGGGGTAGGTATGGGAGGGGGTGGGACAGGTTGGAGGAAAGAACCAGAAGGTTCAGGGACACAGCACGAGAACACAGTCCACAGAAGCAAATGGTGGGGGCTCATCGGGGCTCACAGAGATCAGGGAGACTGTAGGGGTCGGACCTACAGTCATGTTAGGGCTGAGTGGCTGCGTGTTCTTGTGGGACTCCTAACAGTGGGGGTGGGGGCTGTCCCTGACTTTTTTGCCTGCTCTCGGGACTCTTCCCCCTCCCCTTACTAGGTTGCCTTGCCCCGCCTTGACCTGATGGTATATGCCTGCTCTTATTATATAGCACGCTGAGCCATGTCTGATTGGTTCCCTGGAAAGCCTGGTCTTTTCTGAGGGGAAGGGGATCTGGGGGAGAGGTACAGCAGGAGGGGGGATGGGGAGAGGCTGGGGGAGGAGAGGGAGGGGAAACTGTTGCTAGGATGCAATATGTAACAGAAGAATAAAAAGAAACCCACAAGCGAAGAGGGGCCAGGAGAGAGCTCTGCCTCCGCCCACCTTTAGAGACGGTTCCATCCTGCTTCCTGAACAAGGAAGGGGCCACAGCTCACACAGCAGATGATTCGTGCAAGCGCCGCAGGAATCAGAGGCTCCTTCCCAGGAGATGGACAAGAACAACTCTGAAGAGGACCTCCAGGGAACTCCAGGCTATCAGGTCTCGGCTGTAGGTATCAGGAGGGGCGGCACCCCCCACCACTCCCCAGAGTGTCCCCAGGGTCCTCCTCCTCCGGTGCATACTTACGTCCAAGTGCATTTACTCTCTGTGCACAATGGGGCAGGACACGGGTGCCAGGCTGCCCTGTGGCCACCATCCCCAAACCCAGGCCTTCATCCAAGCCCAGCCTGGACCTTGCTGCCCTCTGCAGTGTGCTGGACACCGTGGGTAGCAGGTGCTCATGATTTATGGATAAGACCCTCCTGACACGACTAGCAAATACAGCTACAGAAGGAGGCACATCTCAATGAAACAGAGAGTATTTGATTATGGGTGGGGTCGACGGTAGGCTTCTGAAGGCTTCCATTTTCTTCTAGCTTTTTCAGCATGCTACAGCCATTGCTTTTGAGGAGAAACTTGGCCTGGTAGCATAAAAGCTTAACGCCCCAAATTACCAACCAATCCCTTCTTCTTCCCAGACAAGCATCACCACACCCCAGTCATGATCATCATCAGGCAAGCTCCCCATCTAGTGTCCATGTGGGGAAATTGCAACTTCTTCGAATTAAGTGTGACTTTTTAAAGAACTATTGGGTGTGTTTAATAATTAGTCACTCAGCCATTTACATGAGAGTGGGACAGCATAGAAAAGCACATTTAGAATCAGAAATATGCCAGGCCATCCATGGAGCTTTTGAAAAGCCACTCTACTTCTGACACAGGGCTACACACACACACACACACACACACACACACACACACACACATCATTCAGAACCAGAGGCTTTTCCTTTCCCACTAGATGGCACAGCTCTCCTGTAGAATGCACACAGTGCTTCAGGCATAGCCCAGGGCTGGACATGTGCCTGGCTTGGATGGCCGCTGCTGCTAGACCTGATGGCGCACACAGAAGGCAGAGGCAGGCAGTAAGGCTATGCTGCCCCAGCCTGGGCTCCCCACATCAAAACACAGTGGAGGGCTGGAGAGATGGCTCGGTGGTTCTTGCTGAAGCCACGGATTTGGTCCCCGGCACTCATGATGCTCACGAGCAGCCCTGCATCCTCTTCCGGGGAAGCTGACACCCTCTTCATGCTGACCTCCACAGGCACCAAGCACACACATGGTACCCACCCAGATACACATGCAGGCAAAACACACATGCACACACAATAAATAAACCCAAAAGCAAGGCCCCTTGCAGGGGAACCTACGCACACCAGTATTCCTCCTGCAGGATACCAGGTTTGGGACGAGGGTCTATGATGACCTGGCCTATGTGCAGCCCTTTCAAGTCCCTAAAACCAGCTTACCAGGTGGCCTTCAAACTAAACAGCTGTGAAGACGAGCTATGAAGACTTAGCTAGAGCATCGTTTCAGGTGGGGCTGTTCGTTCCTGTAACACCAGACATGTGCAGTAAAGGGGGAATGTGCTTGCAAAGAACTAAGTCATTTTTATTCGGAAATGTTTGAATTTGGTAACGAGTCCAGTTTTCCATTTTTAAGAAAAATGATTTTAAAATTTCATCAAAAATGAAATCTTCCTTCATGTTGAAATGTTAGGCATTTTTGGCTTTCTTTCACAATTTTTCATTCTGTGCATATGGCTGTCTTGGTGTGTAGGTATGTGCACCTGGCTATGTGTAATTATACACAACTGCCCTCAGATGACACGCGCGCGGTTCTGAGACACCTGGCATGGGTTCTGGGAATCAAACAGGGGCCTCTGCAAGAGCAGTGTGCCCTCTTAAGTCCTGTGCCGTCCTCCCAGCCGTCTCCCCAGCCGTCTCGTGTCAGGCTGACTCTGAATTGCCTCCATCTCTCTCCTGGTCCTTCCAGATTACAAACATGTCACCAAGCCCAGAAAATCTTAAATTTTGAGCTTCCACTTCAATTGTCAGGATAGGTGTTATATGTGTACCTCTCCATAGCCATAGACTTTGAGCATGTTCTACTATTTTGGGAATGAACTTTGACTTCTGACAATGTTGTCCTTGTATATAAGCCACGCCCACTGCAGTCATTCCCCTCCTCCTCCTGACCCTTCTTCCCATTCAGCCCCTGCCTCCTACCCTCCAGACTGCAGTATCTTTGACTTCCGTGGTACTTCCACTCCGTCTTCTGGAATGTTCCTTTGGCCTTGGACAAGATGGCACAGATGTCCCATTTGGGGCCTTTGTGTGTTCAGACAGGTCCAAACTTCCTCGACTCCACACGGCACCCACTCAGAAGTTTCCACCAACAGACACCCAATAAAACATCCAAACACTGCAGCCTTTCCTCGGGAAATGAATAGGTGTGCCACATGCTGCAGAGCTGAACTCTAGAACCCAAGTGGACTTCAATGCATTCGTTTTCACCCTGCCCTTGCTGCTTCCGGTTCCTGCCTTGGCTTCCCTACTGTAAGCCAAATAAACCACTTCTCCCTGAAGTTATTTTTGTCAGGGTGTTCTATCACAACAGAAAAGAAAGTGGGACACACAGCATAAGGTGAGGGTAATGGAACAGGACAGGAGGCACTGGCAGACAAAAAAAAAAAAAAAAAAATCACAAAGGCCATGTACAAGTAATTCCAGTTTGGGAGACTAAAGAAAGCCAGTCTTCCTACAGGTGGTTCTTTAGGCTTCCTCCGGTTGAGGGTGCTGTTTGGAGGCTCAGGCAGCCTTGTTTGGGGATGTTCATCACTGGAGATGGGAGTCTTAAGGTTTGCGCCGTTCTGCTTCTCTCTCTGCTTCATGCTTAAGTTCCAACTGTGAGTCCTCAGCTTCTGCTCCAGACATCTTGCCTACAGCTTACGACCATCCCCTATCTCCCTGACCAAGGAAGTACTTTCTTCTAGAAACTGCCTTGGTGGCAGTGTTTTATCTCAGCAAAAGGACAGTAACTAATACGGTCAGACCTCCATGAGACACACAGGAAGCCTGGGTAAGAACCCGAGAGATAGATCTACCTGCATTTAAAAGTTTCGCCTACCCAATGGTTCTCTTTGAGTGGAAATGAAGAGCCTTGTTTTCCATAAAATCCCTTACAGGCATCCCAACCCTAGGAAGCCAGGCCCCAACCACCTCTCAGACCTGTGCTGCTTCAACCCCTCCACCTTAAGCCACAGGAGCCAGGTTAAGAGGCAGCAGTCTCGGAGCTCTGGAGAGGCTGGGGTCTCACTCCCCGCTCGGCTGCTTTCATCCCACTTACTGGCACACACTGCTTTCCTTTGCATGACAGTGCCTCCCAGCCCAGATTAGCAGGCCATGATCATTTAAGAACAGCCCACAGGCAGCAAATACCCAGATCCCCTTCACAGCTCTGAAGTCAGAAATCCTAAGAAAGGCTTGTGCAGCAAAGCATAACGGGACAAGTGTCTCTCAGGCATGCAAAGTGTGTGTGTGTGGGGGGGGATTCAAATTTTCCATGGCTTTTAGAATATTCTCCACCTCCTGGAAGGCAAAATTGGCACATTCATTGCAATGAAGCCTAAAGGGTCACTACTGCTCCCTCTTCTGGTTGTTGGTACAAGGGTGTTCTGGTTTTCTGCACCGTAAGGAACTCATCACTGCCAGCAAGATAAACTTTTGGGCTGCATTTTCCAGGGCTGTGAGGAGCTCTCTGGCCAGTGAGGGGAGCTATTGGACTGGTACAGGAGTCATCTGAGCTCTACAGCACACTGCTCGTAAGAGGCCTTCACAGTGTGATGGCCTTCTCTAACTGCTACAAAAGGTCCGTGTGCTAAGAAAGGAATTTAAAGGAATCAGTGACAGTGACTGTATGTTACAAAGACACATTCCACACACGATCATTGTTAGCTGAATCTGAAGAGTTTATTGACTTCTCTGTTTCTTGGAAATTGTAACATGTTTCTTCAGCACAGCTTTGTGAAGCACATTGAGCACAGCTGAGGGTGTGGGTTTCTACTCTTAGTCCACTGTCACGACCAGTTGTCAGTTGTTCCACGGCCATCAAATATTCCCTGCAGTCCTTGGACACCATGCTCCATGCTCACTAGTTTTCTCCTTTCAGAATAGGCAGCAATTCACCATTGTCCTTCAGTTCCTAAAAATTAAAAAAAAAAAAAAAAAAAAACCACATGTGATGAGAGAAAGTATATGGTCATACAAGGTACCTAAGCAACAAGCTTTCCCCTTATCTGACACCAAAAGGACACACACTCAATTAAACCTACAAACTGTCAATATGCCAACATTCTTACACCATACAATAGAATACAAGGCTCAACAGTAGAACACTGGCCTAACATGCCAAGGCCCTGGGTTCAAGTCTCTCGTTTCCCTCCTCACTCTGCACAAGTAAAACTGAACACAAATTGTAGGTTAGAATCTATTTTAAAACTAGAGTCATTTTCTGTATTCATGGAGACTGACTTTGGGCTCATTCCTTACAGTAGATAATAATTTGCCACTGCCATTTGTGGGCCAAATGTTGGGATTAACAGCATGTATACACTACCAGGTCTCAATTCTACAGATTAAAATATGTATATGCATTTTGTTGTTGTTGTTTTTGTTTTGTTTTGTTTTTTTGTTTGAGACAGGGTTTCTCTGTATAGCCCTGGCTGTCCTGGAACTCACTCTGTAGACCAGGCTGGCCTCGAACTCAGAAATCCACCTGCCTCTGCCTCCCAAGTGCTGGTATTAAAGGCATGCACCACCACCGCCCTATATACATATTTTTATCTTCAGTAGTTGAAGCTGCACACAGAACTCACATATGGGAGGGAGGGCTGGCAAACAATCTCAGGTTACAAAGTTAAATGGGGCTCTAAACCAATACATTAGTGGACACAAACCCACTAAGGCCAGGCAGCCAGAGTTCAGGTCCATAACTCATCAGGAAGCCTTCAGTAGCATCGGATCTTTCAAGTTTTCCCTACACAAGCTAGCACCATGCTGCACTGGTCCACTCTTCTGATTTCCACATTTATACCTAACCTATGGTGCAAAGTGGATGAACTCTACATCGGAAGAATCCTTCCCTCCGAGACTACTGGAGAGCTTCTCTCTCCTGAGAGCAGGCAGCTCACACATCTTCTCTAGGCATTTGAAGTCACTCAACCAAGGGCCCCAAGTCTAAGAGCTCCTCAGCTCATCCACAGTCTGTCAGTAGCTGCCTTTCCCAGGATCTCAAACTGAACAAGTCACAACAAGTACCAGTGCTCTAACAGAAGTCAATCAGAGTTCCTGTATGGAATGTGTATTAATGAACAGATGAAAAACTGCACTCTGCAGAAAACACAAAGTGACAGTTCACAAAGAGAAGGAGCAGTAGCATCAACTTGCAAATGCATGTGTTCTGAGCAGGGATTGTAAAAGTCATACGGTCTTTCGGGAGAAAGGTTTCAACTACTTCCTGGTCTCCTAAGACCCTTTGGCTAAGGCATGGACTGTGAGACATTCAGACAAGAACAGGCTCAAAAGTATCTGGGATATAAAGACAGTCTGTGACTTAATAAGATGTCTACCTGCATATGACATGTGCGCACCTAAATGTTAAAGTAACAAGTGCACACTCGCCTTGTTGCTTCAGGGCCCCTAAAAGTTACCATTTACTAGGAAAACTACATCTCTACCTTATTTTTGCCCCTAACTTAATGTCAAAGTGCCATCAAACCCTGCACTTGGTAGAAAATAAAACCTGCCCTAGGGCACAGCATCCCTAAAGCTGCCTTCTGCCCTGACTTCATAGGCTGTTGGCTGGTCCAGAGATTGAGTTTGTCCATATTATGAAAGCCTGGTTTTAAAGCTTTTATTTTATAATGTTAAGTATGTTTTGTTTTGTTTTGTTCCACTTAAAACTCAGAGAAACAATCAGAAGGCCAGAGGGTAATATCCGGTCCTGGAGGAGGAGCTGGTTACACCCTCAACACAATGGCTAAGGGGGAAGAGCAGTGAGATAGACAAAGGCCATGAAAGCTGCAACTTCCCTTTGTAAGTTTACAGTAACCAACACAGCTAATAAACAGTTACTCGTAGATAAGGCCACCTTGTCGCACATTTAAAAATGTCAAGTCCATTGCCAGGCACTGGCAGCAAATGTCACCACTCAAGAGGCAGAGGTAGGCAATCAGAAGCCAGCCTGGGCTACAGAAGGAGTTCCAGGACAGCCAAGGCTACACAGGAAAACTCGAAAAGAAATGCCAGGCCCGTTTAAAAGACAAGAGAAACAAGTTTTTTTTTAACTGTCTAATAACCATTTACAAGTTCCTAAAATAAACAGAGCATCAGGAAGGATTTGAAGTAATGTAAGAGCAGTTTTGATGGCTCATAGCCATAATCTCAGAACTGGGAAGGCGGAGACAGACCACGATCTTCTAGTCCTCCTCCTCATGCCTGCACCGTTAAGGGCAATTAAGGGAAAAGGGAAATGACCCAAAGAAGCAATTACAATTAACAAAAAATGAAGATGCATAAGAATTTTAGAGCAGAGAAATGTTCCCGGCAGGAGAAATGCACATTTACAAAGAAGTTGGGCCCCAAAGGATGGAGATAAAAAGACTTAAATATGGAAGATACAAAAAAAAACCTAAAGTTGCAGGAACCAGGTAAAGATGGACTGACAGACAAGACAAGAGGGAAGGAGGCTGTGCTGGAGCCAGCACAGCAGTTCTGAGGTCATCTGGACACTCAGCTAGAGGGGTTAACTCTCCCTAGCAGCTGGCAGCATTCAAAGGCTTTCAAGATGGCTCAGAGCATGAGGAGGCATGAGACGTGACACATCCATGGACGAGGCTGGGTGTGAGGCCGTAGAAAAGAGGAGCCCACACCACCGAAGCTGGATGTTTAAACATCACACATTTCAGTTCTTGAGAATAGCGATGAAAAGCTCTTACCTTGACAATGTCCAATCCTCCAACAAGATCCCCTCTCACATACAGCTGAGGGTAGGTTGGCCAATTTGAGAACGTTTTTAATCCCTGACGCACCTAAAGGAACAACAGAAATCATGAATCCTTCCCATCAGACCCTGTGAGCAAAGCTAAAACATGGGTTGAAACAGGAAACCTAGAACTTACTTCTTCATCCTCCAGTATATCAAAAGTTTCATATTCAACCCTGCAAAAGGAGAAAGCATTTTTATCAGGTGTCCATTTTAAACAAAAAAACCATAAAATCTATCTAGTGCTTTTAATATAGTCAAGAAAAGCAGTCCACCGCTAACAAAACTTACTCTAGAAAGCCTGCTGTAAAGCAGTGGGAATGACTTTCACTGTCAGGCTTGTCGTTCTGAGACAAAAATCACTCAGTCTTTTATGGACAACACTAGCTACAGTGGGACCTGCCAAATTTCTCTTAAGTATTTATGGGCACAGTAGAGGACCAAGAAATGTATGGGTCGGTCAGAGGACGACTTGCAGAAGTCAATTCTCTCCCTCCACTATTTGGTTCCAGGGATCCAACTCAGGAGCATCAGTCTGGGGACCAGCACCTTTACCCCTCTACACCATCTTACTGACCCTCAACCTTGCTTTAAGAAGAAGAGCCATAGCCGGGCGGTGGTGGTGCACGCCTGTAATCCCAGCACTTGGGAGGCAGAGGCAGGTGGATTTCTGAGTTCGAGGCCAGCCTGGTCTACAGAGTGAGTTCCAGGATAACCAGGGCTACACAGAAACCCTGTCTCGAAAAAAAAAAAAAGAAAAGAAAAAAGAAAAAAAGACGAAGAGCCATTTTTAAAAGGTCCTATTCAGACTGCTACATAACTGCCTTCCATCCTGCAACTTCAGATCTGCAACTGCAGAGAACAGGCTAGCTATACAAATTATGGTCAGAACACATATTATAATTTGAAAAGCAATCATTAAACAAGAGATGTCAAACATTTGAAAATCCAAAAGAACATGTGCTAAACAGGTCCACACAGATGGGTTGGTTCTAAACACAAAAATCAATCAGGGAGACACCACTGGACAACTATCCCAACGGCTCCAACACAGGAGCAGAGGCTTAAACAGCTCAGCCTATTACACACAAAGCAGGCCAGAGGCCTCATGTCCCCCAGGACCTGAGTTACAGGCAGCTCTGAGATGCCTGATATGGGTGCTGGGAACCAACTCTCATCTTCTTAAAGAACAGTACACACTTCATCACTGGGCCACCTTCCCAGCTCTGAAAGCACAGGCTGAAAACTGCTTCGGTTATGTAATAGTCTCCCTGTACTTCCTTACGCATGGTGAGAACAAGGGCCATAAAATTCCTTATTGTTCTAAGTTAAAGCATTCAAAATACACTATAATTATTAGTGTAATAATTAGAAATGTGTGTCAAGAAATAAGTATTATGCAAATATGTTTAAACATTAAAACTGTGAAGCAGAATGGAACACAAGATTTATATACATACCCAGTACTATTCAGTATTTCCAGAATTTGTTTGCTAAATCCACATTTTGCTTCCTAAATTAAAAAAAAAAAAAAAAAAAAAAGTACATTGCACATTTTTTTCCACAGACCCAGTGAGTGTGGCCAGCGCCACTGCAAACGCTCAAGTCAGCCCCACCACTCTGTAGACCCAGCTCCTGGGCTCTTCCATCCTCTCTGACATCATCCCAAACAACCTTCAGATTGACTTTGGCTTTAACCTTTAGAGTGCCATGTAGCAGCTTAAAACCTTTGTGGTCAAGATGGTCCCCTAAATAAAATGCAGATCTTCTACACAGAATCACCTGACTCTTTCTTGCTCTATGCAAAATGATAAAACAGTTAAGCCGGATCTTTGCATTGTGGCATCAGCTATTTGAAGTGATTGAAATCCTATGCTCTATTTCAGTGCAGATTCCCCAAGCCCCAGCTACCCTGGGAAAAAAGACTGACAATACACAACAACTTAAAAGCTCCCAGGACACCATTTCCAAGACATACAAATTCTTTCTAGA
The DNA here is from genome assembly GCA_964023405.1 of Apodemus agrarius. Lineage (NCBI taxonomy): Eukaryota > Metazoa > Chordata > Mammalia > Rodentia > Muridae > Apodemus > Apodemus agrarius. The sequence continues at coordinate 131,358,923 of OZ030005.1, read as the reverse complement.
CAGGCACAAGAAATGTGGAGAATGAAAGTCTGCTTTCAACAGTAATGGAGCAAGAGTACCACTTCATCCTTACTAGAAGTTATTAAGATTGTGCACTGTTCCAGTTACAGAGTCTATGTCCTAACACAGCGCTATCTACATGCCAAATATATATTAATGTCTTCCTTATTATTACTTCCATCACACTAGTTACATTAACGAGTTAGTTGTTTTAACTAATGGCCTTCACTGTGTTGATACCAAGGCATTAATAGATCCATTTATAAAAAGGTACAAGGAGGGCGAGGGTCTCTGTGGCATTTGCCCACGGTAGCTTGTCCAGACTGGGCAGCTCCTCACTCCACTACCTCACCCTTCTGAGAGTTAGTCTCCTTATCCTGAGGGGAAAGCGAACCGCACAGCTTTGCCTGCCTGAAGTTGAACAGCTGAAACAACTGTTAACTGCAAAATGTAGAGAAATGACAGGACTAGCTTTTTGAAATTACCAATCTAATCCCAACACAGGAGAGAGTCAGCTTTCACCACTTAACGAGTGCAAGGGGACCTATCAAACTAATTCAGTATGTACTTTCATCAGACTACAAGAACCAATCATGTTACCTCAGAGCACAAGGGCCACTGTCAGGATTTATTTCCTACTCTGTGGACCTAAGGACAAGAACCTGAGGACTACCAGGGACGTACATCTGCCCACAGTCCACATCCTCGGAAAAGGGACTGGCAGTGTTGACCACGTCAGCTGACAAAGTTTGGCAGCAGAAAGAAATGCACCCTGCTGAGATGCTGATGATAAAGTCAAGCAAAATGGAGATTACTTTGTTTGATCTCCATAAGCACCAATTAAGGCCTGGATAACTTCCTGATACTACTACAGCTTCATTAGCTAAACTAGAAAAAAAGACTTAACTGTCCCCTCGATGCAGATGTTAACACATAAGAGATTACCAATCAAACCATCTTTGAGTGCTTTACCTGTTTGTTTCCTTTCATAAAGAGCATCACAGAAGCTTTATTGGTCAGCACTTTGAGCCTGAAGAGAGAAAATGATACAAAATGGCTCAGCTCAATTATTAAACAGCACTTCTGCACTGCTTCATGAGGAGCAGGCATGTTTGAGGGATAGCAGGATGCCGGCTCACAGCTTTGAGTGGTACTAAACAAGCAAAAGCATTGACACTTTCTTTTATTTCATTCTCTCCCTGAGCCACTGTAAAACATAATATGGCTTTTTAAGGCAACGAATGTTCTTTCAAGTTGCAATTTAAGCCCATCAACTTGTAGTACTAAAAAAATAATAATAACCAATTCAGCAAGGAATTATTCAATGGGGGGCCTGTACATCGAGCCATCCACAGTTCCCCAAATGACGCAGCGAGCACTTCCCATCACGATGGCGCACAATGCTCTTCACACCAGCAGGGCAGTGAGCGTAAGAGAGCAAAATCTTAGTCCTCCAACCACCACTAACCATGAAAAATCCACACTTCTCATCTTAACTTTATATGCCACTTGTCAAAAAGCACAATCTAACTTGCTATCTATCACGAATGTTAATGACCCAAATATAGAACAAAGTTTAGTCACAAATCTTTAGGAAAACCAGTGTACAGATGATGGGTCATATTTTCTCTTCATTATTCTCCTGCTGTGGAAGCAGCACGGGTCAGAATCCTGTAGAAGCTGACGCTGGTCATGTATACAGATCACGCAGGCCAACAGGACACACACCTAGCCAAGCCCACTCACCAGGTGATCAAACCACCCAGATCCTTGCATCACAGGTCGCTCCGCTATCAGAATGCTCATCATGCTGCTAGAGAGGAGCGCTTTAAATTACTCCCAAAGCATACAGCTCTAGTCGGTATCTGTGTGCCTGAAGCAGGGAGAGCTGGAAGCAGCACTTGAGGAAAGAAGAACTGAGGAAGACCCGGCCAGGGCAGCAAGGACAATCCAGGGAGGGAGATGCAGAGCCACCCTACAGCAGCACAGCCTCAGGGGCAAGGACACCGTGGGCCATGATAAAGACCACAAAGGGGCCCGCCTGTGTGACATCCACAACACCACCATCTTCTCATCACAACAGAAAGGTGGAGCACTGGGCCGGCATGACATATTGGCCAGCATGACTCCTTACTGTTTCTAAGGAGTACTTGTAGAAATTCTCAAAATGTGAAATAGCAAGAAAATTACAAACTCAAGGACCAACTAACAGTTGCTGAGCTCTGATACATTTCAAGACAAATTATTTTTAATTAACTATTAACATAAAATGTGAATTAATAAATTCACATTTATTACAACAGAACCTCCTTCACATGTCCCTCTACACCAAAATCCACCATTTCTACAAGACTTCAAAAGCAGGCTGCAATCCCCCATGAATAGAAAGATGGTTTCACAGCTCCAGAGTCCACCTGAGATTTTTGACTACAGTGGAGAGAAGTTTCTGAGAACCCTAGCTTTTCCCATTAAACTCTTACCACATCTAGGGATTGAACACAGCACTTGAGCTGCACATAAAAACAGAGGTGCTATGCTCACACAATAGAACAAGAACCAAATAGGACCCTGGACCCACTAAAAGTGACATTTCTCCAGCATCAAGTATACTCTTCATAATTGCTAAATCAAGCTAAAACATCTCCAGTCCAAATGAGAGCATCCCAAGTTTGCAAAACTAGGTGCTGAGGACCACAACATTATGACCCAAAGAGGGAAGCACTGACTGTTTGGTGTCTACGCACTCACAGCATTTACAGACTGGTAAGATACCCAGAGCACAGCGCTGCCAGATCCCCTTCACTTACCGCTCCTCTAACTTGGGTGCTTTGGGACAAATTGTATCTAGCTCTTCTGATGCTTCCAGCTCCTGAAAGAAGCACATTATGACAACGTAAGCCACCTTGACCACCCCACTGTGGAACACTGACAAATGTCTATTAGAAATACTGAGTTCTCATTAGTAAGTCCCGAGGTACAATAAGAAATATGTGCTTTCGCTGGGCGGTGGTGGCGCACGCCTTTAATCCCAGCACTTGGGAGGCAGAGGCAGGCGGATCTCTGAGTTCGAGGCCAACCTGGTCTACAGAGTGAGTTCCAGGACAGCCAGGGCTACACAGAGAAACCCTGTCTCGAAAAAAAAAAAAAAAAAAAAAAAAAAAAAAGAAATATGTGCTTTCAATTTATTACAACACTTTAGAAAAGTATGCTCTAAACAAATTGTCTTTATAAAGAATCCAACCTTAATTATGTCAAGTCCTCCTATTAGCTCCCCAGAAACATAGAGCTGAGGATAGGTAGGCCAATTAGAGTATGTTTTGAGCCCCTGTCGAACTTCTTCATCTGAGAAGATATCAAAACTGCTGAACTGAATATTGTGTTTGTGAAGGATTTCCACCATCTGCTTGCTGAAACCTGCAATAGAACAAGGAACAGAGATTCAGCATCTCTCACATACCACACGGTGTCCAGAGGACAGAAATGCCCGCCCACCTCGCCTGCAGTGATTGAATCAGCATAACTGGATAATATAAGACAAAAGTAAATGATAAAAATCCGTTTGACCTAGAGCCTTACACAGAGCATAATTACAGTGAAATGTGTGTGTTTATCAAAACTGCCCTTTAATTGGAGGCACAGCGTTAGTCAAACAGCAGACCCATCAAAGCCTACCACAGGCTCCACCCTGAGAGGGACAAAGCTCTCTCTGGCTGCTCCTTCTCCCTTCAAGAAACTGACCAGGAACCTACAACAGCTGTTTAAGCACTGTTGCCCTCCCTTCCCGCCACTCTGGTGAGCCAGTGCACACGCTTGTGCAGGTGCTTCTCTCTCATCCTCCCCTCTGAGCAGGATGCAAGGAGATCCGAGTCAGAAGTGCTCTCTTTGGGTCTGAAGTCTGCACAGTCCAGTAAACGTTCAAGCCATCTTTGTTGTTACATATGAACTGTCATTCCATCTCAGCTTTTGATATAACTTGTTAGATACTTTCATGAAACTATTTACATCCCTTTAGTGTGCAGGATGATGATTTCCTTTTAAGCTACACTAGTGACAAATTTGTCCCAGGAGTTTAGAATTTGGTGAAGCCATCTTCTTCCAGGGTTTGCATCAGTCTTATGAACCTATCACTCCAGGCTGGAAAAGGGTCACTTTTCTTCCCAGATGCTAATTCTCACCAACTGCATCTCCCAGTCGGAGCCACCTTCCTCTTTCTCACTTCAGCATTCTTTGAAAGATACTCTTAATTCACTGAAATGTAAACTATTCGTCCTTTAAGATTTTCCCACATCAGGAATTATTTTCAATTAAAAACAAATCATGAAATTCAGTATAAGATGAACTGCAATGGTCTTGCCTGACGTCACCCAAAAGTACATTTCCTCTAAGAACATGGATCTAGAGCTGAGCTCCCTCCGAGAGCCTCCCAGCTCTGCAGCTGCTGAAGCACTAGGAGAGCGTGCAGCACAGACGCTGCCGTTCCTCCAACTCAAGTGTGGCGTTCCCGCACAGCCTCAAGTCAAACACTGTTTCTGAATGTTCTCACTCATCTGGGAGTTCATTAGTAAACAGCTAACGGCTGACTGCTGATGGTTATTCTGTTCCCAATATATTAGCTCGTTTCTACTGTAACTGGCTGAGAAAAGGCTTTATTTTGGCTTTAGGCAATTACATGCAGACTAGAAGGATTGATTGGTAGGGTTTCATTTTTAAGGGTTAAAGTGGCAGACTGGAAATGTTATGCTTAAGGATAAAGTAGTAATAAGGCTTTATTCTAATAACAAAATATTTATACACTCCTGAAGAAAAATGCATGCATGTAACAGAAGCACTTAAAAGTTTTAAAAAAAAAAAAATCTCATTTACCGGGAAATCAGCATTTCTGGGTGCAGTCATTTCCACTTGTGACATGAGTAATAAGCCTAAGAGCCACATTGAACGAGCACCTCACAGACCCTAGGAGTAGCTCTGCACTGTGCTTTGCGTCTGACTCTCAAAGCTCCCACAGCCAAACATCTACCAGAGCTTTACCTGCAATAGCTAGGAGTCCCCAGCAACCTCATTACCCTGCTAAAGAGCCTCAATGATTCAGAAACCTTCTTCGAATGTAAGCAAGTTCTCTTCCTGTCCTTCTGTGAGAAGCCAGAAGAGAGAAGGCTCAGGTCTGTTGTGCATGTAAGTCACCATCAACTCTGTAGATGGCGTCTAAGAGAGTAGAAGTGCAGCGGAGGCCTGCAATGGTTCTAGAACAGACAGGCTCTAGAAACAGTGTCCCACTTTCTTGGACAGGAAGTGCAAATGTTATTCAAGTTTTCTGGGTGGCACAAAGCAAGGCCAGGGCCACCGGTTCAAATGCAAGTGTAACCCTCCTCCACAACAGCTGCTGAGCCACGGGCAAAGCAATCTGAGTGGCAGGGCACTCTCAAACCGACGCTGCTGCATGAGAGAAACCTCAGGAGGTCACACATGACTATGTTCTTATAAAGGGGCTAGCCACACTCTTCACAGGAGTGTTGATATGGAACACAGACAAATCAATACTAGGCAGCTCAGGAAGCAAGAACAGAAGCAAAGCCACATGTTTCTCAAAGACAGGAGACGAAGGTGATGAGAGCGCACCAGAGGTGACCAGGAAGTCCCATGCAAAGGCTTTTCAGCTGCCCGACATGGACACTTTAGTAAGTACTCTCCAATAATCTGTTTGCTTTATGTGCCAGGAGGTAAGACACATAAAAAGAAACCAAATACCAGGGAAAAGGTGCTTACTGGAACTGTTAGAAAGGTTATAAAGATGGTACCCCAAAGAGCTAGCAGTTAAACCTGTATGCATCTAACAACCTCTTTACCTTTTTTCCAGCCTAAAACTCTTGTTTTTCATTGCTCTAAAATATCTAAATTTTCTTTATTCTTTTTGTAGTCTGAATGTCGCAACATAAGAAAAAAAATCAAGAAATATGTCATAAATTCAGTTTAGAGAAATACACTATTTCTAAATAAGCAAAATTCAGAAAGACAAGTAACATGCTTTCCTTTGTATGAAGAAACTAGATTTAGAATTGTGTTTGTGCCTTTGTGTCTGGGTATGAGCACGTGTGGGGGTGGGGTGGGGGGGTGGGTGTGTGTGCGCACATGCACGGGGAAAGTCACAATTCTGAAAAAGAAGGGAGGAAAAGAGGCACTAACTCTGACAGTGGGAAACAGGGGTGAAACACAGGCCACAAGAAAGCACAGGGAGCTAACAAAGGAGAACCAGCTGCAACTGGAAGAGGCTTGAGATAGTGTGGGGGAAGGGCAAAGATCCTATCACAGTCCAATGCATGCTAACCTAAAAGTTAATCTCTAAAAGTGACTATTTCTATGTTTGCCACTGATATGTTTAAAAAATTAGAAAGCCCTGCACTGAAAGGCCTTCAGTGACAAGCCCCACCCCAGCGCCCTCCAGAGCAGCTGAAAGCCAAGGTACTTCTAGTACAAGGAACTTGTACCAAGTTCCTGAGCAGTGCCATCTTCAATGGCAGGCTGAAGCCAGCAAGTGACACAAACCCCACTTCTGCTGCCTGGTAACACTTTGCCAGCCCATTTTGCCTCCTGCCAAAATAACCAGGTTATCAGCAGTGATTTACAGAGTGGTGCTGTTGAGTTTCAAAAAAAAAGGGGGGGGGGTACTAGACAGTTTGCTATGTGTAACCTGCTGTGAAGGTTTTATCCGTATTTTACAGGACTCCCCACTGCCCTTTAGACAGGAAGAAGAGAAGTCCTTATCTAGACAACCAGAGAGGGCAGTAATTCCAACCCTCACTAAAAATAAAGTAACAGAGCCAGGCAGTGGTGGCACACACGTTTAATCCCAGCACTTGGGAGGCAGAGGCAGGCAGATTTCTTGAGTTCTGACTGCTCTTCCAGATTCAAATTCCAGCACTCACATGGTGGCTCAGAACTATCTGTAATGGGATCTGATGCCCTCTTCTGGTGTGTCTGAAAACAGTAACAGTGTACTCACATTCATAAAATAAAAAAATAAAAATAAAGTAACAAAAAAAGCACCATGAGCTGGGCAGTGGTGGCGCACGCCTTTAATTCCAGCACTTGGGAGGCAGAGGCAGAGGCAGGCGGATTTTCTGAATTCGAAGCCAGCCTGGTCTTCAGAGTGAGCTCCAAAACAGCCAGGGCTACATAGAGAAACCTGTCTCAGGAAAAGCAGGGGCTGGGGGGGGGGGGGAGGGGGGAAGGCCACCCCGGGCACCATGAAGACTGGCTGTGCCCTGTCACTACTTAACTCAAGCACAGACTCAGGAAGCTTTGCAAGGCTGACTCCAAAAGACACTACCTGGGAAACCTTTGAGGCAGAACTGAGAGAAAGGAATCACTTCATCTTCTCAACAGAACTTAACAGGATCCTTTACTGCTAGCAGTAGACTGTTTGCTGACCACAGAACGCACTCAGAATGGTGGCATGGCTCTCTCCAGTCACACTGGACACACAGTAATCCTGACAGCAGCATACCCAACTGTATGCCACCTATCTTCATAAATCCCCTCTAGTGCAGCTGGAATAAATACTCTTAGAGTCTCAATAGAATCATCAAGAGGCATTAACAACTCAATTACATAGCATAATAATGTAATAGGCACAGTAAAAAGAAAACAACATAAGCTCAATACCAGAGGGTCAAATAATTACAAAAGTTATTTAAGGGTAAAATTACAAGCACCCTCATGTACAGAAAGTACATGAGACTATAAGCCAAGACTCAGGGATCTTTAATCTACTAACGGCTATCCACTATAAGTGATAGCAGTGGTGAAAAATGTCATCAGGCAAGAACAAGTGGGGAAGCAGGAAGACAGAGCAGACTCAGACCCTAATAAAAGCCCTCAAGCTGGTAAATTATGAAATCTAAACAAAAAGACAACAAGGAGGCTACCAAGAAAGAAAACTGTTCAGAGCAAATTACACAGGCCAGAGATGCTCAGGAGATAAAAGTGTTTCTACACAACCATCAAGACTGGAGCTGTATCCCAGCATGCACATAACGCCCCATGAGTCAGCACACAATTGTAACTCCAGCTCCCAGAAGACGGAGACAGGAATATGACTAGGACTTGCCAGCCTAGGAGGTTCCAGACACTGCCTCAAATGATGGGTGGAAACTGACAAAGAACCTCCAATGTCCTTTCCTGGCATGCGCTCCCTGAGAGACTGGGCTAGAGGGATGACCCAGAGGGTTAAGAGTGCTTGTACTAGTTGTTCCTGCAGAGGACCCGAGTTTCACTCTCAGCACACATGTTGGGAAGCTCACAACCACCTCAACTTGCAGCTCCAGAGAATCCAACATCCTCTTCTAGATTCTTTGGGCCTACATGCTATGCTCACAGACAAAGACAAAGACAAAGACAAAGACAAAGACAAAGACAAAGACAAAGACAAAGACACACACACACCCTTTAAAAAAGAAACCTACACAGGCCAAAGACCCTTTAATAGCGATAGCAATATGACAAACAGCTGGAACCTAATCCCTCCCCCAGCTCGACTACCATGTGAGCAAGTTATTTTTGTAGCTGAGGACTCGGAGGGAAACGGAAAGCCTGAGCCCAGTTATTTGCAGATACCCCCTCCGGCTCCCATGTTTTCTAAGTATACAGTCACTGACAGCTACTGATGACTTTATACCAACACAGGAAAGTGTAACCAGCCTAACTCTAGGCACATCAACAGCACCCATGCAGGCAAGGACATTCTGTTCCAATCATCAAGACCAGCTTCTTACCACAGCGTGGTTCTTGAGGTGTTCCCTTCATGAACAGCATGCAGGGGGCAGCGTGAGTCAGCTTTTTCAGGCGAAGGTTGAGATCTTCTTTAAGGTGCTCATTAGTACTAGGAGGAAAGGCTCCGCTAGACACGTGTCGCTGGACTTTTTTGGTCAACTCTGGGGCATGTGCACCATCTAATCGGTCGACTTTCTGAGAATTCTGAAGTTTGAAATGTCATTTAGAATAAAGTGGCATTTCTTCACCATCACCTATACTTTAGACTCCAAGGTTCTAGGAAGTAACTAAAGCTCTAGCCAATTTTTAAAGGTATCCCTGTTGTTACTAAAGTGAGAGCGTATGATTAGCAACTGCTTGCACTGCTTCTCACTTCGAAACACTCATTTTGGAGCATGCTGGGGAAGCAGACATCTCCAAGTAATCCCAGCTTGAATAGACCTACTGAACACAAATGAAGTTCTGGAGAACTGTGGTAAGTGGTAATAATACCCGTGGGTGCCCTGAAGCACAGATTTGCACTCGATTCCCAAGGAGTCATTAATCAACTAGAACCAGCCAGATGTCTCCTCACATCCAGGCACATGTCCTCAGTAACCCACTTCAAACCTGGGTCAGGGAGTACGAGTCTGCAGGAGAAGACTGGATTCTGGTCAGGAGGCTCCAGTTCTAGCTGTGGGCTGCCCACTGCCCATGGCAAGCAACCAGCATGGTCTTCATCAGTGCAAAAAAAGAGAGTACCAGAAAAAGGTACAAGGCCAGGAGCAACCAAGGAGGTCAGGAGAGGATAAAAGAATCAAAACACACAGTCCCAGGAGCCTCCTGGGTGGACCATCTCTGGTGCTTCTTTCATCCTTACCTTGAAGAACAGGAAGGTGGGAACAGAACTAATTTCATATTTTTCAGATACTTCAGGAACAGCTTCGGCTTCCAGCTTTAAAAATAAAAGAATCCAAGCTTCATTATCACTGGTCCTTTTTCTACTTTGATATGTAAATCAGTTTCACATGCACTGTCCCTTCAAGTCCATGGTATTTTAAGACTACAGGACAAAAGTTTATGACACATTTACATTTAAATGAGACTCACTGGGCTGGCATGTCATCCACGGAGTCTGCAGTGTCAAAACAGGTTCAGAGGTTTTTATTTTGTTGCACATTTCAAAAGATGCCTGGAGGCTGTGAATAAAATTTTTGGTGCACTAGTGACCTAGTAAATTTTCAATCATATGCAGCTACTACTATATTGAAATCCATAAATCACTGACCCCAGTTATGTCATGATTACAGTGCTTATTTTCTGCCCACAGCAATTCTTGCTGTTTGCGCTATTGACTAATTTCAAGAGGCAGTACATCATGACTGACAGTTGCGGCTTTCTGCAAATTATGAAGCAAAAAGGAGTATTTCTTCAATAAACTATTGATGTCTGATAAATTTTACTTTTAACCCCCGCATGGCTGCTGGACACTATGCAAACAGCCTGCTGGGTTGCTTGCACTCCTGTCTATTCAAACATGTAAACTCATTTTAACTAAGATGACTGTATTTGGTCTGATCATTTCCTTGGGGCCCCTCATCAAACATGGTATGATGTGGTATCTGGCACGTGGGTTTTGAACAGATTTAGAAACACAATTCCCAGATAATTAGAACACAATCACTGTAAAATATTTACGTAGGTCTTTATAAATATACTTTGAGGGAAAACCAAGATATATTATATTTTTCTCTCATAGGACTGTCAATTTAATATAAACTTTTCGAAACCAATAAAAACTTGTATTCACATTATACCTATAGGAAATAAAATTTATTGATAAATTATATTGTTAAATGTGTTTAAAAAATATATACTGAATTTCTCAAAGAGTGAAAGATTTCCACTGGGCTTGAAATGTGATTTTTTTGCCTCTGCTGTACCCCGTCAGGCTACCTGTGCTGTCCTGGCGGGCAGAGGCACTGTCCTGCCTGGACTCTCATGTGGCCTTACCGGGCGAGGGTCTCACCTTTTCTCAGGCTTTGTAAGAATACTTTCAGTGCCTTCTGCAAAAGTGTTTTTAATTGTATCTATTTTTCAAGTGTACTTTAAGAGTGACCAGTTGACACAAACATTTTGAGCAGACTGCAGCTTTAGAAATGTATGTGCTATTTCTCCCTTAGGCGCAATTCCATCCTCAGACCAGTGGTGCCCATGACATCACGCAGCAGCTCACTCTTCTCTTCAACTCTCTGATCAGCTGAGCACTGCTCAGAAAGAGACCCTACCCGCAATACAGCTGAGCAACACTAAGAAACACATTCCTCGACCAGACAGACAACACCCTAACTCTTAACATAGGCCATTTCTGCTGCCATTCTTGCCTAAGGACCAACTAAAAGTGCCTCCCCTCCAATCAGCGTCCAGAAGACTAGCTCTTCCTCAGAGGCAATGGGAACACACAAATACACGGAAGAGGTAATGGGATTTCCACTAGTCATAAAGTTCTCCAAAACATCACCATCTGATGTCCTAACACCTGTGCAGAGCTGGGGCAGAGGTTCCCAGGATTTGTCTAGCATGCCTGTGGGCCTGGGTACGATCCCTAGCATCACAGAAAGGAATCTTTGCAGCACTCAAGTTCTTTGAAAATATGGCTCTAATAGAGTATAATGGTCTTAGTAATGAAAATAGAAAATGCTTTTAAATGACCTCCATGTGTGTACAAGAGCTCACAGATACCTTTCATAAACACCAGCTCCATACCATGAGCCCTTCTCCAAACTCGATGAATAAACTTGATAACCAACCAGTGAACCATCATTTGTGGACATACCTATAAAAGTGTTTCAGCCAACAAGAGGCAGATTGAGCAAGGAAGACTCATCTGTCCTCAAACCCCGAGTGCACCACCCAACAGCATCAACAGAACAAAAACAACAAAGGAAAATGAGTCCCGGCTCTCTTCTCAGGCTGGAACACCTGTCTCCACCCCTGGACTAAGAGCCCCAGTTCCTGAGTCTTTGGGAGCTCAAGCTCTACACTGTGGGCTCCTTGGGTCACAGACCTCTGGCAGATACACCACAGCACCCCTGCTTCTCCAGCTTCACGAGACTTCTAAAGCTCTTCAACGAGGTGAGCAGATTCCTACAACAAATCTTACTGACTACATCTCCCTGTCCCACTGGCTGTTTCCCTGGACAAGCCTGGCTGATGTAAAAGGTGACATGGGTGACATAATCAGATTTAGAGAAATAACGCAGCTCAGAAATGAAGTCTAAATATAAAATTTGTGCCTCTGTCATTAAGCCACATGTAGCTTTCTAGTGCTACAGTCAGAAGAAAGACTGTTTTGGTTTTTTTGGTTTTTTTTTTGTTGTTGTTGTTGTTTTTTTTTTTTTGGTTTTGTTGTTGTTGTTTCGAGACAGGGTTTCTCTGTGTAGCCCTGGCTATCCTGGAACTCACTCTGTAGACCAGGCTGGCCTCAAACTCAGAAATCCGCCTGCCTCTGCGCCCCAAGTGCTGGGATTAAAGGCGTGCGCCACCACCGCCCGGCAAGACTGCACTTTTTAGGAGCTGGTTAACCCACAACTGCTTCTTCACAATGCCTCTGCTGGGAACTGAGCTCTTCAGAGCCTTCCCATGGTGTACCTGTGAGAAGGGGTGACGGGTAAGAACTTGGTGGGCGGGTGTGGAGGGGGGTCCTCATTCATTTTGAGAGGTATGAGATAGGGGTTCCCTGTGTAGTCCTGGCTGCCTAGAACTTGCTATGTAGAACAGATAGCCTCAAACTCTGACCCTCTGAAGACCTGTCTGCCTGAATGCTGGCATCAGAGGTGTGTGCCAACACGGCCAACAGGGTCCGCACTCTCAGGCTTCATTTTACAGGTCAGTGACATCAGAGAATCAGCTCACAGCTGAGAGTTACTCTAAGCTAGAAAATGCCTGGAGTTTGGAACACTGATTCACTTATTTACTCCTGGCAATGGCCAGCACTATCATCTCAGTTATTTTATACAGAGCAATTGTGCAGACATCTGGAAAGTAGCATAAACTATCTTTATGACACTTGGCTTTTTCAGATATTAAGAAAACCTGTTTTTTCTTTTTAAAGATTTATTTATTTCATGTATGTGGGTACACTGTTGCTGTCTTCAGACACACCAGAAGGCGGCATTGGATGCCTGTTACAGATGGCTGTGAGCCACCATGTGGTAGCTGGGAACTGAACTCAGGACCACTGGAAGAGAGGTCAGTGCTCTTAACCGCTGAGCCATCTCTCCAGCCCAAAACCTGTTGTTTGTTTGTTTTTAAGATTTATGTATTTTTATCACATGTATATGAGTGTTTACCTGCATACACATACACACACACACACACACACACACACACACACCATGCCTGGTGTCCATGGATCAGATGCCCCAGAACTGAAGTTACAGACAATTATGAGCCACTGTGTAGGTGAGGGAACTGAAACCAGGTCCTAGCAAGGGTATCCAGTACTCTTCATTGCTGAGCCAGATGACTCCTACAATGACCTCAATGTAACTTGGTAGAGCACTTGCCCAACATAAATGTGAGGTCCTGAGTACAGTCCCCAGCAGCACAAGGGCTGGTGTAGGGGATGAAAAGCACAGCTCTGTAACTCTCTAACTCCTCCATGCCTCCCCTAACTCGCAGGACAGTGACCACTGTACCAGTGGTCCTCAACCTCCCTCGCCCTGCAGCCCTTGAGTACACCTCCTCATGGTATGCTCACATAAAATTATGTTCATTACTACTTCGTAACTATAATTTTGCTACTGTTATAAATCATAATGTAATTATCTGTGTTTACTGATAGTCTTAGGTGACACCCTGTGAAAGGGTCCTTCAACTTTCAAAGAACCCCTTTGTTGCAACCCACAGGGTGAGAACCACTGCAACATACAATAAAATAATACTGATCAGAGCAACATCATAAAACTCTCCCTAAATAGCTGACTCTACTCTTTGAGAAAGTTTATAATGAAGTGAAATTGTTAGTAATAGTCAGTGTTAACTCTCAACTTGACAAAAGTTTGAAGCATCTGAGAGACCGGCTTCTGGGCATGACTGCCCTAATTACTCAATGGGGCATGGGGAGTGTCAATTCCTTGGCAGGGGATCCTGGGCTGTGTAAGTGGAGAAGGGAGCCAAGCAATAGCATGTTTCATTCTTGTTCTCTTGGGAATATGACTATAATCTGAGCAGTTGCGTCAAGTTTCTACAGCTGACTTCCCTGCTATAATGGACCTGGAATTATGAGCTAAATAAACCTCTCTCCCTTAAGTTGTTTCTGTCAGAGTATATCATCACATTGATAGGAATGCAACTTTGACACATGGCAAATGAGAAATGCAGGAGGGGAGGATAGATTTCCTACAAACAGGGTCTGATGTTTTTTCCCACCTTTTCCTTACAGACAAAGCCATGGGATTTCTGTCTCCTTCCTACTATCTCTCATTCCCAAACATCATAATCTGAAAGATTCTACCAAATAATTGACAAATATGTATTCCCACCAGCATGATACACAAGCCTATTCAGCCCCCAGGAGGCTGAGGCAGATGAAGATAAATTCATCCTTTCACCTACCCAGACACAGCCACGGATCAATAAAGCGTACTTCCATTTTAGGTAGAGATCTGACTATGTATTTTAAAAAGAAAAAGCACTTAATATTTTAATTAGCTATTTCACTCTATTCTGAATAAGCTTGAATCTTTTTTGTAAGGCATTTACCAATGCAAGTAATTCATGTACTTCCTCACAGTTCTTAGAAATATAAACGCCTACAGAAAAACCCAAGTTTCAGGATTCAACTGGATATGGCAGCAACTGAGGCAGGGAAGGACCTAGCCCCTCAGAGGTAGCATCTTACAGCCACATCACAAGTTGGGGAACAAGGGTCTCACAGAGAATGTGAAAGCCTTGCCTCTCAGCTTTCAGTCCTGGTAGGAACAAGCTTCACAACTCTCACCAGAAATGTGTGGCTGGTTTGTCTGAGTTGGTGGTATCTTAATAATTAGAAAACTAGATTCTTGGTAGTTATAACTAATTTAAAACACCTTACTCAAGATCATCTTCTAGGCTGGGGGTGTAGCTCAGCTGACACAGTGCTGGCCTAGCATCAGGAAGCCCTGGTTTGATTCTCAGCACCATATAACTGGGGCATGATAGAGCCCACTAAAATCCCATCAACAGTGAGATAGAGGCAAGAGGATCAAAATCTCAAAATCGTCCATGGCTACATAGTAAGTTCCAAGCCAGCCTAGGACACATAAGGCTCTGTTTCACAATAGGAAGATTAGGAGGAAGACAAGGAAGAAGAAGTAGTAGTAGTAATAATTTACATGCAAAAATTTATTTAAAAGAAAATCATTTATTTAAATGACTTTGCGACTCTACCACCAAAGACTGGAACAATCATTTCATAAGTCAAAAATGCCAAACTAGCTGTGCAGTGGTGGCACATGCCTAATCCCAGCACCTGAGAGGCAGAAGCAAGTAGATCTCTATGAGTTTTGAGGCCAGCCTGGTCTACAGAGTGAGTTAAAGGATAGCCAGGGCCTCACAGAGAAACCCTCTCTTGAAAGACAAAAAAAAAAAAAAAAAAAGCCAAATACACCTTTTTTAAAAAATGAAATGAAAGGAAAATAGGTGTCGTAGGCCATCCTTGAGGTGCCAACTACAAGAGGCTGATGTCAAAGTCTGGCTTGAATCCAAGAGTAAAGATAAAAAAAATTCTACTCCGCCACTGATGGGATAGAATATTTGCCTTATTCCAGAAATTTCTAGAACGCCTACTTAACAAAAACACTGATGCTAACCCCTTAAACAATTGGGCTCAGGTGCCCCTGACAATCCAGCCGGACAGCACACCTCCAACTCTTGGTCCACAGCTACATTTAAACACTTGAACAACTTAAAATCTCACTGCCAAGTCTGGTTCCAAGGTGAGAAGCAATTCTATAGTGACTTTAAATAAATCATTCAGATGGCAGCTGAGAACAGCGTGCTGTAACATTATACGTATGAAAGCAGACATGGGACAATTACCATCATCCTGACTAATTCTATGATTGAAGTGTTTAATCATTCATTTCACTTGTAGTCATTATCTTTTATCACTGACCAAACATGCAGTTTTAATGCCCCCCTTCTATTATTTATACTGGACATTTTAGGGTTACCTTCTAAGGTTACATTATGCATTTCATCAGAATTTTAAATAAGTCCTTAAATTTTAAAAAGCTAACTATTATATTCATATTTGTGCTATCTGCATAAAGAAACACTGAGAGAATTCATACAAAATTAATACAACTGGTTACTTATGGGGGCAGACAAAGGGTTGGCAGAGAAGACATGGAGTGAACCTTCTCATTGCCCACTGGGCTATACTGCATGGCATTTTGAGCCATCAGAATATAGTACCTATTCAAAGCATACAAAATCTGTCTGCAAATGCAGTCAGAAAATGTAATCACTACCATGCAAAGGAATTAAGAAACTAGATGTCAGAAATCTGATCTACAGGCACCCAGAGCTTCACATGGTTTCTACCTCATATATGGATATATCTTGTCAACATGTATTTTGAGTTCACAATGTATAGCTTTAAAATGAAGGTTTTTGTTTTTGTTTTTGTTTTTGTTTTGAATACTAAGGATTCATCACTGGATAAAAGGCACAAGCCACTGACTTGGGAGGCAAGAACACTGAGATCTTAAGGCCAACATGTGCCGTGAGACCCTGTCTCAAAGTCAATAAATCAACTCTAAGAATTAACACTTTCGAATACAGAGAGTATCTCTCCCTTCCCAATAATTTATTATTCTCAACACATATTTCACTTTTTTAAAAACCTAAAACAGTTTTACTTCCGGAATGACTAGAATTATGTGTGAGTAAAAGTAAATCTGCTAACCTCCAGGCACATCTATCAACTTCCTCTTAAAGCCCAGTCTCTCAAAAGACAACAGGAAATGTAGGAACCAAGACTTGAATAAAGCAGGGCTCATATACAAAGGAGAGGCAGACACAACTGACCCAGCAACCTGTTTATACAGGCACTTCTAGAATCATTTCACAACACACTACCTTCTCAATGTTCATCAACTGCTATCAGGCCAACATTATCCAGTGAAGGACAGAGTGTCCTTCAGACACTCTGTCCTTTGCCCACTCTATAGTGATTTTTTTTAAACTATGTGAGAAATGTAACATTAAAAGATCTGTCAAAATAACTTGCTGCAAATATAACAGAATTCAACACAAAGTTCAATTATTTGGAATTTCACTGCTTCTTCCTTTACATTATAAAATCTAGTCTATCTCATTAGTCAGATATTAATAAAAGATATGACTGAAAATTTATAGTACCTTCACAAATGAAACATGAGGGTGTTCTTTAGCCAACTCTGCCATGACATCGTTCATCTGTACACATTGTGGAGCCCATGGTGCCCAGAAATGGACCACAAGGAGTGACCTATAAATCAAAACACATTATTTTTTTATTATAATGATCCTGGAAGCAAATGCAGGTGTAGATCAAATCTCCTAGCTAGGACACAAAGAGTGCCATTGTCTGTGCAGCATCACTCCCAGCCTGCAGACTACTTAGATGAATATTCAAGTTAATGGGATTTTTTAAATCAAGATTAAGCCCTAGTAAGTGGTTCTAAATGTCCATCCATCTCAACTAACAGGCATGTCAATATTTTCAGACCCATGATGAAAGTGGAGACTGAATTTCTGTACAAGCAAGCTGTTGCTGAGAATGGTTGTAGACACATTATTAATATTAATCTCACATACTATTGTGACAAAGGGATACAACTGAAACCACAGAAGAGCAAAAGTCTTAACAGTAAAGGCAAGGCAGAAGAGAGCAGGGCTGCAATCACTGCTCAGAGATGTCCGCTGCAGTTATGCTACCAGAGAACCCTCCATGTGCACTGACAGTGGAGTCAGTAGAGTCCTAGGCAATGTTACCAATCTTATTTTCATACAAAACTGTTTTCACAAAGACCTGTGTTTGAAACCACCTCAAATTTAGCTGAAACTTGAATTTACAGGACTCTTAAGTTCAAATAAAACCCTCCTCCAAGGTGGGGGGGGGGGGGAGGCACATAAAAATGTGTTACATGGAGAAAAGATGCAAATATATTTACCTACCAGCAAGGAATGGAATAAGAAATGATAAAGGGCTGGAGAGATGCTCCGCACGAGCAGTGCTTGCTGCTCTGTCACAAGGACCAGTCAGCCCCCATTACTCACGCAGGTCACACAGTTCACAAAGGTCTCAACACCAGCTCCAACGTTCTACCCTCCACCGGCACCCACATGCACCTGTACACATATACATGTACGCACACAAAAACACATAGAAATTAAATCTTAAAAAAAAAAAAAAAAAAAAAAAACAGGGCTGGAGAGATGGCTCAGCGGTTAAGAACACTGACTGCCCTTCTATAGGCTCTGAGATCAAATCCCAGCAACCACACAGTGGCTCACAATCATCTGCAATGAGATCTGATGCCCTCTTCTGATGTGTCTGAAGACAGTTACAGTGTATATATAATAAATAAAAATTTAAAAAACAAAACAAAAACACAGATAAGAAGTGGGACCCTACCCACAACAAAAGACACATATGGGATGAGGAAGGTTACAGCCAGAAGGGGCAGGAAAAGGTAACAGACCACAAAGGTTGACTATAAGCTCTGGCTTAAATGCTGATGGTAAATGTCACACTAGGAGGGAAGGAAGCCTATTGGAATATTAGGACCAGGGCTCAAGCGCAGAGAACTATAGAAGCTCTCTATAGATCTGGGAATCTAGAAATATAGAGCCAACCATGTCACAGAAGAACAGAGGAAACTGGAGGTCAGTGTCTATGGGTCTCATCAATATCGCATCAGGCCAGATGGACGGACAGAGAAAAAAAGAGGGACAGCTTCAGGAGTTTTAACATCAGAGTTTCCCAAAGTCAAGAGAATGGCAAGAAGGAAAAATTTACACTACTGAGATAGCAACAAACAGTGAATGAGGCCAATTGCCAAAAGAAGCAGGAGCCCACAGCTGCACAGGGAGCTGACTGGAAGTGGGAAGTGGCCACCACAGAAATCAACCTCAAGAGATCTGGACTGCACAGAGGAATCCAAGAGCACGGGTCCAGCTTAACTCCGGTGCGGGAAATCAACCCAGCTGCTCGTATCGTGCAGAAACAATGCCAGTGCAGACAGAGTTGAAAATCTGAGGCAGCTGTAGGTGCAAGGTTTCCAAGAAATTAGGACTGGGGAAAGGCAGCCAGAGCAAAGAGAACAGTGCCTTCCAGTCCAACACCAAAGAATTAAGAGCAGATTAAATGACATGGACAAAGAAGGGATGGGGAGGGCTGAGAAAAGAAGGTACCTGAAATCCTGAGTTTGCTTAAGTATAAAGCTAGATCACACACTGAAAGAGAAATGGAAGCCCAGTGTGGAGCTACATGCTTGTAACCCCAGCACTACAGAGGCTGCGGTGCAAGAATGAGCAGTTCGAAGTCAGACTGGATACAGTCTGTTGAAGGCCATCCTGAGCCAGTAGGACCACCTCAAAAATGGTGGGGACTGGGGTCAGAGAGGGGAGGCAGACAGATATGGAAGACTAGAACTAACTAGATGGAAATGATGAAGAGAAAACCATTTGAGAGGATACAAAAGGCAAACAGGAGGATCCACCTAAGGCAAAAGGTCACACTGTATGGTCCATGAATGGGTTACAATTTGCACCATACAGACCTGTATCTGGCAGATCTTTGAAGAATACTTGGACCTCAGCTGATAGCAACTGCTCTAGCAAGCAATGTTGCCTCTCAGTCACTCATTTAGCTATTTCAGTCTTCCTTAAAGTTGTCTGGGGACCATGAACTGAGTTCTAACCTACAGAACACTGAAACCCTCCCTCATAAGCCTGTGAAGGCTCTGACCACGCCTTCTAGCCCAGCAGAGCTTCTAAGAGAGGTCCCAAGGCCTAACTGTGGCAAGAAGAAAAAGCAAGTCAACAAGACCTTGTCAAGGAACACCCAAGCATACACCCAAATGCCCACAGATGGAACAAAGTACCCTACCCTCCAACAATGAAACCCAAATCAACTATAGGGGAGTGGGAGGGAACTGCTGGTTGGTAGTGGCATATACCTTTATTCCCAGCACTTGGGAGGCAGAGGCAGAACAGCCAAGGCCACACAGAATAACCCTGTCTCAAAACAAACAACAACAAAAAACAGCTTTTCTAGAGATACACACAACCAGATAGTCAGGTCTAGAAAACAAGTCAAGCCAAAGATACCTGAAGATAGATTACCTGAATATCATGGGGAAAAAAGGGCAAATATCCTGACAGCCAAGACAGTTTATAATGTTGAGGGTAGCAACAGCACAAGAGGAAAGACTTGTGCCCTCATTCAGTACTATCATACAGTTTTCATTCTGACATGATTAAATGAAGATACACAAGTTTCAAAAGAGGGCGTTTAGCTTGAGAACATGTCTAGCATTGAATCACTGAAGAAACCCACACACCTGTCCTCCTCCGTGAACATGACGGCCTATGAACAAATACAACTTAGTACATCTGTTTACAGAGTGTAACAGAAGCTGAGAACAAGCATTGAAAAAAAGCACGGTCATTAATACCTGCGACAGACTGGCCTGCTTGAAGACAGACTGGCCTGCTTGAAAAGCGAGGATGCCAAAGACTGAGGCTGGCGTCACTTCATCCGTGACTCAAAGCAGAAGGCTGTATGTAGCAGGGCCTCCTTGGGGGGAATCCTGACTTGATGTCACAGATCTAAGGCGATCCTGCTGGGCAGCACAGATAAAATCCTTACATGGAAAGGGGGAAGCATATTAGCAACTGGCCCAGGTGTGGCACTGGCAATACGCCTGACAAAACAATGAAAAGGGCTTATTCTGAAGAAGAAGGGAAAAACTCACTTAGCCAGCATGGCAGTGCACACCATTAATCCCAGCTCTTGGAAAGCAGAAGTGGAAGGGTACCACACACATTCAGGGTGGGTCTTCCCATCTCATTTAATCCAATCTAGATCCCTCTCAGAAAGGCCCAGGACAGGTAGGTCTCTTGGTAACTATAGCTCCTGCCAAGGTGAAAATCACTATTAATCACAGAAGCAAAGGACAGCCCAAGAAAGGAAGGGAGGGCAGAAACTGCAATATATACAGAAATCCAAGAACAAGGCACCCATGCTGACAGATCAGTGGCTGAGGGGCTCCCGGAGCTCAAGAGCCCGCTTCCAAGACAGCTAAGGCCAGCAGCCTTGCTGCTGCACATGCGCAGCACTGCTCTGGAAAGGTGGGTACACTTTCAGTTAGGATTTCCAAAAGGAAGTGAAAGAAACACCTTCTTACCCTGATGGTAGAAATTAAAAACAAGACCTCCCATGAAGTCCACACCCACAGGTATTTATTCTAAGAATTAAAAATGGGTATCTTCCTACTACTACAGAAAATAACCAAACAAACTCTTATCTCACAACAGCTTTCAAATAACCAAAACAAAGTACTTTTAAAATATTAAAGTATTTCTAAATATTTAAAATACATCCAAAATTTGCAAAGAAATTTTTTATTTTTTTTTTTTGGTTTTTTTTTTCGAGACAGGGTTTCTCTGTGTAGCCTGGCTGTCCTGGAACTCACTCTGTAGACCAGGCTGGCCTCGAACTCAGAAATCCGCCTGCCTCCCAAGTGCTGGGATTAAAGGTGTGTGCCACCACTGCCCGGGCCACAAAGAAATTTTAAATGCTGATGACATTGGCTTGCTTTTAAAAATTACAATAGGTGGGTAGAGATGTAGCTCACGGCACAGTCTAATATGCCTCAGGCCCTAAGCTTAATTCCAGTAGAGTTGTTAATAATAATAATAATAATAATAATAAATGACCAGGTTTGTTCCCAGTATGAGCCCACATGTGAAAAACAAAAGAGAAAAGCTAAGTGTGCTGATGCCTGCCTGTAATCCGCAGCGCTCCCAAGTAGAGGCAGAGGGAGCAGGAGCTCAAAGTCTTCCTCAGCTACATCTAAGGTTCCAGGCCAGCCTACAGTATATGAGTCCTGGCTTCAAAAAGAAGAGCAGCAGGGAGAGGAAAGTATAAACACAGAGCTGAGTTTTGCTCCAATGGCACTAACATGGCTTTGAATTCTTTTTTGTTTGTTTGTTTTGGATTTTTTTGGTTTTTTCAAGACAGGGTTTCTCTGTATAACCCTGGCTGTCCTGGAACTCACTCTGTAGACCAGGGTGACCTTGAACTCAGAAATCCGCCTGCCTCTGCCTCCCAGAGTGCTGGGATTACAGACGTGCGCCACCACCTCCCGGCTGGCTTTGAATTCTTTGACTGCCCACAACTATAACACTAATAACTTTCTACCATTCTGGGATGGTAGAAAGAGCAAACAAAAATGTGTTTTGATAACACCATTGCATGCGTTTAATGTAAATGAGTACATATTGCCCAAGATATTCCTATATTTACATGCCTTAGCTCTTATCTTCCATTTAAGCATGGGATGCCAACTGCACATAGAATAGGGATGACGTCACCCTCTGTGTACTGTATGTAACCAGTCTCTCCCTCATAACAGACAGGCCGATGGGCCCGATGCATTGTTTTAGGACAACATTTATAGAGAGATCAAGTTGAAAATCTCACTAACATGACTCCCTCACCCCTGCACTGGTGTTCAAACCTAGAACATGCACCCCACCACTGTGCTACACTGCACCGCAGAATATTTGAGTATTTTAACAGACAAAACGAGTCTCTGTTCTCCATCCATCAAACAATTAGAGCTCAATAATCATTTGTTGTTCTATTATAGTTTTCCACTACTCCAGTTATTCATCTGCAAATTATACTACCAATTCTAAGCACTACCTATTCTGGACTCTAAGTGGTTTATGAACAGGCCCAAGCTCTGGTACCCATTTCCCACCCCTACTGTATAGACAGAAACTGAGATTTCAGTATCTTACATAAACATAAAACTTACATGTACAAAAATATATATAGAAAAAAGTACAAATATATAAATACATAATAAAATTAATATAAGTAAACTTCTGGGCTGGACAGATGATGAACACTAACTGTTCTTCCAGAAGACTTGGGGATCGCATTCCTAGCACCTACACAAAGGCCCATGACATCAGTAACTCCAATCCCAGAGGAGCCAATGCCCTCTTCTGGCCTCTGAGGGCACTGCATGCATATGGCGCACAGCTGCACACAGGCAATACAGAAATACCCGTAAAATGGTGAAAAAGTAATAATAAAATAAAAAAGTAGATTTCAACCCACATCAAAGCTGACAAGCTGTGACATGGGCACTCACAGGTGCTATTTAATATTCTCAGTGGCTCCCGTTTTCACACAAAGCAGCTCCTTCCCCAGGTATCACACAGACTTCCCATGACACCATTCCAAACAGTCACTGCAGCACAGTCTCCTGAGTCATCTCAGGCACACCAGTGACAAGAATACATGCAAATGGGTTTGTTGCTGTTCTTGTTTGCTCCCCTCCCCTCCCCCCCCCAGGAAAGAATGTTTGTCTCCTGTTTTTTTCCAACAGGGTCTCCCTATAGCCCTCTGGCTAGCCTGAAACCCACTATGAAGATCAAACTGACCTTGAACTTGCAGATGGCTTCTGCTAACTTTTACCCACTAAGGCCTATTTAAAACATGAAACATAAAAACAAGCTAAGCATGTGAAACATGCACAAAAAAGGAATCTTCTCAGATGATTTAAGTTCAATCTTTCCAGGACATGTCCACACAAGCCCTGATCACTCCAAGAGGCCATCTGTGACGTCCTCCGTAAAGCCTGGTAAACAACCTGGCTGGATCAACCAGAACTCAGCTTCTACCTAATGTATTCTCATTCTCCCTTTTCTTTTTCTTTGGGAAAAAAAAAAATCAAGGAAACCTGAAATGCGAAAGAACTGAAAGATTTGGTTGTTGTTGTTGTTGTTGTTGTTGTTGATTTATTGTTTTACTGGAAGGTTTGGTGGTTGTTGTTGTTGATTTATTGTGGTCGGTCCTAGAAGTTGAAATAAGGGCTTCTTGTACATTAGGCACTAGTTACACAGCCCAGCCTCTGGCTGAGCTATTTTAATTCTCCTCCATGCTGTATGGAGTGGCCGATGTCAGCTAGTCCATCTCCCACCTGCCCACTCGGCTCTGTGAAGGTACCAAGGCCCCACATTAGTGGAGAGTGCTTCCGGTACGCCAACCACAGCCGCGCTTTAATAGAACCGGTCCACCCGGGAGGAAGCTGAAGGTGAGGTTATGAAACTTGCCCCAGGGTTACAAGCACATAAGGGGCTAAGGAGAGGCTGAGGGGGGATCCCAGTTGACCCTGACACCCCCCACCCCCACCCCACGACTCTGCAGACCAAGGCTGGGCAGCATCACAGAGCGCCGAGGTCGTTGTTTCCCACGCATCCCCAGGGCTGGCCTTTGGGAGTCTTGTCCAAAAGCCCGACCCGCGTGCACCGGGCCGCAGCAGACCCTCCCTAAGCCAGCTGGTGATTCAGGAAAGCCCCGGACCCTAGCTGGGCCTGCAGGCTGGTCACCAGCCAAGGCTTCCATCAGGAGGAGCCACAAGCGGGTCTCCGGTGGGCAGGTCCATTGTGCTCGCGGGCCGCCGCGCTCCGCTTCTCTAGGAGGGGTTACCGCCGCGGCCCAAGTAGGGCCGCCGTTAGACCACGAGCTCAGCTCCGGACGTGCGGCGTTGGGGGACCGCCCCCAAGTCCCGTGACCCCCGGCCCGCCGCCCTCTGGTCCCCGGGCCCTCTCGCCGCCCCGCGTACTTGGTTTTGAGGCGCAGGAGCTCTTCAAACTGCTGGGCAGAGATGACTTCCACCACTGCCACGGCTGCCTCGGCTGCCTCAGCCGCCCCCGCCGCCATGCTGCCTCCGCCAGACACCAGCAGTCGAGCGCCGGAGGCTCGATAGGGCGGGACGGACACGAGAGGAGGCTGCGCACGGGGAAGCCACGCCCGCTAAGGTCGGGGGGGGCCCCACCCCCGTTACACTATGCCACGCCCACCGGCACTGAAGGTCACGCCCTCGGGCCCGGGAGAACTGGGAGACTTGGCGCCCGACTAGCGGCTCTGGGTTGGGCTAGCTGCTTTAATATTGGTGTGCTAACTAACTATGCCTTGACCCCTGGCTGTTGTAGCTCTGGAGCTCATAAACCTACAACAGGAAGGGATGTAAGTATGTGTGTATCGTAAGTCAGAGTCAAGTCAGATTAGAATTTTGGCAAGATGAAATCTCACATGAAGCTGCATAAAGATGAACTAGGAGTCTTAAGACTAAAAAATATTAGTGCCTGAGCACAACCCTGATAATCCTTGTACCTCAGTACTGGAGGAAACTCGAACTCTTCTAGAGGTGCCCTCTGAACCCCAAAATCAACCCTTCAGTACAACCCTGTGACACCTGTTACCTGTTGCAACCTTGACAAGGCAAGGCCTAAGTCCCCATTGACTCTAAGAACCATTAGGCTCCTTTTTAGAGTTCCTGCATCTGCCCACTCAGGCCCAGTCTCCGTGACCCTCTTACTTGAAGCCTTCCCTGTATGGGCAGTGACTCTCCAGTCATATCTTCCCATACTAAGGCAGGAAGAGTTCCTTAAGTCTGAGTCCAGCCTGGGCTATACAGTGAGTTCCATCCTGAGTAATAGTAGCAGATTACATATTGAAATATTTTGGATATATTGGGAATTAAACTTTTCCTTTTACCTATGCTCACTGGGCCATTTTAAAGTACAGAGGAGAGCTGGAGAGATGGCTCAGCGATTAAGAGCACTGACTGTTCTTCTAGAGGTCCTGAGTTCAAAACCACATGGTGGCTCACGACCATTCGTAATGAGATTTGATGCCCTCTTTTGCTGTGTCTGAAGACGCTACAGTATACTTACATATAATAAATAAATAAATCTTTAAAAAATAAAATAAAGTACACAGGAGAGTCGCTTGTGGTGACCACTCCTGTATCCTATAGGCAGCCCTGCTCCTGTGGTTACAAAAAGCCCTGGGAGCCATGTCACACACATCTTGAGAAACACAGCTACTAAAAATGTAAATCACAGTGCTCCAAATGAACAGGACAAATTGTTTTGCTTCTTAGCTGGGGTGTTAGAACCCCAAACGTTGGACTGTAAGAAAATAAACATACACAAATACCAGGAAAGCCACAGAAACCTCAGAAAGACATCAGGGTCACACACAGACATTAACACCCTGATTATAATATTGTATTACAGGTTTGCAGGGCGTAATGGGTTGTCTATGCTTGGCCCAGGGAGTGGCACTATTAGAAAGCATGGCCTTGTCAGAGTAGGTGTGGCACTGTGGGTGTGGGCGTGGGCTTTAAGACCCTCATCCTAGCTGCCTGGAAGCCAGTCTTCTAGCTGCCTTCGGAACAAGCAGTGGGACACTCAGCTCCTCCAGCCTCATGTCTACCTGGACCCTGCCATGCTCCCACCTTAATGATTATGGACTGAACCTCTGAACCTGTAAGCCAGCCACAACTAAATGTCTTCCTTTATAAGAACTGCCTTGGTCATGGTGTCTGTTCACATTAGTAAAACCCTAAGACACAAGGTTTTATCCCTGGGAGATGACAGTACACCCATTATCTCTGAATCTTGACACACACACCCTTTATATTTTGAAACAAGTTTTCATGTAGCCTGGTGGCCTAGAGTTGACTATGAAGTCAAGGCTGGCCTTGAACTCATGACCTGCTTGCTTCTACCCCCCAAATGCTGGAATCATATGTATGTACCACCTAGATGAAAATAAACTTACCTACTAGGTGTGCCTAATTGATAATAAATTTATTATTGTTTTTATTGAAATACATTCTTGAGTGGCACAGGCTAGCCTCCAAATTGCTGTGTAGCTGAAGTTTGTTGTGCTCTCCTGATCCTCCTGCCTCCACCATCTAAGTACTGGGGTTACAGGTATGTGCCCCCAGACCCAGCATTTTTCTTTTCATATTAAGTATATATGAATCTACATCTTTGAATAAAGAGTAAGTTGACTGAAAACAAAAACTGTAGAGAACTCTTTGGAGATAAAATGCATGAGAAAGAAGAGAATCGTGTTGCAGAAACAAGATTGGGGGCAGGCCAGGAATCCCAGCTCTCTGGGCTAAGGAGGGAGAATCAAGAGTTTGAGCTCCCTTTGTGCTACATGGTAAGCTCCAGAGGGCCAGGGCTTCAGTATGAAACCTTGCCTTAATAAAAGAATAAGAAATAAGATAATGACAGGATATCCACTCTGATTATTATATTTAAACATATAAACTATATAGCTGAATGTGGCACAGAGGAAGGTCTCCTGAAAGTTCCCCCAAAGTGTGAGAGCTTGATAGCGAAGAACGAGAGCTGGGGTGCAAAGGGGAGGCCCTTCTTTCTCTAACCCAGCAATTCCCGTCCTGTGGCTTTCAACTCC
Organism: Apodemus agrarius; assembly: GCA_964023405.1. Classification (NCBI taxonomy): domain Eukaryota; kingdom Metazoa; phylum Chordata; class Mammalia; order Rodentia; family Muridae; genus Apodemus; species Apodemus agrarius. The sequence continues at coordinate 131,331,625 of OZ030005.1, read as the reverse complement.
TTTGGAGTCACATTTCAAATATCCTCCACATCAGATACTTAGCTTATAATTCACAACAGTAGCAAATTTACAGTTATGATATAGCAATGAAATAATTTTATGATTAGGGGTCACCACAGGCAGCATGAGGAACTGTATTAAAGGGTCCCAGCATTAGGGGACCTAATGAAGGGCAGGAGCACTCAAGAAGGTTGAGGACCACTGCTCTGTACCTGCCTTCAAAGAACTCAGACTGCCTCTGTCACATGAAACCGGTAAAACTGTAATTCAGGGAGGTGTGTTATAGGATTCATTTTTTTAAAGGGGCGTCACCCCACTTCTCATCTGGCAGTTTCACAAATTCTGACTTTCCCAAATAAATGGAATTTGCTGCAAGTGGCAGACACCAGCTGCAGAGGGGCTCTGACTTTGGGAAAGCAGCAGGAACTATCCTGGGGCGCTCTCCACCCACCCTCACTGCAGTTACCTCTGCTAGTATTGATAACCCAGGAGGCTGCGGGTGACTTCGTGCCTAGAAAAATGCTCTGACTTCAGCATCTGAGACTAGGGAGCTCAGGATGGGGCCAAGCTGCATTTTAGAAAGCTAAGTTACAGCTCTCTACAGATCCAGGCTGGGGGAGGGGGCCAGAGGCTTTCTGCCTCTCAAAGCGATTTAGATGGGCTGCACATTTGTCCCTCAGCATCCCTCAGGCTGACAGAGTGTAAAGCGTCACTGCTCTCACCCCATTTACAGCTACGGACGCTCACCACCCACAGCCTTGAGGACAACATCAGGGCCTCCCTTCTAACAGCAAACTCTCCTCATCTAGTCACTCTGGGAAGCCAAACCCTTTCCTTCTGACAACCTTGGGGAAACACACCAGCCACTTTTAGGTTCAGTGGTTTGGGCCTGTTCAGAACAACCCATATTTACAGTGTGCTGGCTAATTTTATGTCAAATTGACACAGGCTAAAATTATTTGAGAGGTGGAACCATCAATTAAAAAAAAAAAAATGGCCGGGTGGTGGTGGCACACACCTTTAATCCCAGCACTTGGGAGGCAGAGGCAGGTGGATTTCTGAGTTCAAGACCAGCCTGATCTACAGAGTGAGTTCCAGGACAGCCAGGGCTATACAGAGAAACCCTGTCTCAACGCCCTCCCCCCCAAAAATTCCCATAAAATCAGGCTCCCTACGAGCCTGTATAGCATTTTCTTAGTTAGTGATTAATGGGGGAGAGCTCAGCCCAATGTGGGTGGTGCCATCCCCAGGCTGGTGGTTCTGGGTTCTATACGGAAGCACACTGAACAAGCCATGTTGAGCAAGCCAAGAAGTAGCACCCCTCCATGGTCTCTACATCAGATCCTGCCTCCAGGATGGTGTCCTGTTTGAGTTTCTGTCCTGACTTCCTTCAGGAAAAAAACAGTGATATAGAACTGAGTTAAACAAACCCTTTCTTCTCCAACTTGCTTCGGTCATGGTGTTTTATCACAGCAATAGTGACCCTAACTAGAGGTTACTATCGTAAAGGACACTTGGCTTTTCTCTATGCAATGGGGGAAAAAAAAAAAAACAAAAAACAAACATAGGAAAGCAAGAGATTGGAGCTGATCTGGGCCTATGCCCCTGGAGAGTCATTCTGCGTCCAACACTCACTGGTGTCACTGAGAGCCCTTGACACCTGAACCTCCAACCCCCTCTGTTAAGATGCTATCCTGTGCTGTTGGGTTTGCCAGGCCAGAAACGGCCCTCCCAGCAAAGCAGCTGCTTCTAACCTGCAGATTAAGACAATGAAGCTGCCCCAGGGGCACTTTGAGGTAACTTGCAGAGCATAGAAACAAGCAGGACTTGTAGGGGACCTTGTCTGTAGGTCCTCAGGAAGTGTCCACCTTAGTTTTGAGACAAAGCCTCACTGACCTGGAACTCTCCAAGTAAGCTAGGCTGGTGAGACAGTGAGCCCCAAGGATCGAGGTGTCTGTCTCCCCTTCTCTATCCCCAGCACTGGGTTTACAAGCAGGCCACCACAGCCATCTTTTTTCAAGTGGGCTCTAGGCATAGAATTTAGGCCCTCATGCTTACAAGGCAAGCTCTGAGCACTTCACCACTGAGCTATCACTCAGCCTTCAACTGTGTTGTAAACTTGTGGGTGGGGGAGGGCAGGCTGCTGGGCTGGACAATGACAGCTGATATTTACTGCTCCTAATGGCCAAGCTCTTTTTTTTTTTTTTTTCCGGTTTTTCGAGACAGGGTTTCTCTGTGTAGTCCTGGCAACTCACTTTGTAGACCAGGCTGGCCTCGAACTCAGAAATCTGCCTGCCTCTGCCTCCCAAATTCTGGGATTAAAGGCTTGCGCCACCACTGCCCGACTAGCCAAGCTCTTTTTAGTTACTCTTGTTAGCACAGTATTTTAACCACCAGCTTTTGGTGCTTTGTCATGCATTCCTGTGGCCAAATCTTACTCAGCATGCACAGTGGGCAGGACTGTGAGGCCACAAACAAACCATTCGGCAGAGGACCATACCTGGTCGGCTGAAATGAAGCCTCAAAGTCCAGCTCCCTTCCATGGGTAGAGATCTGTAAACCCTACCTAGAGAATCGAGAATCATAAAGGGATATTGGGGGAGTTGGGGCGGGGGGGGGGGGAGGAGAAACTGTGGCACTGAACAGGGCTGCCACTCAAGTAAAATGGCCAAGGTTTCCCTTCTTTTAAGAGAGACTCTTAAATTCCAATTACTCCGCCCCCAAAGACCAGTTGAGAATAACCCCAACTGGAGGGAATTAATTTCCTTAGGAATTTCACTGGTGCGAGATTAATGGAGCCCCCCGCTGAGCAGCGGGGAAGCTGTTAGTACCGGATTTGCACCTGAAGGATACATATTTTAATTTCAGTTCTCCAGCTGCGATAACATCTTGTGAGCTACCATAAAAGCATAAACGAGCCCCAAAGAGCCCTGCAAGTCTGCTGGGGACTCCAACACACACAGCTCCCCAGGAGAAGCCTGGAGCCCACTTGGCCCAGCAGGGTTTTCTCTCTCACTTTCTTTCTCTCTCTCTTTCTCTCTCTCTCTCTCTCTCTCTCTCTCTCTCTCTCACACACACACACACACACACACACACACACACACACACCAACTCCCATGCTGTCCACCAATTTGGGCACAGTGAGAGGCAGCCTGAGCTCTTAGGTGGGAAAGACCTGAACAAATCTCCCTCTTCCAGAGTCCTGGAAAGGTGAGGATCAGATTGACCCAGCCGTGAGCAGAATTCCGAGGTGGGAGTTTCCTAGAAAGGCTATTCTTGTCCCATGCACAGGTATAGCCGTCCATACCACCGTGTGTGACATCTGGCTTTACCTAGCGTGAGGGTGGCCAAAGGCTGAGGTCCTCACAAGGCCCCTCCAGAGTCCTATGGAGTGTTTTATCCCACAGTGGACCTGGAGAGGCAGGTTTTTGCCAAACCAGGTAGATACACTCACTGTACATTGGCCAGACCATGAGGCCAGACTCCTCCTAAACCCAAGGCCCTTTTGGCAGCCGGACTGTCTGCCTGGCACTCCAATAGACATTTCTGTAGCACAGAAGTGGAATGTAGCTATGAGCAATCTCCGGATCCGCAGGAGAAGGAGTTCCGTCTGGGGACAAGACAGCCAATTTTGTAGCTCCCTTCTTAGCATAGGTACTTTTATTGGCGAGCTCGATGTATGGGTTTGCTATAAAGGTTGTTTATGCTGTCATAGCTAGATGTTTATTGGTTATATTTCTGCTGCACTTGCTTGAAAAATAATTATTTCCAAAGAAAAGAAGAATTACATATCCAGTAAACTAAATAAGACTCAGTGTTTATTAGGGACCTCTGACAGCTCCTCAAATGTGAAGAGAGAGAAAAAAAAAAGCAGGTTTCCAAGCCGAGAATGGACAATTTATGTGCAAGTTTATTTGTAAAACAGATTTCAAGACATACTTCATCTTGGCTGTGCCAATAAAATGTGTTCCATTTCTTTTCAGGAGCGGGTGCTGTCTGATGGCTCCACATAATCTGGTTTCCCCCGAAGAAAAGAAGCCGGCATGGGCGGGCAATCCCTCCACCAGGAGCTCGTGTTGAACACTGGAGCTGTTATGGACAGGGTAGAATGATCAGATCCCAAAAGGCCAACTCAGAAAGAATCCACCAGTGAGAATGCAGCTCAGCAAACTTAACCCCTCAGTCCCCCCTTCCCCAAAGGCTTCCATTAAAACCATTTAATAGAACTATGAGTCTTCCATTCCCAGCCTGAATCTCCCCTGCCCCCTATCCTCTCTCTATCCCAGTCCAGAAGGAGCTGTGTGGTGTGGAGCCAGAGCTGTAGGTGACATCAGCCTCCACTCCAAACTGAGAGTGTCTTTTTTTTATTTTTATTTTTATTTTTTTATTTTTTGGTTTTTCGTGACAGGGTTTCTCTGTGTAGTCCTGGCTGTCCTGAAACTCACTCTGTAGACCAGGCTGGCCTCGAACTCAGAAATCCGCCTGCCTCTGCCTCCCAAGTGCTGGGATTACAGGCATGCGCCACCACGCCCGGCTTTTTTTTTTTTTCTTTTTTCTTTTTTTTTTCTTTTTTTTTCTTTTTTTTGGTTGAGAGTGTCTTTGTTGAGTGGATTCTCTAGTCCACTTCCTGGAAGGCCCAGGAAGATTTAACCCCACAGCTCCAAGGCTCTGTTAATGCTCGCGGTACTTCCTCCTTTTTCTTGACCTATGAAGTGTTTGTTTGATTTTAGTTTTTCAAGACAGGGTGTCTCTGTATATCGTTGGCTGTTCTGGAACTCACTCTGTAGATCAGGCTGACCTCGAACTCAGAAATCCACCTGCCTCTGCCTCCCAAGTGCTGGGATTAAAGGCGTGCGCCACCACTGCCCAGCTGACCTATGAAGTTTTAATACCTTCCCCAACCCTTCTCATTCCAATCCGCTAAGTACTTGAGATCTTACAAATGCCACCACATCTGGACTGTATATTTGAAAGCATTGCCAGCACAGCGATGGGAGAGATGAGAAAAGAAAGAACTCGCACAATCACTGACACACACATTCCCACACACATAGCTACTTGCCAGGGCTCTATGCGCAAGGGACCACCCCAGACATAACACTGCATTGGCCTGAACATGCAGATATGCATCCTGTCTTATCTGAGCCAAAATGTTTTACATATAAACAGTGCACACAGATGTATTTATTCTCCTAGTCCATTGAGAGTTAATGTTCTGCTCTAATTTATAAGTAAGTCTTATTTCTTTCTTTCCTTATTTTAGACAAGATCTCACTATCTAGCTCGACTGTCTTGGAACTCACTATGTAGACTGGGCTAGCCTCAAACTCACAGAGATCTGCCTGCTTCTGCCTGCCTCTTCCACCCAAGTTCTGGGACTAACGGTATGTGGCAGCTGTAATGTTTGTTCCTTATCTAAGAAACAAGGACACAAGTGAACCCACCCTTGTCACAGCCAATATAGCATGTGCAGTGGCTTGAATCAGGAGTTTCCCAAAAGCTCAGTTGTTGGAGACTTGGTTGTCTATTGATGAGCTTTGAAAATTGGCTGGAGCTGGGCGGTGGTGGTACACGCCTTTAATCCCAGCACTTGGGAGGCAGAGGCAGGCGGATTTCTGAGTTTGAGGCCAGCCTGTTCTATAAAGTGAGTTCCAGGACAGTCAGGGCTACACAGAGAAACCCTGTCTTGAAAAAACAAAAAAAAAAACAAAATACAAACAAAAAAAGAAAGAAAGAAAGAAAGAAAGAAAGAAAGAAAGAAAGAAAGAAAGAAAATTGGCTGGAATAACCTCTCCATGGATTGATTGCAAATATGAAGCCTGGAGAGACAGGGCCCAGCAGTGGGAGCACGTTCGATGGGGACATGCCCTGACAAGACATCCACTATTCCTGGCCCTTCTTTGCCTCTCTCTGCTTCCTGGCTGCTACAAACTGATCTGCCATGCTCTGCCATGACCCCACCCCCACCATGATGTACTCTGCCCCATCAAAGGCCTCACAGTGATGGCCCCTGTTATGATTTTGAACTTCATGTGGCTTCAGAAGGACCACACCAGGCCAAACAGCTACATGTGAAGTCTATTGAGGGAGGAAAGGGCAAAAGTGGCATCAGAAAGAGAAGAGGATTGAGAGAAACAGGGAGGGGTGTTCCTCATATATACATACACACACACACACACACACACACACACAGAGAGAGAGAGAGAGAGAGAGAGAGAGAGAGAGAGAGAGAAAGGTGGGGAGAGACAGACAGACAGAGAGAGAGACCTTTACAATATGGGTACCACGTAGACAGAGGCCAACCAATCAGTCATTGACTGATTATGTTGCAGACACCATCCTAGTGTGGAAATCAGATCGCTGAGACTGAACTAAGTCCATGACCTCAGTTATCATTGCTGTATTCCTCAAACATCCACTACACTAAACAGAGTTTCCTCCCTAATAATCAAGAGATCTTTCTCTTGGGTGCTAAAAAGAAACAATGACTTCTTGTTTGGGGGTTCTGTTTTTGTTTTTTTGTTTTTCCCAGTCTTAGGGCTGGAATCCAGGGTGTCAGCATCCTAGGCAAACACTCCATCACAGAGTTAAACTCCAGCCATTTTACCCTGTGAGACAGGCCTTCCCAGATAGCCCAGGGCGGCAATGAACCTTCAATCCTCCTGCCTCTGCCTCCTAGGTACCTAGCATTTTAAGTTTGTGCCACCAGGCCCAAAGAATACTGATTGTCTGCTACTCTTAATTCCTGTCATCTGAATTTTTATCCATCCTGAGCTCCCTAGGAGTCCAGGGGGCAGAGTGGACAGGAATGTGTGGACCTTAGCCCCTCCTCAAGCGACTCCATGGCCTCTGCTGCAGGGCAGCATTGACTGAAGGAAGTTTGCAAACTCAGGGAGCCAGTGTCATCAGACAACCTGGGCAAGCAGGAGGTGCTGGGACCTGCTTCATCCCCAAAACATTCCCATAGGAAGCTCTCCAGACTGGGGCCCCACCCTGGACTTAAACAGCCAGGATGTTTTTTTCTGTGGTTTTGTTATATAAAACCACACCGACAGAGTTCCTCCTTCAAGGACACACACACACACACACACACACACACACACACACATATACAAGAAAGAAAAAGGCTTCAGGCAAGATAGCCTAGGCTGTCAGATGGAGGCGTGAGGATCAGCAGTTTGAGACCAGGGTACATAGCATAAGGCCTTTCTTCAAAAAACAAATCAAAACAACCAAAACAACAATAAAACTGCTAAGGACTAGATAGACGTGAGGATGGTTAAGCCCTCCTGCTGCTCTTTTAGAGGATCTGCACTCATTTCCCAGCATTTATATGGCAGCTTACAACTGTCTGTAGCTCCAGTTCCAGGAGATCTGGTGCCTTCGGGCCTCCTCGGGTGCCAGGCTCCCACATACTGCCCATACATACAATCCAAGCTTGCAAAACGCTCACACACATAAAAATACAAGTCAACTTTCTTTTTAATGAGAAGAAAAAGTTGTGTGGTATCAAACCCTTAGAATCCCACTCATGAGGAAGAGGTAGGAGGATCAGGAGTTCAAAGCCAACTTCCATTACTTAGTGAATTTGAAGCCAGCTAGACTGCAAAAATTCGGGGAAACTCACAGAGCCCAGCAAGAGAGGAAGGAAGGAAGGAGATGGGAATTTTAAGAATGCAGAGTCCCAGCCGGGCGGTGGTGGCGCATGCCTGTAATCCCAGCATTTGGGAGGCAGAGGCAGGCGGATTTCTGAGTTCGAGGCCAGCCTGGTCTACAGAGTGAGTTCCAGGACAGCTAGGGCTACACAGAGAAACCCTGTCTCGAAAAACCAAAAAACCAAAAAACAAAAAACAAAAAAAAAGAATGCAGAGTCCCTGAGAAATGGCTCAGCAGTTAAAGAGCACGGGCTGCTCTTCCAGAGGACCTGGGTTCAATTCTCAGCACCTACATCAGGAGACTTAGAACAGCCTGTAACCCCAGCTTCAGGGGAATTTAACAACATCTGGCCTCTGGGCACTTGCATTCATGGGCATATTACCCCCCCCCTCCACACACACACACACTTGCACATAATTAATAAAAATAAATCTTTTTAAAAAAGAATGCACAGTCTTCAATAACCTGGAGTCTTTCTAAATAAATTGAATTGCTATGTAATTTTCTCACAATCTCAAGATGAAGTTGCTTACTTCCTAACAATTACACTCTCAGAGGGGCTCTGAGAAGTGCCTGTGTGGGAGACCGGGCCCATTACTTGCTTGGGAACAGGTTTTTGTTTAGTCAAAAGAAATGTTTCAATCAAGCAAGTCGCTGTCACTATTTACCTTTCTAGGCTCAGAGACAGATGGGGCCGGTCCCCAGATGAGCCGTCTTTTCCTTCATGAAGCTGGGGGAAGGAGCAGTGCCCAGCCCACTCTGCTTTGTCTGGTCAACTGTATAGAGCCAAGACAATGAGTATTCCTCTGGTTACCAAGTCTTCCATCAGAAGTCTGGCTTTGAACAAGCAGCAGTTGCCTTAGCAGTGAATAGCAAGAAGCCCAGAGCTGCCTTGGGGGTTTCAGGAGTTGCCTACTCTATTACTCTCTTCCTCTTCCGCACCAGAGCTGTATCTGGCCTCATCTTCTAAGCTGTTTTTGTTTTGTCTTAATTTTTTTTTTTAATGTATTGATTTAAATGTATTTAACGATTGAACCTTGGGCCTTGTGTGTACAAAAGCAAGCAGTCTACCACCAAGTTATACCCTCAATCTTGCAAGTTTGTATGTAATTTTGAATAGTAACTACTTTGGAGGGGGGAATTCAATTTTATTTTGTATATGGATGTTTCCTTGCATGTACTACTTATGCTCCATATGTCTGCCTGGTTCCCTCAGAAGACAGGGTCAGATTATCTGGGATTGGAGTCACAGAGGATTGTGAGCCTCTATATAAATGCTGGGAGTCAACACTAGATCCCCTGGGAGAGTAGCCAGTGCTCTCAACCACTGAGCCAACTCAAAAGAAATCTTGTCACCAATTTGATGGAAATCTTTATTTTCTGATTTCTCCGCACTGTAAATCACTGTACGAGTGACATTACAAATGACCAGACCGCCTCTTGGGGTAGTGAGTCACAGATGTGTCCCTTGTCACCCAGTTTTCTCTCCTTGAGAATCGGGTTATTATACCATCATTCCTTATCCAGAGCCATTATTATTGGGCATAACTGTATTTACCCTACAGAAATATGTTCTTTTACGATGGGATATAAATATTAACTAACGATGTCTGGCATACCTGGTCACCAGCACAGCTGGGAGAGGCGGGAGTCCCAGACAATCTCGGGGCCCAGCCTTCTACTTAAATGAATGCTCTGTTTTGAAAGATGCTTGTAATCTTTAACATCATTTAACAATCTCTCCAGGAAAGGCTGATATCTTAGTTACCAGAGATGTAGACTATAGCCTTGCATGTCTTTGATTTTGTTTTATAATTTTAAACAGTCAGGAAATATTGCATTCTCTAGCAATCAATTTATTTTGATTGATAAAAAGGGGTTAATAAAAACTCCCTTAGAAATAAAAGGAAGGTGAAGAGCAATAGATCTTTCATGGCGCCTCCTCTCAGCTGTGCATAAAGAGAGCAAGCTCTTTACCTCTCCTCAATAAGTCTTCTCCCTTATTTTCTATACCTAGCGAGTCATTTATAATCCTTATTATTTCCAACCCACATGCAAACACAGCATCAGTCATATTTCCACATGCTGGAGATTTTTCCTTTCTTACGTTGAGAGAGCCGAAAGGCAAAAATACCCCATAATTTATATGGAAATGCATGCCCAAAATGGATTATCCGACATAACTAATGTGACTGCGTATCCTTGCAAGTGAAAAAATTTAGGACAAAATATAAAACCTTGTGCTAAAGTTCCCATCTATTCCCCCGAAACAAAGTATAACCCAGAAAGTGCAGGGGTATGTGGCATTTGACAAATGTCACCCAGTGATTAAAAGCAAGGCTAAGTCAAAATGGGATATAATTAATGTGTTCCACTCAAATATGAAGCTATTGGTTTTGGAAGGGACTTTTGTGACTGATTAATATTCTTCTGTATTGACGGCGTCTGTGAAGATGACAGGCTGAGGAAGGATGCCTCTGTGTGTAGTCGGTGTCTACGGCGATGTGTGGAGTGGATACAGGAACACGCCTAACACACGGCATATACTCTTATACATCTCCAGCTTGCATCGGTCCTGTAGTTCCTCAAATGTTAATTCTGATTTGTTTGGGGTCGCTTTGCCACGTACATTTACAAAGACAGAAAATATTTTAGGAAGTAGCTAAACTCACAAAGGTCTTCAGGAAAGCAGAAATGCCATGGGCTGTCTGTTATCCTGAGGTTTGCCATAATGAAGTGTTCCCGGTCCTCAGGAGTGTATTTAGAATCTGTATGAAGTCTCACCAGAAGTGAAAGTTGCTTAAAGGCTGTGTTGGCTGTTTTTTGTTGTTGTTGTTGTTGTTGTTGTTGTTTGTTTTGTTTTGTCAGCTTGACACAAGCTAGAATCAACTGGGAAAAGGGAACCTCAACTATGTAATCCCCTCCATCAGATTGGTAGGCAAATGTATGGGGGCGTTTTCTCCATTAAAGATTGATATGGGAGGACCCAACCCACTGAGCAGTGCCACTACTGGAAAGGTGGCCTTATGTTGTATAACAGAACGGGCCAAGGGAGCCATGGAGAACAAGCCAGTAAGCAATATTCCACCATAGTCTCTGCTTCAGTTCCTGCTTCCAGGTTCTTGCCTTGAGAACCTGCCCTGGCTTCCTAGGGAGTTGTATGTACGATGAAATGACTTAACTCTTTCCTCCCCAAATTGATTTTGGTTATGGTGTTTTATACAACAACAGGAAGGCAAGCTAGAACAAAAGCCATGACTGGAGGCTCACAGCTAGAGGTTTAACACTTAAGAGGCTGAGGCAGGAGGATTACCATAAACTGCAGTGTGAGACACTGTCTAGGAAAACAAAAAACAACAAACCCCTAATTTACAATGGCATAGGGAGAAAGCCATGTCCTTTCTCAGGATCAGCACAAGCTTAGGAAGAAAGGCAGCTTCACATCTAACCTTCCTGGATGGAATGACTGTCCTGTCTGAGGGGAGAGGACAGAGCCAGAGATTAGGCTAGAGTGAGCACAAAGCATGAGGTCACCCGCGTGCATCCCAGCAATTTAAGATGCCACGCTGAGGCCAGCTCAGGCATGCCAGGCCTTCTTCATTTAATACTCCAGCAGTATCTGTCCCACGTGGATGGTTATAGCACAAAGAGCAGGCCACACTGATAGGACCAATAAAGTGGAGCCTGACACACAAAGGGCTCCTGGTCACTGAAGCGCTGGCCAGCTCCAGGCTTGTGAGCGAGGGACAGAGAGCAGGGCAGCAAGGCCCCACTAGAGTCAGAGAGGAAAGCTCTCCGTAAAGTAGCCACTCCCGCTCTGAGACCCTGGCTGGGCTCCAGGGACAAAGGAGGAAAGTGAAGTTATTTTAAGTTTTCTCCAATCCACTTGTTTCCAGAAGACCCACAGCTCAGTAAAGAAGCTTCACATCAGACCGACGTCCACAGGAAAACAGAAAGGAAAAAGGGTATAGGTTACAATCAGGCGTGTTCCTTGAGCCTTCTGCAGGTTTGGGCATCTATGTGCCTCTCTCCCTACTCCTCCTTCCTTTTGTTTAAAGTCTCCTGAATCCCAGTAGGCTGGTCTCAGACTCACTATGACCTGGGATCGCTGACCCCCACCCCCAACCTCCACTTCCAGGAATTACATATGTGGTCACCATGACTGGTTTTGTTTGTTGTTTTGTTTTGCTGTTGTTTTGATCTAAACATGAGGGTAGTCCTGAAATGTCTTGTGTGAGTATAGTGAAGTCAAAGATGGCAGAGGAAGGAAGTGTGCAGTTGGGACAGTCCATTCCTGAGTGTCCACTGTAGACCTGGCCCTGGCCAATGGGAAACCATCAGTTTGTGAAGTGGTGTGGGATTAAGGGTATGGGCCTCAATTAGCGAACAAGAAAACTGCTGCATAGTGACCAGTGTCTGAGAGGAGGTGAGATGGGGACGCAGAGGACCGGGACTTTAGGTCAGGTAGTCAGAGCTCCTCTGAGGAAGGGGTCTTTGGTTAAGGCCTGGGAAATGAAAGGACCAGTTGCAGCATAGAGAAGGGAGGCATCCTGAGGAAAGATAACGCCACCACCATATCTCGAGCAACTGTGAGCTCCAAAGGTAGAGCAACCTTAGACTAGTGTCCGAAGAAGAGCTGAGACAAGGCGGGCAAGACATTATTAAATGCCCACTTCAACCCAGACTCCAAGCTAGCAGGCACTGCAGGTGTTAGCTGTCATTTCTCAGAAGCAAGAGCTAAAGCGGAAGCTCTTTGTCCAAAAGTCACTGGAATTTGAAGGGTTCCTATAGCTGGGACTATAAAGTATGCACCACTACACAAACATACACACACACAGCTAGGACTATAACTATGTACCACTACACACATACATACATACACACACACACACACACACACACACACACACACACATCCAGCAAGTCAGTGGTAAAAGTAGTTGCCATCCAAGTCTGATGACCTGAATCGAGTCTCCAGAACCCATGGTTGAAATCGAGAATTGACGGCTGAAAGCTGTCCCTCCTCTGACCTTCACACATTTGTGGAGAAACTTATTCACTTGCATTTACGCTCACATCACACACACACACACACACACACACACACACACACAATAATAACTAAATAAATAAAAATAAATAGACATAAGATTTACATTAAGAACACAGACCTTGGTGTGCTGGCTAATTTTATGTCTACCTGACACAGCTAAAGTCATCTGAAAGGAGGAGTCTCACAAGATGCTTCCTTAAGATCAGGCTATGGCAAGCCTGCTGGGCATTTTCTAAATTAGTGATCCGTGGGGGAAGGGCCCAGCCCATTGTGGGTGGTGCCATCCCTGGGCTGGCAGTCCTGGGTTCTATAAGAAAGCAGGCTGAGCAAGCCTTGATGAGCAAGCTAGTCAGCAGCATTACTCCATGGCCTCTGCGTCACTCCGGTCTCCATATTCCTGCCGTTTAATTACTGTCCTGACTTCCTTCTTTGATTAATAGCAATATGGAAGTGTAACTCTGGGCAGTGGTGGCACACGCCTTTAATCCCAGCACTTGGAAGGCACCAGCAGGCGGATTTCTGAGTTCAAGGCCAGCCTAGGCTACAAAGTGAGTTCCAGGACAGCCAGACTACAAAAAAAAAAAAAAAAAAAAAAAAAAAAAAAAAAAAAAAGGAAGTGAAGGAAGTGTAACTTTATTTTTTCAAAACCTATTTTTATTTTTTATTTTTTTAAAGATTTATTTATGTTTATTTATATAAGTACACTGTAGCTGTCTTCAGACACACACCAGAAGAGTGCATTGGACCCCATTACAGATGGTTGTGAGCCACCATGTGGTTGCTGGGAATTGAACTCAGGACCTCTGGAAGAGCAGTCAGTGCTCTTAACCGCCGAACCATCTCTCCAGCCCTCCAAACCTATTTTTTTTTTTTTTTTTTTTTTTGGTTTTTTTCAAGACAGGTTTTCAAGACAAGTAGCCCTGGCTGTCCTGGAACTCAGTTTGTAGACCAGGCTGGCCTCGAACTCAGAAATCCACCTGCCTCTGCCCCCCAAGTGCTGGGATTACAGGCGTGTGCCACCACTGCCTGGCTCAAAACCTATTTTTAATGATGGTTCTTAAACACTTTAACCTCCTTTTTAGCCCACCAGAAATAATGGAAAAGAAATGATACAGGGTGGGGCAAAGGGGGAAGTAGACCTGTGTAGAAAGGTTCTTTGAAGCAAGTCCATCTGTTGTCTGGAAATCAGCAGTTCACAGGTTAGCAGCGGCATATCGACCCACTCTCAAACACCTGTGGATACACCATCAATCCAGTTTGGTAGAGTCAGTACAGCAAACAGGAATCAGCGACAGAGGCACTACCTAGCAGAGACAGTCAGGCAGGAGGGACCCAGAAGGACACCAGAAGTTGTTGGCTGTGCCTCTCTCAGAGAAGTGAAGATCAACAAAGATGAGAGGCCTCCAAGCGTTGCTCAGCTAGCTCTATAAGCCAAGCTCAGTCCCTAGTACTGTGTGTTGTATTTATACACTCCAGACATCGTGGGGCTTGCCTAATCACACGCATTTGCCTCACTGACATCACTCTGCCAATCAGCCCGAATCTGCAGAAGCAGCAAGAAACTGCAGCACACCACCAGAAGTTTTTTGGTGCATTTCTCTCTATGGAGTCTGGACGAATGCAGCTCAACCATGCAATGTAAAGTACACCAATACATGTGTGTTGTTAGCAAAGAATCCTTCGTCACGTGTCCTTTCACGTGCTTGCTTTAGCACATCCTCTCTCCTGTGTCTACTTCAGCTAAATGTCCCTTCATGTGTTTGCCCCAGCAAAACACCATCCAGCTGACTTTCCACAGTACCCTTAAATTTCACTTCAGGGTACTTGCCAGCAAGAGTACCAGGAATCAGATGATAAATGAAGAAATGAGACATTTGTGCTTTGTTGGTGGGAACATTATAGACACAACTGACTTGTGTCTCCAATAGACAGACAGAAAGACAGAACAGTTGTTACCTGCTAGACAGTAATTCTTTTTCTAGAAACATGCATCAGGTACCTGAAAGCAGAGATCAGTCGTGTTTCTCTAACAGCACTTTTCATAATACAGAAAAATGGAAGCAAGCCATGGACTGGTGACAGATGAATGCCTCCACATCGTGTTATCGACCCATAGATAAATGTGGTTCTGCCTCGGGAAGGAGGAAATGTCGATAGGTGCTACAGTGCTGATGAACTTGAAGTCATTTGTACTCAGCAGAACCACTACAAAGATCCACTCACATTGGGTATAAAGGCTGGTCAGCTTTACAGACAGCTTGGCATGGTGGTACACAACTAATTTCTATACTCAATGAGGTAGAGACAAGAGAATCACTCTGTGTCACATAGTCTTCTCTCCTCCCCTCCCCTCCACTTCCCTTTCCCTCCCCTTTCTTCTTCTTTCCTCTCCTTTCCTTTCCTGGACTACATAGTCAGGCTTCTTTCTTTCTCTTCTTTTTTTTTTTCTTTTTTGGTTTTTTTGAGACAGGGTTTCTCTGTGTAGCCCTGGCTGTTCTGGAACTCACTCTGTAGACCAAGTTGGCCCCGAACTCAGAAATCTGCCTGCCTCTGCCTCCCAAGTGCTGGGATTAAAGGCGTGAACCACTACCGCCCAGCTTTTTTTCTTTCTTTCTTCCTTCCTTCCTTCCTTCCTTCCTTCCTTCCTTCCTTTCTTTCTTTTCTTTCTTTTTGGGTTTTTGAGACAGGGTTTCTCTGTGTAGCCCTGGCTGTCTTGGAACTCACTCTGTAGACCAGGCTGGCCTCGAACTCAGAAATCCGCCTGCCTCTGCCTTCCAAGTGCTGGGATTAAAGGCGTGCACCACCACCGCCTGGCGCCTGTTTTGTTTTAAAGACAGTTTCTAGTAACCCAGACTAATCTCCACCTTACTATGATGATGACCTATTAACTCCTAATTCTCCTGCCTCCATCTACCTTCCTGCGTTTAAAAAATCCCTTGTTTCATTCCTCTAGACAACACTGATTAACATATTAGGCAGGCACTCCAACACCAAGACACACTACTCAGTCTTTTTATAAAAAATTCAATAAATTCATAGTTCCAAAGATACACCAGGTAGGAAGGGTGTGTGCCACGAGATTGTGACAATCCATCTAGTGAGCACTTGGCCTTAAGAGTACTTTACTTTTTATTTTAAAAATTTTTTGAGGTAGAGATGCAGCCCTGGATCTCTCTACATAGACCGTACTGGCCTCAAACTCAAGAGATCTTCTTGCCTCTGCCTCTCAAGTTCTGAGATTAAAGGCATATGCCACCATGCTCAGTTAAAGTTCTTTAACCAGTCTTCTATCAGTAGCCAATGTTATCTCTTTCAGGAACTAAGGTAGAAGAGCCACTTGGAGATCTTGCAGCAGCAACCTAAGGACAGCTTCAAGCACTTCACCACAATGGTTTCTTGTGGTAAGCTCAGAGCCTCTCAAGAGAGAAGTGAAGAGTGTAGCCAGCTGCCACGTGGTTCAGAAGAACTTGTTAAAATTCACTTTCCACAGGCATTGCCACCAGCTGTCCTCGTGATGTGAAGGCTGCCACCGTCCCAGGAAGCTAACACTGCACTAGAACTGAAAAGGGGGAGTCTTATGGTCTCTGCTCCAAGCAACCTTCTGGTTTAAACCAGTCCAACCTCCCACTGGTTTAAACCAGTTCACATGCCCACTGTTAGACAATCACTGCCAAAGAACTGGCTCTATTTTAATTCGTCAATAAAGCACGGGGGTCTGGGAGCTTTGGTACAGAACCGTCCAGAACTTTACAGTGGGCCCTGGAGAGAGGAAGAGTCTGCACAAGCTGCCGCAGGAACCTCTCGCCTAACTTTGGAGAAGTCAAGAGTGTATGTAGCTTTCCTCAAAGCCAGGCCAAAAGATACTACCTCCCCGCCCCCGGCGCCTGTGGCTGTCCCTGCCCCAGATGGTGTTCCTGTGCCTGAACGCGACCCGCCAGCAAAACCACCTTTGCTCTTTAGGTTGAGAATTCGAGTTCTTCTTGTACCATAGAACAAAACTAATAGCTGTCACACAGCTACTCCCAAAGATAACGCCCAGCTCAGCCTTAGGTGTGCCGATTGGTCCGCGGATCCATCTGTCAGGACGCAGTAACCAATCACAAGGAAGGAGGCCGTACCTCCCAAGGACCAAGGGTTGAAGAAGCGTGGCAAATCCTAAACAAACGACCTTTGGGACTGACTTTGTGAACCGAGAAGGAACAAGCCAGTCACGGCTTGCGAGGCATCGACCTGTGGCGGGTGGAAGAATTCTCCGCACCTCAGGCCGTAGGAGACTCGGGTTTCGGCTACTTGTGCCTGTAGCCCCTCAGTGAGGCGCAGGGTATTTCAGGCTACGCCCCACGCCTCCTCATTGGCTTCTCCAGACACGTGGTCGGGTGTTCCCACCTCCGAGTGGCCTGAGAGGCAGAACGCGA
The DNA here is from genome assembly GCA_964023405.1 of Apodemus agrarius. NCBI lineage: Eukaryota > Metazoa > Chordata > Mammalia > Rodentia > Muridae > Apodemus > Apodemus agrarius. The sequence continues at coordinate 131,314,501 of OZ030005.1, read as the reverse complement.
AGCCGCATGGACAGCCTGGCGCCGGGCCGATGGAGACGGCGGAGGATGGAGGAGCTGCCAGCGGCAGGGGACGCGGTAAGCTCCGGGCAGGGCGTGAGCAGAGGGAGGCGACTCCCTAGCTGGCGCGCGGGCGCTTGAGGCGTGGCCCTTCCTGAGGACCGCCGGCTGGGTGGCGGAAGCCCGCTGCCGAGGCGGGGCCAGGGGCGGGGCCAGGCAGAGGACAGTCCCGCCCCTCCCGGTGCGCTTGCGCTATGATGAGGAGCCGAGTGCTCCCTTGACTTAAGCTGTAGTAGCCTGAGTATTTCAGAATTTATGGATCACAACTTGTGCTGCAAGTCTGCTCTGTCCACCTATCCTCATAAACAAACTGAAAGAGCGAAGTTAAAAGTGGAAAACAGAAAAAGATTTAATACAGCTTGTCGGAAGAGGGACAAAGAATCACTCCGAGTCTTACTTAAGGTGTCCTGAAGTGAGACTAAAGTTGAAACTGAAAGCCGCCGGGCTGTGGTGGCTCACGCCTTTAATCCCAGCACTTGAGAGGTAGAGGCAGGCGGATTTGAGTTCGAGGCCAGCCTGGGCTACAGAGTGAGTTCCAGGACAGCCAGGGCTATACAGAGAAACCCTGTCTCGAAAAACAACAACAACAAAAACCAAAAAAAAAAAAAAAAAAAAAAAGTCGAGAATATCTAAGCAGTCCGTGTCAAAAGTGTGGTCTGGCCAGCCTTGGTCCAGTATTGTTTAGGCTTCGATGTCATCTTGTAAAGTGGTCTGACGGGTTAGAACTGGGTGAAATCTCTGTCCCTGAGTCTAGTTTCCCCTTTGTTGGCCGGGTTTTCTTCCTGCGTGAGATTCCTGGAGAAATTACCATTTCTTTGGAATCCATTGTTTGAATAGTCTGATAGTTGGTTAAGGGACTGGTCTCTTCCCTTTCTGCCAAGCATGTAAATGGAGGAGCACTATAAAAGCCCAGGTGCTCCATCCATCTCAGGCACCTAACTTCCTGCCCTAAACCTTGGAAGAAGGCAAGGGCATTCCTTGAAGGGGAGGTGGAAGTCTCTGGGTAGACTAAGCCAGCTGTGCCAGGTGCTGCCCTGGAGCAGAGCCTGCAAGGTATCTGACATTGCAACAACCTCTAGAGTTCTCATTAGGTATGTGCACAGTTGAGTTACAAAATATTACCAGCAAAACAAAATTAAAAAAAAAAAAAACCTTCAATTGTTGCAGGATATTTGATCACACTCTAAGCCCTCCAGATTGTGTTATTTACTGGGAAAACAGCCCTAGCACACACCTTTAATCCAAGAGCTTTCAACTTGAATATTGTAAACAGGATTAAATAAAGTCAGCCATAGTCAAAAGACGAGCAAGCAACCTGTTGATCGGAAGTGAACGTAGAAGTAGTAAAACATCATAGAGAGTAAGAGGAAGTCAGGGAGATGGACAGAGAGATGCACAGGAAGTAGAAGAGAAGGACACGCAGTTTAAGGGGGTCTTTGATGAAGGTGTGGGAGACGGGGCATGGCTTCTAGACAGACTAAGGAGGAAGGTCAGCTGAATGTTTTCTCTGCCTCTCTGAACAAGGAGACTTTTTGTGCCAGCATCTGGTTCCTGAGTTCATTGGTAAAATCTAAGGATTGATTTCCTTACTTAAACTTACTTAAACCATAAACTTACTTCAAACAACACTCAATGTTGTAAGTAAGTTTATGGTTTTGTGTTGAGACTTGTTCATGGAACAGGTTTGGAGTAGGCAGTCTCTTTTTCTCCTTGCACATTGACCAGTTCCTTCATTTACTACCTTAGTAGTTTTTTGAGACAGAGTCTTCTATAGTTGAGGCTGTCCTCAAATTCTGTTACATAGTCCAGAATGACCTTTCCTGAACCTGCTCCCTCCTCCCAGAGCTGGGACTACAGGTATGCAGGATTTACTTTTCCTTGCTGCTACAAGGCTATAGTTTTTGTATTGTTTGTTTCTTTTGAGACATGACCTTTCTTTTTTTTCTTCTTGAGACAGGGTTTCTCTGTGTAGCCCTGGCTGTCCTGGAACTCACTCTGTAGACCAGGCTGACCTTGAACTCAGAAATCCGCCTGCCTCTGCCTCCCAAGTGCTGGGATTACAGGTGTGTGCCACCACGCCCGGCCAAGACAGGACCTTTCTATGTATACCGTAGTGGTGTGGAACTTCCTTTGTAGCCCAGGCTGTTTTTGAACTCTCAGTGTTCCTATCTTAGTCTCCCTAGTGCTGGGATGGCAGACAGCCACCATTCCACCAGCAGGCAGTTTTGAGGTTTTTGTTTTGTTTCATTTTGTTTTTACCATAAGAATGGCTAGGGTAGGCTCCGTGGTAAAGCTGGTACTTAGTATGCACAAGGCCCTGGGCTCAATTTCCAACAGTACCCAAAAGAGGAAAAGGTGGGGCTGGGGAGATAGGCCAGTGAAATTCTTGTGGGGCTAGTTGATCAGCCAGCATAGTTTACTTGGTTAGCTATACATTGGCCAGGGAGAGACTTTGTCTCAAAAACAAGATGGATGGTGCCTGAGAAATGATACCCAAGGTCATCCCCTGGCTGCTTCTTAGCCTTCTTAAAGTCCAGAGTGACTTTAGTCAAGCAGCTTCTTGTACAAAGGTTTTCTGTCCTCTCTCTCACTCACCCCTGGTGCCCACATGCAAAAATGTATTTGTTTGGTTCCTGTTGAGCTGAGAATAGTTTCCAGCTTCCACCCACAGCCCGTAGCTCTGTGCGCTGTGTACCTCTGCACTTTGTGTACAGCTGTGCTGGCTAGTATTAAGTCAACTTGACACAAGCGAAAGTCAAAAGGAGGGAGGGAATCTCCTTAGAGAAAACGCCTCTAGGAGACCAAGCCATAGGCAAGCCTGTAGGGCATTTTCTTAGTGGTTGATGGAGAAGAGTGCCATTCCTGTGCTGGTGGTGCTGGACTTTATAAGAAAGTAGACTGAGCAAGCCATGGGGACCAAGTCAGTAAGCAGCACCCTTTCCCTCCATGGCTTCTGCTTTGGCTCCTGCCTCTAGGTTCCTGCCCTATTTGAGTTCCTGTCCTCGTCATCCCTTGATGATGAACTGTGATGTAGACATGTAGGCTGAATAAATCCTTTCTTCCTCAACTTGCTTTGGTCATGGTATTTTATCATAGCAATGGTAACCATAACTAAGACAATTGCCACCAGCAGAGCTGAGAAAACACTTTGGCCAGAATCAGCTTTTGGAAAGTGGTTTCTTAGGCAGAGCCAGTTAGATAAAACTTCTCATAGTGCTCAGTATCCTGGTCTTGATAACAGAAATTTCTAGCATTGAGAATAGCTACCATGGTAACAAGTGTGACAAATGGGTATCCATAGTGTCCCTCTGTTCCCTTGGGCACCTGCGGTATTCCACGCCCTGCATGGGCATTAGTGATGTGACAGCCTTAGTTAAGTGCACCCTAGGTTAGGTTAGGTTTCATCTACAGAAACCCTGTACCTACCATTTATACAGCATCATAGTTACTTTCCTCTTGTCGTGAAGAGACACCATGAACAAAGCAACTTATAAAAGAAAGCATTTGATTGGGGACTTGCTTACAGGTTTAAAGGGTAAGTCCATGACTGGCATAGGGCGCATGACAGCAGGCAGGCATGGCACTCGAACAGTAGTGGGGAGCGTACATGATAAGATGGCAACCACCAAGCAGAGAAAGACAGATACTGGAAAACGGTATGGGCTTTTGAAACTTCAAAGCCTGCCTCCAGTGGCACACCTCCAAAGGCCACACCTCCTCCTAATCCTTCCCAAACAGTTTCACCAACTCAATCAAAATGTGAGTTTATGGGGGCCATTCTCATTTAAACCATCACACTCAGTCACGGGGATTAAACTGGTCTGGCTGCTCACCTGTTGAGGCAGGAAAGACAAATTTAGGAGAGAGACTGGCTCCATGGAAAGAAAGGAGTCACAGAGGTCTTTACTTGGGCCAGACATGGCACGGCTTTGATGGCGAGGAAATGGAGCAGTAGGGCTGGAAGGCACTAGGGGTATCTCCTCTTTCTCTGGACTGAAGTTTGCTAAGGAGTGGTGTTGCAGAGGCCGTGTCAAGTTCTATGTGTGCGATTCTCTAAGATTTAACAGTTCCCATCAGTCCATTTGGGGTTGAGTGTAGAGGAAGAGTTACAGGAATGACAGCAGCTTTGCAGAGTTCTTGTAAAGACAACTCCCTTGAAGAGCTGCTCTGTGACTACATGGGTTTATGAGTCATGTTGCTTGCCCACAGCATGTGAACGTGCTTGCCACCCAGTCTTCCATCCATGACTCCTCTCTAGACAGCTCAGTTCTGGGCAAGACAGCTGGGCAGAGCCAAACCTGTGATGCCCTGGTGAGCCAGTACATGTTTTTCTAGCTTGTGACTTCTAGGGAGAAATGACTGCTTCCTCTTTTTTTTTTTTAATTATTTTTTTTTTATTTTCTATATTCTTTGTTTACATTCCAAAGGCTTTCCCCTTTCCCAGTTACCCCCCACCAGACTGCTTCCTCTTGTAATTTTTCCATTTGTTCTTTAGAAACAGACTCTAAGAATGTGTTGACTTCATGGTCTTCTGCTTCTCACTTTTACTTTTTAAAAATTTAGTTTTAAATATCATGATTAAGTATTATCAGCATATAACCAACCACTCACATCAGGAGGGCATAGCTGGTTTTGTGGCCTCCACAAACGTTATGTACAAGTATGTATGCCTTTGTTTTCGTTCCTTCTGGGTGTAGGACGAGATTGAGGTTTCTGGGTGCTATGGTAAATATTTGCTTAGTCATCTAAAGAGCTTCCAGATTCCAACACCAAATGGTTATAGCATTGTACATCCCTCCAGCTGGGAACTAGCTCCCACGTCCTCCTCGCCCTAGTCTTTGAGGAAAGCCTCCTAGCTTGGTGTGAAGTGCGATCTCATTGCTGTCTCCATGTACCTCCTGGTCATTTGTCTGTCTTTTTTCTTTTCTTTTCTTTTTTTTTTTCTTTTTTTTGGTTTTTCGAAACAGGGTTTCTCTGTGTAGCACTGGCTGTCCTGGAACTCACTCTGTAGACCAAGCTGCCCTCGAACTCAGAGATCCACCTGCCTCTGCCTCCCAAGTGCTGGGATTACAGGCGTGCGCCACCCCCGCCCGGCCTTGTCTGTCTTTTTAAGGACATTCTCTGCTCAAATGTTGGTCCTCTGCAAGAGCAGTAGATGCTCATAACACCCACCGGTCCATCTTTCCACACTCCCCCACCCACCCACCCCCCACATATGCTTACAGAAGTTCCTTACCAGATTCATGATTTGCAGAAATCCTCTCCCACCCTTTGTGTCTTCTCCTTCTTCTTCTTCTTCTTCTTCTTCTTCTTCTTCTTCTTCTTCTTCTTCTTCTTCTTCTTCTTCTTCTTCTTCTTCTTCTTCTTCTTCTTCTTCTTCTTCTTCTTGGTTTTTTGGATTTGGTTTTTTCAAGACAGGGTTTCTCTGTATAGCCCTGGCTGTCCTGGAACTCTGTAGACCAGGTTGGCCTGGAACTCAGAAATCCACCTACCTCTGCCTCCCAAGTGCTGGGATTATAGGCGTGCACCACCACGCCCGACCCTTCTTGTAAGAAAGTTAGTTTTGACTCCTTCATTTGGGTCTGTGTTCCATATCCACCAGCACGGCACAGAGCAGGCTCAAAACACCTGGGTTGTTTGCCCTCAGTATTAAATTCAGGGCCCTTTGTAGAACAGCTTATTTTCCTCCCAGGAATCACCTTTGTATCCCTGTTGGAAATCAGTTCTTTGTAAATGGGAGAGGTTTTTGTGGACTTTGAATTGATGAGTGTATTCATCTTCATGCTAGTACGGTACAAACTTCAGTAGTCTAGTGTGAAAGGGAGGTCCCTGAAAAGACCATGCCTGTGCTAAAGCTTCTCCAGATAGATTGATTGAACTTCCATGACTGAGGAGAACTAAGATTCTCTTCAGCTGTCCTTAGTAACTTAAAGCCATTTATCACCTACCTCTATATCTGATGTGACACTCTTTCGCTATCAGATTAAAGCCTTTGGAATGCATTAATTTAGGAGACCATTAGCTTCCATGAGCCCTCAAAACTCTAGAGGATTATTTACCTGACTGTAACATACCTACCTGATACACTAGTGTGTTTAGTAAATGCCTTGAGTTATGACTGTCTCTGCTTCCATGATGGATGGACACATCCTTCAGAGGCCATGGAGTCATTCGGAATAAACGTTTTTTTTTTTTTTTTCCTCCTGAAATTAAAGTTGTGTTTTGCAGACCCTTTGCTTAAAGTTAGTGTTGAGATCTGTAAATTGCAATTTTATTTTCAGTTTGTTCTTTTTGCAGACTATGTCTGCTATTCTGGGCCCCTTGAATTCCCATATGAATTTTAGGATCAACCCTTTACTTCCTGCAGACAAGTCAGCCAGAGTTCTGCTGTGCTAAGGATTGAGCTCAGGGCCTTGGTATGCTAGGTAAAGTATTCTACAGCTGAGTGACACCCTAGGTCATTCTCCCCTACACCCCTTTAAAATTTTAGTTTGACACAGGTTGACCTTGAATTTATGGTTCCAATTTAATTCCACTGGAGTCTGTGGACGTGGTATGACTTGAATCCTTTCAAATTTATGAAAATGGCTTTTTCCATGGCCTCAAATGTGGTTGGCTTTTGGGAATGTGTGCTCTGCTGGTTTTGGCTTTTTGTTTATGGTTGTTTTTATTTTTTGAGACAGGGCCTATAGCCCTGGCTGTCCTGGAACCCATTACATTGGCCAGTGTGACCTTGAATTCATAGAGATCCACCTGCCTCTGTCTCAAGAGTACTGGGATTACTGGTGTGTGTTGCCATAATTGGTTAAAGTGAGTTTCTTGCATATTATAATTGTTTTTTTCCTAATTAAATCTGACTGTGGTTGTCTTGTCCCATGACTGTTGATACAGTTAAAATCATTATATATATATATAGGCTGGCTTGGAATTTGCTATGGAGAGCAGGCCGCTCTCAAATGTAGCGCTCTTCCTGGCTTTGCCTCCCAAGGGATTTTTGTTGTGGTGGCTTGCTTTTTGAGGCAGGATCTCATATAGCTCAGGCTGACCTTGAATTCAGGATTTAGTAAAAAATGACCTTGGGTTTTTTTTGTTTGTTTGTTTGTTGGATTTTTGGATTTTTTTTTGTTTTGTTTTTTTTGTTTTTTTGTTTTTTGGGTTTTTTTTTTTTTTTTTTTTTTTTTTTTTTTTTTTTGAGACAGGGTTTCTCTATATAGCCCTGGCTGTCCTGGAACTCACTCTGTAGACCAGGCTAGCCTTGAACTCAGAAATCCGCCTGCCTCTGCTTTCCAGAGTGCTGGGATCTTGGGTTTCTAATGCCACCTCTCTGCTTTTGCTGAGTTGGGATTATAGGTATGTGGTTTACTATTTGTTTTCTATTTAGCCATCCTTTGCTTATTTTTTCTGTTCTCGTCGTCTTTGTTCAATGGACCATTTTTGTTTGATTGTGTGATAATTTCATCACTGGCTAGTTAGTTGTGGTTTTGCCAGTTGCTTGTGATCTAGTGTGTATCTTTAGTTTACACTCCCATTGTAGGTTTCAGGGAATCGCTTCATGGTTAAGAAGCTTCCTTACCTCTCCTCTTCCTTCTGTCCTCTTCTGTCTGTCCTCTTCTGTCTGTTCTCTGTTGCAGTCCTACATTTTATGCTGACCTACACTCTCTGTGCTGTTCCTATTTCACTAACCCTGGTCTTAATCCAATCAGACACTATTTAGCTGTCTGGATTAAAAGAGATCTGCTTGTTGAAGTTGTCAGATCATAGACTCCTGTTTAAGCAACTATACTTTAAAGAGGTTTCCATGGCAAGAACCAAGAGACCATAGCTTTATTCACAAAGTTCCATTATAGTTGAATTCTTCATTTAGTCCGTATTTCCTTCTGGAATGTTGAGGGTCAGGGATTGTTTTGCATGTGTGTGTTGGTGATTGCACCCTCACATCCTTGCATGGGTGATTGTATATTTGTACTCTAATATTAAGCAGAAAAATATTATGTCTATAATCTGTTTTAATATTTCCTCCTGATTCTTTTTGTCTGTGTTAGGAAATCAAACACAAGGTCTTGTACATGTTAGATAAGAAGTCTACACTGACTTGCATCCCTAGATTACTTTGAAAATTTCTAGGGACCATACATATGATGAACAGGGGGCCTCATGTGTGATAAACCAAAGTTCTATTGCTAATCTACATTGCCTGCTTTCTTTTTGAGACAGGGTCTCACTACTTTACCCAGACTGACCTTTAATTTGTTCTGTAGCCAAAGCAGGCTTTGAACTTGTAATGCTCCTGCATTAGCCTCCCGAGTAGCTAGGATTACAGGTCCATACCACCAGGCAGGTGTCTCAAATTTGAGTGCATCTATAACCCTAGAAGTCAGCAAATCTCAATAATTCCAAGCATGGATATCATGAAGAAAATGGTAGCAGAGACAGCTAGTGAGAAAATTGCTCAAAGTTACTGATAGAAAAATGTAGAAGTAGCCAGAGACAAAAAGACATACTGTGTACTGAGACACAAACATAGGAGCTGTGACTTCACATTGGAAATGGTCCTGCAGAACAGTAGTTTCATCAATGACAGAAAACATTCTATTTAGAATTCTATACCCAGTGAAAGTTCTCTTTTGTGTTCAGTTTCTGAACTTCTATTGCTTTTCATTAAGCTCACCAACCTTTTCTTTGAAAGTGTCTAATTTACCACTAATTGCATCTAGTGCACTTTCATCTCAGGAATTTTAACCTTTGATTTGAATCACGTACACACACATAACTCATGTCTAACATTTTGAGCATATGCAGTTATAGGAACTCTTTGAGTGTTCTCTATGGATAGAGAGGAGGGGGCTGAGGCTTTAAAGCCAGATGTAGGCTTTAAAGGCACACCCCATGACTTACTGTCAGGCCATACCTCCTATTAGCTCATCAGGCTGTGGTTCCATTAATGAGGTTAATACCTCACTGTCCATCCCTCTTTTTTTTTTTTTTTTTTTTTAAGATTTATTTATTATATGTAAGAACAGATTTCTACAGATGGTTGTGAGCCACCATGTGGGTGCTGGGATTTGAACTCATGACCTTTGAAAGAACAGTCAGTGCTCTTACCTGCTGAGCCATCTCTCCAGCCCTCACTGCCCATCTCTTAGAGCATGGTCCACGTACATAGTTGTGTGAGGAGAATTCTTAGTACTAGTGAGAAAACTCTAAGAAAACAAGACAAGAGTCTTATGACTTCAGTTTCTTCAAAATGTGGACTTATTCTTGGAATGTGTTTTCGGGCTCCTCCCAGGTATAGCAAATAGTGAGTTTACTTCAGATTACTCATTATTGCTTGCTGCTGTGAATCCTTTTATGCCTCTATGGAGAAACATGTTTTTGCCACATATAGTCTTTGTGATTCTACACCACTGGAACTGATGAAAACTTATGTTATTTTTAACCCTCAGAGTATAAATTGTCTGATGCTCTGGATAAAGTTGGCTACTGCACGAGACTTTAATCGGCCTCATTTATGGGCTCCATTCTTCCAGGTTCCACCACTGCTACAGTGGTAAACACCCATCACTCCTGGGATCCCATCTCATACTGCTGCATTGGGATCAAGCCTTCAGTTCTTGAGACTCTGAGGAACACTTAATATCCAAACCATTACAGATCATTCTACCTAGTAATTTTTTTTTTTATTATTCATACGTTGCCAATTAGAGCTGTGGTGGTTTGAATAAGAACGGTCCCCCCCCCCCAGGCTCGTATGTCTCAACATTTAGTTACCTGGGAGTGGCACTATTTGAAAGAATTAGAAGGATTAGGAGGTGTGGCCTTGTTGAAAGAAGTTTGTCACTGGGGGTGGGCTTTGAGGTTTTAAAAGCCCACTCCGAGCCCAGTGTCTCTCTTGGTATCTCAGCTGTAGATCAGGATATAGCTTTCAGGTACTAGAATAACCCCCTGAAACTGTGAATAAGGCCCTAATTAATGCTTTTTTAAAATGATAGTTGTCTTGGTAATGGTGTCTTTTCATGACAATATAACAGTGACTAGGACAAGAAGCATGGGTGACATCTATATTAGATAAAGCTCACCCTAGCCTGGTAGTGACTCTTGAAAGCTGTATTCCTGGAGCTCCCTGAACAGCAGGCAGGCAGTCCACAGAGTGTCCTGTTCCCAACAATTGTTTGCTGCTTCTATAAACTCAGGGAAGGGCCTTGTGAGCTTCCCAAGTCTTATAAAATTGAGCTTCCTGTTTTCTTAGGTTTCTAAAAAAGCACTTCTCTCTAGGAGATAATATTTCAATTTATAGGAAATAGCTACACAGCACAGTTGTACCTAATAAAGTTTAGTCTGAAGGATTTTTTAAAAGTTTGAGCTGGGCTGGAGAGAGATGGTGCGCAGTGGTTAGGAGGAGCACTTTTTGCTCTTTCAGAAGATTGCCAGCACCCATGTGTCAGTTCATTTCTGTAACTCCATTTCTAAAATATCTAATGTCCTCTTCTGGCCTCCGAGGCTACCAGGGGCAAGCAAGTGGCACACAGACACATATGCAGGCAAAAACACCCATATATGTGAAATAAAAGTAAATAAGTAAATAAATTTTAAGAGATCTCTGCCCTAGAGCTTGCATCTTCAGAACCCTGAAGCCTTGAGCCATGGGGTCCAGGTGGATGAAGAAGCCAGTGTGTAGATTGAAATGCAAAGATGAAAGATACCGTGTAGGCCTGATTCTGCTATCTGTACCCATGGAGGCTGAAGGAGCAGATATGAGGGGTGCTGGGGCCAGGGACGGTGCTGTGAGTTTTGGGGCTACATGCTGCTGTCAACTGCTTGTCATCAGTACATCTGGTACGTCTGTCACCATCTGATCGCCAAGACCACCAGTGAAACACCTGCCTTGTTGATGACCAGAGCAGCCCCTGCCTGCCTCTGCTCTGAATCTGTAGCATTCTGACTGCCCCTCTTCTCAGGTGTGCTCAAATGTAATGGAGATGTACGGAATGACCTCTTCTGCTAAAGGCACAAAAGGCTGGAGACTGCTAAGTTTAAATGTTTTCTACCTTTTTTGATTGGGAATATTTTCAAGATCGTCTTAGAAAGAAGTTCAGCTGCAGGTACTTCACAGCTAGCTAAAAGCACCAGGAGCCTGACTTGCTCCCCAGTCTGGCCAGGTCGCCCTCTCTGAATTCTTCTGTGGGCAAGGACAGCAGTGTGGAGAGCAGGCGAGCCTCTCCTTTCCTCCACATCCCTAGGCTGCCCAGGCTCTTGGTCGCCATACCAGGCTTAAGGACCTTGAGAGGACAGGTAATTTTCAGTTCCAACCTGGAGTATTTGTAATGCAGGTTCACAGACTTTGATGTGAATGAACCGGAAGGCTTCAGTCTGCCACGTTTATCAATTCTTTCTTTTACAGACTGGTTTTAAAAGTGTAGGCAGGGGGAGTAGGTGGGTAAAAGGGTGGGACAGTTTTTTTTTTTTTTTTTTATCCATTCATTCAATCTGAGGGTAACTTCAGGACCTACCTTTGCTAACACTTGGGAAATTATCCAATAAAGCCAGTAGTCCTTGTCAGCAAAACCACTTAAATGTATTGATGGCTTTAACACCATCCGAGAAACCCTAAGGGGTCTAACTTAAAAGTGCGAAGATGGAGAGCTGAATCTGCCCGTTTCACTCCGTAGGATGCAGATTTGATAGCTCATCTGCTGAGTGCCATCCCCAGTGGAAGCCTAATGAGCACTCGCTGATGAGGCAGAGCCCCTCCAACAAAACCCTTTGCTTTGCCCTTTGGTGGTTATTAAGATTTTCTTTCTCAGTCATTATAGCCCACTCCTCAAGAAACACGCTACTGAGCCATCACCCTGCTTTTTTCTCTTAGAAAGAATCTGCTGATCTGAGTACCATGCCTTACTTGGTTTAGTTTTGTTTGGCCATGCTTCTCCTTGGTACAAGAAATGGGTCAGTGGTTCATCTTTGGTTGTGACCTAAGTTAACACTTAACTGACCTAAGTTACGCGTTCTCTACAGTGTCAGTACTTACCAGCTGGGGGCAGATTTTTTGCTATAGATGCACAGAAAAGTGGAGGGGAGCTAAGGGCCCACAGGAAGGCAGCTTGCCCCTGCTAGGGGACCTCCTGCATGGGCGCTGTGTTCAGCAGCCGCCCTGGAAGGAGTGTGAGTTAGCTTCTTTATCAGGTACTCAGCACAGGAGAGGTATGTAGCAGATGTTCTGGGAACACCACTTGGGAGGGCACATGAGTTTAACACAAAAGAAATGGAGGAGCCCTGGGTGGATGTGTCAAGTTGCTGATATTTTCCAAACATCATCTATTTAGGAAAAACTAGAATTCAGTTGTGCCATAGTGAAATGCAGTATCTTGTACAATTAATATACACCAGTGAAAAAGAAAAAAAGCAGCCTGTGATTCCAGCAGTTGGGAGAACAAGGCAGAAGGATCACTGAGTTCAAGGCTACAAAGTGAGTTCAAGTCAGTCAGCGTTTTTGTCTCAAAAAAACCAAACACAAACACAAGACTATCGTTAATGGGTATGTGCTTTCCTCTCTGGACAGTAGATTGCTTCTTAGAGTTCTCAAGACTGTGATGTGGGATGAGCATGGAGTCTTTCTTTTTTCTTTTTTCTTTTCTTTCTTTCTTTCTTCTTCTTTTTTTTAAGGCTGTGGTTCCAATAAGCTGATTCTTCCTTTTCCAGAAGGCATCACGTGTCCTCAGGTAGCGATAGGGATGCACAAACCCCATCCACCTCATACTAAAGCATTGACTAGCTGGACCTTGTGTAGCAATTCTGTGAATTCATGAGTACAGTGGACCTGTCATGTCCAGAAGACATGGTTTCACTCTGCTCTCTCTGAACCTTTGACTCTTACAGTCATTCTGCCTTTTCCCACAGTGACCCTTAAGCCTTGGTGAGAGGGTGTGTCCCTTCTGTGGCTGAGCTTTGACCAGATGTGAGTTAACTGGAATCCACGGCAGGAAGACATTTCTCTGCTGATGTTTGAGAGTATATGGATGTAGGAGTGTTAGGAAGAATTTAGAGAGACTGGATATTCATGTCCTTGTTTCTCCCCGCCCCAACATTCGTTTTAAGTCTTTTGCCCATTAAAAAAATAACTTCACTAAAAAACAATTTTTATTTTATATTTATGATTATTTTACCCACATGTTTGTCTATGTATCATGTACATGCCTGGTATTTGCTGAGATCCGAAGAAGGCATTGGATACCCTGAAACCGGAGTTAACAGGTAGTTGTGAGCCTCTATGTAGGTGCTGGGAATCAGTGTCTTAGTCGATGTTCTATTGCTGTGAAGAGACACCATGACCCATCAGAGCTCTTTTTCTTTCTCTTTTCTTTTCTTTTCTTTTCTTTTCTTTTCTTTTCTTTTCTTTTCTTTCCTTTCCTTTCCTTTCCTTTCCTTTCCTTTCCTTTCCTTTCCTTTCCTTTCCTTTCCTCTCTCTCTCTCTCTCTCTTTTCTTTCTTTCTTTCTTTTTTTTTTTTTTTTTTTTTTTGAGACATGGTTTCTCTGTGTAGCCCTGGCTGTCGTGGAACTCACTCTGTAGACCAGGCTGACCTTGAACTCAAAAATCCACCTGCCTCTGCCTCCCAAGTGCTGGGATTAAAGGCGTGTGCCACCACCGCCAGGCCCTTTTTTAAAATTTTATTTATTTATTTATTTATTTATTTATTTATTTATTTATTTTTGAGACAAGGCTTCTCCATGCAGCTCTGGCCGTCCTGGTACTTGCATTGTAGACCAGGGTGACTTCTGAACTCACAGAGATTCCCCTGCCTCTGCCTCCTAAGTGCTGAGATTAATGGCACGCCCTACCACATCCTGCCTCTCAGCAACTCATTTAGTTCCCTATCACCTTGGTGGGTAGATAGATCAGCCATTAGCCCTGGCTTGGGCCCTTGAAACCTCTAAGCTCATCCCCAGTGAACTGTGACACACCTTCTGCAACAAGGCCACACCTACTCCAGCAAAGCCACACCTCCTACTAGTGGCACTCCCTGATGATTCAGCATTCAAATACAGGAGCCAATGGGGACCATTCTCATTTAAACACCTCACACAGATTCTCTTTGTAGAGCACTTTAGAAGAGTCTTTTGAATAAGGATCATGGGCAAGTGCTTTTAACTTATGAAGTAAAGTCAATGTAGCCCAGGCCGGCCTTGAACTCAGAATCTTTCTCCTCAGCCTTCTGATTGCTGGGTTTATCAGTGCATGTCACAGATACCTGGCTTTACTTTTTTTATTTTATTTTATTTTATTTTTGGTTTTTCCGAGACAGGGTTTCTCTGTATAGCCCTGGCTGTCCTAGAACTCACTCTGTAGACCAGGCTGGCCTCGAACTCAGAAATCCCCTGCCTCTGCCTCCCAGAGAGCTGGGATTACAGGTGTGCGCCACCACCGCCCAGCTGCCTGGCTTTAAGGGTCTGATACTCTCTTGATAGGGATAATTGTATGTTAAGGTTCTCTTTGGCTTTGCCATCTCCCCCATACGGTGTTTCATTTTTTTAGGGCTCCATCAGTTGTATTTTTCCGTTCTGTCTCCAGCTAGGTTAAAAGCACAGGGACAGCCCGGGTCTGTCAATTCAGACCCTCAGCCTGCAGCACAGTCAGCCAAGGCCTTTGGGCTTCATTTTCTCATTCTAAGACCCAAGTGGACTCCTTATCCTCCTCAGTGTGTGAGGATGGAATGAAGTCTCCTTTAACTGCAGGGGTGTTTATTAGGTTCTGCTTGCTGTCTGTACCTGTGCGTCATTGCTTTCCTTAAGATCTTTAGAGTAGGGGCTGGAGATGTACTCAGTGGTAGAGTGTTCTATCCCCGACACTGGGAAAATGATCTTTAATGTCCTAATCCAAAGTGACTTAGGCTTCTTGTGTGCTGGGTAAACTTACAAAAGCCTAAATCCAATCACCAGCAAGTCCACAGGGTACAGTGTCCTTCCTGCTCCTATCCCAAAGGTCAGCTTTTTATCACAAGTGTGACCGAGGAGGGCTGAGCTGTGCCTGAGTCGCCCTGACTCCTCAGGCCCTTCATTTGCTTCTGATGTCCTTTCAGCCCTAGGGCCGCAGTGGCAGGGTGGCAGGCTCTCCCTCCAGTGCTGCACAGCTGTTGGGCCAGGCCACTAGGCCCTGACTGCAGGCCCAGCTCTCAGTGTCTGCAGTGGCTCAGGCCTTTGCCAACCAGCCAGGCCCCAAAGACCCAAATTTATAACAGCACTTTAATGAGTACGCCAGTGTTGCCCTTGGTGATAGTCACCTCATTAGCCATGCAGCTAAAGGCAGAATAATTTAGGCAAGCTCAGAGGTGGCTGCCAAGCATGGGAATAGTCATTGCAAGAAAGGAGGACTTCTCAGTATAGTCTCAGTCCCTGCAAGGAGGGAGGGAGCACCTTGACTGCTGAGGGAAGGCCTGTGTCTTTCCTTTCTTGTTTTGGTGTTTTGAGACACCCTATGTGGCCAAGGCTGGCCTCAAATTTATGGTGGTCCTCCTGTCTCTACCTATCCTCTTTTTGGAAAAAAAAAAAAAAAAAATATATATATATATATATATATATATATATATATATATATATTATTTTTAATTATGTGTTAGGTATGTGTGTCTACATGTGGGTATGTGCATATATGTGTAGGTACCTGGGAGGTCAGAGGCTTTGGATCCTTTGGAACTGCAGTTGTGAGGTGACATGGGTCTTCTAAAGAGTAGCAAGTGCACGTGATTTCTGGGCCATCTCTCCAGCCCCCTCCCCACACCTTTTTATTAGAAGCGAAGGAATGACTTTTACTCGGCTCCATTGCATCCTCAAGGTAACCATGTATCCTAGTGTTAGCTGGCCTGTTATTTTGACTGTGGCTTACTGATGCTGTAACTCACCATCTTTTTGGCAAGCTGGGGTTGGTTGGGAAGTACTGGAAGATCTTGCCTATTCAGTTGAGAGTCCTTTGAATAACACTCAGGACTGAGTGAGGCAGCAGCATTAAGATGTCACAGTCTATTTGGCAAGAGCCCTTGAGTCCTGGTAAGGTGGAGGCCAAGTGTGAGAGTGAGAGGCCTAACCTCCAGCCCCTTTCCGTTTGACACTCAGCCAGATTCAATGTGCTGGAAGAAGCAAACCTCTCAAGAGTGCAAGGTCATTTTCCAAATGAAACCGTCATCGTGGAGTCTTTGCTTGATGGAAGCCATGCTTTCGCTCTAAATGGCGATCTGTGGGGCCTTATTAATCTCGAGTCCCCAGCAGTCCCTGTTCCCTGTGCAGACTGATGGCCATCCAACGGCAGCACAAAGAAACTTCTTTATTATAGCAGATAGAATGGAGTGAAGCTGGGGAAGCCTTCAGCTACGTTTCCTGTAGCAGGATGTGATCAGTGATGTTTGTGCAGAGTGGGTATCCACTTCAGGATAAGGCCTTCAGTAAAGCTTCTCAAAATACCTTCATAATGAAGGATTAGACCAGTGTTACTACTGTTTTTGTTATTATTATTTTCATAACATGTCGCTGTGTGGCTCAGGTTGGTCTCAGACTTGCAGTCTTCCTGCCTTCTCTTCCCAAGTGCTGGGATTACATGTGTACACCCCCATGCCTGGAAAATTAGGTTCTTTCTTTTATGTTCGTTTTTATATAAGATATGTTTTCTTGTGGACTTGGCATCTGTGCATTACTGGTCTCTAGTGACTCTTCCTGGTTTTCTAATTTTCTAATTTTAATTTTAATTATTTTTATTTTTGAGACTGCCTCAGTTATGTAGACCAAGCTGGCCTTGAACTCACAGAAGCCTGCCTGCCTCTGCATCTGAGGTGCCAGGATTAAAGGTGTGCATCATCATGCCTGACTTGGTTTTCTGATTTATACTTTGCACAGATCACTTACGCTGAGTCACGTTAACACGCATACTATAAGGGCTTCACTTGGGGCGGGGTTGATATGCCATCTCCTTGCTCTGCCGACAGTGGAGATTGGGCAGTGCTTTCCTGTGGGAGAATTCAAAGGTCAGTTCTCAGTTTATATTTACTCCACTCTTATTATCAGTGGTTCTCAATAGTGCCCTGACCCTGTAGTACAGTTCCTCATATTGTGGCGACCCCAGCCATACAATTATTTTCATTGCTACTTCCTAACTATAATTTTGCTACTATTAGGAATCATAATGTAAGTATTTGACATGCAGGATGGTCTTTTGGTGGCCCCTGTGAAAGGAGTCACGACCCACCTATTGAGAGCCTCTGCTTGTGAGTTTAGAGTAGTAGGAAGATGGACTTGGGAAGATGCCTTAGAATCTAGAGCCATCTCCACAGCGGAGCTGCTGTTTGGTCTCCTGGATCCTCAGTCCCTTGTGTATTTCCAGGAGTGTCAGGGTCATGCATGTCCTGTCTGGTTTCTGGAAGGGCTCATCTTGTCAGCAAAGAAGCTATGCCTTTGAATCTCATTTCTGGCAAATTACTAAGTCTTAACCCCCTCCTCCCTCTGGACTCTTCATTCATTAAGGTCATTTGGGTCCATCACTTCCAATAAAGGAAGCATCCACATCAACAAAGAGGTGACCTCCTTCCTCCTCAGGGAGGGCAGCCAGACATTCTGAAGCCTGTCCCAACTTTGTCCCATCACTGACGCAGCAGGATCACCTTGCTCAGCTTAGCCTGTTCCAGCCGTGCTGGCGTGCGGCTGCTGCTCACCTGACCTGCTTCAATTACTATTAAGTAATAGGGTCTTTGTGTCTACTTGGGATTTTAATTTTGTTTATATAACAGAGTGTCTTTTTAGTTTGACGGTAGATCTCCATCTGCCTTCATGAAGACCAACGGATCTTCCCTGGCAGGGGCAGAGAGAAGGAAGCTTTCAGCACAGGCAGTCCCAGCACCTCTACTCCATCAGTTTCTTTCTTTCTTTTTTTTTTTTTTTTCTCTTTTCTCAAGACAGGGTTTCTCTGTGTAGCCCTGGCTGTCCTGGAACTCACTTTGTAGATCAGGCTGGCCTCGAACTCAGAAATCCACCTGCCTCTGCCTCCCGAGTGCTGGGACTACAGGCGTGTGCCACCACTGCCCTGCTGCTGCTCCATCAGTTTCCTAAGGCCCAGGGCAGGCCTTCATAACTGGACTACAGGCCACGTGACTATGTGTATCATTGTAACTTGTGATCAGCTGTCCATACACAGCAGAAATGAGAGTCATCTAATCTGCCCTGATGACTGAGGGTAATGTCCTCAACCCCCACCCCCACCCTCAGAGACTACCGCAATATCAGGGTAAGCCTTTCCTTTTCTCCTGCATCAAGGACCACCACCTAAGCCACCTAAAGAGTGTTGGCTCATCACCATGGGGGAATCACAGGTCTGCTGGCCTTCCTGTAACAGGTGCGTCACTGCATACAAATGTTGTGAATAGTTCTAGAAGCATCTTGAATTCCACTGGTGAAACATAAATTCTAGTTTGTGTTTATGCTTCTGCTTCCCTTTCTTGTGAATCCAATTACTGAGAGAAGAGCACAGGAGAAGCTGTTGCCGCTGTGTTTCTGATGGGGAAATGAAAGTGTGTGCAAATAGTGTGGGGAACAGTAATGTTGGCTTAGACTGAAGAGTTGACAGCAACCCTGGCAGTGATAAAATTCCATGACTGAGGAAACTTACAGGAATGAGGGCTTTTTTAAACTTACAGTTCCAGCTAGGCCTTGTGGCACACACATGCAGTCCCATACTCTTAAGAGATGAAGCAGGAGGGTCATTGTTGGAGCCAGTCCGACTGGGCTGCTTATTGAGATCTGCCCCCCAACCCCCATAACCCAGGTTCTAGCATCTATTGACAAATCTTGCCTAATTATCACTGTGGTATTTACTTATTTTTAATTTTGTGTTTCTCTCGTACCATTGGCTTTTATTAGGTTTATCTGGTATCCCCCCTTGCATTTATCTGATTATTTTTAGTATAAGCAGGGGTGGAGGTGTTTAGTACTCTCTGAATTGTAACCCAGTGCTATCCTTAACTTTATAGCTTGGATTGCTCCCACCATGAGGAGTTTCTCAAGTGGGCACCTGCACCCTGTTGACAGTCCCACATCACTTCACAAGGACTTCCTATGTATTTTGGCTCACAGAATGTTCCAGGATCAGGCTGATGGGAAGGCTCAGTGGGCAGAGTCTTGTCACCAAGCTTGACGCCTGGAACCTACATGGAGAAAGGGCAGAAGACGCCTTCTTCCGGCAGTTGCTCTCTGACCTCTGCACAGCTCATTGTTCTTAGACTGTAAACAATCTGTAAACAGCTGCAGGTGCATCCACATTTGTACTAGTCTGTGTGTCTTATTGCCTCCACCATCATACTGTATGCATGCATGCATACTCATCTGTGTGTTTGTTTCCTCCACTGTCATACCTTATACATGCATGCATACCGATCTGTGTGTCTGCTACCTCCAATGTCACTCTGTATACATACATGCATACTCATCTGTGTGTCTGCTACCGCCAGTATCATACTGTATACATACATGCATACTCATCTGTGTGTCTGTTATCTCTGCTGTCATACCCATGCGAAGTAGGCAGCAGCAGTTGGTTCCAGTGCTCACTTTCTCTCTGGGTAGCTACTATTTTACCATGATAATTCTAGCTTTGGTCATTTCAGTGGATTTCCTTACCTGTTCACCACCAGTGAGATACTCTGCATACTCCCACCCACAGCCTCCAGTGATGCCGTTGTGAATCGTTGGTTTTAGATCAGGATCCAGTTAGCCCTTCGAGTCCTTTAGCTAGAAACCTGTGCGTGTCCTGTGGCAGGCTTTTCCTATTTAAGCTGTAACTTTGCTTCTTTTTACACAAATGGGTAGGTGCATATGTTCCCTTTGTTTTCTTTTCATAATGCTTAGGGTCCTCACACATGGCAAGCCCTCCCCATAGGAGCGATACCCCAATCTAAGGTATTTTACTTGTGATCTCTTTACAGGAGAGGTAGCTTTGTGTAATTTTTTTCTTCTTTTTAAAAGATTTATTTCATTTATATGAGTACACTGTAGCTGTCTTCAGACACACCAGAAGAGGGCATCGGATCCCATTACAGATGGTTGTGAGCCACCATGTGGTTCCTGGAAATTGAACTCAGGATCTCCGGAAGAACAAGCAGCCTCTTAACCGCTGAGCCATCTCTCCAGCCCCTGTGTGTTTGTTTGTTTGTTTGTTTGTTTGTTTGTTTGTTTGAGACAGAGTTTCTCTGTGTAGCCCTGGCTGTCCTGGAACTCACTTTGTAGACCAGGCTGGCCTCGAACTCAGAAATCCGCCTGCCTCTGCCTCCCAAGTGCTGGGATTACAGGCGTGCGCCACCGCTGCCTGGCTTCCCCTGTGTATTCTTTTCTCTTGCGTTTAGCAGTATATTTTAGAAATCACTATAGATTCCTCCATATAAATGTTCCTCCTCCTTTGTTGTTATTGTGGTTTGGGGTTTTGCTGTTTGTTTTGAGATAGTGTCCAGCCCAGGCAGGTCCCCAATCAATGATTCCCATTTTCTCACCTCACTGCTGTGATAACAGTGTGGGTCACAGGTTCAGCACCTCCTCCTGTCTGCTCAGCATAGGGCCCCAGGCCTGTCCACACCCAAGTTACCCAGAGGCTCTCTCCTGTTGCAGGGCTATGCAGACTGTTACAGGTGTTCTGCAGTTAGGCAGAGCAGCGGTGAGGAGCTGCATGCAGGTGTCACATGCAGGTGTTGCTTCAGTGCTGTGCCCTTCTGTAGATTGCTGGAGGCAGGACTGCTGGGTTCTAACTTTGCCATATGGACCTCTTTCCTGCCAGCCCTGTAGGTGTTTGTTTTCCATAGGCTGTGTCACATTTGAAAAGTTTTGCCAAGCTGATGAGGACACATTAGCTTTATTTGTATTTTTCTAAATACGAATGTATTAGTAACTGTTCTTATTGCTGTGTTCACAGGAAGCAGAGAGATCAATCCTGGTTCTCAGCCACTTTTTCCTTTTTTCTTTTCTTTAGTCCAGGACCCCAGCCTTAGAATGGTGCTACCCACCTTCAAGGCCCAGCTTACCCCCTCAACTGCTCTCTGGGAGCACCATCACATACACTTCCAAAGACGTGCCCACTAGAGTCCAGGCCTTTCGTCATCTAATCAGCTCGACAAAGAAATCATTTGAGCATGCTGTCATTGACGACTTCTCAATTGCTTGCTTGTAAATTGTTTGTCTGTTTATAGAGGTGGTGCCACTCATTTTTTCCTTTTCTTCCTTTCTCTCTCTCTCTCTCTCTCTTTTCTTTCTTTCTTTCTTTCTTTCTTTCTTTCTTTCTTTCTTTCTTTCTTTCTTTCTTTCTTTTTTGAGGCTGTCCAGGCTGTCCTTGACTCCTGATCCTCCTGTTTCTACCTCCCAATGTCTAGGACTATGAGTATGCACCCCCCCCCCCACACACACACCCAGAACTTGATTCTTTCAGCCTTTTAGTTTCCCAAGTGAAGTCGTTAGCCTTCTGTAGCATATGCTCCAAATAGTTTCTTCTTGTTTTTTTTTAAAGTATCTTTAACTTATTGAAATATTTGTTCTAGTTTTCCTCTTAAGCTTTATTAATTTTCATTTTATGTGTATGGGCGTTTTTGCCTGTCTGTATGTCTGTGCACCAATGCAT
Source organism: Apodemus agrarius (assembly GCA_964023405.1). Classification (NCBI taxonomy): domain Eukaryota; kingdom Metazoa; phylum Chordata; class Mammalia; order Rodentia; family Muridae; genus Apodemus; species Apodemus agrarius. Next base: position 131,292,819 of record OZ030005.1, on the reverse strand, counting down.
GCAGTATCTATAGAAGTCAGAAGAGGGCGCTGGATCCACTGGAACTGAAGTTATGGATGTGAACCCAGGTCCTCTGGAGGGGCAGCCGGTTCTCTTAACTGCTGAGCCATGTCTCCAGCGATTGCTCTAAGTGTCTGAGGCAGGTCTTCCTCTACAGCTCATGTGTACTCTGAGGTGAACCTCCTCTGGTCCTCCTGCCTCAGCCTCCTACTGCTGGCCCTACAGGGCTTTGTGACCATCTGTGTGCTTGTTTTGCTCTGTTCTAAAGAGCCTTTCATTTATATCTAGTTAGACGGATCAGGACTGCTTCTGCTGCCTTCTGGTTTGAGTCACAGTTAGACAATCTTTCCCAGTACTGTGCTTCCGAAGCAAGCCACTTGGACTTATTTTTTCTTTTTCCCTAGGGACTGTACAATTCTTCACACTTGGCATTTTTTATATTTAGATCTCTGATCCACTTGATTTTTAATTTTTAAAAATGTATAAATATGTAATGCATATTGACATTTTGCCTGCATGTATGAATAGGCGCCATGTGTGTATCTGGTACAGAGGTCAGAAGAAGGTATAGAGTCCCCTGGAGCTGCAGATGGTTGTGAGGTGCCTTCTGGGTGCTGGGAATTGACTTGGATCCTCTAGAAGAGTAGCCAGTGCTCTTAGCCAATGGTCTATCTCTCTAGCTCCTTTGGTTTATTTTTAAATATGATGTCAAAGCCAGGTATAGTAGTTACATACCTTTAATCTCAGCACTTATAAGGCAGAGGCTGGTAGATATATGCGAGTTGAAGGCTAGCCTGCTTTGTATAATGAGTTCCAGGATAGCCAGAGGTACATAGTGAGACTATCTCAAATAATTAATAAATGAATGAATGAATGAATGAATGAATGAACAGTAAATAGGTATCAGATAAAGCTTTGGTTAGTTGTTCTGTTTGTTTCTTTGTTTTTTGTTTCCTTTTTTCCAAATCATTGCCCAGTTATCCAAATAACTTATACTGTATTTAAAAGTCAACCAGATATGAGAGGATAAGGCAGGAGGATTGCTATGAGTTAAGGCCAGTTTAGAATGCATAACAAAACCTTGTCCTTAAGAAGAAGGGGGTGGCCGGGCGTGGTGGCTCACGCCTGTAATCCCAGCATTTGGGAGGCAGAGGCAGGCGGATTTCTGAGTTCGAGGCCAGCCTGGTCTACAGAATGAGTTCCAGGACAGCCAGGACTACACAGAGAAACCCTGTCTCGAAAAAAAACAAAAAACAAAACAAAAAAAGAATAAGAATAAGAATAAGAAGAAGCCGGGCGTGGTGGCGCACGCCTGTAATCCCAGCACTTGGGAGGCAGAGGCAGGTGGATTTCTGAGTTCAAGGCCAGCCTGGTCTACAGAGTGAGTTCCAGGACAGCCAGGACTACACAGAGAAACCCTGTCTCAAAAAAAAAAAAAAAAAAAATTTTAAAAGCCGGGCGGTGGTGGCGCACACCTTTAATCCCAGCACTTGGGAGGCAGAGACAGGTGGATTTCTGAGTTCGAGGCCAGCCTGGTCTACAGAGTGAGTTCCAGGACAGCCAAGACTACACAGAGAAACCCTGTCTCGAAAAACAAAACAAAACAAAAAAAAAAACAAAAACAAAAAGAATAAGAATAAGAATAAGGAGGAGGAGGAGGAGGAGGAGGAGGAGGAGGAGGAGGAGGAGGAGGAGGAGGAGGGGTGGCTGGAGAGGTAGCTCAGTGGTTGAGGTTTTTGTTTCTGCAGAGGACCCAGATTCAGTTCCCATCACCCACATGGCAGCCCACAGCTCCATAACCTAGTTCCAGGGCACCTATAGACCCCTTCCACACTGTACAGGCAGTAGGGACACACATAGTGCATATGCATATGTGTAGGCAAAACAGTCATTTTCATAAATAAAACAAATGAATTTTTTAAAAGCCCCCTCCTTTTTTTTTAATTTTTTATTTTATTTTATTTTTTTTTTTTGCACAAGTCCGCACCTGACACCATTATCCAGCCATGGTGTTTTAGTGTCCACAGTGGCTTTCTCCCGTGCTCCTGGCTGTGCCCCTCTTCCTGCTGGCTGTGTGCGTCTTCCCTTTGCCCTTTACTGTCTATTTGTGTTACTCATGAACTATTTATAGCTTGTTGGTACCTTTGCTTGGATTATGCAGACTTTTTGAGTTCACTCGGAGAGAATTCTCATTTTTGTAGTCTCAGCTCATTCTGTCTAAGAAGAGGAGACTTTCAAAATTAGCTCTCACGTACTTTGTGCCTTGAAGAGTGTTTTGAGCTGAGATTGGGGACTTACCTGTGTTCTCAGCACTGCTGAGGTAGGAGCAGGAATTCAGTTCAAAGGGATCCTTGGCTACACAGCAAGTTCAAGGCTAGCCACACAAAATTTTATTTAAAAAAAACAAACAAACAACGCACCCCCAAAACTGTTGAACACTTTAAGCCAGGTTTGGTAGTGCCTGCTTCTAACCCCACGCCTCAGCAGCTTCGGCTCCCTGTGACTCTAGCGTCAGGGGCTCTCCTGGCATCTGCATGCATGTGGTGGACATACACTCACACAGGCACACATGTACGGACACATAAACAAGAGATCAAGTAAAATTGAAAGAAGACCTCAAAGCATGTACATCCTTGCTTTTTGTTTTAGCTTAGGTTTTCCTTTGTTTATTTTAGTTTTTTATTTATTCATCTCTCATATAGTACACCCTGAGTTTCCCCTCCCTCCTCTCCTCCTCTCCCTTCCTCTCCCCACCAACCACTTCTCTTCCCTTTCTCTTCAGGAAAGGGCAGGCCTCCCGTGCATATCAACAAAATGTGGCATAGCAAGTGTCAGTGAGACTAGACGCCTCCGTTTTATTAAGGCTGGAGGAGGCAACCCAGTAGGAGGAAAAGGCTGCCAAAAGCACGCAAAAGAGTCAGAGACAGCTCTGGCTCCTACTTTTAGGATTCCCACAAGGCCAAGCTACACAACTCTTAACATATGGGCTGTCATCCACTGTCCCACCAGCTTCCCTGAGGCGTCAGAGGCCTCAGTGCCAAACCAGACCAATGAGGTTGAGGTGGAGCCAGGGACAAGTAATTTCCACAGGGCTCTGGTCTGGCTGGGAATGCCGGGAGTGGTACAGCTCCTAGAAAAGAAGAGAGGGGGTGTGAGTAGCCTGGGTACTAGGTCTCTCTTCAGCTACCAAGGAGGCGACAGCCAGGTGAGTCCAAAATCCAGCAATGAATGCTTTGGGAGAGAGAACTCTTCCCCAAGTGTTACTTGGGAAATAGCCGCTCGCAATGATCTTTGGTGAAATGATGTGTGTGCTTTATTCAGTATGGATAGGGACTACATAAACCTTGAGGAGCAGGGTGGGATTTAGGGGGTAGATGCTTCCCATTGGCTGAGTTTGAGATGTTAGTGATACTCTGTTTGCATGGGGAAAGACTCCAGGTGTGACTTTACAGTGACTGTCTGTCATGGTCCTCTCAGTGGGGTGTTGTGGTTACATGTCCTGGAGCAGGTGCAGGGACAGAAAGGGAGCAGCTTCTCTTCTGCCAGTCTCAGATCTCTGAGATTCCTGGAGTCTGAGCTCACGCAGTCTTGCCAGTTCTTACGTCTGTCTGGTGGCATGATCCACTTGCCCTACGGAGGGCAGTCTCATGTACACTCCCTGGTTGTCAGTTCAGTTGCTGAACCCCCATGAGCCCAGGTTATGGATGCTGTGGGTTTTCTTGTAGTGTCCTTTATGACACTGGCTCCACAATCCTTCCTTCCTCTCTTCCACAGGATTCTCTGGCTCTGCCTAATGTCTGGCTGTGGGTCTCTGCATCTCTTTCCATCAGTTGCTGGGTGAAGCCTCTCTGATGACAATTGGGCTAGACACCAGTCTATGAACATTGTGGAGTATCATTAGGAATCATTACATTGATTTTTTTTTTTTTTTTTTTTTTTTTTTTTTTTTTGGTGCTAGTTGTGTTTGGTTCTATCCTAGGTCTCTGGGCCATCCAACTTCTAGGTCCTGGCCCTCTTATGGCATGGTCTCAAGCTCCTCAAGCTAGACCAGTCATTAGTTGACCACTCCTGCAATTTCTACACTACCTTTACTTTAGCACATCTTGTAGGCAGAACAAACTGTAGGTTGAAGGTTTTGTGACTGGGTTGGTGTGTGATCCTGGGTTTCAACAAGAATGTGTTTTTGTTTTTTTCATAAATGGGGCTTAGTTTCAAATGATGTTTAGTATCTCTGGAGATAATTGTGTCATTGTTTTTCTCACGAGGACTAACATATGAACAGTGTTCATGGATCTCCTAGTATTGAGCCTATTTTTCATTTCTAGAAGTCCTTTCTAGTCATAGTGTATGATGGTAGAGGTCCTGTCCTCAGAATTTACTTTTTGTCTTTGTATTTGTGATGGTTAGTGTTGATTGTCAACTTGACAGAGTCTGGAATCAGACAAACCTCTAGGTATACCTCGAAGGGATTATTTAGATTAGGTTAGCTTCTGGGTATGCCTGTGGTAAATCTAGTAGTCAATCCCATGTATCCATGGTGAAATGTCTCCTCCAACTCTCTGATAGGACTATTGGTGGTTAATGGTGGCTGTTGGGGTAAAGGGAGAAGTATCACGTTTATTGGTGGTGTGCCCCCTGACAAGTAGTCTATGCCCCAGTAATAACTTCCTACTCACGCTCATGCAAGCAACACTAATTAAAACCAATCAAAATGTGCATAATATATACCCTCAAAGACAATGGGAAGGGGACTTCTTTCCAAGAACAATGATATCAGTGGAAAAAGTGGTGGGGACTGGTGGGATGGCTCAGCCGTTAAGAGCACTAACTGCTCTTCCGAAGGTCCTCAGTTCAAATCCCAGCAACCACATGATGGCTCACAACCATTTGTATAGCTCTACCGTACTCATATACATAAAATAAATAAATAAATCTTAAAAAGAAGGGGTGTGGGGTGACAGATGGTGCTGCAGACAGCTGAGCTGGCGGGGCTAAGCTATCCATGCCCTGTGACATCATACCCAGACCACAGCATTTGGAGTTTCCGCCGCTGGGTTTCCAGCCTGCTTCATCCAGGAGTTCCTCACTGTGTCCACACTCCTCCCTTTTGTAATGGTAATGTATACTCTGTGTCATTGTATGCTGGAAGTCTGTAATTTGCTTTTTAATTTTACAGGGAATTATGGTCAAGAGATTGCTTTGAGTCTCAAAAGAGACATTGGACTTTTGAACAGTGTTGAACTGAAAGGCTATGGGGACTTTTGACGCTGCATTAAATACGTTTTGCATTATCATGTGGCTACAACCCCATGGTGGCCCTGAATTGGAATATGGTGGTTCGAATGAGAAATGTTCCCCATAGGCTTATAAGTTTGAATACCTGGTCCCCAGCTGGCGGGACTCTTGGAAGGATTGGAAGGTGTGGCCTTGGAGGATGCATGTCACTGGGCTCAGGCTTTGAGAGTCTGAAGACACACCATTCCTAGTTTCATGCTTGTGGTGAAGAATATGAAAGCTGGGTATGGTGGCGCACACCTTTAATCCCAGCATTTGAGAGGCAGAGGCAGGTGATCTCTATGAGTGAGACTAGACTCTGTCTCGAAAAATCAAACCAAAAACCAAAAAACGATTTGCCCTCTCAGCTTCCTGATCCCACCACCATCCCTTTGCTGCACCATTATGACCTCGAACCCTCTGGAACTTTAGGCTCGGACAAACGCTTTCTGCTCTGAGTTGCCTTAGTCATGGTGTTTTATCATAGCAAAAACAGAAGTATAGAAAATATATTATTTTATTATTTTCTCATAGCAAAAATAACTAATATATAGAGGGTAATGACTACTAAAACTCACCATATATTTGAAACGTTGAATGAATAAATAAAATTTAAAAGCCACTAGGAATTATTAAATAAATAACACTGTAGATAATAAATACAGTTGGGGAAACTCATTCTTGGCAAGGACAGTGGTTTACAACTGAGTATAGACATTGGAGAGCAGCAGGCCCAGACCATAGTAGGAAATGTTTTCTGACTTGGGAGGTGTCCAGAAATAGGCCTTTCTGGGTAGCTCCAGGAGGGGCATGCTGACCCTGGGCTGAAGGTAGGTTGGTGAGTGTTTACAGGGTCCTCCTGACTGTTGCCCAGAACATGATGGCTCTAGGAATGTATCTTGGGGTGTCAGGACTTGATACTTTCTTCTGAAGTGTTGAAGGACGGACTACCTTTGAATTAACCTTCTTTACTTCATGTGAATGCAAAAACCAAATGTTACCTTTCCCCAAAATTACCTGGTTATGGGCTGTGTGTGCAGACTCTGAGATCAATAAAAGTAATTTGTTCTTCCCTGCCAGTAAGGGAATTATTCACAAGTGAGCCATGTGTGCTGCGTTAGGAGTGAATGCAGCTCGATGCTAAGCAAGATGTGTTGAAGCCTAGAAGTAGTTTCTTGAAGAGAATTTATAGGGTTGGTACATTTTCAATAAACCAGTCACAATAGTTTATTACCAGAATTTCAGCCAAAATTGTTTAAAATGACTATTTTAAATCTATCAAGGCCAGTAACTACAGACAGCACTTGAACTAACAAGGTTAAGGTAAGTGATGGCTGCTAGTCCTGAAAGGCATCTCCATACAAGGTCTATAAAGTTTTCCACCTTCACAGGGGTCTGGTTTTGGATCTGAAGTTTTCCGAAAGTAAATTCAGTCCGTGCTATATGTAGCCTGAGGTCATCTGAAGTGAAATCTTGTTTTTCAGAAACGGGTGTGCAGGAGGTCAGAAGCCGGTGGACACGAGTGCAGCGGCCACATGCTAACCACCTGTGCCCTGCTGTCCTGGAGCACAGAGGACCAGGAGCCAAGGCCACGAGGCCTGCCTGCACCACAGCCAGAGTGTAGCCCGGAGAGGCTGCGCTCCATGGTATGTCCCTCTTGCCAGCAAACCTACTGTGAGCCCATAGAATTTATTTAATAAAACCGTGACTCTCCCCGGGCTGATGCACATATGCCTGTGATTCGTTTAACAGGTTCTGCAGAACGGTGGAAGGAGTTCAGCCCAGCCTTGCCAGAGATGTATGGCGGGGGAATCTGTAAGTGTGACCTCACTGAAACAGACATAGTGATAGAGTTCTAAACATTAGATCTATAAAGCAGTCAATATAACCTGCAATTACATACAGAAGGAGTGGGAGATGTAAATAAAACTAAAGATTTGTTTGAGCTAGTCTTAGTATTCTGTTGAGGTTAAAAAATGTTCCGGGTTCATATTCAGAAATAGAAATTATAAATACTTTTAAAATTCCTATTAAAAAGCAATATTCGTGCATGTATACATGTGTGAAGGTGCTGATGACCAGAAAGCAACCTTGAGGAAAAGAAGTTGACCCTCTGCTAGGCTAAAATACAGACCTTGATGGTCATCTTGGAGAAGAAACATGACCTTATTTAAATTATCCCAATGGCAATCAGCATTGGGTTTTCCCTCTTCTGCTTAAACTTTTCTAGTGTGTTTCCATAAACTTTGCATAAGCTGTAGACTTCTGAAGGAAGCATAGTGTTCACGCCATCAGTTCAAAGGAAAGGGAGGTCAAAGACCGCCAGCCAGTTCTCAGCCTCTGCTGTCGGGCGGAATATCATAAAGTATATATTAGCATAATAATGCCTTTGTTATTAATATTGAACTTACTCTAAGAACAAGTTAATATGTTTTTGATAACCTCTGTAATTCTTGGGTTTTTTATTTTAAATTTGAAATCTCAATATTGCAATAAAATAGAACTGTATTTAAATTCCACACAGAAACCAGGAGAGTGAGCTCGTGTCTGAGTCTGAGTGTCAGAGATTACCCCCTAAAGATTGTCAGGGAAGTGAATTGCTGTTCCCGATGAGCAAAAGATTGAGTCCGTAACTTACAAGTGTCTTCGGCTGACTGGCTGCTGGGTTTCACAGTGACAAGCACTGAGTTTTGCACTAGTCAGCCCCGGCACCCTGGTAGCTGCCGTTGAGGGAATCTGAGTAGCTGAAGACATGGGAGGAGCGATGCAGAAGCTAGCTTGAGTGCTACGCTCCCTCCATGGAGGTGTGCTTGACTGCTTTGTTGTCTGTCTGCAGAGCACCGCCATGCAGGTGTGCTATAGTTCTCATCAAGATGCAGTCATTTGAATTTAGTACATTTAGGTTGGTTCCCATGGCTGCCAAATATATCCTAGGATGCAGATAGGTCATACTTTTCTTGAGAATTGTCCCTGGCTGTGGTTAAATCACCTCTCTGGTGGTTGCAACTGGATGGTTCTCTTTCTTGCCCCCAACCTCATTTCCATGGGATATAGCTTTCAACTCCTCCTGCCTGTCACATTTGGAATTCGCGTGCATTCCTAACACTCCTAGAGCTTGTGTTCTGGAATGAATGGCTTAAAGGAGAAAAAAAATTAGCTCAAGCACCTGATTGGATCATTTTGGCTAATATTCTGTTTGAACAACAGTACCTGTTTGCTTAGGGTTTTCTGTTCCTTTCTAATTCCCCAGGCTTGCCTCCTTTAGTTTCATAGGAAATGAATCTATGAGCAGAAAACCTACATTGATATGTAAATATCATTTTTTTTTTTTTGGTTAATGCTCAATATTCTTTTCATCTAAATTTCAGAAACTGACTTTAAAAAATCAGTTTCCTTTTATTTGTAGTTACTCTCAATAAAATTTGACTCAGGCTCAGGCGGTTTAATATTTACACCCACTGTTTCTAAAAGTCTTATGTAAATAAAGACTGAAATGTGAATTTGGAAAGTCACACCTCCTGCTATTTGAACAGACTGCTCTGCCTATATCTTCTTTCTCTCATAATACGGCTAGTTGCTCTCCTAAGCTTTTAAAATAATAAGACACTTACTATTCTTATATTCTAAAACATCAAAAGGTTCAGTGTTAAATAAAAAGCAAATAGTATTTTTAGAGATGCAGGATCCCAGGGAGCAGCACTTAGGAGCAAATCACTGGTGGGCAGCAACTGCAAACTTCAGAGGACTTTATTAAACTCAGGCTCATTCCTAGCCACTTGGCCGCGTGCACAGGAACGCTTCCCTGCCCGCTCACCATTCCCAGCCTGACTCAGGGTGGCTCCCCCATCTCTGATGGAGGCAGAGGCTATGTCCGTTTAGGTCACGTGGAATCCTTAACAGCAGTCTCATGCATACCTCTCAGCTTGTTTGGTGGCTTGGCCCTAAATCCGCTGTGTGACCTGGGCCTCTTTATGTGCTTTTGTAGTGTGCTGATCCGACTGATTCTTCTTGCTCGCAGTCCTAGGCAGAGCAGAGCTGTCCCTGTAGGACCTGAGCTCTTGCTCTTCAGCTGCCTTTTATCTGCTTATTTGCATGTGTATGTATTTATTCGTGTGTTGTGTGTTTTCGTGAATATGGACATAAATACGTATTTGAACATGTGTGGAAGCTCAGACTTGACACTGAGTGCTTTCTATGATCATTTTTCCACTTATTGAGGCCAGGCCACCCCCTGAAACTGGAGCCCACTAATTCTGGCTAGTCCAGATGGCCAGTTTGCCCCAGGGATCCCCCATTCTCTGCTTCCATGTACTAGGATTACCAGTGGACTTCCATGACAGCTTGTCTTTTTCATGGATTCCTGGGATCACAATTGGAATCCTCATGCATGCACACATGCAGGTGTTTTCTGTCAAGCTATCTTTTAGTCTTCTGTCATGGTTTTTTATTTTCTGGGACAGGGTTTCTTGGTATACCCTTGGCTGTCCTGGAACTAACTCTGTAGACTAGGCTGGCCTCAAACTCATAGAGATCTACCTGCTTCTGCCTCCCAAGCGCTGGGATCAAAGGTGTACACTGCTATTGCCCAGCCTCTGTCCGGTTTTAATCACTGAGTTGTGTCTCACTGTATCTTCAGTCCCACTCTCCACATTTGCACTGAACCTTTTTGTCTGATCCAAGTCATTCATACAGTGGCCTTTATTTCAGTAACTGCTGATGTGGGTTCTTTTGTTTGTTTGCTTGTTTGATTGACAAAGTCTCATTGCACAGCATAGGCTGCCCTTGACCTTATCATGTAGCCTGGACTGACCTAGATTAGTTATAATCCTCCTGCCTCAGCCTCTGAGTGCTGAGATTATAGACAAGAGCAGTTGCTGACACTTTTCCCTATAATTGTCCCAGTTCAACTTGTGTTACATGTCATCACTCAGACCATCTCCTCTCAGCCCCCATCACCTGCTCCTGAGGATTTGAATGCGGAGGGGAACAGTGTGGTTCTGGGGCACTTAAGAGTCTGACCCCACAGTTGTCAGGCCGATGCTTTTCCTGGTTTGCACTGTCTTGTCTTACACTTCAGACACAATGGGTAAGGACTGTTACCAGCAGATTCCCTTTCATTCCACAGATGACCCGGTGCTGACCGTCACTGAACGGCTGACTTCTCTGTAGTCAGCTCGGGGTGGGGGCGCTGCTGCTCGTTGTCAGTTCAGAGCAGTTAAGTGAGGCGGAATGATGCTGCCAGGGGCATGCTCCGTTATGCCTACGGAATAAACGGAGGAGGATCTGGGAGAGGCCGGGGATATAATGTAGATCAGGAAGAAGGGTGGGGGGGGGATAAGCAAGAGCCATGAAATGTGGGGAGCAGAGGAAGCCCTCTCATGAGTTCTCAGAGAGCTAGAAGGGAGTGAGGTCCCGAGCGAATGAGTGTCACTAACAGGGGCACAGGAATGTCAAGGACCCTAGAACCTTAGACCCACGGAGAAGATGGCAGACCCTCCCAGGGAGTGAGGCTCAGAGGGAAGATGGCCATGCGTGGATGTTGATAGCGTGCAGAAAATGTCCCCCATAGCTTTCTCCCCAGCCAGACACTGCTCCTACCAAGACCAGCTAACCCAGCCTCCTTGATCCAGCAGTATACCATAAATCCTGTTTATCCTCATGTACTAATCCAACATATTTGTCCAGCTGTGTGCAATACCCCCACCTCCATGGTCAACTCTGTATAATAAACATGCTGTACTTTTGGGGTGCTGTGGTTGCAGACCACCCAACCCCAGTTTCCTGTCCATTGGTCTGTTTGCCATTCTCTTCTCTCTGCTCCAGTCAGGTCCAAGTCCTCGGCTCCATGACTGGACCCGGCAATGGGGTAAAGTGTTAGGGTCATAAGGTATAGCCAAGGAGAGTTATAGCGGACATCTATGGCGGGTGGGGTTTATACAGGAGATTCACAAAGAGTGGGACTTGGACATCTGTGCAGGTGGGTTTTTTTAAAGGAAAGTCACAAAGAGGAAGTTATAAGGGAAAGATTCATGATGTGTGAGGGGGTCTGTAAGGGAGAGGCATTATAAGTGGGGGTTATAAAGGAGAGCCAGGAAGGGTCAGAGAGTTATAAGGGAAAAATCTATGGGAAGAAAGCTCCTTATGAAGACCCCTTATTCCAAGCTGATTTTGGACCATTGTCTTATTCATTAGTACCACTAAGCTTCTCTCCTCCCACCTCCCTTCTTTTCTCCCTCCCTTCCCCTCCTCCCTCATTTAAGTGCAAATAATAAACCTCTGTACTACTGTTCATGAGTTAACATTTGAGTTACATAGAAATGTGTTGTCAAATGTGTTATGTGTATATGATGTTTGTACATGCTTATATATGGTATATATACATGTAATGTGAGTATGATATAAATGTATATAAATGGTGTATTTGGTGTGTATTTATGTGTTTGTAGAATGCATGTGCATTATATTTATGCTTGTGTGTGAAGATGCTCGTGTGGTGTGTGTGGGATGCATGGGTCTGGTTATATATATGTATGAGTAATGCATGGGTATATGGTATATATGTGTGTGTGTGGTATGTGTGTCTGTGGAATACATGGGTGGGTGTGGTATATGTGTGTAATGTGTTGATATGGTATATACATGTCTTTAATACATAGGTGTAGTGTGTGTATGTATATGTGCACTTGGGCACATTGTGTGTGTGTTTGTGTGTGTGTTTGTGTGTGTGTGTGTGTGTGTGTGTGTGTGTGTGCAGAGTTACAGAGTGCTGTTTAGTGTAAACTTGCAGCTGACTTGGATCCCCTAAAGGGATAGCAAGAGCCAATGTTTGACATTTCTGTTTTGAATAGAGCCATTTTTTGTACTTCTTTAGTTTTTTTTTTTCTATTTATCTTATGTGTATAAATGTTTTGCTTGGTCTATATACCACATGCATGCAATGTCTACCAGGGCTATAAGAGGGTACCAGAGCTCTGAAGCCAGAGTTACAGACAGTGTGAACCACTTTGGGGTTGCTTGAAACCCACCTGGGTCCCCTGGAAGAGCAGTCAGCGCTTTTCACCATGCAGGTATCTCTCTAACCCCCCTCTCTACTTCTTTTCCCTGCACGTGAGTGATCCCTAAAACACTTGGGTTTACTTTCCTCATGGATCTGCAGGGTGCTGGAAGTTGCCGCCTACCTCTGTGTTCTCGCTCAGTTTATGTGGAGCAGGACTGTCTAGATGATAGTTCTACCTGCTCTTTTCTGTGCCACCAAGAAATGGTGCCACACTTGGTGCGCCAGTCTGAAGATCAGGCTGGGTGACAGGACAGAACTGAGATGCTGGTTCTCGCGGTAGGGAACTTGGGGACCGGCAGCACAGCTTGTTTCAGGAACAGCTTACTCTGTCGGCGCTTCACACTCAGATCCCTAGAATAGAAAGGCCAGTGTTGTAGGTGGATCAGTAGAGGTCACCAGTGTTACCTCACAAGGCCTTTAGAGATGAGCAATTGGCCAGCGTGCCTCTGGTCTGGAGAGAGAGGGATCAAGCTCTACATTGGACTAGCTGTGGCCTGCCGGCAGCATGCCAGTACCACAAGCCACACTGGAGGTGCTGCAGCCTGCCTCACTCCCTCCTGAGTGAGTGGCAGTGGTGGCCTGGACTATTGCCAATGCACAGAGACTCTTGGTTAAGATCCCAGCCGGTTCATTTACCCTGTGAGTGGGTGAGCTGGCTAAGGGGGGAGTGTGGCCCGGGCTAAGCTGGGGTAGACTGATGGTAGGTCTCAGGTGTCCTTCTGACAGCATCTAGCCATTCATGTTTCCTCTGGAGTATAGTGACCAGATAATTTAAATCATACATGGGTTATTTAGGTCATATTAAGGTGCTGAGGGCTCTAGGGTCTTTGGGTCACTAAAATAAAAACTACAAACACTTCAGTTTTGAATTTCCATAGACTTATTAGTCCAATCTGGTAAAGGTATGTCCCTTGACTGCTACAGAGATCTGTTAAAGAGAAGTGGTGGATTTTCTTTGAAGGACTTCTTACTAGCACCTTGGAGTGACACCTTTGCTACGTCCAGGGGTCCCTAGCTTGTGGGCAAATGGCTGCTGCCCTAGGCTTCTGACTGGAGGGCTCAGCTTCCTATCCCTGGAATACATAGTTACCAAAACTGTTTCTAGAAGGGAACATACACAGGCCACTAACAGCGGCAGAAACCAAGAAGGTTGTCAAAAACCTACCATTCCTGGTAGTTTTGGTTTTGGCTTATAATACCCATTATAAAAGAACATTATATTGGCTTAACATTAGAAAAATGAACACGAGCAGTCATTGCGTTTCACTGTTAGCATCAGGCCCTGCTCATAGTAATTCATAAGCTGTGGCTCACACCTTCATGCTCTACTCGCTAGTGCTCCACTCCTTAGTTCTCCACTCCTTAGTGCTCCACTCCTTAGTTCTCCACTCCTTAGTGCTCCACTCCTTAGTGCTCCACTCCTTAGTGCTCCACTCCTTAGTGCTCAGGAGGCTGAGCCAGGAGGATTGTGGTAAACTGGAGACCAGGACTTTGGCGAAAGAAAGAAAAGAGAGAAGGGGAAAGGAGGGAGGGAGGGGAGGGGAGGGGAGGGGAGGGGAGGGGAGGGGAGGGAAGGGAAGGGAAGGGAAGGGAAGGGAAGGGAAGGGAAGGGAAGGGAAGGGAAGGGAAGGGAAGGGAAGGGAAGGGAAGGGAAAGGAAAAGAAAGGAAAAGAAAAACAAATTGGTGATTTAATTAAGCACCCCATGAGCAGAGTTTATCCTGCTTAAAGTTGAACGTGATACTTCCTGGAAGTGTTTCGAGGAGGAAGCCCAGGACACTTGCTGTGGCTCTTCCTGCTCCGTGTTCTAGAGCTCTAGAGTCTCCAGCTGGCACAGTAAGACAGGAACAGAAGCACTGAGTTAAAGAGTGACAAGGACAACCAGAAACATTTAAGTTATTGTTCCCAGGTTATATAGCCATCTACGTAAAATATCCAGGAAAGCCTGCAGGTAAACTACTAAGTCAGATGGTGGAGCAGACAGATAAGCAAAACCATGGAGTATTATTCACTAATAATAGTCCAGAAAAGAAGCATCACCAGTGTTTTGCTACTCACACCAGTGGTTACTGTCAACTGTCCTTTGTAGATTTCAGGATTTCAGCAGACCCACTGCAGGGGGCTTTCTATGTTTGCCTGAGATGTCTTAATTTCTAAATCACTTTTGAAAGATAGTTTTGTTGGAAATAGAATTCTTTTGGTTTGTTTGTTTGTTTGTTTGTTTTTGTTTTGTTTTTGGTTTTTTCGAGACAGGGTTTCTCTGTGTAGCCCTGGCTGTCCTGGAACTCACTCTGTAAACCAGGCTGGCCTTGAACTCAGAAATTCGCTTGCCTCTGCCTCCCAGAGTGCTGGGATTACAGGCGTGCGCCACCACCGCCCGGCTCAGGAAATAGAATTCTTGATTGAGATTGATAGGTTCAGTCCTGAAGAAGGACTAGGAAGCAGTGAGCACAGCTGGAAACCACTGGACATGTGTCCATTTCCATCCCAATCATAGTAGCAAGTAAGAACCTGAGGCCCATGAGATGGTTCAGCAGGGAAAGGTGTTTACTGTTGGTCCTGAGGACCTGAATCCATCCCCAAGATCCCCAAAAGTTGTCCTCTGACTTCCACATATATGTTCTGGCTTGCACACACATACATACAAACTAAATATCATCTTGCCTAGTGAGAAGAGACTGGACTTTTGCCATGTTTTCCACCATTGCCTTATGTTCCCTATGTCAGTCTTACCAACAGAAGCAAGCTTTCTACTGGTCGGTGGTGAGACGTACTGCCAAGACACAGCAAGCCTTGATCTTTTCCCTTAACTCCACCTAAGCTTAGCTCTGGCGAGCAGACCATCCCTGTCAGACATGCTTCTGGTGTTTTTTTAAGTTTCAGAAACTATCTTTTTGTGCTTCCTATATATTCCGGTTATATTTGTCTAGTTCTCAGATTTCTGAGGGGATTGAAAACTAGTTAGTCTAATAATGAAACTCAAGTTGTTTAGCATTGAGAGAGATGATATAGATTCAAAAGAATGGTTTTCAGATGGTAATGCAAGCTAAAATCAAAACATAATTCAAATATAAAAGTATGAGCTCTTTAAGATAGATAATAAAATACTTTAATTGATAAAAGTGATAAACTAGATGTTAATTATATATCATGCTTTATAATTTGCATAATTGTTATGGTTGTGCTCAATTTAGATCTGAGAGAAAAAAGCCTTTTCATTGGACAAAAAGGGGGAAATGAAGTGGGTTTGGCCTAATGCTGCTTGTGTTCCCAAAACTGCTTACATGAGCATCAACATGTAAGACACTGAGGGACCCTGACCCCTGTTGACTTCGATTGATAAATAAAGATGCCAACAGCCAATGGCTGGGCAGGCAGACAGAGGTGCAACTTGTAGGATTCCCAAACTTGGGAGAGAGAAGAGAGGAAGAAGAGAATCACCATGAGAGGGGTATAGGAGAGACCAGCCATATAAAAATTTAGGTAAATGGCTCTGATAGCCACTTCCCCGATTTGGCCTGGGGTAACAAAGATGAAATATAGATTTTAAAGATGTTAACTCCAGAATACCAGTGGGGAGTGTTTACTAGCCACAGAAAGAAATAGAAGTGCCCAGCCTTTGAGCTACCCAAGATGTATCAAAATTAACTGACATATATATATCTTTCATTCACAAATCCAAATAACTCGGGTTTGCACATGCAATCTGCAGGGAACACAAATTGGCCAACCAAATACCACAACACAGGTGAACCACAGAGTCATGGCATAAAATGGATACCTGGCCACCTGCCAGCTTCTCCAGGCAAGGCCTGAACTGAGTCCCCATGGCAGGACCTGCTTTCTGGAGAATGCATGAGACCCTTGGCTGGATGGTTATCACCTCATTTCCTGGCCACCCAAATACTTCTGGATCTTAACCCCCTCAGGGAATCAGTTAGTGTTTTAGGATTGGCCTTGTAGGCAGGAATGCCTATGTTCTTTTGCCTATGGCCAGAAGTTTCTTGGATGGGACCTCTTGTTGCATATTAGTGCAGAGCCTGGCCAGCTGTCATCCTCAATCATCTGGTTCTCCCATTTATTTCAGTAGGGCCATGAGAGGCCTGCTTCAGAACGATGAGGTGCCCCAGTGGGGACTGTTATGATCCTGGGGCACTTCCAGATAGCCACATGAGTATCAAGCCACACTGCTGTTGTTTTGAATCCTGATTCCACATTCTGACAGCATGTTTTAAATTTTTATTTTATGACTAGCTGAATGATATTTTCATTTTCTCCAAGTAATAGAGAGTGTAACATTTGTTTAGACTATTCTATGTGGCATTAGGAATACCTCAAGTACCTTAGTTACAGTGTAATGAGCATTAAAAATATATAAGTTATGACTTTGAAGCCATTATTTACAAGTACAAGCCAGGCCTGGTATCACTTCTGTAATCCCAGTACTCCATAGGTGGTACACAACTGCTAGCCTATATACTGTGTGTATGTATGTGTGTGTGTGTGTGTGTGTGTGTGTATGTGTGTTTCTCTATCCCCTGTCAATATATTAACTATTACTATTATTTTATTTTTGAGACAGGGTCTCACTGTGAAGGCCAGGCTGGCCTGTATTCTGTAGCACAGGCTGGCCATGCTCTTGTCATGGCTTCACGTGTGCTGGGATTATAGGCATGTGTCATCACACCCAAGCTAGCCCAGTTATTATGGTGTTCTCTGTGTTGGTGGATGTCTAACTGAAGCCTGTTAATGAATATAGAGTGAATTAATGCTCACAGTGTATTCTTTCACCATTGCAGGGCCATTTTAACCATACCGGCAATCATTAGAAGATGCAGACGGGATGAATGGAGATTCCAGTGGAGTTTGAATCCTCACACCATGGCCAGTGCGCATCCCTTACAGCTTGCCTGGCTGCCCACCTGTTCAAATGATGGCCAGGGCTCCCTGCAGAGGTGTCTGCCTCTCAGGTAATCCCGCTGTCCTGCAGAAGGCCAGGATCATCCTGAGTGGGATGGCTCACCTCAGCCTCTTTTCTAATGTCTTCTGCTGGACAGGAAATTACATAGAGGTCAGCAAATTCTGTATCAAACTGTCTGGAGCCTCAAAGCTCATGTAATCATTAGGCTCAGCCAGAGACTTCCCTGCCTATGGACTTTGGGTTGTTTCTGGACATTACTGCGCTGCTCACATACTCTTTTTAATTAAAAAACTTATTTTTGTATTTTAAATGCTCTATAATCTTGAAGTGAATTTTATTAAATGCTGATGTCCAATCAAGCTATGTAATTCTCCAACTGAAGTTTTCAGAGACAGAACCCCATTTTTATTAAAATGGAAATTGTAGACAGCTGTCTGGCTTTGGTGTGTTGTGTAACTCTGGAGACTGACCTTGCTTTCCCCAGATCAGGAAGCTTCCTGAGTGGAAGTCCTATAGAGATGACTGGATTATAGAACTGATTTCATGTTCTTTAACCGGAAGCTGGAGGTGGGCCCCAGCCATGTATTCCACGTGTTCCTTATGTTATTTACAGGGCTTGTGTTCCCTGCCAGGAATACATGGAAGAACCCCATATATACTAACCCTGATGTGTGGTCATGGTGAGGTCCACACTGCAGAATGGGGACAGGGGAAACCAGGTTGCCAGAACTAGTGTGATGTTGTTTGTGAGGAGATGCTCCAACATCACAGGACATCGCTGTTAAACCAGGGAAGAAGCCAGCACTGCAGCTGACTGAGACATAACAGCTCATGGCTAAACAGACAAGACTGAGAGACAGGTTGTGTGGTTCTTGGCCCTAAAATATTAGAGGGAGGCTGGTGTTCATTTGTTTTGTTTTTCTCAAAAATGACATTAATTTTTATAAACAAATAGAAACTTCCTACACTCCTAAATTTATTTTCATCTATAATCTCTATCCCCTAGTTCATTGAAAGGGAAGTCTGTATTTTTGTGCTAGGTGTTTTTGTGTTTGCAGAAGCACACAGTTCACCCAGACTGTGAACCCAGCAGTCCCTCTGCCCATCATCTAGCCCATGAGAAACATCACTGCTCCATGCTGGAACTCAGCAGACTCTGATTCTGTCTTCTGTCTACCGGAAGTATCATGAGTGACCTTAAAACTTTTAAAAAATTTTATTCAGTGTGTGTGTGTGTGTGTGTGTGTGTGTGTGTGTGTCCAGAATATGTATGGAAGTCAGAAGACAACTTGCTAGAGCCAGTTCTCTCCTGCTACCATGTGGGGCCTGGAGATCAAACTCAGGTGTCAGGCGTGCAGCAAGCACTCTCACCCACGGAACCCGAGAATGTCACCTGCCCGAGACATTCTTTAAGCCTTTTTCTCCTCATCTGTGTTGGATGGTGGTGACACGTGAAGTTTTCCATCAGCATTGAAAGCAGCACATTCAGAGGACCTGGGGAGTCTCCTGTGACAGCCATTTTCCCTGCTGCATGTCCCTTTTCTTCTGTGAAGCCACGCCAGGGGAGATTACCAAGGGAAAAGAGCCAGAGGGTGGGTGAGGTGGGCCCGCTTATGGAACCAATTGTTTCATCTGAGATGCCTGGAATTCTAGGCTGTATGGAGCAAGAACACTGAGGAGGTGGCACTGGACAGCACATGAGCTCTCTTGGCATCTTCCCTTTAGAAACAAGCGGGGCTCTGACATCCCAGACTTTCCGCCTTTCCTGCTGACAATGAGAATCCAGCTGTGGCTGTGCTAGCCTCGGAGAGTAGCATAGTGTGGCATTGCATCTTCCAGCTTACCCTGCTACCCTCACCATCCTCGCCCTCACCTGGACCTCACTTGCCCAGCTCTGTAATTCTCTCTTCATGACTGTGACTGCTGGTCCTTGGACCCAACCTCTCTCCAATAGACCATGCAGCTGTGAGGGTGTCAGGACAAGGCACATTTGGGTAACATCTCGTTTAAAACGGTCTCTGTATAAGTATAAAACAACTCACAGCAGAAGAATGGGATAACAAGCCCACCGGTGGGAGATCATGGGTTTCAGTGGCCAGAAGCAGTTCTTTGGTTCTAACAAAATGTCACCTGGTAAGTATTATTCATATCATCAGAATCATTATCAGAGTCATTATCATTTTCTTGTAGGAAAAAGGTGGTTTGATGGTTTGATACACGTGATGAAACTATAAATTTAGAACATATAGATAAGGATTAGCTCTATTACTCATCTTTAAAAAGTTATATGACTGGGTGGTGGGGACACATGCCTTTAATTCCAACATACAGGAGGCAGGTTGGTCTCTTGAGTTAGGGGCCAGCCTGGTCTATAGATTGGGTTCCCAGACAGTTCAACCCTGTCTTGAACAAATCACAAATATTTTTATGAATATCCAGTCAAAACCAACAGGGTATCTCTCCTGAGATGTTATCAATATAGATTCCAAGTTAGACTATAAAGTTCTGTTCTTACTGTCTTAGAATAACCTCAGAAGTCTCGGTCATTGAACAGGAAACAGGAAATACCCCAGACTTCTTTCAAATGAAGAGGGGAAAGCAGGAATAGAAGAAAAATTTTAAACGTTGTCTTCCGTTTTTGTGGTTTGAATTCTGTCGTCTGGTACCTTGGAAGCCTCTGCCCCTTCCTAAGCCTCCCTGGCCCCTGCCACCAAGTCTGCCTCTTCCTCCTCTGCCCCACCTCAGCCACTTTCACCTGTAGGCTTGGTCCAGTCCAAGGTAACGTTCTTTCCATCAATTGTACCATCTTCCATGGCCTTATTGGCAATGTTGGCATCTTTCCCACTGTTGAAATCTACAAAACCAAACCCTCTGGAACCCAGGCTCCTGAGCAGTGACTGTTCTTGCATGAATGGCGCCCTCTAATGATTCTTTTAAGGTCTCTTCAGGGATTTCTTCAGACAGACCTTTGACAGAGTTTTGGATGGCTGACTTCTTGTATTAGGCGATCTCCTGGGTCCTTGTAACTTCAGCCTGATTGTTCTGCCCTCAATCTCCATTTTCCTACAGAAGTTTAAAGCTTTAGCATCTTCAAATGAAGCAAATTCTATAAACGCATGCCCTTTGGATTTGCCATTTGGATTCTGGGGCACTTTGATAAAAGTTGATTTCTCAAATACTTCCTGAAGAGTTTCTTCTGTGGTACTGTAGGAAAGTTACTTTAAACCACACTTTTTGCGTCCCCACTCTAAGTGCTTTTCCAGCTCTCTCTTGCCTTGTCTTTTCTCTGCCCATCAAGCTGTGCCCCCTGCTTTTCTCAGACTGTTTCTTTGCATTGTCTTCTGCCTTAAAGTTATAAATGATAGATCCCTTTACCTGTCCCCCCTTGCTGACCAATCTGATCTCTGTGGCATCTTCAGCACTTCATCCTCAGTGATGCTGAAAGATGATTTTGGCAAAAAGTGTTCTTGCAGACCCTCTTTCTTTCTT
The DNA here is from genome assembly GCA_964023405.1 of Apodemus agrarius. Classification (NCBI taxonomy): domain Eukaryota; kingdom Metazoa; phylum Chordata; class Mammalia; order Rodentia; family Muridae; genus Apodemus; species Apodemus agrarius. The sequence goes on along the minus strand of OZ030005.1, from coordinate 131,272,079 downwards.
TCTTTCTTTCTTTCTTTCTTTCTTTCTTTCTTTGTTTTATTTATTTATTAATTTTTTTATTTTCTGTATTCTTTGTTTACATTCCGAAGGCTTTCCCCTTTCCCGGTTCCCCCCTCACCATATGTCCCATATGTCCTCCTCCCCCCCCCCGCCATCTCCCCCTCCTGCCTATTCCCCAATCAACACCCCACCATTTCTCTGTTCTGTTCCGGTACTCTCCTACAAAACTGGATCCAGTCCTTTCAGGACCAGGGTCCTCTCCTTCTTCTTGGGAATCTTTTGACTTGCTAATTGTGTCTTGAGTATTCAGAGCTTCTGGGCTCATTAATATCCACTTATCAGTGATTGCATTTCATGTGTATTCTTTTGTGATTAGGTTAACTCACTTAGGATGATATTTTCCAGATCCAACCATTTGCCTGCAAATTGCATGAATTCATTATTTTTTATTGCTAAGTAGTATTCCATTGTATAAATATACCACATTTTCTGTATCCATTCTTCCTTTGAGGGACATCTGGGCTCCTTCCAACTTCTGGCTATTATAAATAAGACTGCTATGAACATAGTGGAGCATGTGTCTTTATTGTATGCAGGGGAATCCTCTGGGTATATGCCCAGAAGTGGTATGACAGGGTCCTCTGGAAGTGTCATGCCCAATTTTCTGAGGAACCGCCAGACTGATTTCCAGAGCGGTTGTACCATCTTGCAGTCCCACCAACAGTGGAGGAGTGTTCCTCTTTCTCCACATCCTTGCCAGCACCTGTTGTCTCTTGAGTTTTTAATCTTAGCCATTCTGACTGGTGTGAGGTGGAATCTCAGGGTTGTTTTGATTTGCATTTCCCTGATGACTAATGATGTTGAACATCTCTTAAGGTGTTTCTTGGCCATACGAATTTCTTCTGGTAAAAATTTTTTGTTTAGCTCTATACCCCCCCCTTTTTTTTTTTCCGAGACAGGGTTTCTCTGTGTAGTCCTGGCTGTCCTGGAACTCACTCTGTAGACCAGGCTGGCCTCGAACTCAGAAATCCACCTGCCTCTGCCTCCCAAGTGCTGGGATTACAGGCGTGCGCCACCACGCCTGGCAGGTTTTTTTTGGTTTTCCGAGACAGGGTTTCTCTGTGTAGTCCTGGCTGTCCTGGAACTCACTCTGTAGACCAGGCTGGCCTCGAACTCAGAAATCCACCTGCCTCTGCCTCCCAAGTGCTGGGATTAAAGGCGTGCGCCACCACCACCCGGCTGTACCCCATTTTTTGATAGGGTTATTTGGTTCTTTGGGGTCTAACTCCTTGAGTTCTTTGTATATATTGGATATTAGCCCCCTGTCGGAGCAGACCCACTTTCTTACTGTCTCTTTCTTTCTTCTTTTTTTTTTCTACTTTAATTTTATTGCCAAACATTTGTCAAATCAGTGAGTTCCAAGACCTTTTCTAGGTTTTTAGCAGACTTAAAATTCACATACCCAAAGTTTTCAACTGTCTTAATTATCTAATATTTATACCAATAAAGATATGGGAGGTATAAACTGAGGTAAAAACCTGCTAGCTCAGGGAGGGAACTTTATTTTCTGAAGTATATATGAAATATGTATTTACAAGCCTTAATCTGCAAGTAAACTGCTAGCTCTTGAGAAATCTCTATCTGTGTTATTCCACCTAGCTAGTCTACCTTTCTTTTGAGCTCCTTCAAACCCATGAGGGCACCTTAGCTCTCTTTCCTAGAATACTGTTTTACCTGTGTCCTGCCAGATGCTTCTCTGTTGTTCCTGCAAGCCCAAAGAGAAAAATCCCGCTGTCTTCCTCAGAGTTCCTTCTGTAAAGGCTCTTCCTAGCCAAAAGAGAGACCTTATCAAAGGTCCAATTGCTACAGGCTGAACTTGTAGGCTTGCATTTTTCAAAATCTACTTTAATAAGAGTTTTTAAACCCTTCAACTTCCCTTCTGGCCCATCTACTAGAGGTAGGAGAAAAGAAAGGTTGATAGGAAATGGGATGTAGACCTGTATAGAAGTAGCTTTTGGGGAGTGATTCCTGTCTTCGTTGACAGGATGTTGGCAGTCCAATCCAAAACACCAAACAGGAATCAGTAGCAGCAGCTCAGTCCAGAAGAAACTGTGAGGCTCTGCCAAATCTACCTGAGTCCAAGGAAGTAGCAAGAAACAGCCAGAATACTAAAAAACAAACAAACAAAACATTCTCTGGCACTTTTCTCTTTACAAGGTCAAGACATGCAAAGAAAGCAAGGTGAACCAATGCAAGAGTTTTATCAGTGAAGACTAGAGTCAGTGAAGACCACCAAAGACCAGCAAAGAGTTGCAAGAGCATCATCCACTATCTGTTGGGTTCTGTGTATACTCTTTCCAAACATCACATGTACTTTTAAGGGTCCGCTCCAGTGAAAACATCACATGCCCTTTCACCAAGCAGCTTCCAGAAAAACACCAGTGTCCTCAGCAAAACGTCCTCTCACGTGTCTTCTTCAGCAAAACATCCTCTTATAAGTCAGTTTTCAGAAAAAAATCGCATGACACAACCGAGTCTCCAACAAAACCAGAAATTCCCATTTCTCTGAACCATATCACTGTCATGGTGGAGCAGAGGGCCACAAGCCAAGTCAGCAGGGGCCAAACCATTTCACCTTTATGGTGAGGTCGTTCAAGGCCACCCAGCTGACTTTGCCTCAGGTCAAACAACACAAGACCTTTCCTAAGCAACTTGCCTTAAAATAGGCAGGAACTTTCCATTCTCTAACAATCTTACTTATGGAGGATTTTGGAGACACACCCAAACTGTAATTCTTCAGGACACATCCAGCTGCATCTGACAGATGCAATACCTATCTAAGCTTGTATATTTTGCTAACAATTATGTTTTCCATGTACAACCATCAAATATCCTGTAAGAAAATTTCCTGTTTGTACCAGTTCTGACAGCAAGATCAGTTTTAGTAATAAGTCTTTGGGCAGTTTTTAACAGCTCAGATCAGCAGCAGCAGATTTGCTGGGGTTAAGGTTCCCCGTGAACAGGGCTTGTTCTGAGCCTTCCACTTCTTTCTTGGCATCAGGAGCTTCTTTCTATTTGGCCATTTCCCTCTTTTGTTTTCCAGGCGCTGCTATAACAGGCTGCTCTTCTTTCTCTTTCTCTTCATCATCATCTTCTTCATCTTCCTCATGGCTACACTCTTGGCTTTCATAGGAACAACTTTTACAGGAGCTCGCTCCCATTTGATCCAGTATGATCTTTGCAGCATCTTCTTCAGAGTCATCTTCCTCCTCATCTCCTCCTCATCTCCCTCATCCCTACGTCCTCTGAGGCAGGAGCAGCAACCGCTGCTTTCTCTGGTTTCACTGCTTTCACAAGTGGCAGCTCAAATGAATCCTCCTTCTCATCTTCATCCTCATTCCCATCATCCCCATCCTCATCCTTATCACCGTCCTCCTCCTTAGCATCCTTACTGTACTTACCCGCTCAGCTGGAGTGCCTCCTTAGCATCCTTACTGTACTTACCCGCTCAGCTGGAGTGACAGCTTTCCTTTTGAAAAAGGGGTTGCTACCAATGCTTTTGTGTGTGTGTGTGGCAACTTTAACCTTTCTTGTTTGTGACCTGATTACCTTCCTTACTGTTTTTTGTTTGTTTGTTTGTTTTTGTTTTTGCCTGTTTTCTGAGGGATGACTACCTGTTCATCATTTCCATCATCTTCACTGTTTCCCACTGTTTGGGGAGGAGCCATTTTCTTAAGAGTCGCTGTGATTTTTACTGGCCTTTGTGAGTTTCACAACGATCGCAGGTCATGACAAGAGCATGTACGGTGAGCGAGCAGTGCAGAAGAGCCCAGGGAAGCTCAGGTGGCTCCTATGGCAAGCCCAGCCGAGGACATTGAGGCACTGGGGCACATACAACTAAATGCCAGCTACAGCCAGCACCTGAGGCAGACGGTGCCAGTGCCATCTTAAAAGGCAGCAGAATGGGCCTTCCTAAGGACCTCACTTGGCCAGCTCTGTGCTATGCAGCCCCGTGTGTCCTGCTGCCACTGGATATATGTGGCATCAGCAAAGAGGTGTGCTGAGAGATGCTTCTTTAGCTCTGGATGTCCCTGGGGGTGGGGCATGCAGCCTGCTGGGGGTGTCCAGGTCAGCTGCCCTTACACAGTTTGCTCTCCCTGCCAGGCCCCTTGTCAGCACCACAGGTGCTAAGCACAGCCTGTTAGCCAGTCGGCAGAACCTGCACGGATCTCACTAAGCTGGCTTTTCAGCCACCCCATGAGGAGCGTGAAATGGGATTATCTCTTCCCAGTGCTTCATTGTTTCTCTGTCAAGAAGAGGAGAGAGACATTTCCTTCCACTCAAGAAAGCGCTGGGCGTGTGCGTGTGTGTGTGTGTGTGTGTGTGTGTGTGTGTGTGTGTGTGTGTGATTAGATAAGTTCTCATTTGTCCCTTTAATTTGCCACTGTTGGGTTTTACATTAAGGTAAACATATGAAAGTATGCAAACTTTTAAGCATGTCTGAAAGTAAATTGATGGCAATTTCTAAACCAACAACTTGAAAACATTCACCCCAGAAAGTTTGAGTACGTTAAGTCCTTTACAGAGAAGGGCATGTTAACACCATTCAAGTTGCCTCACCTCAAACACTGTTTCCACTTCTTTTACGTGTATGTGTGTGTGCACCTGTCCGCCTGTGGTGACCGGGAGGTCAAGCTCGGGTGTCATTCCTCAGGAGGCCACTGAACCTGGAGCTTGCTGTATTATCTAGGCTGGCTGGACAGAGAGCCCCCGAGGTCCATCTGTCCTCACTCCTTACACACTTAGGTCACAGACATGTGCTGCCAGCCCAACTTTTACATGGAAGCTGGAGATAGGAACTCAGGTCTTCACTCTTGCTCAGGGTGGTAGTTTGAATAGTAATGCCCCCCCCCCATCCACGCATGACTGCTTGGCTCCTAGGGAGCGACACTATTAGGAAATGTGGCCTTATTGGAGGAGGTGTGTCACTGTGGAGGAGGGCTTTGAGGTCTTATAAGCCGGTCTGGCCAGTGTGAAGCAGTCTCCTGCTGTCTGCAGATCCGGATGTAGCACTCTCGGCTCCTCCTCCAGCATCACGTCTGCCTGCACACCGCCATGCTTCCTGCCATGATGACATGGACTAAGTCTGAGACCGCCGTGGTCACTGCCAGTGTTGCTGTGGTCATGATGTCTCTCTGCAGCAATAAACCCAAAGTAAGACATGGCACACCGAGCCATCTCCCCACTTCCAACATGGTCATTTTCAAGACTAAAGTTGATGATTCTGTTAATTTTTTAAATTTCCCAACATTCTCCAGACCTTCTCACTGGATTATTTAACTGTGGGTTGGGACCAGATATGTGAGATCCACTGTTTAACTCCAGGCACGCTATGCCTGACACTGCAAAGTGAAGCCACAGGCACAGGCTGGAGTTTGATTCCCCCCAGGCTTGCCTCGAGTGTTACTTCTAGGACATCCATTGCTTGGAACTCAGGAGTCAGAGGCCATCTGCGGCCTTGCACATTCCCTGTCAGAAATGGGCCAGGTTAAGGTAATGTCTTAAGAGCTGTTTCTTCCTCTCAGGAGCTTTAACGCTGGACCGGGGTCATAGGTTAGGAAATGGCCCTTGGTGACTGAAAATGATCAAGATCTCTATGAAATTTTTGCTTCCCTAGGTCCTCATGAGTCTGAACTTTGTCTGACTTAAGGGTTTGTATTGCATTGATGGCTGCTCTGATGGCCAGAGCAACTGAGAGGGGCCATGAGTCCTCAACTAGAGACGAAGATAATAACAGGGGCGTTAGGGTGTCCAAGGGTGCTGGATCTGGGAGCAGCGTCATCTGTGTCCATGCCATTTGCCTACCCGGCCAGGAGGGCAGGGCAGGAGGTGTGAGGCCGTGCTGAAGGCAGAGACAGCTAGAAGACCCCGGCTGAACACTCCATTTGTCTCTGGGTCGCTTTGACAGAACCACTCTGCCTCCTCTGGCCTGCAGAAAAGAAGCACACCGGTTCTCCAGGAAGTACCATGTGGTGTTCCTGGTGGTGGTGCTCATAGCAGATTTTTTTTTTTTTTTTTTTTTTTTTGGTTTTCTCTGTGTAGTCCTGGCTGTCCTGGAACTCACTCTGTAGACCAGGCTGGCCTCGAACTCAGAAATCCGCCTGCCTCTGCCTCCCAAGTGCTGGGATTACAGGCGTGCTCCACCACCGCCCGGCCATAGACTTGGATGGGGCGGCATGCCATCTTTGGCATCCTGTCAAGTGCTCGGCCCTCCCTATTGTCTCCCCGATGCCCTGCTCGGATGCCAGGATGCGATGGTGAGAACATGGACCACTTTTCTTCTTCTTAGCAACAGCATGAATGAAAGGGTACATGCTAACAGTTGTCACCTGAAGCCAGCACTTCCACCATCTCCCCACCCCACCCCCATGGAGTAACTTTCTCCTCACCACAGTGCCGACCGTGGGGCCTCCTGCCAGTCCCAACCCTGCTTCATTGATGATAGTAGGAAGGTGCAAGAAGCCAAGGGATGCACGCTTTGCTCTCTAAGACCACAATGGTGTGATATGGGTGTCAGCCTCCAGAATCCACATGCGTATCAGAAGGAGACTAGGTGAAGCTCAGAGCTGGGGTATGACAGCTAGGTGACATGGTTGATAGAAGACATCAGTTCTGTATGGGCACCTGGATAAAAAGTACACGCTTTTCCTTGCAATGATTAGAACACACAATAATACAGTGTGACTGTCCGCTGGTGTGAACACACACCTGAGAGGGATTCAGACATCCCCCTGGCTAGTAAGTTTAAGATGTCCTCTCTGGGGCATGGAACAGGCACTTTGTAGGTAGGCCGCTGTCCACAGGTGCATTGATCTATGTGAAACAGGTGAGGGACTACAGCAGGTGCAGCCTGGGGTGTGGGGGTGTCACTCTTCAGCGAGCTCAACTGCAGTGTGGGGTGACGGCAGAGGCATCGTCGCCCTTGTGACCCACAGGGAGATGGCAGCTTTACATATTTAAGAGGAGCATGGCCGGTTTCTTATCTGAAGTATGCTTCCCCGGAGAGACCACCACCATTTGATCTATTTTTGATTAAAATGTAAAAATTAAAAATTAAATCAAATGGTGGTATAACTCCTTGGGGAGAACACACTTCAGTTATGAAGTATTCCCCGTAGCAACCTTGGCACTCTTACGGCGGCATTGTCTCATCCGTAGGTGGTCCTTTTATGTCACACGTAATTAAAATGAATTGCGATGAGATCCACCAATGACTGCCTTCTGTGTGACGACCTGCGGCTGGTGCTTCCCAAGCAGGTCCCCAGGGGCGTGGCCTCAGAGGTGAGCTTTGTGGTAGTGGCAGTGAATCCAGGGGTTCCAGGCTTGAGGGAGGAAGGGCCGCCCTCAGCACACCCCAGTACCTTCACTTGTAACCGTTTCTGCAAGATATGGTGTGGTCAGACCTAGGAAAATTGCCGCCAGCATCTAATCTGTAGCTGCTCTGTGTCTAAACACTTGGCTGCCTCAGTATAGGGAAAGGTTGAGTGACAGGCTTGGGGGCAGGGCTACAGCTCCACCCCAGGACTGCGTTTGTGTTGGTTTCACACCTAGTGGACTAGGTAGGTCTGGATATGGTTCCAGAGCCACACGTGCAGTTGTGTGGTTGGTCATACTGAGGCCACCTGACATCTTGGCTGCTTTTGTGATTTGAAATCAGCTTTGAATGAGCAGCTAGAGAATCAGTTCCTTCTGGGACACAAAACCCTCGCTCCAGCTCTATATGCTGGTACATATCACTAAGGCATTTTTTTTAAAGTGTGTGTGTGTGTGTGTGTGTGTGTGTGTGTGTGATATGCCTATGCATAGATGTGTGTGTGCCACAGCAAGTGTGTTGAGATCAGAGGACAACCTTGTGGAGTTGGTTCTCTCTTTCACTCTACATAGGATCTGGGGATTGAACTCGGCTCAGGAGGCATCCATAGCATGCACTTTTACCCATTGCTCCCTCTTGCTGGGACTGCTAAGGCACTGCTGTTGGCACCACTGGCACGTAGAATCCATCCCTGGACTGTGAAGCCAACCAAGACGCGCCTCCAGAAGAGCCTGTGATTTTTGAGGCAGATTTGTTGGCAGAAGGGCTAGATCTGACCTGCATGTCTGCTTTAGGACCCGGCGGTCTGTCTGGCAGCAAAGATGTGTCCTATTCAGAGCCAAATTGGATTTTTAGGAGCCAAAGAATTCACATCCCTGCATTTGTGCCTCTGCAGCTGGGTACAATTTGAAGCCCTGAGCAAGGCTTTGCCCAGAATTAGCAGGAGCCCAGCATGCAGCTGAGCTCAGGGAAGCCCCTCCCTTCCTCTGTGCTGAGCTCCATCTTCAGGTGGAAGGGAAAGGGAGGAAAGAGGAGAGGGGAGGAAGTGGGGATCCCTCAGCATCAGATGGAGGTGCCATTGTAGGCTCCAGCCTTCTTTCCAGCTCTCCAGATCACTGCGCCATCTCTCCAGGCTCGGTGGCAATCTTGCCCTCCTGTAATGGGTGGCCTGGCACCCAGCCCATGACAGCTCAGTCGCTCCACCTGGGACAGACCACCTGCTCTCTCGGCCTCTGCTCCACCAAGCCTCCTCCTGCTGTAACCCCTGTGGCTAATTCTCAGTCATGGCCTCTGTCAAGGTGCCATGCAGGCCAGACGTTGGCTCTGTCTCAGGCCGGTGTACTCCCTGTTTCTCGGTCTCCCCCTGACCCCAGCTTCCCCATCTCTCCTGTCTCCACATTGTTCCCCTCTGCTTTTCCCTCCCTCTGCCTCTCTCATTGCCACAGACTGCCAAAACCTGTGGGTTCTGTCAAGGTCACATAGAAATTAGAAAGTCACCAAGCTCTCCCCTGGGTTAGACTTTGTTCTGCAAAGATGAATTATGAACACCCCAAGGACATATGTGTTGGGACGTGGCAACTTCTGGAAGACTAAGCCATGTTCAGGTTTTGGGCTTCAGGGGCCTGCCTAATGCAGGCCATGTCATGGTGTGTTGGGGTGCTACTATGGGAACATCCTGCCCTTTATCTTGATCTAGGTGTATGCTGGGTTTGGGATGAAAGAATGGGATCCTAAGTCAACAGGACTGTTTGGAGAGACTTTCTAATTCTTGTCTTAGTGTAGCACTGAGGAGTCTCAAAGAAAAGCAGTAGGGTACCCACTGCCTCACAGGAGGCACGCCAGTCTTAGTAGAGGGGGTATTAGAAAGTTCTAATTTTGGTGGCTTACGGATGGCCTTGGGAGGAGTTTTAGGGTTGATATGTTTCCTATCCGATAACTCCTTCAATTTAGCTTTAAGATTTTAATAATTTCCTTAGAATTTCTAAAACTGTCAATATATTATAAATGTCAATAATCTATTTTAAGTATCTCAACTCCTAAACGACACTATTTTCAAAAACAAATTCACAATCAGTAGATGATGTGAAGATCCAAACACACTCAAATCCAGGGGCCAGGGAGATGGCTCGGTAAGTAAAGGAGCTTGCAGCCAAGGATGGGGCTCTGAGCTTCACTCCCAGAATGCACCCTGTAGGAGAGAGCCAACTCCCGAGAGTCGCCCTTTGACCTCCATAGGCACACTCTGGTGTGCAAAGATCTGCTCTTCTCAACCTTCATTCCCTCCATAAATAAAGTGTGTGTGTGTGTGTGTGTGTGTGTGTGTGTGTGTGTGTGTGGTGTGTTAAGCAACTAAGAAAAGAGGTGTGACCACCTTGCCAGGCCTTGTATGAGCCTTTTGCTGCTCCACCAAGCCTCCTTCCTAGATTTTTTCCTGGGCTGTCAAGACAATATTGTTTTGATCCATTCTAAAAGACTTTCATATGTATCTCAAACAGATACATATATTTGACATAAATTACTCATTATTATTTGTAACAAAACAAAAACCCACCACTACCAACAACCGATGACTGCTTAGCATAATCCTATACCCCGTTTGTGTCCATTCTCAAACTGTGCCACCCCGCCCCTCCAGGCGCTGCTCTCCTGCTCCTGTGGGCAGCAGGTGGACTTTCAGAAGAGTTGAGCCTGTGCCGGACAGCCAGTGGCTTTGAGCAGCTATGATTTTCAGAATGAGAGACAGACGCTCAAGAGGCTGGTTTGTACTGTGAGGTGCAGCTACCGAAGGAAGACCGAGGGAGGGAGGCTTGGGGCTGGGCTTGAGGCTTGAGCCACGGAGGGTTTCCAGGGTTCTGCTCAAATGCTGCCTTACTGTAATGAACCAAGGGTATTTTAGAAAACTCCCCTGCATTGTGAGCAAGCTGAAGGAACTTTTATAGATCTACCCATGATCTCTTCTAGGAAGGTGAATGTAATCAAATTAGCAGGGGGTTTTGTTGTCTAATGCATTTTTAAAACCAGGTAATTTAGCTATGTCTATACTGTGCCATTTGTAAAATTCTCTTTCCTTCTACATAACATACACATGCTGGATGGCTATGGTGGCTTGAAAGAAAACGGCCCCCATAGGCCAATAGGGAGCGGCACTATTAGGAAGTGCAATCTTGTTGAAATAGTGTGGCCTTGGGGAAGGCTTTGAGGTCTCAGATGCTCGAGCCATACCCAGATGTGATTTGGTCAAAATAAAATAAAATAAAATAAAAAAGAAAAAGAAAAAGACACAATTTTAGCGGGGATGTTGCCAATCTGTCTGGTTCATGTCGATGAATGGCAGCAGAGAATCTGTTTGCTAACATCTTCACCCAGTACTATGTGTTTCCAAAATTGGACACCTTAACAGTAATGTGTTCAAATTCTGTAAATTTGATCTGAATTTTAGCCTAAGTGGTTAACATCTTTTGATTTAGAAAACAAACAACAAACAAACAAACAAAAACTAAGCTGAGCCGGGCAGTGGTAGCGCACATCTTTAATCCCAGCACTTGGGAGGCAGAGGCAGGCGGGATTTCTGAGTTCGAGGCCAGCCTGGTCTACAGAGTGAGTTCCAGGACAGCAGCCAGGGCTACACAGAGAAACCCTGTCTCGAAAAACCAAAAACAAAAACAAAAACAAAAAAAAAAACTAAGCTGAGAGCAATGCAGGTACCTCTCAGTAAGATGCCAGGCACATGGACTACAGTGCACCTGTTCAGTAATCATACATGGCTCAGGATAACGCTACCTCTAGGACAGAAGTGGGGGAAATGCAGGGCATTGTTTATAATTTTAACAGTTGTGTGCATACACATGCACAAACATCCATGTGCTCGATCACTTCCATAGCCCTCGATATACACACACATATCACAGACACATAACATACATGAAATCATATGCGCACACTAACAAATGGACACAAACACAAATGATGCATATAAAGACAGACATATGCATGTATACATGTGTGTACACACACATGCACATACTCAGGTATGCACTCATGCACACATCTGTAGGCTGAGTACCACAGGTATACAGTGGGAAGATGCAGGCTGTGCCTCACTGGGTGGCTGTGGCTAGTGCCTTCAGGCTCTCAGGACTGTATTATAGTCAGTAATAAGACAGTGTCTTTGTTACATTTATTGCTGTGAATAGACACCATGACCATGGCAACTCTCATAAAGGAAAATACTTAATTGGGCCTGGCTTACAGTTCAGAGGTTTAGTCCATTATTGTCATGGCAGGAAGTCTGGCAGTGTGCAGGCAGCCATGGTGCTGGAGAAGGAGCTGAGAATTCTACATCTTGATCCACAGGCGGCAGGAATTTTATTTTATTTTATTTTATTTTATTTTATTTTATTTTATTTTATTTATTTATTTATTTATTTATTTATTTATTTATTTTTGGTTTTTCGAGACAGGGTTTCTCTGTGTAGCCTTGGCTGTCCTGGAACTCACTCTGTAGACCAGGCTGACCTCGAACTCAGAAATCCGCCTGCCTCTGCCTCCCAAGTGCTGGGATTACAGGCGTGTGCCACCACGCCCGACTTCTTTTTCTTTTTTGAGACAGGGTTTCACCATGTAGCCCCACAATCTGTTATACAAACCAGACTAACCTCAAACTCACAGCACTCTGCCTTTCAAATGCTGGAATTCAAAGTGTGTGCTGTCGTGCATGGGGAAATCTCTGCCCTTGAAATATCCTGCTGTCTGTCCATCTGCTGCCCTATTAGGCACTGATTCTGAGCTCATGCTTAAAAGTTCAGAGCTGCCTCCTGAGACTTATTCTCAAAACCTACCAAGAGACCACTGACTTCTTTTAAGGGGACACATCAGTGGTCACTGTCAGGGTCCTTGAAACAGATATTTGTAGAAGATGTCTGCATTCAAATCCAGAGTGTTAGAAGTGAGGAGCTCACCACTTTGTAGTTTATCTTTGGAGAAAACTCAGCCTGATGTCTATAAAAGTAAAGCTAATCTCATGGAACCTTGGGTAGAAGGACAATGATCCTAGTGTGGTGTACCCCATCAAGGTTTTCAGAGGTACAGGGGTGGGAGCCTCGCCCCCCCTGCCAACCCAAGCTTCCTATTGCAGGCTAGCTCATGCCCAGGACTGCCCCTGAACAAGAAGGCCAGTACAGTTTCAGAACCAGTCCATGGCTGTTTTATCCATCTCTACTGGGCCTGGGGCCCACCTCCCTGCTCACTTCATTCTAGTCCGCTGAGCCAGGTGCTTGCCATTGAGAGACAGGCAAATGTATTAGTTTCTTGTCTACTGCTGTACTAAAACGCTATGACCAAAGCAACCTATAAAAGAAAGAGTTCAATTGGGCTTACACAACCGGAGAGAGTCCATGATGGCAGTGTGAAGGCATGGTGGCAGGCAGCTGGAGCAGTAGCTGAGGGCGGCTCATATTCCAATCCATGAGCAAGAGGCAGAAAGGACTAAATCAAAATGGCAAGAGTCTTTTGAAAGCTCAAAACCTGTCCCCAGAGACGCATCTCCAACAAGGCCACACCCCCTAGTCCTTCCCAAACAATTCTACCAACTAGAGACCCAAGTATTCAAATACATGAGCCTTGGGGGGGCATCCAAACCATCACACAGGGTATGGCAGAGCAGGGGACAGCCACTGAATTCAACCTGAAAGAAGGGATTGATGCCAAAACCCAAATGACCCTCTTCCTAGGCTCTTCTGCAAGAGAAGCCTTGCTTGGAACTTTCCCTTGGAAAGATCCATATAGCCCCAACCCATTTTCCAGGCAAACCAGCTTTCCATTCAAGGCTGGGGAATGGGGCTGTTCTGTCTTTGTACAAGATTAGCATGTTCAATAGCATAATCCTAGAGCTCTTTCTGGACTGTTTATCCACAAACCCTCTAGGACAGAGTCCTTCAGCCCAGTAGGGACTGGGGATTAGAGCCACAGGACTTAAGGCTGTCTTATGCTGTGTTCTCTTGAGACAGTAACACTAAACCCAACTTGTGCTGTCCAGGCAGGAACATCTCTTGATATTCCTCTTATGATTGATTACCCATGAAAGGGAGCATGCCAAGAGATGAGGACTCTATTCTAGGTCTTCACAGACCAAAAAGCAAGAGACTGGCGTTTCCCAGACAAAGCAACTTTGCATCCTCGATCTTGTGCTATGGTGTGTGTGCAGTTCACGACTCCAAACGTAGCACCCTTGACTCCTGGGCAACAGGACATCTCTGGTCACCCGCCATGGTTTCTTTAGAGGTCTCTAAAATCTCAGGGGGAGGACATCCAGGAGTGGGGATCCATCCCTATCATTTGTGGCATACAGAAGAGGAGCCAGAGCCAGAGACCAAGATAGCTCATGATGGTGAACTTTCTGTCAACTAGACTGGGCTAAGTGCTGCCCAGGAAGCTTGGGAAATGTTATGAGGTGAGAGTATGAGTGCATAGCAATGTTTCTGGAAGAGACATTTGAATCAGTAGTCTAAGTGGGTCCACCTTCCAATGAGGACAGGCGCCATCACATTGCTAAGGCCCTGATTAGTACAGAAAGGTGGGAAGGGAACCTTTGCTCTCTGCCTAAGCTGGGATGTCTGTCTCTCTAGCCTCACTCACTGATGCTCCTGTCCTTCCACCTTTGATAGATGAGACCTCCACACTAGCTCACTGAGCCTCAGGCCTTACAACTTGAGCAGGATTAATCTCACACCTGTGCTAGGGCCTGTAGCTCAGAGACCCCGGGGAGAGGTCTCAGCCTTCATCATCCCAGACCAACCTCTTGTGATAAGCCTCTTGCTTGGAGTCTGTACGTCTGCTTGGTTCAGTTTCTTTGGGCTCAGGCACCCAGAGCACTGCGATGCCAGGTCCATGCTAACTTTTGACTTCTTGGAGGCAGTTACCTGTCCCAGTTTTTCTGAAATGGAGTTTCTCTGGATGTAGGCAGTTGAGTTGGTCACATTACACAGCATCTCCATGACTCTGTTTCCTTGCATCTGGGACCCAACCCAGGTCCCTGTGCCTCTGTACCAGGTTCAGAACCCACCACTTCTTTACTCATGGCTAGTTGCCCTTTCTTCTTTATCCCCTTCTTAGACTATCAAGGAAGAGTGCACACAGTCAGCACTTAATGGGTGTGTGTCCTATATTACCCTTAAGTGGCTGTAGGTGAGACCCACAGATAATAATGTGAGGGCTGTCACAGCCCTAAATGTATTAACTGAATAGTCAGGGCCAAGGCTGGCACCATACATTCCTTGGCTAAGATGGGGATCAGGAGGACTTTGGCACAACTGGATACCCTCTGGGCAGCCCTGCCCACACTTCTCTACCAATCCTGCTGCTGCCTCTGCAGCCCATCATTTAAAATGAACAAACTCCAATTAAGAAAATGATCTCCAAAATCATTCTCTCCAAACCAGGGCTGTGAGCCTGCACCCTTAGGCAAGGCCTGGAGTCAATGTCGGCCCAGGCTTGTAAAGCCCATAATGTAAAGCCAATGCTATCCTGACCCAGGGCACCACCACACAGGGGCAGGCTGATCACTGAGAAAGATATGCCTGGATCAAATGAATCAGGGAAATGGCCACAACAGGGACCAGGCAGGCAAAGGTCTTTCTGGAGAAGAGGACTGAACCCCTGGTTCCCTATTTCTCTTCCAGGAGATAAGTATGTCCAAAGATCTATTCCACAGGAGCAAGTGGAAAGTTCTGAATGGAAACTTGCAGACCCACCTGCCACCCTCTGGTCCAGCCACAGCGAGATCCACAGTGCTCTGGGCACCTGAACCTGCTGGAAGCAGCCTGCGCACGTCTCTCCCTGTCGTGAGAGAATTAAAGGCAACATCTTGGGTAGGAAAGCAATCGCGGAGGGTGGAAGTTTCTGGCCAGGCAAATAAATTGGATTTAAGTATATTACAGTCATAATCTTTCCTGCCCCTCTCCAGACGGTCTCTGTACATGGAAAAATGAGAATATATTCGCAGACAAAGCTTGACCTGAGGGAGAAGCCTGCCGGAATCTGGATTTCCAATAACATAAGACAATAAAGCTTAGACTTCTAACCTGCCGCAATATAGTAAAAGTATAAAGAGCTTAGCTGCTAATAAAAGGGAAGGGTCTCCCCTCGTATTTGAAGATCCGGACCCCCCAGAAGGACACTTCATAAAGATCATGATGGGTTAGCTGGGATCATGCAGACACGAGGACCCTTGTTGACCGATTGTCTGACAGTTGTCACCTATGGGTCCTATATTAATAAGTCCCGTGTTGATTTCCTTGGGGTATTTTTGTCCCTGTAATTGCACATCTTCCTGTTGTGACTGTACCCTATGCTACACACTGAGCTACAGTTCCCTGATGCCAAGAGGCTCACCTGCCTTTCTATTCTTCCAGGAGGGTGCACACCTATCAATGGCACCTCTTTATATGATGAGGCGGCAGGACCAAGGGTCAGCTATTTCTCCCAGGGGTGTGTATATGCTGCAGTCCAATCCCCTCACAACGTGGGGGTGCAGTGAGGGATGGAGTGGTGAGGGGAGCCATGGGTGACACAGTTGGGGGAGGAAGCAGTGCTCAGATCAAATGTCACTTAGCATGTAACTGCCACCAAGTCACCTCTCACCCTGGTGAACTGGAATGTCGTGACTTGCTCACCCATGTGCCCATGCGCAGAGGTCATGGCTCTGGACTCATGGCTCTCCCTTTGGGTCTGGTGATGACAGGACTTCTCTTTGATACCATTTACACACTAACACCGAAGTCGAACTTTCTAGAATGTTCCAGTTCAGCCTCTTGCAGGCCTTCCCTCCTCCCTGCATCTGCACTTTGGAAGCTCTGGTCCTGTTGCACGTGGAATACTGCTCCATAGAGGATTTTATTTCAGCAAGGCAGGATGGAAGTCACAAGTAGGAATACTGAAGCCCAAGCCCAGGCACAGGCAGTCTGCAGACCCTGCTGAGAAGAAAGCAGCGTTGGCCATGAACAGGTCAGTGTCCTGCTCACAGATCCTAGTGGGGACACTTTGTGCAAAAGACTGCCACAGGGCCACATGGACTTCTCCCTTTCATTGTCAGTATAGACAGGCAGAGCCACGGTCTCAGGATGTTCAGAACCCATGCAGCTATTCAGCAGCTCATGAAGGGTGACATGGTGACAGTCAGCCAGCAACCAAGCCCAAGGAGCTACCATCTGACCTCTACAACATAAATCATGGGGCAGCTCTTCTGTCTGTAGCCTGTGATTGAACGGTGACTGCCCCCCTCCCCCAGATTTCCTGTAAAAGTCCTAATCCTAAATTAACCAGGTCATGGCCATTTGGAGATGATGTCTTTGGAAGTTAAATGAGATTGGTGGTGAAGGCCCCAACTCAGTATGAATGATAACATTATTTTCAGAAAAGGTGTTATGACAGAAAATAGAACCAGGGGTGACCTTATGAGGACACAGCAGGAAAATGGCCACCTGCAAACCAAATCAGAAACTTCTACCTGGACTGCAATGGATGCCTCACCTTCAGAGCCCTGTGAGTTAGCTCAGTTGGTTAATCACCTAGTGAGTGTGTGTTACCACGGCTTCTCTGGCAGCCTCATGGGACAAGTTTGACCACAACTGTCTCTACTCTTCACATAGAGTTGGCTCTGTATTCTTCATCCTCTTCCAAAGTCTTTCCTCTCTCACAATCCATATTTCTACTCAAAGTCCTTCCAGCCCTGTGACAATTGAGAAGATGTCGGCATATCAGAAGCAAGCTTGTGGACACAGCCAGGTCAGCTCCTTCTGCAGTGAGAGCTACAAATCCTGGACGGAGACCAAACTCTTCCCAAGCTCTGACTGACCTTCAACTATACATGCCTCACGTCAGCCAAGGAAAAGCACTCTGAACTGTGATGCAGGCTGGTGCTTAAGGTATTTGCAATGAAGAGTGGGGGGATCCCTGAAAACGGCCAGAGAAACAGACACATTCCATACCGCTAAAAAGGACAGTGACTACAGACTTCTCATCAAGACTGTGACAGCCACGAGACAGTGGGACCTAAGAGTTGGATTTAAGAGTCCTTAAATCCGGAAAGAACACCTGCTGACTTCAGTGTCTGGAATCTGGAATAGCATCCTTCCGGCCTGGAGGCAAAATTGAGACGTGAGAAGCTGAGCCAATGTGTTGCTACTTAGGAAAAAACACCAAGGGAAACCTTTGCGAGGGGTGTTTTTCTTGTTGGAATTTCCAAGTTAAAGAAGTAATGGAGGCTGTCAGGGCAGAGAAGATGTGTGAAAATTAGAGAGCTTTTAATGTCTTTCTTTGAAATTTAGAAGACTTTATATTGAAAAAACATTATGAGGTTTATTATAGATTAGACCCATGGTCTGTGGCACGGAAAATGGGCAGGACACAGTCAGGTATAAAATCACTATAGTTAACTGATATGAAATTTAATTGTATATATTTTACAATCCTAAGCAGCCATCAGTATAATGTCATAGAAAGAGGAATGACTGAAATACAATGGACTAATAAGATGGAAAAATTACAAGTATTAAAAAAATAATCCCAAATAGGGCAGACCATGAAAACCACAAGAAGGAAGGAAATAGACAATAATAGATTAGCACAGTCTTTTCAATTGTATTAAAAATTGTGCTAAATGTTAGTGGTCAAAACCCAGTAACTCATTGACAGAGGTTAACAGAATTGATTAAAAGGCAGGCCAATAATAAACCCATTCTTTTTTTACGTAATTAATATGTGTTAATAAAAGGAGGAGTGTGGTGGTTTGAATGACAGTGGACCCAATAAGCTCATAGACTTGAATACTTGAGCCCTAAAGGTGTCCGTAGGAGCAGGCTTTGAGGCTTCTAAAGGCTCATGCCATTTCCAGTGTGATCTCTTTCTCTGTTGTATCAAGATGTGAGCTCTCAGCTGTTCCTGCGCCCTGCCTTCACTCAATCACCGTGGACTCTAACCCTCTGAAACCATAAGCCCAAACTAAGTGCTTTCTCTTATAAGCTACCTTGGTCGAGGTGTTTTACTACAGCAATAGAAAAGAAACAGATGGAGTAGGGCAAGAACTCTCTCTCACGAACATGAAAATGGCTATTGGAAAGGAAGGGAGGTGGGGAGAGGCAAGGGAAGCAGTGATTGCATCATAGAGTGAGGGGAAGGGATGGAAGAGAACCCTTGGGCAAGGATTTGGAGACACTGGAAGCCTTAGACTTTGTCAGTAGAAATGTGAACAGGTACAGCCTTTATGGAAGATAGCACAGTAGTTCATTAAAAACGACTATACAATCCAGCAGCTCTGGGTAGTTCTCCGAGAGACCCGTAGGCAGTATTGCTCACAGTGGCCAAGAGGTGGAAGGGGCCCACTTGCCCACTGACAGCGGAGTGGGTGAGATGCAGCAGACATACAGTGATGTATTTTATATATATATGTGTATATATATTTACACACACACACATATATATATATAACTACTATGCTATATATATACATATATATGTATGTATGTGTGTGTGTGTATATATATATATGTATATATATACATATATATATACATATATATATATACACACACACACACACACACACATATATATATAGTATATACAGTCACTGTTCTGTTGCTGTGAGCAAACACCTAGACCAAGGCAGCTTCTATCAGGAATTTACCTTGGCTTCTGGTTTCAGGGGGATAAGATGCCACCATGGGCAGGGAGGCATAGAACAAGCAGCAGGCATGGTGGAGAAGCAGGAAACAGAGAATTCACGAGAAGACACAAGCACGGAGCAGAGACAGACAACTCTAGTAGTTTGAGGATTTAAAGTCTCAAGGCCTTCTCCTCTGAGAGGCTTCACACCCAGGAGCAGTGACCCACAGCCAAATATGAGGCAGAGCTCAGGGAATCTTGTGGAAGAATGAGAGGAAGGCTTGAAAAAGCCAGAAGGGTCAAGGGTACCCACCACAAGAAAACCCACAGAGTCGACTAACATGGGCCCACAGGGGCTCACAGAGACTGACCCGACAACCAGAGAGCATGCATGGGACGGACCTGGGCCATCTACACATGTAATAGATATGCAGCTTGGTCTCCATGTGGGACCCCTAACAACTGGACCAGAGGCTGTCTCTGACTCTGCTGCCTGCCTTTGGATCCCTTTCCCCTAACTGGGCTGCCTTGTCTAGCCTTAACAGATGTGCCTAGTCATACTGTAATCCATGGGAGGCCTCCCCTTTTCTGAGAAGAAAGGGAGGGGAAATGGGAAAGGGGAAGAGAGGACTGTGAGGAGAGGAGGGGAAGCCCTGACCAGGATGTAAAATAAATAAGTAAATTTATATATAATATATATGCTCAAAGCCTGCCCCTGGTGACAGACTTCCTTCCTCCAGCGAGAGCAACTCTCCTAAGTCTCCCCAAGCAGCGCCACCAACTGGGGACCACATATGCAAATTCCAGGTAGTTCTGTGGTTAGTTTATGGGGGAGGGGAGCGTTTCTCATTTAAACCACCACACATGGAGTAGTGCTAAGCCTTTGTAAGGAAGGTCATCCCGACACAGTTTCCAGTGCAGGTGAAGCTGGAGGCTGTTCTACTGAGTGGGAAAATCCACGGAAGGATTGGTACCAAATGATACCACTTTCCCAAGGCAGCTGCCGCAGTTAGCGTGCTGCAGGCAGAAAGTAGGATCCTGGCTGCCAAGGCTGGGAGAAGGGAGAAATCCGCCGTTATTTTATTTCGAGTTACTTTTTGAGCCAGAACCTTGCTACGCAGCCCTGGCTGAACTGGAACTGGCAATAGCTCTCCCAACCTCTGCTTTCTGAGTGCTGGGGCTGTGGGCATTGGCCACACCGAGCTCAGGGGCTGTTTCTGGTGTGTGTAGAATCTCAGCTCCATAACATGAACTTGTGCTTGAGATTCCCTGCACAGACAGCCATGCAAACAGAGTTGGAACTGCTGGACTGTGCGATTGGAAGTGGTGAAGCTGTCTGTGGGAGGTGCTCCATACACACAATCCCCTCACTTAGGAGGTGTAGGCAGGAGGATCCGGAGCTAAAGATAGTCTTCACTATAGAGTTCGTCAGGGCCAACCTGAGCTCCATGAGACCCTGCCTCAACCTAACCCCTGCCCCCCAAATGGCCAGGGAAGCAAATTCTGTACCGTATGTGTTTCACCTTAAAAAGAAGTAAAACCTTGGAAGTTTGAGCGCTGCCTGTGATTATGACTCCACGTGTTCTGTGAAGATTGAGAGCGATGGAACAGAAATGGTTGGACTCATGTTTTTGGAATGGTTACATGACTATCAGACAGTGCACACCCCAAGACACAGGCATCCAAGGAGATAAAGAAGAATGCTTCATAAAGACAAAAGGGTCTATTTATCAGGAAGGCATTATAATAAATATGGATGTACCCGAGAAGAGGAACTGGATGGTCAGAAATCTGCTAGCTCAGAGATCTTAAAGGCATTTCAGTGCCGTGACTGTGCACAGGAGATGGGACACAGACAGGATCAACTGCAACCTAACTGGTGCTTGCACTGCGTGCTGCACTTTCCCACCAAGGATGTGTGTGGGGGGGTTCTTTGAGGCACAGCCCCACATGCTGGGCTACACCGAGAATGGAAATGAATGTATGGGCCTGGGATAATGCACAAGGTATCGTCTAATAAAAGTGGAATTAAGTGAGAGAGCAATAACAAGATGATAGCCAGGAAGCGCCCCGCCCCCAAGTTAGCCACATCCTAATCCCTGGGCCTGTATGTTACCTTATATAGCAGAGGGACTTAAGATTGTAGACAGAATTAAAGCTGCTAACGGCCCAACTTTAGGCTGAAACATCATCTTGGTTCCTGGTGATGTTAAGGTGAGAGAGAGAGGAGAGATGATGGCCAGAGGACTGTGATATGAAAGGGTTTCCACTGGCCATCACTAGCCTGCAGACAGGGGAAGAGGCCACAAGCCAAGGAAGAGAGGTAGCCAGAAGAGGCAAAGGTGGTTCTCTTGGAAGTATTTCCTTGCTTATATCATAATGTGTATCTGACAAGACCTAGCTTAGAATGTTGACCTACAGGACTATAAAATAAAACATTTATTTTCCACACAATTGAAAGTTGTCCTCCAGTTTCAATTCTTGAGAGTTGTCACAATACATGTAATTAAAAGTTAATACTAGAGGCCTAGGAAAGCCAGCTTGTCCGGTAAAGTACTTGCCGTGCAAGTGTGAAGATCTGAATTTAACCCCTAGAGTCCTCACATGGTGGCACGTGCTTGTACTTCTCAGCACCAGGGAGGCAGAGACAGGCAGGTCTCTGGGACGCAGTGAGTTCTGTCAACAAGAGACCCTTTCTCAAACAAACAAACAAACAAACACTCCCCCAAACAAACTAAACAAACCAAAACAGAACAAACTAAAACATGTGCATGCACACACACACACACACACACACACACACACACACAAGTCAAGGTCAGGGATGGTGGCACATGCCTGTAATCCCAGCATTTGAGAGGAGAGGCAGAGATAGAGTCACTGAAGTCAAGGCCAGCCTGGGCTACATGACAGGCTGTGGGGTCTGTACCTGTAGTGGGCACCAGTACCACTGGAGTGAGGACTTTACATCAGTGCTTACACCTTCACTGTATTGACCCTCGATGTGGACTCTTGTCCTGCACACTGGGTTACCTGATCCAAAGCACTGTCCCTGACTTTACTTCTGTGGTCCCTTCTCAGGCCAGGTAGAGCTACTTGAAGCAGACCCCGTCATCATCCTCAGCTCTACTGTCACTAGTAGGCAGGGATGTCAGGAACAGCCACTCAGCTTGTCCAAGAGATGCTCTGGAGGGTGGAAGGTGACGCTGCAAACCCACTGGCCACCCTTGCCCAAGCAGGGCTGGTTGTGGCACTCTCTCTGGGAGGCAAATGAAGTCTCTAACCGAAGTTTCCATCTGCAGCCTGGGCCTTCAAGCAGACAGTGCCTGGCGTGTGACACCTATGTAAGACAAGTTGCTCTTGTGTTAGTTGCTTTTCTATTGCCTATGTATATGATACAACAACAGGACCGAGGCAACTTGTAGAAGAAAGAATTTATTTGGGCATGTGCTTTCTGAGAGTTAAAGTTCACGAGGGCAGAGTGGGGACAGCAGGCAGCCGAAGCCGGAAGCCGAGAGCTCACACCTTAAACAGCAAGCAGGAAGCAGAGATGGTAAACTGAGCTCTTTAAACTGTCAGAGCCCACCCTGGTGACATACTCCCTCCAGCGAGGCCACACCTCCTAAGCCTCCCCCTGCAGCACTATCAGCTGGGAACCTGGCATTCAAATACCCAAGATGATGGAGGACATCTCATCCAAACCATTATGGCTGCTAAGATTTAGGTGTCCTGGAGCCATTCCCTTCCTCAGGACAGGCAACTGGAGCTCCCTATTGAAAGCACCCACACCAGGGCCTCCTGCTGAGGCACTGAAAGCCAATGTGTATGTTAAGCCTTGTGTGTGTCACCCCCAGGACACTCACTGGCCAGGTAAATGTCCCTGAGAAATGCATAGTAATGGATGTCTTTGTAGAACATTCCAGTTACTTTATTCAAGTAAAAACCACACAGTTTAGGGGCTGCTGTTGCCAGGGTATGCACGGCCTTGCCCATACCAGGATCCCGGCCATCTCAGGATTTAAAGCTGAATTGAATGAAGTCATGACTTTAACTATGACCCCCAACTTTGTTTTTAATATTTATTTCATGTGTATGAGTGCCTCACCTGTATGTATGTTTGTGTACCATGTGAGGGTCTGATGGTGTTAAAGAAGGCCAGAAGAGGTCACTAGATCCCCTGGAACTGGAGTTTTACATAGTTGTGAATGACGATGTTGTTTCTGGGGATTGATCTAGGTCCTCTGAAAGAGCACCAAGTGCTCTTAACTGCTGAGCCACCTCTCCAGCCCCCATTCCCTAACTCCAACTTGGATCCCATCTCAAGTGCTGTCTATTGCTG
The DNA here is from genome assembly GCA_964023405.1 of Apodemus agrarius. Classification (NCBI taxonomy): domain Eukaryota; kingdom Metazoa; phylum Chordata; class Mammalia; order Rodentia; family Muridae; genus Apodemus; species Apodemus agrarius. The sequence continues at coordinate 131,248,710 of OZ030005.1, read as the reverse complement.
GTTTCCAACCAATTTTATGTTTATCCCAAAAAAGAACAGACTGAGGGTGGGAAGACGGTGTGCTCTGCTCCTCCTGATGTCATAAACTATACATGTGGCCCTATAACCAGCTGGCTTGGGGCATACAGATACATGGTAGGGGTTCTGTCATGTTGGGAGGTTCATGACTGAAACTGTAGGTTCTGTCTTCTAGTTTGGTCTCCCTTAATGGAGCTGCAGAATGGGGCAGAAGCAGGGAGACATGATTAAAACAAGGACCCCAAAGACAGTCCAGGTGGCAGGCTGCTCCCTCTCCCCAGCCTGGACACAGTGAGTGTGCTGGATAATACACCAGTTGACATTTCTCATCATTCAGGTACGCCTACCCAGGCTGTAGCTCCTGCCAAACTCAGCCTATCAGAGGTTGATGCTCCACAGAGCACATCAGATATTTTTCTCTGCTAATGAGCATTGTAACTCTGGCCATTTGGACTTCCCAAGTGGCCAAAGGGCCACAAACTCAGGGAACTGTCCACATCTTCAATGTCAAGGAGGTGGAAGGATAGGAAACCCAATGGGCTTGGCTGTAGGGCTACTCTCTGATCTAGGTCAGTCTCTGCTCCACGGTGCCTCCATTTGACTAACAGGGCCTAGGTCTCATTGAGCCCACAAGAGAACGGCTTCATGCTGCTGTCCCCCTCTCTCCCATCCCCTCATACACTTTATGCAGAGGTTCTTCTGGTCCTGGTATAGTGCCCAGATTACCTGCTCTACTTCTTCTGACACCTCAGAGAGCTCCAAGCCAAAGCTAGGCAGTAGCATCATCTGGACAGAGCCTTGGTGGACATTAGGGGAATGATAGAGTGGTCTAGAGACTTGGAGCATTTGCCATCCCAGGTCACCGGGGCAACCATTTTTAAATGCACTTCAGAAAGAAAAAAATAAATCACCCCCTGGGACTATGCTTTGTAATGGTGACAGAGCCAAACACACTGCTCCCATGACAATTAAATGTCCCAGTGAGCAACCAAGAAGGGGGACACTGGCCTCAGCTGAGATCAGGTCCTCCTGCATCCTGGACTCTCCTTCTCGGTCCTTTCTCATTTAACCCGCACTCCATGCAGGCATTCATGCACATATGTGAAATAAAAACAAATCTTTTTATAAAAGAGTCTGGAAATCCAGCTGAGCTTTAGCCTGCATGCACAAATTCATTGCTCGCTGCTCTTTACCGTGGCTGTGATTGGACCAGCTATTTGAACACACTGTCTTGCCTTCCCCACAGTGATGAACTGTAAACCTGGAGTTGTGTGCTAAAATAAACTCTCTCTCTCTCTCCTGTAGGTTGGTTTTGTTTTTTCAGCGTATTTTATCACAGTGATAGAAATGAAACTATGAGAAGACAGCAAAAAGGCGTGTGTAGGGAAATCAGGAAATCCTGTTATAATCCCAAGAAAGAAATTATTTCTTTCTTTTCTTTTCTTTTTCAAGACAGGGTTTCTCTGTTTAGCCTTGGCTGTCCTGGACCAGGCTGGCCTCAAACTCAGAAATCTGCCTGCCTCTGCCTTCCAAGTGCTGGGATTAAAGGCGTGCACCACCATGCCTAGTGCCAAAATTATTTCTAATAAAATTCTAATTCTTTTATCAAGCTCCAGTCAGGGAGTCAAATGGCTATCTTAGAAATCAAATATTCTGGGCTGGAGAGATGGCTCAGTGGTTAAGAGCACTGACTGTTCTTCCAAAGGTCCTGAGTTCAAATCCCAGCAACCACTTGGTGGCTCACAACCATACATAATGAGATCTGATGCCCTCTGGTGTGTCTGAAGATAGCAACAGTGTACTTACATACATATAATAAATAAATCTTTAAAAAAGTTTAAAAATAAAGTCTTGAGAAATATTTTTTAAACAATCGAATATTCTAATATACAATTCAAATGCAAACTGGCTTGCTACCGCATGCTGAGCGATGACAGCAGACAACAAAGACCGTGTTCTCCTTTGGTCAAATCGTTCTGCTCAGTAACAGCAGAGCACATTGTATGTGCAGCAAAAATATATTATAAGGGTGAGTACTTCCAGAAATACCTCAGCTTCATCCCATGCTTAGTTCTGAATTTGGTTTCTGTCATTGCCTGAACGTTTTGGCAGCTGCCAAAGCTTTGTAACCTCCACATTCAGTTACATGACCCCTGTGTGGGTTAAGACCCACAGTTTAAGAAGCTGGGTGTTATACGTGACACTGTGGCCAGGGAATGGAACTTGGAAGCCCTGAGCTAATGTCATTTGAGGCCCATTCCCTTTGCAGGACTGGGCAAAGGCCTTGCCTGGAGCTAAGCCAGAACCGGAGCCATTCGACTTACACCTGCTGGGTTCCAAGGGCTCTCCTGCCGCCCCCACCCAAAACTGCCACGGGCCTGAGGTGCTTACTGACCAGGGAGGATGGCGTAAAGCCCGTCTTTGGTCCCAGGAAGCCATATAATGCCTTTCCACCTGTTTCCAGCTTGCCCCAGCCATCTGACAATTGCCTCTATGCTCTCAGTGAGGGCTCTAAGTCCATAAACAGCCAGTGTGGGCCCCTGGGGAAGGTAAGCTCATGTTCCACATGCTTTGTGATGCTGCTAAGCAAGCAGAAACACAGATAAGAAAAATATAGGGAAAGGGAGGGCACACACAGAGAAACCGGAAGTCAGCAAGAGGAGTGGAGGAAACTGCCTAGCACCCTAAGCTGGACCTGAGAGCAAAACAGTAGCTGTCCTCAGGGGTAAGGGCCCGTGATCATCGCTGAAGCAAAGGCATGGGGAGGATTTATTGACTTGAACTAGTTTTGAAACACTAGTGGTTTCAGACATAGAAAGAGCCAGTGGAGGGCCTGGCAAATGCTAGCCTACCGGTCTGGCCCGTCCCTGCTGGGAGATGACCGCTAGTATTTACTTAAGGTGCCTGTGTCTGTCCTCTCCCCATAGGGCAGAACTGTGTTATTGTTGCAAAGACCTATCTATGCCCTATACACACCAAGTGTGCTGACCCCTGTCCTGGAGTTGGCTGGCTCTGTGTTCTGTAGCGTGGCTGCCAGCTGCAGGCAGGTCTTCTGGGAAGTCTTCTTGCAAGCTTCAGCATTTTGATTATGTAATAGGATTAACTTTGCCCCCTCCTAGTTGCAGCTGTGTATTGACGGGCTTTGTGCTCAGATCCAACACAGATGCCACGGCTCTCATTTTCTAGTGCTGTTGAGAGCACACTTAATAAAGCAACTGCTTAGATATGGATGTGCACTTGATGTCCCCAACAGTGCCGAGAGTTCCCAAGCAGGGAAGTCTTCTTGAAGCACTGATTTGGAATTCAGTGAGATGTCCATAATAAGGACTCAAGGCAGAACCTGGAGGAGATTTGATTCTGTGTCTCAGCTCCATTCTTGAGCATCGGGCTCCTTCACACAGCTGCAAAACCAAGGTTACATTCCATTGTGGCCCAGATCCTGCAGAGGCAGAACTGGATGAATCCTCTCCGACTGAGACTATTCTAGAAAGGCACTTTGTCTTTTGAAGACTTGACCAGGAAGTTAAAGCAAAGTTAACGAATGTCTGTCTTAATCACTGTTGTATTGTTGTGACATGACACCATGACTAAGGCAGCTCTTAGGAAAGAAAGCATTCAATTGGGGGCTGGCTTACAGTTTCAGAGGCCTAGTCCATTATCATCATGGCAGTGAGCATGCCAGGCAGACAGACAGAGAGAGAGAGAGAGAGAGAGAGAGAGAGAGAGAGAGAGAGAGAGACAGAGAGAGAGAGGTGAGTGGGAGAGGATCTGGTATGGGGTTTTGAAATCTCAAAACCTAGTGAGTGACACACTTCCTCCAACAAGGCCACACCTGCTCCAAGAAGGCCACACCTCCTAATCCTTGTAATCCTTTCAAACAGTTCCATTCCCTGGTAATCAAGTACTCAAAAATATGGGCCAATGGGGGCCATTCTAATTCAAACCACCACATTTCACTCCCTGGCCCCCAGAGACTTGTAGCCACATCATAATTCAAAATGCATTTAGTCCAACAGCAAAAGTCACTGTAGTCTATCACAGTCTCAAGACCACTTTAAAATCCAAAGTCTCTTTTGGACTCAAGGCAATCTCTTAACTGTAACCTCCTATAAAATTGAAATAAAAAAGCAGATCACATACCTCCAACATAAAATGCCATAGAATCTGCATTGCCATTTCCAAAAGGGAGGAAATGGAGCATAAATGAGAAAATACTGGACCAAAGCAGCTGGACAAACTCCAAACGTCTGATGTCAGTGTGCTCTTCAGATCTCCAGTTCCTTTCAGCTCTGTTGACTGCAACTTATTTCTTTCTCTTGGGATGCTTTCACACATGGTGTGCAACTTTTCCCGGCAGGCATCCCACCGCTTGGCATCTCTAACACCTTGGGATCTCCAATACAATGCGGGCTTCACCTTCAGTGTCATACAGTGGCTCTCTGAACTTTCATGTAGGAACACTGCTGATACATGCCTGGCCTCAGTTGCTTTCGTTAGCTGTGGAAGGAGATTCCATAACCTCTGTCTTGTAACCTTGACTCTAGAGCCAGAACCACGTGGCCCAAAGCTGCCGAGTTCTGCTGCTTGATGAGGCTGGAACTTGGCCCCCTCGTTCAGTTACATCTGCACCAGCTTTCTGCTATTGGTGGCTTCTTTCACAACCCGGGCTTTGCTTTAATTCCTTTCACAAGTTGGAGACTTGGCTGGGCGAGGCCCTGCCCTGCGGTCTCTCATCCCTTTATTCTGTCGAGCATCAAGCTTTGCTTTGGACTTTCCATCTCCTTGAACACTGGACTTCATTACACTTCCTGGATCTCTCTTTCTCCGCACACTGCACATTTTGTATTTTTCCTTGTCTAGCTTGCATCTTTTTTTAAAAAGTAATTTTCAAAAGATTTCTTTATTTATATATTTATTTATTTGTTTGTTTGTTTATTTATTTATTATACATAAATACACTATCACTGTCTTCAGACACACAAGAAGAAGGCATCAGAACCCATTACAGATGGTTGTGAGACACCAGGTGGTTGCCGGGATTTCAACTCAGGACCTCTGGAAGAGCAGACAGTGCTCTTAACCTCTGAGCCATCTCTCCAGCCCACCATTAATAATCATGTAACACAGTCAACACTAGGCTGTCTTGAAATCTTCTCTGCCAACTCCATTAATCTAACCCTTTTTAATTTAGCCTCTGGCAGATTTTTAGGACAAGAGTAAAAAGCATCTACATTATTTGCCAAAACATTTCAAGAATGGTCTCTAGACCACTTACTAATATGTGTTTCCTCTGAAACTTCTTGAGCTGAGATATCATAATTTACATTACTCTCAGAATCACTGTGTTTCATGCTACTACTAGTATGGCTCATTAAGTTCCATTTAAGGTGTCAACTACCTTCCTAATCTAGAGCCCCAAAGTCCACATTTTGCCAACAAGCAGCATGATCAGGTCTGTCACAGCAATACTCCACTTTCTGGTACCAACTTTTGTCTTAGTCATTGTTCTGTTGCTGTGAAAAGACTCCATGACCAAGGCAATTCTTATGAAATAAAGCATTCAGTTGGTGGCTTGCTTACAGTTTCAGAGGCTTAGTCTATTATCATCGCGGCAGGGAGCATGGAAGTCCAAATGGTGCTAGCATAACTGAGAGCTACATGCTAATCCATAGAGGAGAGAGAGAGAGAGAGAGAGAGAGAGAGAGAGAGAGAGAGAGAGAGAGAGAGAGAGAGAACAAGTGTTTGACATTGACTTTTGAAATCTCAAAGCTCCCCCCCAGTGACATACTTTCTCCAAGGACAAGGCCACACCTACTCCAACAAGGCCACACCTTCTAATCCTTGTAATCCTTTCAAACAGTTGCATTCCCTAATGACTTGCAAACCACCACAATGTTCAGTGGACTTCTGCACATTATGGTGCATATGATGTTCCATGGGACACTATGGCATGCTTATTGTGGTTTATTTTGTAAGTAGGTGCACCTTAAGAACAATTTATGCAAATATTAATATCCCTTAAGGGAGTCATCATCAGCCTGTCTAGAAAACATTGTTGTCATGCAGTCCTGGGGAATCTTGCTCAGCAAGGTAACAGAATTGATAAAACACAGACATGTGGTATGTGTGATGAAGGACCTAAAGACTCTCGTGGGTGAGTCTTCCTGGTTTCAAGGGATATGTGCACAGGCAGGCCAAATACTTTTCTCCTGAGTACCACCATGACCACTAGATTTCTACCTGGTAGGCCACTGGTCATCCTGATGGTACCCCATGAAGGTCAGAGCCACACAGGGAAGCCCCACTTTTCTGGTGCACCTCAGGTGGTCTCAGTGAGAACCCCATATTGCTGAGCAGCACTGGTGGAGGAATCAGTATAAACCACCTGGAGGTCCAGAAGGAGCCAGCAGATGGTGGCCTTCCCTCATAGTGGGTTGGGCTCAGATGATCTGACCATCCCTGAGGCCCTGGGAGAACTTCTCAGCCTTTTGTCTGTGTACCTTACTTTCTCCTTTTATAAAATGTGGATGATTTTTGTGTGTGTGTGTGTGCATGTGGGATTAAGTAGGTCAATAGGAGAGATGTTCAGAGTAGTCTCTGGTACAGACAAGGTCCCAGGGGTGCTTGATGCCAATGCTGCTACTGCTATGACGTGTTTGATAGCTCATTTTTCTTGTCCCAGGTCTCATAGCTTTTTTTTTCTGAAAGGGGAAGGTGAATTTATTATAAAAAATTAAATCTACAGATGATTCCAAGCCTAGCACCAATCTTAGATAGTTTTGGGAGCAACTTGCCTGTTAAAATCCTTTGTGATCTAGCTACTCCCACCTCCTGTGGCTGCCCAGGCCCTGGGACTCAGCATACAAAAAGACAGACCAGTCAGTCTAGCTGGAGAGCTTATTTGGACAGCTCTGATGATGTGCCTCTAACCCCATTTGCCACACGACAGACAGATACATAGGGTGGTCTGAAGGAGAGATTTAGATGTAGCCGAGGAAAGTCAGTTAAAATTGTCATATCCATTAGATTTTAAAACTGGAAACATGCTCCCACGGACCATCTAGAACCCTCTCAGGTAAAGCTAAATCAATACCTCACAATTTGGATGTATTCATTATTCTGGTCCATGAAACAGCCCTGTTTCTAAATTCTTTCCTGTTTTGCTTTGAAAACTGCCCCCGAGGCTCTCTCACATGAGTGTCTTAGATATCTGTGTGGCCTCTTCCAAAACCCTCCCATGACGATGGATGACAGGTCCGAGGAGAAGGAACTGAGGATGGATTGCTCACACTGAAGGTTCTCCTATCACCATGCTGCCCCACACTCTAGGGCAGGCCCTGTCAGACCACAGTCTCCTTCTCTTATAAGTTCCTAGATGGCTGTCATCAAGTTTGAGAGACTTTGAGTGGATCCCCTCAAGGAAGTACAGTTTGCTCCCAAGAAGAGGAGTGGGGGACACAACACCAACCATCAAGTTTTCAATGGCTGTACTGGCTAGTCTGGTGTGTCAACTTGACACAGGCTGGAGTTATCATAGGAAAAGGAGCTTCACTTGGGGAAGTGCCTCTATGAGATCCAGCTGTGGGGCATTTTCTCAATTAGTGATCAAGTGAAGGAGGGCCCCTTGTGGGTGGTGCCATCTCTGGGCTGGTATTCTTGGGTTCTATAAGAGAGCAGGCTGAGCAAGCCAGGGGAAGCAAGCCAGTAAGTAACATCCCTCCATGGCCTCTGCATCAGCTCCTGCTTCCTGACCTGCTTGAGTTCCAGTCCTGACTTCCTTTGGTAATGAACAGCTGTGTGGAAGTGAAAGCTGAATAAACCCTTTCCTCCCCAACTTGGTTCTTGGTCTAAAGTGAGCCGTTGTGTTACTGGGACTATTGATGCTGGTTAGCTGGAGCTAAGAAATTAGCGGTGAGTAAGAAGAGACCAGCATCACTGAGGTGAAATCTTCTGGGATGTGTTTTCTGAGAGCACAGAGAGTGTGTTCCAGATAGCCAAGGTTGTGCCTCGTGCTGTAGCAGGACTTGGTACTGTGTAAGAGTCACCCAGGTGGTACTGCTTTTGAAGGCATGAAGGCATCATGAAGAACAGCTGAGGCCTGGTACAGTGAGAGGCCATGGAAGGCCATTGGTGAAAGTGTACCCTCAGTTGTAATTGATGGCCCAGGACTGAAGGGGTCATGCAAAAGAGTTGAGGCTTGGAGATGCCAGTACTATGCGATGACCACCAAGGACAGCAGCAGCAGTGGAGTACAGGCAGCTGGAGCCTAGAAGACAAGGTGTGTGCTACAAAGGGCAGAGCTGGAGAAGTGACTCAAGCCCTTGGAGGAGTCCAGAAGATCGTGAGTTGGATCCCAGACATTGAACCATTGGAGTTTGAGTTTTGCTTTTGATTGTGACTGTGCCCTAAAGGGATTGAACTTTTAATATGTAAAGACTGTGGGACTTTTTACATTATTGAGATCTTGGGGATGAATAAGAAAGTAAGGGTTGAGGCTTAATAGTGATATGTTGGTGTGTCAAGTTGACAAGGGGTCAATTGTACTGGCTAGTCTGGTGTGTCAACTTGACACAGGCTGGAGTTATCATAGGAAAAGGAGCTTCACTTGGGGAAGTGCCTCTATGAGATCCAGCTGTGGGGCATTTTCTCAATTAGTGATCAAGTGAAGGAGGGCCCCTTGTGGGTGGTGCCATCTCTGGGCTGGTATTCTTGGGTTCTATAAGAGAGCAGGCTGAGCAAGCCAGGGGAAGCAAGCCAGTAAGTAACATCCCTCCATGGCCTCTGCATCAGCTCCTGCTTCCTGACCTGCTTGAGTTCCAGTCCTGACTTCCTTTGGTAATGAACAGCTGTGTGGAAGTGAAAGCTGAATAAACCCTTTCCTCCCCAACTTGGTTCTTGGTCATGATGTTTGTGCAGGAATAGAAACCCTGACTAAGACAATGGCCTTCCACATGCTTGGGAGTCTAAGGGTCAGCAGAGACCAAGGGACAGAGGCATGGGGACAGAAGCATGGGCCAATGTCAGGACATGATAGGACGCAATAGCTCTCACCCCACACTTGGTACCTCCTCCTCCCTGCCCCATCTCTCCCGCCCCTTGGCCTCAGGGAGACTGGGGTCATGACCCGAACATGGGAGCAGTGCGCAATTGAAGCGCTCAAGGGTAAAGCGGAGTTTGTCCACAGGATTTTCGCTTTTGAAGCAATGCTTCCACTCTCATCTAAGAACATACCACATAATAGGAAAAACCTGAAATTGGGTATAAAATAAGAGCCTTCTAGTGAACCACTTATTTTGATAAGTATAAAGTAATTATGTTCCAGGAAACAGCTCAGGCTTGCGGCTGGCTGTGTGGCTTCTGCAATCCAACCCCCCAAGTGAGTTGTGGTCCAAGTGTACTGTAGCTCTGTGCTTTATGTCTGGTTTGTGAGGTGGGCTCAGGATGCTTCCTATGAGCATGTCTCAATATCACTGGATGGGGCATATTGTTAGTACTTTTGCTGGCCCACAGATGGGGAGAGAAGACTCTGGATTCTCGGTGTCCAGCTGTTTGCAGCAGCTGGCTGATAGGGCAGAAGAGCAAGTGTCTCTGGACCAGAACCTTGCCTCTTAATGCATCGGGACTGTGGTCACTGGGCATTGCTGCTCTGAGCCCTCTATTCTACCCGAAAGGCCAAGAAGCCCCACTGTCACCATCTCCTCACTTTAGAAACTTCAGTGACTATGCCTAGCTGCTGTGTGCTCAGGATCTCCAACAGAGCAGCTGCTCTGAGTGACAGACCCAGTCCCATCTCAGGAGTCCTGGTGGCTCATACCACATACATCAGAGAGCTGATATGGTACCACTACCATCCTCATTATCAGCCCCAGATAGCCCAGTTCTTGCCTGCCTGGCCCTGCTCTGGGATCTCTTCTCACTGATGCCCTTGGTTGGTCTGTACAACAGTTTGTTGGTTTCAGTAGGTTCTCCAAAGGAGAACTTGGGGGGGGGCGGTCCTACCTTTACTCTGGGCTAGGTGTGGCCCTAAATATGTCAGGAAGGTGTTTTTTTATTCCAAATTCCAGATCAGCAGTAAAAGCAGTAGGGAGGAGCCTAGCTCCAGACAGAGTGTGTTCAGAGTGGCCTTAGGCCATCAAACCTCCCCTCCCATCCAAGAGGCTGGGTTCTCATTGCATTTTACCCAGCTGCTGTCATGTTTTCCTCAGAGTCCACTGTGTAGGAGACAGGCAGGAACAAGGCTGGAGGTCTGACACCCATCCCAGTCTCACACCTTGGAACTCAAAGTGCTTGGCACACACATGTTAATTTCCCATGATGCTCTCTTGGCTATTTTTCTATTGCTGTGACAAAACACCTGGCCAAGACAAATTATAGAAGAGTTTATAGGGCTTACAATTTTACAAGATGATTCCATGACCATCATAGTGGATAGTGTGGTAACAGGCAGGCAGGCAGGCAGGCAGGCAGGCAGGCATGGTGCTGAAACAGTCGCTGAGAGCTTACACGGGATCCACAAGCATGAGACAGAGAGAACTAACTGGGAATAGCATGAGCTTTTGAAACATTAAAGCCCATGTTCAGTGACACACTCCTCTAACAAGGTCACACTTAATCCTTACCAACCAGTTCCACCAACTGGAGACCAAGCATTCAAATATATGAATGAGCCCATAGGTGACATTTTCATTCAAGCTACCACACTCCCCCCTCCAGTCATGGAAAGGCTGACCCAATGCCACAGAGCTGGCGCCTGAGCACTCTGCTGAAGGAGAAGGAGAAGAAGAAAGAGGAAGGAGAAGAGGAAAGGAAAGGAAGGGAAAGCAAGGAGAGGGAGATGGAGAAGGAGGGGGAGGGGAAGGGGAAAAGAAAGAGGAAGGGGAAGATCATGTATATCATCCTCCAACGATCCAAGATCTTGAGGTTCATCCCATGCCCTTTCAGAACAATGTGATTGACACATGGCTCAAGAATAGTTATTTAAAAATCCAGCTGCAATGCCATCCAGATGTTCACAGCTATACCTGCTGCCATGGGCAAGACTGAGATGAGCTCTTGCTGTTAGATCACAGGCACTGAGTTTGTACACAAGGGGCTATCCCATGTGGTCCTATCTTGTGTGTGTGTGTGTGTGTGTGTGTGTGTGTGTGTGTGTAATACACACTTGTGCGTGTAGGTGCACAAGCCTGTGCATACCTGCATAGAGGCCAGAGATGCTGCTGAGTGCCTTGCTCTATAGTTCTCTAGCTTATTCCCTTGAGACAGCATCTCTCACTGGACCTGGAGCTCGACTTCTGCTAGCCGGCAGATTGCCTACAGGCGTCATCCCTGTTGTAATCAGTCCGTTATTTCTCTTTATGACTGAGTAGTTTTCTGTTAACTGGGCACACCACATGGTTATTATAGTAATGCATGCACAAACGGACAGTTTTCCCCCTGCATTTTCCAATCTGCATTGTGGTTTTGTTGGGATCATATGTTGCTGTGGTTTGGGGCACGCGTGTTGCCAGGAAACACAGATGGAACCCGTTTCTCCAGGCCTCCTGGTAGCCCCTCTGTGCACACCATTACCTTGGCCACACTGAGCTAACTCCTTGTGTGTCCCTCTGCCAGCTCAGTGGTCGGACAGCATCTACCTGTCTGGCACCTCTGAGACTCTGGGAGAGGATGACTACCCAGCATCCTTCTCCACATAGCACAGCGGCCATGCAGCAGCTCTGAAGGGCCATCTTTGCCTGTCAGCATAGCAGTGATGCACCTGCTTGGCTTTGATACATGGGACTGCAGTTCGGCCTTAAATCCTCCTCCACTGGCAAGAGCTGGGTTGCTTCTACTGTCCATATGGGCTAAGTGGTAATACAGTCTCCCAAACTGTAGCTAAGAACAACCCAGTTATTCTTGACCATTTTGCTAAGTGGAGTGGACAGCAAAGGGGTAGAAGGGTGGTGCTGAACCCCCTCGTGCTCTACCAGGGAGTGACAGGTGGCTCTCGTATAGCCTGGCAAAGGTCAAAGAGACCTGACATGGCAAAGGACAAAGGGCCGTGGCCACATCTAAGCCTGGAAGCTTGCTAGGAACCTTCTAGACGCCCTGGGTGCCAGATGGGCTGCAATGACATTCATTGCAGCACCAGCTTTCTTGATGACTCTGTTTGAACAGGACCAAAGTACCTTTCATGCTATGGTTAGCATGTTGTCACCTCCTCTGGTATAAAATCCCTAGACAGGAGCCATCGTGGCTTGGATTGTGTGCTGCCTCTGCTCACTTCAGCAGCTGAGTCAGTGACTGGGCTCCTTCCTATGTCCCAGCCCCCTTCACCAGGCAGGCCTCAGGAGACATGGGGCCTGTTGTGGTTTGAATAAGAATGGCCCCCATAGGATCATACGTTTAAATGCTTGGGGAGAGGCACTATTTGAAAGAATTAGGAGGTGTGGCTTTGTTGGAGGAAGTGTGTCACTGGGCATAGGCTTTGAGGTTTCAAAAGCCCAGGCTAGGCCCCCGTGGCTCTCTCGTTCTGCTGCCTGTGGCTATGAATGTAGAACTTCCAGCTACTTCTCCAGCACCATGTCTGCCTGCATGCCGCCATGCTCCCCACCATGACGACAATGCCCTAAACCCCTGAAACCGTAAGCAAACCCCAATTAAATGCCTTCTTTTCTAAGAGTTGCCATGGTCATGGTGTCTCTTCACAGCAACAGAGTATCAGCTAAGACAGGGCCTCACCTAATCCACCTCCCAGGCTACACACGCCTGTATGGAGGAGAGTAGAGCAATTGGAGTGGGCCTTCTCTGGTCTTCCTCTTCACAGCAGAAGCTTCATTGGTACAGATGGGACCATAGCTTAGAGCAGACTCAGTGTCCCGGCAGCTCTCTAATGGCGGAGATAACCGGGATCATGGCAGTAGTCCTATGTGGAAGTGACAGCTCCACTCCTAATCAGGCTCCTTGAAGACCAGTTGATTGGCCTGACTTCCCCTTTCATCTACAGACAAGGGGACAGACACATTAGTGGGAGCCATCAGCCCATCCAATGAATTTGGCTTGCCAGATCCATTTTTTTGGGCTTCCGGACAAAAGACAACACATGAGTGGTTTCAATACAGTCATGCCCCATATCCAGGCTCCACAGAGGATGCATAGTTATACCAACCATACCTGCATCTTGTTAGTCCTTGTGTACCTATGGTCTTTAACTTATAGACTAGGCACGGCAAGGGATTAAAAATAAGAAATAATGAAATTGAGTAATTACACAAATATAGTGTGTGTGTGTGTGTGTGTGTGTGTGTGTGTTTTAAAGATGGGAGCCATAATAAAATCTTATGTCACTGGAACAGTAGATCTGGTAACCTTGACAGTTGCTAGGTGACTAACAGGCCGGTATTGCATACAGAGTGGATACTTGAGACAGAGACATGATATGTATGCCAAGTCAGAGAGAGTGGGAAATTGAAGAGGTTTCAGCAAACTAGGGTAAGTTAAAACCTAGAAATGGTTTGTTTCCTCAGCTTCCCACCTAATGTCTTCAAAGCAAGGTTGATCACATGTAAACAAAACCACTCAAATGAAATGGCACGTAAGGGAATATCTCTAAATAAAGACGTTCTCCTTACTCCTGGAAGCCAGAAGTGGAGGCCCAATGGGAGGCTTTGTTCCCGGTGAAGGCTCTCATGTTGGAATCCTTCCTGGCCACTCTTCCAAGTTCTAGACTTTGCTAGAGTTTCCCAGAATTCCTGCCTTGAGCTCTCCTCCTCCAGTCTTTCCCTTGAAAACTGAACTCTGAATTTTGAACCTACTGGTCTTCTAAAACAGCAACAAAACAAAAACAAACAAAAAAAATGAAAAAACAAACAAACAAACACGGATAGGCCATGCCTTTATCACAGAAATTGTGGGACAGGAGCAGGTGGATATCTATGATTTTGAGGCTGGTCCATCTACACAGCAAATTCCAGGTCAGCCAGGTCTTCATAGTGAGCATCATCCCCAAAACAAAATGAACCGCATAAATACCACAGCCCGGATATGAACTTCTGCTTGGCAAGATGACATTCAGACTCGTGCTCTGACCAATGAGGTAAGTGTGCACCCAGCCCTTCACAGGCATGTTTGAAAAACAGTTTTTGAGAGAATTAGAGAGATGGCTTAATGGTTAAGAACATTTGCTAAGAAAGTAACAGAAGCTGAGTTCAAATTTCTGGCACCCATCTTAAAGCCACCCTTGGCTATGTGTCGCTGTGTTGGGGGACAGAGAGGCTGATCCCAGGAGCTTATTAGCCAGTCAATCAAGCTGAGATGGAGAGTTTCAGGGTCTGTGAGCGAGACCTTGGCTTAAAAAATAATGCGGAGAATGACAGAAGATAACAACGAAGGTCCTCCTCTGGTCTGCAAGGATATGCATAGGTATACACAAAGACACACACATAGGTACACACGCACACAGACAAACACACACACACAGACACACACACACACACACACACACACACACACACACACACACAGACACACACATTCACATTTTGGTCATGTTATCTAGTTGGCCAGCAGAAAGTAGAACCTCCATCTCCAAAGCACAGGGTCCAGGTCTTTATCCTTCATGATTGCCCATCTGTTTTCCTTCCTCTGCAGTTTTTGTCTTTTCCTTCTTTCCTTTCTTCCTTTCTTCCCTTCTTCCTTCCTTCCTTCCTTCCTTCCTTCCTTCCTTCCTTCCTTCCTTCTTTCTTTCCTTCTGCTACAAGTAGAAAAATTAATCAGGTGTTTTATTTAGCTGTTTTAATTTTCTTTTCTGGTAAGTGATCCCCTAGCCCCTTTCTCCACTGGAGTATTTAGAGGTTTTTCTTACTAGCTTGATAAAGTCTGTAGGAAGAAGCATCCTTTGCCCTTCCTCTGTCTCCTTGGTAGGTATTTTTCCCCTGTTGAGGAAAACTTTCTTCAGGTGTGAAGTTCTGAAAGTTTGCAGCATGAATCCTCATATGAGGGACATTAGGGGACATAATGGGCACGAATGTCTTTTATTGCTCTTTTCAGACAATACAAATGTTCACTTCGGATGGCCATTTTTTATATGGCCCCTCTATAAAGTCCAGCGGCATAATACTAAATCATAAATAAGTGAAGTCATTTTTACAGGAAGCAAAGATATTGAAGTCTGTACACATGGCTTCCCTCCACATTTTTAAAATTATAAAGTAATAAACACACAAAGTAAAAATATTAAGGCAACGTAGTCTGATATTAAATGAAAAAGAACCGTTGCCCGCCCCAGCGACTGGCTCTCTGGAGAAACCATTTTAACGGTTTATGTTTTCAGAACTTGTTGTTGCCGCCATATTTCTAAATAAAATGCTTTTACTGCTGCCTCAGGATTGACCAATTTTAGACAATATCTACTCGGTGTCCCAGGATGAAAGAGAAGTCAAGTCATTTCCACTTCCTCCATCACCCCTTTAATTGCGTTAGCTGTGTTATTTTTAGCTCTTCGAGCTTTCCTTAATAGCCTGGAATCATGTGCAGACACCTCCATTTCTGCTTGGCCAGCAGTGGGTCAGCACAGGGCTCCTGGGGGTCAGGGGACAGGACGAGGCTGAGCTCAGAGTGGTGGCTCCCTGGGAGACCTGCGAGCAGTCTTTACTTCTGCTTGGCCCAGAGCTCATTCTCTCAAGGCATGCTGGGCAGCTGTGACACACAAAGCCCTGCACAGCAGGAAATAAAACACAACACCCTGGGCCCAAGGGGCTTACAAGGCTCACTCTCTTGTTTGGAGAAGACAAAAACCGGACAAAAATCAGCAATGGAAAGATGCAGTCTATCAAGTATGAACAGAACCTAAAAAGGAAACAGGAAGTGGATGAAGAGGGGGAGGAGCTACAGATTAATAAGGAACCAGGGAAGGCGTGTCTGACTTTCCCTTCTGAACCTGTAACTTTGTCATCCCTGAAATTACCTGTCGTCCTACAGCCAGCAAATGCTTACTAGGATTTTATAAATGCACCTGCTACTATTTACAGTGGGGTTATGTAGATAAGCCCTTATTGTAGATTAAAAACATCACAAGTCAGGGATCGGTTTGAGATTCTGTGCCTAACATACAAAGTTAGTTATGTGTCTCATTGCTGTGATAAGATATTGTGACAGAAACATCTTAAAGAGAGCACTTATTTTGGTTCCCAGCTCCAAGGTACAATCGAGGCAGGATAGGCCTGGAGGTAGAGACAACTGAGTCAGGGCGCAGAGAGGGAGGAGGGCTTTACTTTCTTTTTATGCTGCAGTCAGGACCAGAGCCAGAAACAATTATGCCTTAATTAGTTAATTAATTAATATGAGTACACTGTCGCTATCTTCAGACACTCCAGAAGAGGGCATCAGATCCCATTACAGATGGTTGTGAGCCACCATGTGGTTGCTGGGAATTGAACTCAGGACCTCTGGAAGAGCAGTCAGTGCTCTTTACTGCCACCGAGCCATCTCTCCAGCCCAATTTTGGCCTCTGAGTATGAGTCTTCCTTAATTAACCTAAGTACAAAAGTAACTCACAGGCCCAACCCAGAGGCTGATCTCATCTAAAGTTGACGCTACAGGTGTACTGGAAGGCTTGTGTCCTAACTGATTCCAGGTCCCGTGAGGTTGACAGTCCAAAGTAATCATCACAAACACCAAATATCACACAGCCGGGCCAACCTTAAATTGACAGTACCCATGCTAGTTTGGGCAGGCGTCATATGTACTGTAAAGACATTTTTGCAAATAAAGCACAGAATGACTTGATGTATTTGTATGTGTTAGGGTATAAAACCACAAAACACAGGATCAAAAAACAAATTGCCAGTTTTTTCTTCCTTAGGAAAACAGGTGTGGGGGTGGGGGTGGGATGTGGGGGGTGGGAGGTGGGAGGTGCAGTTTTGAGGATTGTTGCAAGGGCCCAGGCTTGGGATCTGTAGTGGCTTCCAGGGAGGAGGCAGTTTGAAAGGCTGCAGTGTGGTGGTGTAGGCAGTGGCCATGGCTGAGGAGGTCATGGATCCCTGTCACCAAGTTAGTCCACCTCCTCAGGGACATGAAGACTCATCAAGTCCTAGAAGGAAATTTGTCTGTTCTCCCTGCGCACCAAGGAATCTGAAATTACTGACATTTTCTTGGGTATATACTTAAGGATATGATTGTAAGGATCATGTCTGTGCAGCCACAAACTCTGGCTGGGTCAATGAACCAGGCTTAAGGTTTTTGTTGCTTTCGGGGACTATAACAGTCATGTTGCTCTTGGTGTTAAGTGTTCCAAGGTGGTCGCCACTGCCATCTGAGGAGCCATCATCCTGGCCAACCTTCCCATTATCTCTGTGTGAAGAGACTACTGGGAAACAAGATTGACAAGCTCCACACCATCCCAGACAAGTCAACGTGCCCCTGTGGCTCTGGGCTGGTGAGCCACTCCCTGCCCATAGAGGAGCTGGAATCATCTCTGCCCCTGTGTCCAAGAAGCCCTTGCTGCTTCTTGGTACTAATGACTACATCAGCCGGGGCTGCACTGCCACCCTGGGCAGCTTTGCCATGGCTACCTTTGATGCCATCTCCAAGAGCTATAACTATTTGATCCCCAGCCTGTGGAAAGAGACTATTCTCTAAGTCTTCCTCTCGGTAATTCACTGACTATCTTATGAAAAAAGCACACACTGGAGTTCCTGTTTGGTGTATAGCCATGACTACCATATGGGGTTTTTATACCAGAAAAAGAAAGTTTCTTATGTTTGGGGGGAAATTGCTGGCCATACAATAAACGATAAAACAACAGTGGCTTCCCTTCATGAACAAGTGGTTGGCTGGGCACTAGGCGGTGGTCAGCTACTGGCCGGCATCACAGGCAAGAGTCTACCCTTGATTTCAAATCCAGAAAGATATCAAATTCAAAGTACAGTTTCTGCCAAAAGCTATGAAGCTGAGAAATCATAAGTTAAACCATCATAAATCAGGGACCATAGAAATGATCCCTTTCCATGTACAGGAAGGAGATGGAATCTTAATACCATTTAGATATATATCATGGCAGCTGTCAGGGTGTCATCCAGGAGCCGCCCTTAACATGGATTTTTGTTTTAAACTCTTTCAGTTGCTCAGAATCCTGCCAGGATGTTTGTGCAGGTGCTGGGTCCTCTTCTTTTGCTCTTTGCTTCTCTTATCCTTAGCAGCCTTCACATTTTCACACCGATGTGAGGCAGGAAGCGAGCTTCCTCATTGTGCTACTCTAATTGCTGGTGGGTGCAGACACTCCAGGCCCTCAGACTGCAGTCAACTCTCATAGCGAGCTCAGCATAGCATGGCTGATTTCTGGACCCTGTGCCTCTTTCCTGCATTTTCTTGGATTTATTGGAGTACGTCCTCAAGAAAGCTCTCAAAAAGTCAGGCATGGTGACGCTTGCCTTTAATCCCAGTGCATGGGAGGCAGAGTTCAAGGCTAGCCTTGTTTATATATCAAGCTCCAGGACAGCCAGGGCTATACAGTGTGACATTATCTCAAACAAAAGTTGTTAGAAGACACAAAAGAGACTTTCATCCAGGGCTGGGGAGATAGCCAGTCAGTGACACTTGAGGACTTGGGTTTGATCCTGGGCACCCACACACAAAGCCAGGCTTGGTGGCCCGAGCTGTGCCAGCAGTGGGGAGCAGGAGGATCCCTGAGACTCACTAGTGAGTGCAGGTGCCCGTGAGAGACCCTATCTAAAAACAAACAAGCAAACTAACAAACAAGCTTCTAAGGAATGGCACTTGAGATTGACCTCTGGCCTCTACATACATGCACATACACATGTACGCCAGCACACACATGAATATACACATAGAGAATGGTTATGCTTAGATCCCTGAGCATAACCAATTCTTTGGGTAGACATACATATCAAATTATTCCCATTGGATACTATACATTGGTACCCTTGTATTCTTACCTTTACTATGACACACAAAGCCTCTTGTTCGTCAAGTCCTATTTCAATGACATCAACCTGATTTGGGGTAGCTTTTTTTTTTCTTTCTAGAGAGTCTCCAGAGGTTTTGCCTAAATTATTGATGCCTTGAAATTTCACAAGGCTGATGCCAGGAGAGCTTCATTTCAGAAGGAATAAAAATCAACAGTCTTGCAAAACCAAGAGGTTTGGGTGGGTCTGATAGATGAGTAGGGTCATGTTGTAAGGAGGACTAATCAGGACAAATCTATTCACACTGAGTGGTTGACAAGATGGCTGTCCCCAGGCATGGTGTAGAAGAGCTGCACTGTTCATGGTGAGCTGAGTGTACTCAGGTCCAAGGTGCTCTACCTTGGTATAGGCTTCTTCTGTCTCAGAGAGCCTGTCCTGCCACATTAGTACCCTCTGTCCATGCCCAAGCACACTTACCTACAGACAACAGTCAGCAGATGTTCTAAAAGCATGACCAGCTAACAAAGCCCTTCCCACTGGAAGAATTCAGAACATGGACATCAGGCCTACAATGCATCACATGTCCAGTTGAGGTATTGGGAGGGTCTTGGCACTGTGCCAACACGGCTCTACCTGGCCCAGCCACATTATCCTTAGTTTTGTCAGCTTGATCCACCTTACAGTCATGTACGGATACCTTGTAGTCAGCAGGGACACCTTGACTGAGGAGTAGCTTAGATCTCATTGGTCTGTTGGCATGTTTTGGTTGCTAATTGATGCATGAGGAAGCAGCCCACTGTGGGTAGCACCATCCCTGAGAAGATAGTCCTGGGCTGTGTAAGAAAACCAGCTTAGCACAAATCTGGGAGTGTCTGAGCCATCAAATGGCATTACTGCTTCAGTTTCCTGCCTTGAATTTCTGCCCTGACTCCCCACGATGTTGAACTGTGACCTGGAAGGGTAATCCAGTTAGACTCTTTCCCTCTCTAAGTTGCTTTTGGTTAGGGTCTTTTACATAGCAACAAAGTGAAACTAGAACAAGAGAGACGCCATGGCGTATACCTGCTAGGCTTCTGTCCCTGGCCAGCACTGGGAGGTGAGTGCAGCAGACGTGGGACAGTGTAGATCACCCCCTGTGGCATGTGTCCTTGCCAGTTTCTATGAACTTTTTTTTTTCAGAACAGACCTTAAATATTACCTCTGACCATTTTTTTGCCAAGGTCTGAGCTCCTGAGGTCTTCTCCGAGACATGGAGACTAACAGCACAGAGGGAGCTCTCTTTGGAATGGATTGCAGAAGAGTCTGATAGCCTTATGCTTCACCACTGTCGTTTGCACAGAACCTGGGAAAGACAGACACCGAGTTACTGCTATGTGTGCCCTTGTGGCTTAGCTACTTGGTACTTGCATTATCTCTGATTGGTCCTTCCAGAGGCTCTTGGGGCTGCACTGCTAGGACCCAAAGGGACTATCTTTCCCTTTGCCTCTTTCCTGGCAGCTCTTCCTCTGCGGAGTCTGCCCAGTGCTTGGCTGGACCAATGCTGAAGCTGAATGTGGGCTGGATACCTTACTCACAGCTTCCCAGCCCAGCCACGGGGCAGCCAGGAAGAGATTCCTCTACATGTCTGCAGAGGTTAAGCCCCAAATGCTGTTTCTGCAGACACAGTGCCTGGCTCAGACTCTCTGCGCAGGTGCCTGGAGGCCAGCCTCAGCCTCGGAACCCAGCCCGGTTAAGAGATCCTGAGCCAGGGGTTGGCAATGCCAGCACACAGGCAGGACAGATTCCACAGCTGGCCTCTTTCCTGGCCCTAAGGTCGAGGCTGATCAGACAGGCTCAACACTCTCAAAATCCCAGCCCAGATCCATGCCTACTAACCTGAGGTAAGCGTGTTTTTAATACACACACACATGTGGTGGCCACTAGTTCACTGGCTCGTTTGGTGCAAGGTGGCTCTGTGACCTCGATCCTTGATGACACTGGATTTGTCCTTTCTAGCCAAGGATCTGGTTCATCTTGGTGAAGGATGGGGACTTCTGCATTCCACCCTGCTGGACCTAGTCAGTTTTTACAGTATGGCCTCAGGATTCCCTGTGGACATGTTCCAGGTCCAGCTCTGACAATGAGGTTTGGGTTTCTAGTGTGGTTCTTGAGGTGAGACCATGACTCTGGATGCTCAGGGCTGTACCAGGGGCAGAAGACCCAGGGCTTCTGGCTGCCTCCGGCTCCGCCACAGGCTGCTATTTCTCTTCCTGCTGCTGCCCCATGTGTAGCAACCAGGAAGCCAGGTTTTCCATGGGTTCTGTTCCTGAACCCAAGACTAGACTATTTTTGTTGTTCCAATGAAATAATATAAAATCGACTACTTTTACCAATTTTTTGTTGTTGTTGTTTTTTCAAGACAGGGTTTCTCTGTGTAGCCCTGGCTGTCCTGGAACTCACTCTGTAGACCAGGCTGGCCTCGAACTCAGAAATCCGCCTGCCTCTGCCTCCCAAGTGCTGGGATTACAGGCGTGCGCCACCACCGCCCGGCTTACTTTTACCATTTTAAAACACATGCTTAGGTAGCAGCTCACAAAGCTGAACATACACCAGCCCTTAAGTTCTGGTGGGTTTCCTCACTGCCACATGACCCTGGATCCCATGGAGGCATTTCCTCACCTGAAGCTCCTTTCTCTGTGATAACTCCAGCTTGTGTCAAGTTGACACAAAACCAGCCAGTCCACCTATTCAAACCTCCATAAGGGAGTATGGCACTGAAGGTGGGGTTGAGCATTGAGAGCCACACCTACTTCCCCATCTCCTCTTGCACTTTCTCGCTCTTTCAGCTTCCCGTGTGCTGCTGATAGAACATGACCAGCCAGCTGTCTGCCCTGACTTGTGTGTCACTATGGACTTTAGCCCTCTAGACCTGTAAGGCAAAATAAACTCTTCCTTAAGTTCCCTTTTCATGGCATTTCATCTGGGCAAGAGAAAAGTAACTAACACACCGATTTTGATATATTTTTGGTTTATTCTTTCTGCTGCTTATTTCTTTTATTTGCTTTGCTTTCCTGTGGTTACTTGAATACTTTCTTAGAATTCCATCTTAACTATTGGGCTCTTTGTTTTTTTTTTCCCCCAGGGCCCCTTCCTTCACTATTTCTTCTCTGTTTATAGAACTCCCTTTCCAGGGTATCTTTGGGCAGGAGTTCAGGTAGCATTTTCTTTCAGTGTCTACCATGGGATGCCTCTATTGCTCCCTTGGTGCCGAGGAACAAGTTTTCACTTGTGCATAGGACTTGGTGGACAGTTCTTTTTCCCAGCACTTGAAGTGTTTTGGGCCAGTTCCTTGAGGACCCCATCATTTGTTTGTTTGTTTGTTTGTTTGTTTCTTTTTTTTTCTGATACAGGGTTTCTCTATGTAGCCCTGGCTGTCCTGGAACTTACTCTGTGGACCAGGCTGGCCTCGAACTCAGAAATCCACCTGCCTCTGCCTCCCAAGTGCTGGGATTAAAGGCATGTGCCACCACCGCCCGGCTGACCCCATGGTTTCTGATGAGAATCAGCCATAGATCTCCTTTCTCACACAAGGAAGGCATCTTCTCTGCTCCTATTTCCAAAACATCTCTCTTGTTCCTTAGCTTTCAGGGGTTGAGTTGAATGTACTCTGGTGTGGATTTTTGAAATCTGGGTGCCCAGTCTCTTGAATCTGTAGGTTTATGCATTTTGTCAATTGGATAATTTTTCTTCATCAGGTCTGAGTATCCTTTAGCCTTTTTCTTGTCTATCTTCCCACCCCCATCCCATACGCACTCTTGGCTCATCAGTGAGATATGTTTTTTGTAAAATACCACATGTTCTTCAGATTTTTTTGTTGGCTTGTTTTCTTTTGAGACAAGGTCTTGCTATGAATTCTTGGCTGGCCTAGAGCTTACTATATAGACCAGAGTGACCCTGAGTATGCAAAGATCCCTGCCTCTGCCTCCCAAATGCACCACCATACCTGGCTCTGTTCACTTTTTAATTTTTTTAGATTTATTTATTATATATAAGTACACTGTAGCTGTCTTCAGACACACCAGAAGAGGGCGTCAAATCTCATTACGGGTGGTTGTGAGCCACCATGTGGTTGCTGGGATTTGAACTCAGGACCTTCAGAAGAGCAGTCAGGGCTCTTACACACTGAGCCATCTTCAGCTCCGCTCTGTTCACTTTTTTTTTTGTTTTTTGTTTTTTGTTTTGTTTTTCTAAGATGGGTTTCTCTGTGTAGCCCTGGCTGTCCTGGAACTCACTCTGTAGACCAGGCTGGCCTCAAACTCAGAAATCCGCCTGCCTCTGCCTCCCAAGTGCTGGGATTACAGGCGTGCGCCACCACCGCCTGGCTCTGTTCACTTTTAAAACTTTATTTTCGCTCTACTTTAGATTGAGTAATGTCTCCTCTTCCTCCTCCTCTTCCTCCTCCTCTCTCTCTCCTCCTCTTCCTCTTCTTCTTTTCCTCCTCTTCTTTCTCCTCTTCCCCTCTCCTCATCTTCTTCCTCCACCTTTTTTTCCTCCTCCTCCTATCTTCTTGTTTTTCAATTCTTTCTTCTAGCTCGTTCATTCTACTATTGAATTTTTAAA
Source organism: Apodemus agrarius (assembly GCA_964023405.1). Lineage (NCBI taxonomy): Eukaryota > Metazoa > Chordata > Mammalia > Rodentia > Muridae > Apodemus > Apodemus agrarius. The sequence goes on along the minus strand of OZ030005.1, from coordinate 131,225,191 downwards.
TTTAAATCACGGTGTTATTTACTTCTAAGGTTTCCCTGTGGATCTTCCTTTTGTCTTCTCTTTTTCGAGACTTTCCATTGCTTTTCATTAGTTTCAATTGCTGATTGACAGTTGGTTTAAAAGCTTCCTACCTGGCTGCTGACATATGTTTATTGTAACATTATATTCTGGTTGAAACCATTTTGATTCTAAGTGCGAATAGCTTTTGATTGAAACCTGAGTGTTTTGCATATTATGTTTAGGATTCCATCTTATTTGAATTTTCAGTTATAGTTGGTCTTCCCGGATGCTACTCTGACAAGGAAAGAGAGTCAATGTCTTGTTTCTGTTGACCCCTCTATAGGAGTCAGTGCTGCTGGGTGGCATAGGATGTCCCCTTGGTCCCACTTGCTGCCAAGGGTAGCCTAGTGGATGAGACATCACCAAGTTTCCGCTGAGTACAGCACAATGCCTAGGCTTTCTTGGCTCCTAGCCATCACATATAGGCGGGACCTCATTGGTATTTGGCTGTATTATTCAACAACTCCTTGTATTAGAGCAGGCTTTTCTATCTATTTTAATTTGCCGAGTATCACTGCGTGAAGTGTGGAAGTGCTGGTCCAAGCATGCCATGGTGAGCAGAGGTCAGAGGACAACTTTCAGAAGATGGTTCTCCCCTTTAACATGTGGGTTCTGGGGACCAAATATAGGTCGACAGGCATAATGGCAAGTGTCCTTACCAATTGGGCCTTCTCATCGGCCTGTTTCGTCTTTTAATGTACTGTGTTGGTACTTGGGCTCCATGTCCGTGTTATAAGAAAATCCATAGAATCAACGAATTTGCTATTATCGCCACAATTTTCTGCAATCCCTACAAAAATTTAAAGATTTTAAAAACTGTATAGGATGTTTTTTCCTGCATAAATATCTATGCACATGTGTTTGTCTGGTGCCCTGCAGAAGTCAGAAGAGCACATTGGATCCCCTGGAACTGGAGTTATGGATTGCTGAGAGCTAGCATATGGGTGCTAGGAACTGAACCTAGGTCTTCTACAAGAGCATCAAGTGATCTTTACCGCTGAGCCATTTCCAGTCCTACATATTTTTTCTTATTTCCTAAAAAAAAGTACAATTAAAAAAAAACATAAAATTCTACCCCCACAGCAACCCTGATATATTCCTCAGGAGTTTTTTCCTTAAACAGGACAGATTGTGGCATCACAGGTTGGGGACCCTTCCTAATGTCAATGGTCCTCTGAAGTCTTTTGAGGCAGAATTTTTATGATCCAAAGAAGGCCTCAGTTTCAGGCCATTTGAGCTGGTCACCATGGCCATCATGAGTTGCTATGGACAAATGTTCTCAAAAATTGTATCAGCTAAACACAGGAGCTTCCTGTCCGCTCAGAGAGAAGTCCAGTGAGCCTTTGCTTCTACAGCCCACCTCGTAAGTGGTAAGGAAATGATGCAGGCATGTTCCAGCTGGGGGCCCTACTCTTGGATGGGATTTGGCTCTCGGAGACCTTGGTAGAGCAGGAGAAATATATGTAGAAAAGCAACGTTCTGTCATAATAGCCATCCACATGTTCCCACCCCCATGGACAGACCTGTGCATCTGATCACAGGAAGTATCTCTCCTGTGAGGAGACTAAACACCTCCTGCAGTAGCTCCCATGTAGAAATTAAATAGGGAAGAATTAAATGGAAGAAGCCTGATACTTGTTAAGCATCTGGGCCTCCTATTTCATAATCTTCTCCCCTTGGTAGGGTGACATGGATGTATCTTGACATCTCAAATCATTTTCTTTTTTTTCTTTTTTCTTTTTTTGGTTTTTGTTTTTCAAGACAGGGTTTCTCTGTATAGCCCTGGCTGTCCTGGAACTCACTCTGTAGACCAGGCTGGCCTTGATCAAATCATTTTCTTTGGGGACCATTCCCCCATTAGGCTAGTTCTCCACAGGTGCTGCCCTGCCCAAAAAAATCCCAAACCAAACCAAACCAAACCAAACCTCAAACCAACCAAACAAACAAACAAAAATCCCCAAACAACAAAAAAAACCCTCTATACTCTGAGGGGCAACCATTTCATGTATCTATCTTTCTCAAGAGCAACAAGCAGAAACTCTGGAGCGGGAGCAGCACAGTCCTTCCTAGAAGGGTCTAATGCAATGTACCTGACTCTTCCATTTGTTGGTGGAACTACATTCTCTGTTTACCCCTGTGGGCTGAAGAGTTAGTGGCATCTCCAGGTCCTGGTTGCTTTTTTGTAGGGCTCATAGCTATCAGAGTTAAGGGCTTCTGGGGGGAGAAGAAAATGTCCTCTTCCTTCTCCCTTACATCCAGAGGAGCCACACCCTAATTTTCTTGTGCAGTGAGGAGTCACAGGCTGTGCTTTGATGCTATAGCAGTTGCTTGGGTACCATAAGGGATTGCTTAGAGCTGCTAGACCACTTGGTTAAACCTGAGGATAAGACAGATGCCCCAAAGGATGCAGACAAGTTGTGGATGAAATTGTTTAAACTCCTCCTGGCTATAACCTTTCTGATATCAGCTTTCTATGCATGAGTCTTAAAAAAATCTCATCTTTGCCTAAGCCAGTTTAAGTTGGTTTTCTGTTGCTTACAACCTAGACATAAGTAGTGTCCCTGGGGGATAGAGTCAGAATGGAGACAGCTGCAAAGAGGGATCTAACAAAACAAAACCACGAAGACAGAAACTATCCCACGATGTAGCTTAGGAGACCAAGGTAACCATGACAACAAAATACGGATGGACAGCAGGATGCCAACCAGTACTGAGCATGCTCTGAGCCTCTGATGTGCAAGAACCTGATGCGATTGCTACTACCACCCCGTTTTATAGATGAGGAAACTAAAGTCCCAAGGGGTCGGCTTTAGTAAAAGACAGTATTGTGAAAGGTTGGGCTGCCCAGGGGAGGACATGGTTAGAGGGAAGGACTCAATCACAAGCTCAGGTGTGACTTCTAGAAACTCCCTCTACAGCTGTCCCTGCACAAGCCTAGCAGACTTCCCTCCGCCTTCCAGATGCAGGAGGGCAGATTCCATGTAAGCCAAGGAATCTTTAGGTGGGGAGAAAGGAGGTGCTCCCCTGAGTTTTCTGCAGGGCAGTATAGGGAGGAGATTCATGACAGGATGGGCCTCTCATGAACCTATCCCATGACAGAGCCATGGCTGTGCGGTTCCCAGGAACCCCAGACAGTGTGCCTATACAGGGGAGTTGGTGACCTTGGTGGTAGCTTTTATTGGGGCTTTCCCATGTAGGCGGGACTAGTAAGTAGAATTAGCCACAGGGTTACATTTAAGATTCAGATCCACCCTTTTTCTCTACGAGCAGGACTAACTGCTTTTCCTAACCACATGTTCAGTCTTTCTCATCCTTGAGGATAGGACGTCATCCTGGAAAGTCTCTAGGAGCAATGGTAACTTCCAAGGAGTTGGGACAGAAGGTTAGACATCCACTGGGAAGCCCAAGTCACTGGGCCTTTGATCTCTCTCTCTCTCTCTCTCTCTCTCTCTCTCTCTCTCTCTCTCTCTCTCTCTTTCCCCCCTTCCCTTCCTCCCTCCCTCCCTCTCTCTCTCCCTCATCCTTCCATCCTTCCCCTGGCTCATCTCAGACAAAAGGCAGGATTACAGTCCAGCAGGGCTGCCAAGCCTCGTAGGAGAGGTGCAGCCCCAGTGGGAGGGGTGGGCATGGACCTCCTTGAAAACTTTGCTGGCTCCAGGGACAAAGAAGGAGCTTAATGGAGCCCCCCTCCAAGGCTCTGATGCCAACACGGACAGAAGCCCAGACAGCTTTCTAGGCTCCTCTCTCAGCTCCTGCCCCAGGTCAGTACTGCTCCGTTGTGCCCCTTGCTGTGATCTTACCTTAGCTGTCTGTCTTGCTTGGACCAGTGGATACAGCAGAGCCCTGAATGCTCTTCTGCTCTTGGGCTCATCCCCTCGGCTTTGCCACTGCCAAGAGAAACATGCACTCCGCTGGCCTCAAGAAATGAGACACACACCAGCTGGACCTCAAACCAGTCCCACCCAACCAGCAGAGCTGTCAGGATGAGCTGCTGTATCTGCCTGGGCGAGGGACCAGAGCCTGCGCTAAGCCAGTGCATTTTGGGGAGGTTTGTATATGTGACAACTGATGGACGGGAGTGCAAACTGACATGGAGTACTTGAACCCCACCTACTGGTTGTCCCATCTATCCTTGGCTCACAGTGCAGACGGGTGAGTCTGTGCTCCCAAGGCTGAAATCAAGCTGGACTGATCCTCATCTGGACCTTGGTGTCCTAAGCGGAAGTTCAGTGCAGCCATATTCAGCTTCTCGCTCTAATGGCACTAGAATTCTGTTCCCGCTGCCTGTGAGCCAGCTGCTCCCTGTGAGTCAGCTGCTCCCTGTGAGTCAGCTGCTCCCTGTGGCTGACCCAGAGCAGACTCCTGGATTTAGTCTCACATTCAACCTGCAGCCCTTTTGGCAATGGCAGGAGAACCCCTCTCATGCTTTAAGACTTTCTGACCCCTTTCTGGCCACAGCTTCCTACCCACTCATTTTTTTTCCCCTGTTCCCCAGGAATCCTGAAATTATACTGGCACATATGGAGAGCCCAAGACTATATCTCTATTTTGTTTTTAAAGATTTATTTATTTTGATTTTGTATATGTGAGTACACTGTAGCTGTCTTTTAAGACACTCCAGAAGAGGGCATCAGATCTCATTATGGATGGTTGTGAGCCACCACGTGGTTGCTGGGATTTGAACTCAGGACCTTTGGAAGAACAGTCAGTGCTCTTAACTGCAAAGCCATCTCTCCAGTCCCATATCTCTATTTTTAAGGCCAGATGATTAATAAGCAGGTTCCAGATGCTATGTCCATTTTTAATGGCACTTGGACTTAGGTTGGAGTAAACAAATGGGGACTGGGGTTTTGGGGACATCTTCAGAATCCAAATTGCCTGATAGGCCAACACCACATAGGGCCTTTAGGGATGAGCATCTCTTATCTCTCAGATGATGCTTGGATCAACCATGCAACTCATAAAGTGAGAAAGGATACTAAGCTTTTCATCATCTGAACATTATGTGCAAGAAGTGGGCCAGAGAGATGGCTCAGCAGGTAAAGGCATCTGCTGCCTAAGTCTGATGACCTGAGTTCGATTCCTCGAGCCCACACTGTGGAAGAAGAGAACCAACTTTCTCCAAATTATGTTTGTGACCTTCACATGCCTGCTATGGTCCTTAAGTCCTTCCTACCCAGATCAATAAATATGATTTTAAAAACAAATGCAAGAGCTTATGACTTACGCTTTGCAGTATGACTCCTTTCCTTCTTGCTGGAAGAATTCACCTATGAGAATGTACTGTTTTAGAGCATGCTTCACAGAGCTGCTAAGCTTTGCGTGTCACTCCTGGTGGCCTCCGTGTTCCATGTCTGTCCTGGACAGGGTTCTGTGTTTGGGTTTTTCTCAGTCTCCAGGACCCGTGGCTGCTATATCCCTTCTCTGTCATCTGTGGCATGTTCTTCCCCTTCTCTTACCCTGTTGCCCCAGGGGCCAGAGGCTGGAAATTCATCAGTGTAGACAGCGGTGAGGAGGGTCCCTGCGTACAACCCGTGTGTGCATTTCTCCGAGAGGCTGTCTTCCTTACTGAGAGAACCATTCACATCCTTCAGGTCAGGGGTGAGGAAATCTCTTTCTCCTTGGTGGAAATGCAGGAGTGAACGGGAGAGCATATTTAACTCTTCCACTCCAGTTAGCACATGATAGCACACGATCACTCAAGATTAGAAGTCTGGCTTGCTTCCCCAATCTTGGGGGGATCTGAGCATCTTTGCCAAATAGAAGTAGACTTGCCAAAATTCCAGATTACAAAAGCACCCGGAAACCTTCTTTGCATACTCGGCATAGAAGTGTGCCCCTGTAACCCCTCCCCTCCAAGCACTCACACTTGGGGGGAGGAAGAGGCAGGAGGATCAGAAGTTCAAAGTCATCCTTGGCTAGATAACAAGGTTGAGGCCTGTCTAAAACTAACTAAAGAAATCTTTTTCTTGTCTTTTACAATACAAATTGGTTGTGCATACGACTTCATTCTTAGACACAGCACATTCCCAATCCTGCCCACCCCCCTGATCACACCCTCTGTTGGCCTTTACACTTGCAGTGGACAGCTAGCTCTGCAGGTTTCCTAAGTTCCTTTACATTGGGTTGTCCTGACCTGACATCAGTGTGCTTGCGACTCTTACAGTCAGCATCTGTGCTTTCCAGAGCTCAGCTCTGCTCAGGTGGGACTACCTTGCCACAGGCAGTGAGTTTTGCAAGTGCCTAGGAGGCTGTCTTACAGGGTACTCACACAAAGGAGCACTGAGGCAGGAGTCTCAGTCCACACACCCTTGCTTCAGCTGGGCCATTTACACTTCAGGCTGCCCTGGAATCCTGCTGAGGTTGTCTGTGTTAGCTGTCTATGCCGAGGTGATGCTTCCTGATATGGCTGTCACCCTAGCCCAGGAGATGGGGGGCTTTTTCCCAGATCAGCTCACTCACACTTAGGCTGGGAGCCTCGGTTGAGCTTCACCTCTGTCCCAGTCAGGCTGTTCTTGGTGTAAATGCAGGAACAGGGTGGGGGACACATTTAAATCTTTCTCTCCAGTTAGGACTCCTAGCTTGAACAGGTGCCGGTGGGATGGGTCCCAGGTCGGTGCACTCTGGCCTAGACCCTCTGCTAGGGCCTCCGCTCAGGGTTCCTATACCGCTCACTTCCCTAGGACGAGGAACTTGAAGCCGAGTTCCCAGTTTGCAGAAGTGTGCCAAAGTTAGGGTCTCAGTGGCTGGCTGGAGATCCCTCGTGTGTTCCGGTCTGGGCAGGAAGGGGCTAGTCTGGAAACCCAGCTTTCATTCTCTCATTGCCTCGGATTCATCTCTCAGGAAGCCCCAGACAGAATCAGCGAACAGAAAAGTACCCAGAGCTGGGGCTGACAGAGAAGATCTCAAACTACCATTAAATTTCTTGGTCACGTGTGACAATGACTCTGATTGACACAGAGGAATGGCATGTCCTGCTTGGGTTTGCTTTGCTCTTTCCCAGGACGATTCCCTGGGAATCAGGACCACTGAGGACCATGGAAAGGGAGTAGTACACGGGAAGAGTTGAGTCTCACAGATCCATGGGGCTGATGGAGCTAACAGCTTAGAAGGTGCCTGTTCTTTCCCCGGTTAGGGTCCTCCCCCTCATCCCCTCCCCTACTCTCCTCTCACCCTGACCCCCCCCATTCCCATCTCTCCTCTCCTCTTTGCCCATCCAGCTTTCCCCTCCCTTCTTGCCCTCCCTGCCTTTGCCTTCCCCTCCTCTTTCTCCATTTCTTCCCTGCTTTCCTTCTCCCCTCCCCTTCCCACTCTTTGTTCTTTTAACTTTTCTTCTTGCTTCTAAAAGGAGGGAGACAGTCTCATTCTTTTCTCTTCCCCATTACAAAAGGTAGTCAGGCTCAGTGATGCCTTACAGAAGGAAGCAAGTCGTGGCCCGTTCGTTCCAATCCTCCGCAGAGCTCTGAGCCTTTGCCTTTTCCCCTGGGTGCTCACACGCGGGCCCATTCTGTTCCCACAAGACACCTTTGCAACCTTCGGCCACTCAATGTATGGTGTCACTGAGTGTCCAGCGAACACAAGCATAGAGGAGAGGTGCTTGTCCCCAGCAGCTGAGAGGAGGCGCTCCGAGACTGTTCTGCTGTCTTCTATGCAGAAGTATTTGGATGAGAAGTCAGAAGTGGACATGGTCAGTCTTGGTCAATGGGCACCATGCTGGTCCTATATTTCCCATTAAGCTATATATGTATACATACATACATATGGAATGAGGTAAGGGAGAATGGATCTAAAAGAAGTTAGGGGAAATATATTCATAATAAATTGTATGAGAATTTAAAAAATTCAATAAAAGTACATTTTCTAATGAAATTGTGTGTTGGGGGAGGGGGTTGCAAGATGGTAAAAACATATGCATCTCTGAGGGTGGATGGAGGCAAGCCCAAAGTTCATGATGTGCTCTCTTTAATTTTACCTATGTTCAAAAATGTCTGTAAGTACCTTAAAAAACTGAACTCCATACTTTAATAAAAACAAGTTATTTTGCAGAAGTCCACATGTGTGAGGCTCTGGGTTGCATGATGACAGAGCCAGAAAGGGACGACTAGGGCGGACCTCCTGGAGCTAGTCTTCCAAAGGAGACAGACTGCACTATCACCCCGAGTATCATCTCCTAAAAATCCCAGAGATGGAGTTCTTATTTCCTCTAGTCCTTGGTGATCCGTGAGCTGTTGCTGGGGACAGAGTCTCTCCTCCTCTCACTTACCACATGCTTGATGGTTAGAAGGTGGCTACACAGCAGACTCGCTTCTCATGGGTGAGTAGTTCTAAGCAAATATTGAAGCGAGTTTGAATATTGACATCTGAGGTACGGTGGCCAATGGCAAAGCCTGCATATGCGGACAATGACAGATGATAGGGACATTGATTTTGACATGCCCGAGAGAATTAGGCTTAACCTGTCAGCTCTTTTGAAGTCTTTCCTAATACAAAAGCACTTTTTGTCTATCTATGTGTAGTAACAAGGATTCCTCTAAACTGCAAACTCCTTGAGGGCACAGCCTTGCTCAACACTGCTGCAGCTCACAGGACTTGTGGCAGAATTGAATATTCATGAGAAAGGAGGAGGGGTAATAATTACTGTGTCCCAATTTACAGGAATTGATTATTTTTGTTTATATTAACTGACACCTTGGTGTTGTTGCTTGCAATGAGGAGGGATCTGTGGTCTCCCTGGTGTGCCCAAGTGAGCAACATCTCTCTCTCTCTCTCTCTCTCTCTCTCTCTCTCTCTCTGTGTGTGTGTGTGTGTGTGTGTGTGTGTGTGTAGTAAACAGTTCACTGTCCACATGGCTAGTTACTCAGCGATATTCCTTGAGGACCAGCCAAGAGTATAGCTGTAGCTTCCTTTTCTAGGAGCCACAGTCAATAGAAGAGTCCAGGAACTGCAGACTCTAAGAGAGGGAAGGGGGAAAGGCTAAACAGAGGGGTGGCCTGAGGCCGGGTGTGGAGAAACAAGAAGGAGGAGAATTGGGAAAGAAATGTCCACAATGCAATTCACCACAAGGGGGGCTGGTTATTCTGCATCATCTTATCAAACTCCTTTGCAGAGGACAGCAAGATGCCTCAAAGGGTAAAGGCACTTACCATCCACTCCTGACCTAAGACCTGAGTTCTGTCCTTGGGACCCACATGCAAGCTGACTCTCTATGCCCACTGTGGCACATACATGTCAACACATGCATATACATATAAGAAACACACAAATAAGAAAATAAATGTAAAAAAAAAAAAACAAACCCCGAAACAACCCTGAAACCTGGAGACAGTAAAAGCACACCCCTGCCCCATGACCCCTGAAGCCCCTGAAGCCACAGTCAGAGCCATTATGATCATAAGACAATAATCGGCTTGGAGCTTCATCCTCTTGGGAATGTGACAAGCCATGTTCCTTACCTTTCCTAAGAGCTTGGATCTGTCCTTGGATGCTTGGCCCATGCTACTCAATACATGTTAGCTGCTATTAAAAACATGGGTAATTTTATGTCTTAAAATATTGTATATTGCCTAAACGGCTTCATGCTGGTTTGCATTAAAAATGATTCCCAAGTGAAGATGACAAAGGGGGAAATATTCGTTATTTAGTTCTCGTCTTACATTAAGCTATCATAATAAAGCACATTTCTGGGCTGCATTCTCCAGAGTGCTTTTTACTAAATAAATGGCCCAAAATAACTTTTCTTTTCCAGTAAGATTTCATGATTCAGCACAACCAACTTTCATTATAAAAGGTTAAAATAAGGAGTAGAGAAAAAGTCTGGGATTCAGAAACAGGGGGTGGGGGCAGGGAGCTGGGCAGGTGTGAGTTCCCATTAAAGATCAACCTGGGTGCCCCAAACTGTTTATTTGGAGATTTGTATTGTAGTTTGAGTTGAAAGAAGCAGACAGAATATATTACATAATTTAGAGAGGAAGAGGAGTCAGTTACCTAAGCCATCTCAATACAACCTCAGGACTGGTTCACAGGTCAGGAATGGTGGACCCCTTTTCTTGAAGATGTAGCTGCAGATGTCGAATAAAGTTTCCACCTTTGTCATTTGCTGTGTGACATCATCAAAGGTGGATAAAGGAGGGAATGGTCTGGTTGTCTGGCCCCCCACCCCGAAGGTAGCTGTAGCCCAGGCCAGCATAAACTGCCCTGGAAAAAAAAAAGAGGGCTACCTTAGAGCTGGTCAGGTCCTTTTCGTCCTTGGTGGCTTTCCAATCCTGGTTTTGCTTTCTCTATGGACAACCTCTTGATTCTCTAACAGCTCAGCAGAGTGCCTCTCATTAAATTAACACCAGTCATCTGGGAGCTGTCTTCACCTACACTATCTAAAAGAGCAGAAGTGAGCTGGCATAGCAAGCAACCTGGGTCCCGGGATCCGCTTCCAGACTCCTGTGCAGAGGTGTCCACCCACTTGGTGTTCGCCTCAGGGGCCCAACGCACTCTCTGGGTCAAGACAGGTTACTGCTGCCCTTAGGGCCCCGCAGGAAGGAACCTCTCCAGTCTTTGCAAAGAGTGTTCCAGGTAGAGGGGGCCCCCAGTGCGTGGTCCTCGGGGTTCCCCCGAGGCCTGTCCCCCAGGCGGCTAGCTGGGACGCAGCTGCAGCCCCGAGGAACCGCGGCGGGCAAGCTGCAGGGTCGCCCCGGGCACCTCCTAGCGCCTTGCTCGGCCGCCCCCACCCCTCAGCCCGCCGCTTCGCCGCCACCGCCCGCGGTGGAAGGCAGCGCGGCGCGTGCGCAGTGGCGCGCTCGCGGCCCGGCCCGTGGGCTCTCCCCGGAGGGCGGGAGGTGGGAACGTGGGGAGGCGCGGAACAGCACACCTCCAGCCCGCCGCAGGCGACGCTGGCACCTCGCGGCCCCAGCGCCCGCCACGCCCGTCGGAGGAGAGGCTCGGAGGCTCAGGTAAGCGCTCGGGCCGGCGCGATCCCGTCGGGGGCTCCCGCCTCAGCGCGGCCCCGAAGCGGCCGCAGAGCCCGCAAAGTTGAACTTCGCGCGTCGCAGGCGGCGGGACCTGGGCACCAGGGGGTCGCGGGGTGCAGGGGCGGGCTGTGCCGCGTGCCTGGGCGAGGGACACTGGATGCGGAGCCAGATCCCCGGTGCGTGAGGGTCTGGCCTCGCGGGGAACTTTTCCCGGGCCTGGGAGCACGGTGGCAGCGGGCGAAGACTGCGGGAGGCTTGGCGGCTCGGGTGGCGTGACCATTCGGCCTTCTCTAGTAGGATCCCGAGAAGGCGAGAGAGGATCCCCGTGGAGGGAACAACAATGTTTCGGGGCTTTGGTTGAAGTACCCGGATTTTTCGATCCCCGTTCCACCCCCAACCCCAGCAAAAGTGAGACCCTTGAGGGAAAGGCGGGGGAAAGGAGGGGGCGTGTCGGTGCCTGGATGAGAGCGCGGGAAGCAATTAAAACTCCTGCTTTCGGATTAACAACCCCAAATTGATCGATGTGTCAGGAATACCATTGATTTATGAAAGGTGCTTATTTCTCGGGTATGGAGAATTTTATGTTCTCCAGGTGAAACCGAGTTCACCCAGCTCCAGCGCAGATTGATGTTTTAATAAAAATAAATAAAGGGGAAAAGCTCGCCTGGTCTTTGGGGACATCAAGTCTCAAATCGCGGAGTTAGACTAACAAATCAAATTGTGTTATCCTTACATTTCGTGTCTTTTATTAATCTCGCGCCTAAACATCGCAGGCAGGAGAGCGCCTTCATTTGGAAAGTTTTAATCTACTGTCTAAAACTTGGCATTACTCGCAAGCCATGTTTGATAAGGAGAAAGCACCGGAGCGTCGGGTAATTGTGATAAGTGGTAGGCCTCGCGATGCAGGCGCGGGCGAGCGCGGGCCCCGCGGGCGGCGGGAGGTGGAGTGGGCTCTGAGGCGAGGGCATCGGCGGCCTGAGCCGCGCGGCACCCGTAGATGGCGCCCTGGCCCCACGCTAGACTCGCCAGTCGCCGCTCCACCGGGCGGCGCGCGGGCGGGGCACTGGCGGGGGTGGGAGACACAAGCTGCACACTCGCAGTTCACTTGAACCATAGAAGCAGCTTGGCCAAGCAGGAAAACCAAAATGACCCTTATCATTGTCATTCTAGTTTAAGGCCTGGGCAGTAATTGTAGAGCATAGGGATCCTCCAGTCCAGGGGGGGTCACTGGGCAGAGTGGTATTCCCCAGGGACCCCTCCACCCATCACCCGCTGCGTCCCCAGTTGGGGTGGCTCTGGCACAGGCACAGTCTCCTCTTTCTCCAAACGCAGCGCCCGCTGACAGTGGCGTAAAGAGACCCGGTTGGCCGAGGGTCTTCGGATGGTGGCAAGGACACCAACTTCAAAAGCGCTTAGACTGCTGGGGAGGGCGGGCCGGACGCCCAAAGGCTGCCCCCACCAGTGCAGTGGAGTTCCCTGCCCAGGCCCGTGCCGGCCCCGCCGCTGCGGCTGCCGGCGCTCTACTCTTTGCAATGTAAATTTCAGCGGGACAAATTGCTTATTAATAGTCTAGAAGAGAAGTCGGTTTCTTTCTTTCTTCTTTTCTTTATCTGTTTTTATTTCTGCATGGCCCCTAGCTATGCCCTGGGCAGCCTCGCCGCCCTGCAGTTTTCTCTTTATTTCAATATCCTAAAGAAAATGCAAATTACATCGGTGTGGCCTTTTTAAAAAGTTAAATTAGCAACAGCTTTAAGTGACTCCATTAGTATGGAAAACATACACACCATACACACGTTTAATGTGGGAATAGCTTCCTTTTAGTAGGACTCATTCTAGTCTGTAAAATTTAGCAGACCCTCGGAGTTGATAAAGAATCTAGTTGCTGCAGAGAGGGTCACCACAGGCAGACCGGGTCGCACGGCCCGCGTCTGGCTTCCCTGGAGGAGCAGTCCTGTTGCTGCCGCCACCCAATACTTCTCCATAGAAGCCCCCTCCCCCGACCGTGAACTAAAGGGGTTCTTCTTGCCAGGTGGAAGACTTGACTCCATCTGCCCAGGGACAGGGAGCTTTCTTTTTCCTCCCAGCTCCGTGGCGTCGCAGTTTCAGCATCTGAGTAGGTCGCTCACTGGTTAACTCAAACCCCACTTCTCCCATGTGCGCACAGGGACGGCAGTGTAGCGACTGGGTTAACGTGCTCTGGGCTAGGAGTGAGAGAAATAAGGGGAAGAGCAGGCCCTCAATGGCTGTCAAAGGCCACCCTTCTGGGTCCACCCCCATGCAGTTCCCAACTCCTTTAACCGGCGTTTCAATACGGAATTCTATTGGCAAACTTTTGAGGGCTAGAATGTGGCACCCATCAGCGTCCAGGAAAGAGTTAAGATTTATGGCTTGCTGGAGGAGTCTTGTTAAGATGTAATCTGCATTTTTAAACTACTGCGTAATAAAAAGTGAGAAGTTTTGAGACACCTTTCTTGATTATACCTTTGGCGATACTTTAGGTTTTACATTTAATTTGCATTTTGTTCTTAGAGAGTATTGAAGTCTTGAGTGGAGGATTGAATTTTATTAGGACATCTGGACTGACAATATCAAATCAGACACCAGTGTCCCAAAGCATGCTAAAATTTCAGAGTTAATTAGAACGCAGTGTGTTTAATTAAAGCCAATTATAATATCTGAAATTATCTGATCGATCCGTGTTTGTACAGTTTGGTTCTGTTTAAGTGTTGATTGGCGCACTTTGCGCCCTGTTCGATCCAAAAACTTCTCTGGGGAAAGTTTGCTTTGTAAATTGGCGCGGTCAGGCAGCGTGGACTCCGTGTCCCAGGCGCTGGTTCTGGAGCGTCCTACAGGACCGCCTTCAGACCGCCGCTGAACGCAGCTAGGGAAATCCCAGCTTGTTGCTAAACCGCTGCTCCTTTTCGAGTCTGAGAGACTCCGCCACGCACCAGCTGTCTTTCAGAGCTCCGTTGCACCTCCAGAGCATTTCTTTTTCTCCCCCCCCCCCACCCCCCGAGAGGCGACCTTTAAGGTTGTAAGGTGCGATGGAAGAAACTCAAGTGTTTAAGTTGTGATTCCCGGTGTGGCTGAAAAGCCCCCAGGATTCACTTCGAACTATAGGGTCAGCTAAAGTGACCGAAAGAGCCAGGGAAAAAGTAAGGACAGAGAGATAATAATTAACTGTTAGCCTTCTCCTTTCGCATGCTTTTGGAGCCCAGGCACATATAAGCTTTTTTTTGGGGGGGGGGAGCTCCATTTGAAGTCTTGGGGCTTTCCGGGGATATAGTTGAGCGAGTTTATGGTCGGGTCTGCTGCTTCCGCGGCATCACTTGCCTGCCACCTTTCTCTCCAGCTAGGGAGTTTGCGTGGAGCTCCCAGCGCGAGTTAGGTGTCCGGGATCCCGCTCCGGGTGGCTGCAGAAAGCAGGCGCACGTGGGCAGCAATTAGGACTAGCCGGCGGCGAGCGGTGCTTTCTACAAGCCCCCGAGGTTATCAGTTCTGCAAGGCCTAGGTGCGTTGGTTGTCCAAGAGTCAGGAGCCAGATGCTGGGATCCAGTAGGAGCCGAAAGGGCCACCAGTCCCGAGGCGGGTGGGCTCTCAGGCTCTCCTCTCTGCTGCGCCGCAGTCCGCTCTCCCCACCCCAGGAGGCGCTGTTTGTCAAACTTGGTCGCCTCCGCAGGAGGCGCCTACACGTTTTTCACTCAGAAAATTCTTCTGTACCCGGGGTCGGGATTCAGGAACCTTAACTGTGCAAAATAAATATTGTGGGAGGAGACGGCAGAGCAAACCAGAGCCTACGACCCTTGAGTTGTTACGTTTTCTCTTGAACCTCACTGAGCCTCCTGCCCTTTAAAGCAGGAGAGAGGTGCGGGTTGTTGCGTCGCATGGGTAAGGTACTAGGTGCTCAGTTATTTATCTTCATGGGTAAGGTACTAGGTGCTCAGTTATTTATCTTCAAGGGCACGGGATGCCCAGCTTGGCCTTGGTTTCTGTTGCCAAAGGTCCACTGGCTTGCATTTTCTCTTGGAAAGAGGTGAAGGCACATTCTCTGGTCTCAGAAAGAACCGAACCTGGGCCAGCTTCCCTTGCTGCTCAGTTAAACAGGCTGCAATCGCCCACGCGCGGGGCCCTTACATTTCTTCCGCTCACTGACTGAAGTGACCCTAATGCCATCAGGTAGAAGTCCGGCCTCGGCCAGGGGCCGAATCGGTCAGGCGCCAAATCGGTCAGGCAATTCCACCCGTTCATAGTGCGAGAAAGCTTAGTGCTCCTCTCCTAGCCTTTCTGGCCTCTAACTCCCCGGGCGCAGAACCAGCCCTGCTCTCCCCCTTTGGAGTTCCTTGCAAAACCCCTGCCTATGGTGGTCCTGGGGATTGGAGAAAGGCTGGAGGTTCTGCCACCGCGGGGCACCGAGGACAGGAGGGCAGGCAGCTTCTGAAACTCAGCCCTGGTGGTGTGGACAAAAAAGAAATCGCGGGACTTTTGCCTCATGGCTCCTCACACCTTCAAAATACTGAAGGCTCCAGTGACTTAACTAGGTAACCTGGGCCTGTGGCCCTGTGCCCCTGAAGGCGCATCTCCCACCGGAGCCTGTGTATTCTCTGATACGCCACGGCAGTCTGCTTCCAGGAATTTCTGGCTAGGGCTTCTCAACGCAGGAAATGGAGTTTATTACTTTTGGAAGGATGGTTGCAGGGGGGGGGGTTGGCTGTGGAGCAAGATAGGACACACATAGGGTGCCTTGGACATCGGATAGGTGCTGCTTCTGTGGCACCTGGTGCCCTGTATCCCTAATACCCTGGGATACAATTTGGTGAAAAATTCAAGAGGATGGATCAGAGGCCAGAACCAGGTTCCCCACCCCCACCCCAGGCCCTGCCCCACACTGAAGTGGGGGCAGAGAATGGAGGAGTGTGGGGAAGAGTCTTCCTGGCGCACACTGATCCGGGGGTGGGCAGGGAGGAGAAGCTAGTGGCGAGCCGCGGCCAGGACACTTAGCACCATGTGAGTCTGGAGGCAGGTCTTGGGTGGTTGGACTGTCCTCTAGATTTCAGGTGATGCCCACAAACAACGGCAGAAGAGTTGTTTCTTATGCGGGACCCGGAGTCGGGCTCCAGGGGCGGCGAGCGCTGTCTCTTTAAGGTCACTGCCTGCTCCGGCACGACGTAGGGAGGACAGCTGGGCACTGGCCATCTGACTGACTCCGGCTTGACATCTGGGAGCCCACTGGTGTGTGGCACGCGAAGCGCTTGATGCTGCTATTTAAATGCAAATGTGAGGGGGCTCATTGAAGCCTCTCCCCGTAAATCCGCACAAAAGGAATACTTCCCACCCTCCAAGGAGGCGGCGGTGGCGGCAGCTCTAGGGCCACCCGTGCAAATCGCGTTGGGCGCGGGGCCCGGAGTGATCGCCACCGCAGTCGCGGCCCGCAGGGCCCACGGTAAAGGTCGGGTCCTTCCCAACCAGGTCCCTGGACGCCCATCTGACCCTTAGGGGCCGTTTGTGAGAATAGTTAGGTCCCTGGCCAGAGCGCGTCCGCGCATCTTCCAAAGTACTAGCCAGCTCTTCCGTACTCCCCTTTCGGATTCCGGCTGCCTGATTGTCCAAGGAATAGTGAGGGGTGGAGCGGGCTCCTGAGGGAGGTGCTCCCAGCATCTTGGAAGTCTCTAGGGATTTTGATCGTCAACCCCTCCCCCACCCTCTGGCCTAGGTGCTCTGACCCTCGCTGCCTGTCAACTCGAAAATCTGAGGGTGGCATGGGGTGGGGGCTGCCCACCCATGCTCCTCTGCAGCAGACTAGGGTGGAGACCCTTCCTGGACGGCTAGACCTTGTGCTCACAGCTCAGAGCCAGCCGTAGAGTGACAAAAAAGATAAAGTTGGTGAATGATAAAGACCGTATTTTCCACGCTTTGGGTGCGCGACCAGATGATGTAGAAAATGAGCTGAAATGGATTCAGCCTCCGAGCCTGTTGTGAGACAGCTGATTCCCCCATTTCGGGCCAGATGGCTGCCGAACACAGATTTGCATTCATTTTCGCTTAATATCGTCCAAAATAGCGGGGCAGCTGCATTTGTTGTCAAAAAGGTTTAAAACCCCCTTTCTTTCTGGGGCAGGATCGTTACCTTATGTGATGGGCTTATGGAACTTTTTCTCCCCCTCTTTAGTCAACAGTATCAGATTTAGAAGGATTTGTTTTTAAACCTTCTAATTTGGTAATCAGATTTAAATCGCCTTGGCGCGTGTAATCTGAATTAAAGATACTGTAAATGATTTTAAGCATGACACTTGCCTTAGCGCAAGGACGGGCACCTACAGCCCAGGCTGGACATTTTAGGAAGTGTGCTACAAAGCAAGCATTGTATCCCTTCCCCAACTCCATCTCTGCCTTAAAAGGCATTTAGCATATTCTGTCATTGATGCTGGCCCTGTCGCTCACCCAGTGTGAGCTCCCAAGCTTTGGAACACACAGAGACAAAGCATCTCCCAACCTCACCCTCCACCCATGGCCAACTTTATTCTGTGTTGTCTTTCCAGGAGAAAAGTGTTGCCTTTTGCATGGGGGGTCTGCTGTAAGTGGAAAATGCTGGGCTTATTAGGAATACAGAAATTTTCTTTTAATTTATCGTGAGGAGTTTCCATACACTTTGATTTAAGGTTATTAACATTCTATAGACAGTGGCATTTTTAATATGTGGCGATCGCTTCTAAAGACTAATCTCATTACCCTCAAATAGTCATAAAATATGATTTTATTATACTTACGTATTTAATTAGACGGCCGGCCCCGTAATGGATTTTGAGATGGGACTGGCGCAACAGCTTTGATAATTCACTTATCTTTGGCAATAGTCATTAACCCCCAACACCAGCAAAATAGATTGCTTTCCAGCACATCTTTTCTCTCACCCCTTCCAAGTAGCGTGTGGGGGGTCCCCAGATAACGTAAATCGGACTTCGATTTTCCCGATTAATTAAAATATTAACGCACACACACCACCAATTCACAAAAAAGGAAGAGCTACCCCAGGCCCGGCGGGAAGAGGCTTGCCCTGCGACACTTGCGCCCAGAAACCTTTTCTTTTGCTTCTTCTTTTAAAACCAGAAGGGCCTTATTTCTCGTGGCAGGAAAGAGCCTAGGACATCTCCAGGTTGTCCCTTGGGCCTCTGTCCCACGTCGCACAGATCTCCTCTGGGCGGGCCGAGCGCCTGGGAACCGAATCCCGGCCTCCTGAGCTGGGCCTCCCGGCCCACGCTCTGCCGGCTCCCAGCTGCCCTCCCGGTTCCTCGAAACCAGGTCGGGAAGCCGCAGGGCGCGCGCTCACCCTGGCTGGGCGGCGCAGAGGGCAGGGTCCCTGGCGCCCGTAGTGTCTGCTCTGCTTTTCAGGCGGTTGGAGCTGGGGAGATCTGGCTACCGCACGGACCTTGTAACTGGCTGGACACCAGCTTCGGGTCGCCGGAGAGGCTGAGCGCTCTTTCCGTCGGCCCAGAGAGGGCCCAGCCTTCTTTGTCACTGCCGCACCCAAGAACAAGCCAGGGACCCGAAACTCCTGTGGCCACCGGAGTGAGAGGGGGCGTCTGGAGGAACTGTCTCCGACGTGGATCCCGGCTCCGCACTCAGCAGGCTTTGCCGGGGTAGAAAGCATGGGACACCCAGCGGGGCTCAGAAGTGGGTACACTGGCCCTTCAGCAGCCTTAGGTCTGCCTAGAAATCAGACTGAGCTGCGCCTCTAGCCCTGGTGGCGGCAGGGTGTGTGCAGCCCTAGGAGGGGGATTAGGTACCCTCTTCTCCCAGCCCCTTGTTGTCCCTCCCTCCCCTGGAATCTCCTCCCGCTCGCCTTTCCAGCCTCTTCCTGCTGTTCTCTTTGGGACACCCTAGAGCCAGTGCTGCGCTGGTATTTATTGCATGCGTGTGGGCGACTTGGGGCACTCCTCTTCCGACCCACGGTGTTTTGACTGTGTGGCAGGTCTTGTGGGCAAGTATAATGGGCCAAGCAGCACTTCTGCACTGGCTGCGCTCGCTTCTTTGCGAGATTTATTTGGGCGGCTAGTAACTTCCTCGGCCGCGGCTGGGCTCGTGGAGCCGTGGCGCGTGGCCGGGGGCGGTGGTGGCGCTCGGTGGCGCTCCGCGGCGGCGGGGCTCGCGGGGCTCGCGGGGCTCGGGCCGGCTCGCGGCGCCGTCAGGCAGTCAGTCGGCGAGCGCGGCGGCGGCGGCGGCGAGGGGCGCGGCGAGGGGCGGCCGCTCCCATATATGGCGCAGGCGCCGCCCCCCGACGTCACCCTCTGACAGCGCCGCTCCCGGGGGCTTCGAGTTTTGGCTCCCGGGAAAGGGTCCATTCCTCGGGGAGAGAGGGCTGAGTTTTGTGCGCCTCCGTCCGCTGCGCGCGCCGCTCCAGGCCCCGCCGCGCCCCGCCTGCGCCCGGGACTGCGCCGCGGCACTCACTGCCCCGTTTATTTGTCTTTGGAGCAGGCGGGCCGCGCCAGAAGCGGGCGATCCCGCAGTGTCCTGCAGCCGCGGACGCCGCCTGGCTAGGATGACACCACGTTGAGCGCGCCTGCAAACAACAACAACAACAAGCGCCGCCGCGTCCACCGCGTCCACCGCGCCCTGCTCCTCCGAAGCGTCGCGCCGCCGCCGGTGCAGCCCGCCCGCGTCCCCGGCCGTCCGCAGCGCCCGGCCGCCGGTGTATGCCGCGCCTGCCCGGGACGGGCTGAAGCCGGCGGCGGGCCGCACCGCAGGCGCCGAGCAGGGCCAGGGCGGCCAGGGCAGCCTCCTGCCGCCGAGCCCCGAGCGCCGCCGACCGCGGACGCGCTTTCGGCCGGGAGTCGCGGCCGCCACCAGCAGTGTTCATGTTTGGGATTCAGGAGAATATTCCGCGCGGGGGGACGACCATGAAGGAGGAGCCGCTGGGCAGCGGCATGAACCCGGTGCGTTCGTGGATGCACACGGCAGGCGTGGTGGACGCCAACACGGCCGCCCAGAGGTACGTACCGGCCGCCCCCGCGCGCCTTGGCCCCGGCCAGGCCCGGCCCCCTCCTCCGGCCAGCGCCGCGCTGCTCACCGGGCCGCTGTCCCTTTCCTCCTGCAGCGGCGTGGGGCTGGCGCGGGCGCACTTCGAGAAGCAGCCTCCTTCCAACCTCCGGAAATCCAATTTCTTCCACTTCGTGTTGGCGCTCTACGACAGGCAGGGGCAGCCGGTGGAGATCGAAAGGACCGCTTTTGTGGACTTTGTGGAGAAAGAGAAAGTAAGTGTACACCGGCGAGCGTACCCTCCCTCTCAAGGAGTAGGGGGCAGTCGGTGCCCGCGCACGGGGTCCAAGTGCCCCCCTCGGCGGCGGGAGCGCTCCGCCGGGCGACCCCGCCGCCACGTGCGGTCGCACAGGCCCCACCAAGGGCCGAGCAACTTCTCTCTGCCCTCGGACTCATTGGGGGCGAGGGGAACGCTGGGCTTGCGGCAGGAAAAGTGACATCACCGCGTAGCTGCAAACCAGGAATCCTGCCTGCAGCCTGAGAGGCCGAGGGGCCTCGGTCCTGGAGGGGGACCTAGCGCGGTCACCGCGCCAGACGCGACCACGCTAAATGCAATTATTTATCGTTGCTTTCAGGAACCGAACAACGAGAAAACCAACAACGGCATTCACTACAAGCTGCAGCTACTGTACAGCAATGGTGAGTACCACTGCCTGCTGACTGCCCTTTCGCCCTGAGCGCTGGCTCTCCCTTCCCTCGGTGGTTCCAGGACATAAAGATTTTGAGATTAAAATGACATGGGTGTAAACACGAAATCTTCTCATGGCATAGAAGGAAAACAAAACATAAACGATCGATAAGTCGATGGCACTTCACATGATTAACCGGTGGGGCTTGAAGTAGAAAGTAAAAGGAGGATCGATAAGGGCTCCTGCAGAACATCACTTTTAAGTGACTTTTTTCAGTTTTGCAAATTAATGTTAATTATTGGGATGGGGGTAGCTCCGTAAGCCGAGCATAACTTACTTCCTGTGCACGGTCTAGAAAAGAAAGGACCCTGGAGAGTCGAAAGGAGTTCGGACTCTATTTCTATAGGTGCATTCTCTTTTCGAAAAATAAATGACCATATGGGCCCAGAGCTGCACTCTTGTCCTGCTCTCTGCTAGGCAGACTTCTTACACCTTCAAACGTGAACCGTGAGATTCCCAAGATTTTTAATTAAGAAAAGAAAACAGTGAGAGGTGACTGGTGTTTTCTGTCTCCCTCCCAGTATTGTAGGAATTGCCTTAAAGTGGTCCCAGGCACTGGCTTGTTCAGGCCAGGCGTCCCTCCTTAGGTTCAGGCTAAAAGCTTGTTGAGAATTTGTCTGTTTTTGCCCTCCCACAGGCGTCAGAACAGAGCAAGACCTGTATGTCCGACTCATAGATTCAATGACCAAACAGGTGAGAAAGTTTCCTCCTCTCCACTTATTGTGTTTTCCTTTCTGCTGAGCTGAGGTTGTCCTGGGGCTGAGAGAGCAGACTGACAAATGGATCTCCTGTATTTGTTTTTCATTTCGCTTCCTTGACATGCTAATGAGAATTCCATATTTATTGGAATAAATGGAGCGGTTGCTACGATAGTTTATGCTGTCATTAAAAACAGGACTATATGCTTTATTAAATGACTTGCGATTGGAATCAAACTCTGTCTTAATTAATTATGGTAATTAATAATTGACAGAAAAATTCCAAATCCCCCTCCTTGTTTATTTTCAAACGTTTCTTTCTCTGCTTGAAAATCATTTCAGGGGTTCCGACCCCTCCCCTCAACAAAGACAACTGACTGTCCCAAAGCTCATCGAGTTAAGGCTCCCTTAGTTATTTTCCCTCCTCCGCTCCAGCGTCACGGTCTGGTAACAGGAGCCCTGTATTTGGATTTAAAAGTTAAATGTGCTGGGGTGAAAAGTCACCTTGTTCCCCTCTAGTCCATCTTCACCTCTCAGCCCCCCATCTCCATAATTCAAAGTCTGAGCTCCAGGGGTCACTCAAACCCATCCACTGCTCTGCTCTCTCTCTCTCACCCTCTGTCATACCTTGTAAATAACATAATTACAAGCAGTTCCTTATTAAATTATTTAACCTGTCTTGGTCAACTTTTTGGATGATAACTATTGGCTATCAGTAATGTGATTAACTGCAGAAAGGCGCCTCATTGCTTTTTGAGGGTGTCCAATCTCTGACTGCTAATGTTGTACTGGGTGATGTGTTACTGTTTTAAGGACATTGTTTTCCACTTTCTTAAAATAGAATGTCGGGTATATGCATATAGAATTCCTAAATTAAGCACACCCTGCACTGATTGCTTTAGAATGGAGAATCTATACTTTTAAGCTGCAGGGTCATACTTGAAATGAAAGTAGTCTCTTCGTTTTTGATGCTAACTTTCGGTGTTATGAACTAAGTGGGAAAGAGCTCCCTGCAGTCCCGCACAGCTGCCTCCCGTTCTCTGAGCACAGTCTGCACATTTTATTTCCCTTTGAAAAAGTTTGTCCTTACCTAGGCAGCCAGAGCATGAGGTTTTAATGTCTGCAGCCCCAGAGCTGTGTGGTTTTCTCCTGGATCAAAGATCTGGCAGGTAAACGTGTTTTTCTGACACAGACTGTGGTGTGTGCCCTTTTGCTAGCCTTGCACCGATTCGCAGAAGCTCTGGAACTCGGCTGCTGTTTGTTAGGCGGCTTTTATTTCCTTTGTATGTCGGGTAGAAGGTTTTGCGAATCGCCGTAGTCTAATTAGGACATTTTTTGCAGGCGCTGCTAAGTTTCTGTGCCTCACGTACGGGAGGAGCAGGAGGCTTCGTTTAAAGTACACTTTTATTGTTCATTTAGCCTAGTACCTTTGCAGTCTACACGGTGCAGAAAATAAAGGCATTTAATCTCCTCACTGACGGGGATGGGGGGGGGGAGAAGTAAAGAAATAGCCCAGTAACTGATCAAAGAGTCAATGGCGCTGAACCGACAGTTTATGGATTTCTGTTTGTGCTACAAAATAAAAAATAAATCAAATATAAATACGGGGATCATCGGAGGACAAGCCATTCTTTCAGAAGTACTGGTGTCGCCAAGGCCGCTAGCCCAGCAGCCCCAGACTAGCGGCTCGATGGCCTGTGGTGACTCCCACCATTTCTGTGGTTCCGAGCGGGCCGAGCTCCAGGCCGCGGACCGAGGCTTGCGGAGACTCTTCCCTCTTCCCAGGAAGCCAGTCCCCGGACGCCTAGCAGAAAGGGCTTTGTCCGACTGGAAGTGCAGGAAAGTGCCGGAGAACGTTGGAAGTAATTTCGAGGGGGTGTGGGGGGGCGGGAACTGCGGAGAGGGCAGCCCTCCCCTTGGAGGAATTTTCTGCCCGGAACCTGCGGCTGGCGGCCCCCGCCTCCGCCCCTCCCCCAGTGGCCTTTCTCCTCTTCTTTGGGCGAGGCGGGCGACAGCGAGGGCGGCCGAGCCGGGGCTCCCGGCGGCGGAGCCGGGCTGGGCGCCGGCGTGAGCGCACCTAGGGCTTCGCACCATCTGGCGGAGCCTCTGCTCAAAACCCACCCGAGCGTGCGCACAGACACTGCCTTTTTACCCGAGGAAAAAAAAAATCATTGTTAGCACTTTGAAAATAAACACCAGATTGGTCATTAGCACTTTTCTTTCCAAATATCATCGGGCGAGAAGCACGTGGCGGCGCGGGCAGGGGCGCCCCCCGGGCCCGGGCCCTCCCGCGGGCCGCCAGCTCCCCAGCGTGGCGCGAGCACGTGCGGCCGCCGTACACGGCTTCCTGCTGCCCGAGGACGCCTAACCACGCAGCCCAAGTCGCCGGCCTCGGCTCAGGCTCCGGGGAGCGGGGGGTTGAGGGGAGGGGGTTGTGTGTGTGTGCGGCGGGCAGTGCATAGGGCTGGCGGCGGGGGAGCCCGGCCTGAGCAGCGCTCGTGGCGCCCGGCGTCCTCCCGGCGTCTGTAATCGCAGCGCACTCTGATCGACTTCTTCCGACAGAGTGATCGGTCCTTCGTTTAAGACAATGGCCAGAGGACGACGCCAGGTTGCGGTGGCCCAGGAGCCGGCTGGGAGGCTGCGCGCCCTCGCCGACTATGCCCGGGTCTCGGCAGGCCCTGCCTTGCCCTCCTCGCAGCCCTCCGGAGCTCAGGCCCGGGATGCGCCCACGGGAAGAGCTGGGCAGGCCGGCAGTAGGAAGCATCCCCGCGACTGACCCAAGTGGCGGGGGTGGGAGGGTGGCCGGGTGTGCCTGTCGTCTCCCCTCGGGGGGCGGGGGGACTGGACACCTGCCACCCTGGGAGGCCTGCGGCGCCGGAGGTGGTGTGGCGCCCAAGCGGTAGGCGCTGCGTGACCCCTGTCTCTACTTGTCACCCACGCAGGCCATCGTGTATGAAGGCCAGGACAAGAATCCGGAGATGTGCCGCGTGCTGCTGACCCACGAGATCATGTGCAGGTGAGCCCCCGGGAGGCGGGCGGCCATGGCGCCAGCCAGCCAAAGGGACTCTGGCCGCGCTCGCCGGCGCCGGCCACCCCGCCCAACTGCCGGGGAGAGAGGGCGTCCATTGAAACCTAGCAGGCCGGAGGAGGCCCCAGGCCGGCCCAGAGCAGTGTCCCGCCTCATTTTTCCTATCAGTGATGATAGTCAATACAACCCGCTGCTTAGCAGAGCGGCTTAATATGTTGACCGTGTCGTAGCAATATAGTTAAAAAAAGAGAGAAAGAGAGAAAAAGAAAGAAAACAGACCAGGGGATGCATCTGTCTTCGCTCAGGAGTCAGAGTTCACTGGGACTCATTTGACTACTTCCTTCTCCGACGCTCGCATCCTGAGACGTACAATTGTCTGTTATTGATAAAAAAGGAAAGCCTTTTGTACTTATTACAGAGCTCGTGTATGTGAGAATTGGATTGTGATTCTGTCAGTTAACCTCTTCCCTAGAGCAGCGATGCATCGTTCATATTGTTGTTAGATAGCGTGCCGTTACTTGAGATCTCTGTCAGAAGAGCAATTTCCCACCTGTTTTTTTTCTAACTACCACAAGAGTTTCGCCCCTACATGGCGAATAAAAACGCATCATTGACTTTGTATGTGTGGCATGTGAAATATAGTTGCAAGGAATAATAAGGAAAGGTTGTGCAGGCTTGCAGCCTACAGTAGCAGGCCCCATACTCTGAGGGGCATACTCTCCTCGCCTATGGTGCCTGTTGCCTGAATGCCACTTCTGAGCAGAGGTATTGTTACAGCACCAATATACAAAAGCTGACTTTTTCTCATATCAGGTAATAAATATAAATTACAACCAATAAAGTGGAATTTCTTTATTATCCACTTCTGCATGTACGGCAATTAACATAGAAAGCGCACAGATGTGATTTAAGCTCTAAGTGGAAGACTGTAGACTTTCTTTAATCACTTTAGCTGTCAGCTTTAAAAGGCTTTATATACTTTGCCTACCATATGGTGTTAATTTAGCTAATTTAGACATGTAACCATTATACAAGTATGCTTTTTTAAAATGCGAGAAGCATAACATTTTTGTTTCGTTTCTGCTTTAATTAAAGTTTCAATAACAGAGTTAAGGTAGGCTTAAAGAAGCGACAATAGGAGTTTGTGATAGATTGATGCACGCCTTTGTGCTTATAATTAATAAATGCCCCAAAGAAATATTGGTTAGAGGTGGCATCTTGCATCTTTTCCAGAAATAACAGCTTGACAATTGGAGGTAAACAAAGGCTGAGGCTGTGAAAAGTTATTCCCCAGCCTCCAGCCTTTTCTCCTCAGCTCATTGCAAAGACAAACACCAACAGCATGTTTTCTGCATTTTAGCATTATAATTTGTATAGGAGCTCTCGCTACCCTGCTAGTAATAATAGACGTGTTTAACTCTGCTCCTTCTGGCGGAAAGTTCCAACAGAAGTTTAACGGAAGAGCATGTGAACTCACTCACTAGGTTGAAATGTGTCAAGCTGCCTAAGTAGGAAAACTATTATTTTTTTGACTCCTACTGCTTCATTGTCAGACTTTGAAAAACATTATAAGTTGGACAGACAAGGCTGAGTCGTATACTGAAACCCATGTTTACAATTGCCCCACAGCCGGTGCTGTGACAAGAAGAGTTGTGGTAATAGAAACGAGACACCCTCAGACCCTGTAATCATTGACAGGTAAGGATGACTTCTTTATTTTCAAAACAAAACGGTAGCAACAAGCAAAACTCTCTCTCTTGCTTGGTTTCCAGCGGCTCCTTAGCTTTGAGGCTGGTGCTGGGCTCATCTTGTGCACTGCACCATTTGTCCGTGTGTGTTATCATGCACAGGTGGGTTGACGTGGAAACCCGGTGGCTCGCTCTGTGGGGATTCAGTAATTGCTTGTGAGTTGTCAAGGGAAGCGGTTTCATCTGCCACTGCTCTCACTGTGAGGAGCACTTTATGCCTAGAGAGTCTCTGGCTTTAAACCCAGAGATGTGTCATAAAATGCTTTCTGCTAATTTGTTAACAAGTATTTCATTTTTTTGCATTATTATTATTATTATTATTATTATTATTGTATATTTTTTACCTTGGATGGTAGTTGGAGTTGAAGCCTGGGTGGTGGTGCTCTTGCAATCATCGCCCAGTGGTAGAATGAATTTAATCTGCTCTCAATTAGTTGCAAAATGTCTCCTAATTTTTTTCCAATTGTGGCTGTCGTTTTATGTCAAGTAGCAAATATGTAACTAACAAACCAAAGTTGTTATAATTGAAACTAATTACACATGCTGGTTACATTTCCAACATTAATTTCCATAACTAGATTAGCTATATGCATTCTTTAGGTTTGCTGTTCCTCATCTTGCCATTTATCATGTTCCTTGGGCAACGTGGCATCCTTTTAAGATACCAATCATTAGTCCTAATGGTGCTAATGTGCACTTGGCATTGCCTTAGTGGAAACAACAAAAAACGCTGCCACCGTCCCCTCCTGACTCACCCAGGCTATTCTGAGAAGGAGAGGAGATTTCTTTCTTTCCCAACAATGGGGAGCAGCAAGGGGCCCAGTGTGTGGATTGACTGCAGATTTTGAAATTGGTGCCCAAATCGAATAAATGTTCGACGTGTATATATGACACCAGTTTTGTGAGGCAGAGGTTTAGACTGTTTTGAAGAGGGGTTGAGTTTCAGCAGCTTTCATTACAAAGTTATCTTTTGATCATGAACTTTGCTGTCCAGGGTCTGAAAAATTAAACCCGGAAAACCTCACGAGTTAAGCCTACAGAAGTCTGAGGCAGCGGTGGGGAGCACTGCTAATGTTTAACTAGCTGGAATAGCTGTTTGCTTAGTGGAGAATGTTCGGTATCTGACAGAAGGGACAGCTCTCTTATTAGTAATCAAATAGGGCTGACCAGTTGTGGCCGTCACTCAGGCGGTAGAGAACAAGTTCAACACTTTATGAAGCTGGAGCTACAGAAATCAATGTAATTGTATTTGTTTCAGTGTTGTGGCTATGGAAGTCATACAGTTTCGGGTTGTTGTCCTGTGATGGAACTCATTTTATTTTATTTTATTAGTACTCTGGATGGGCTAGAAGGGTGCTAAAACAGCCATTGGAACCTTGTCTGAGTGGAAGATGCTTGAGAAGCAGCTACATTAGCTCTTAATATAACACTGTGAAAGATGCTTCATCTCTCCAGTGATATTTGGAGATTTTAAATGTGGTTTGTTTTTAAATCATGGCTTAAAACCATGCCATGATTGAGAGGCCATGTTGGTTTGACTCACATTTTAGACACTGAGTCTCCCTTCTAAAGCATTTTGGATTTCTTCAGTTTTCAATCACTTATTGAATATTGATTGTGAATAACACCCAAGACTCAGTTTTCAATCTCATGATGGGCAGTGCTTTCCTCCAATATACAGAATTTACTCTTTAATTCTCTTCTAAGGGGGGGGGTCTTGCTTATATTTGTTTAATTAAATATATGCAAAGCTCATTCACACCTTTATAACCTATGAGGAGTATGTGATCATTGATATTCTAGAAGCACAAGGGGAAGAGAGAAATGTAAAAACATTTGGTTAATGGGTTTACCATGTTTATTTGAATAAGGAGGATTGAAACTCCATTTACGCTTGGCATAAATGCTTTGGAGGTCTTAATTATTGATGAAAAATCTGCTCTGCTACTAAATTCAAAGATATGACAATTTTATAGGAATTTTAATCACCTTCCATGTTAGGGATTTTAAGGTAAGGATAGTTTTATGTACTGACAAATGCGATGTACATTTTTAGCATTCTTAAGAGAGCTGTCACTTGTAATGACAAAACACGATTAGCATTTTGTTGCTTGCTGTAAATCCCTGTGAAATGATTGTGGTATTGGCACTATCTCCAGTTTAAGGCATATTTCTGGAGAAGGAAAAATGAATTTAGTATTTGCTAGGACAGCTTGTGTTAATCAAAGAGAGAGGCTCACCTTCAGCAGGCGATCTCTTTGGAGCAATGTGGTCATTTGCAACAGATCTGTCTTGTTTCATAGTGATGATCATTTCTGTAGGGTGTGGACTGCTTCTGAAAATTAGTTGCTCCTGTTGAGTTTTTAGCCTGGCTTTCCCCTTGAGTATTGCAGAATCAAATGTCCCACCAGATCGGTGAGTTTACAGGTCCTTACCGGCCCTCTTGTCACTTGGTTAGTTGGCTTAAGAATTCTATACAATGTGCTTCACTGGCTCCTTATGGCCTTTGGATACATTTAACAGGTTCTGACCAGATAAAGCATATTTGTCCTGAGGATATAAACCAATAATTCCAACCTGAATTGAGA
Source organism: Apodemus agrarius (assembly GCA_964023405.1). Classification (NCBI taxonomy): domain Eukaryota; kingdom Metazoa; phylum Chordata; class Mammalia; order Rodentia; family Muridae; genus Apodemus; species Apodemus agrarius. The sequence continues at coordinate 131,196,389 of OZ030005.1, read as the reverse complement.
TCAATGGGCCCATATTTGCTCCAACCCACACCAAGCTCTTCCACACGTTGAAACCGCTTTGTGTGTTATGAGAACAGGGAAGGAAGCTCCCCTGCTCTGGCAGGGTAATCACATTCTATAGGCCCTGATGCCTTAAATCAATTAATTACACAATTTAGTTTAGTTATCTTTCAGAAGTATTAGATACTTACAAATGGCAAGGAAGACACTTCAAAGTGGGGGGGGGCAGTGAGGATGTCTCCCATTAGAGACCTTTTCATTCACTGTGGAGCTTTTCCTCCCATGGACTGTTTCCCTCCACATAAAACACTGTTGGAGAAACAAGTTTTTATAGTTCCGTGTATTTAAAATAATATAGCAACTTACCAAGTCGAGAAGGACTATAACATTGTAAAGTGAGAGACGACACAGGAACAGCTATCTGCATGAATTGACCTACAAAGAGTCAGATGCAGAAAAAGAGGTTTACCTTCTTATACCACACACACACACACACACACACACACACATGCACATGCGTGTGTGTGTGCACACACACACACAGCCAGGCACAACCACAATCACCTCACATATGCAAGTGTGTATATGCAAATACAGAGTCACATATACATGCATGAATTTTTATGGTATTGCTGAGAAGGAAGGGAGTATTATTTTCCTCATGAAATAATGTTTTCTGGGAAAACACAAAAGCAGATGGTCTTCATTAGGAACACCCATTGTCCACATATCCCAAATATGAGCAGATAAATCTCTCCTGTTTCACCCGTACATTCCAAGGGCTGCAAGTGATTACAGGATGCCGGCATAGCTGCTAAACCAAAACCACACTTGGGCTCACATTATTCGCCTGTGCCATCCGGGTCTGTTTCCTCAGGAGCTCTGGAAATGCCTGGGGAAGGCACATCAGTTTACCTTCCCCTTCCTCAGTCAGCCTGAGAGGACTGAAACACAGAGTCCAACTGTTGCAGCCTGTGGAGACGCAGGAGCAGGGCAGTGCGGCTGCCCACTCAGGCTGGCTGCACACCGTGGGCTGTGTGCAACTGAGAGCACGCTCTGCGGGGCACTTCCAGATGGCACTGTCTCTGGCGTCCTGCTCGCTGGCATCTCTGCAGCAGGCAGTGCCCCCTCCCCAATAAATCTGGCATTAGTCTATAGAGTTTGGGAGACTTATCATTCCAAGTCTGTCCTACTTTCCTGTCTGGGAGCCAGACATCTGTTTATCCTATTTTCTTTCTTACAGAGTTTGGAATGGCTGTAGTTTTTCTTTTTTGGGGGGAGGGGGGTGCATGAAGTTTTGTCATATTTAACAGCTGTTACAGAATTTCAGCCCCGTGGGCTCTGAAAATACTTTTCAGCTGACCTCAGATTTTTATACATAATTGACATTGGGTTGTAGAAAAACATTATTTGCTTAACCTCTCATTGTCTGCGATTTCACACCATCTCTGGTCGGAGGGTGTAAGTACCAGCAATTTTAGCTCTGTGCTCCCACTTGGCCCTCCAAAGCCTCCCTTTGATTCGTTTGTGTGTTTTAAGTTTACCACACCTTTAAAGTGATTGCAGAACGGTAGCCCAAAAGGACCGAAGGGTTTCTTTTTCTTTTTCCTTTCCCTTCTCTCTCTCTCCTCTCTCTGTCTCTCTTTCTTTTTCTTTCTTTCTTTCTTTCTTTTTTTTTTTTTTTTTAGTCAACAGTGTTTCCTTTCACTTCCTGTCACAAAGGTCAAAGAGAGCCGACCTTTGCTGGCAGTCCTGCCTGCTGAATTATTCATGGGATTGACTTTTTGTCAGTGCACACAGTTGTGCTCTGGGACAATTTATTCATTTACCTCATTTAAAGCTCCTTTCTGCACCTGTTCAAGTATTAATATCATGTAATTTGGGCCTAATGCCGATTTTGCTGAACACTCATTATATTTTTTATTAGCTATATTTCCAAACGATTATGTATGATTATTACCAAGCCTTACAAACAGCACCGGGTTATTCCCCAGCCCCTTACATCTTCTTGTCAGGTTGTTTTCAGAAGCAGGGTGGATAAACATTTGACCAGTCCCGATGTTTTTATTCCTACTCCATCTCCAAGCAGGGAACTTAAAGCTCCCTCCCTCATGGCCTTGCACGAGCGTGATTAAATCCAACTCGGCGAGCTGTACAAATGCCAGCGTTTATAAGGTCAACGCTTTTGTTAAAAATGCTATGTAAATGAGGATCTGCAAAAAGGGACATTAAATAAAATTAAATTCATTGTCTTCTTTAATGTCATTTACATTTTGGCTAAGCCTCGGCCTGTCAAGGAGGATTTTAAAAATAATTTTAATTACACATCATTTAGGGAACCCAAGGTTTTCTATTCAGTAGCATTTGGATAACCTGCAGAATGGAGACCGTTTGTTAACTTCTGAAATGACGGATTGTCATTCTGTATGCATAATACAGCAAGAACAGCATAGTTTGCCGTTAATTTCTCCTTCTCAGTTTTCTTGAAAGTGAATATAATTATCATCAAATAGGCCTCGAGACCCTGGAGTCCTCCTCTTGGCCTTGGCTGCCAAGCTGAGACACTCTTTGGTTCTGGGTCTGTTTTAATACATGGGGACTTCAGAGAAGGGAAAATATTGGCTAGAAATTTGGCAATATTAAAATGCACTTTGGATGAATGGAGTGGCTACAAAGACTCTGATTCTGGTTGGCACGAGCCCCATTTGGCACGGCCAGGCTCAGGTGTGAATGGCTGTTTTATTCCCTGGTATGCCAACGGAGAGAGGCAAAAAGTTCACCATGTTCATTCATCCTTTAATTTTTTTTCATAAACTTCTGAAAATAAACAGAGAAGGAAGAGCAGCTTAACAGAGTCACAGTGACACGCTCTCGCTTAGAGAGGGCAGCACTAGGAACAGTGCCCACTTTGTATGCATGCCTCTGAGCCCACCACCCTGCCACAACTGTGCATCAGGCATGCTGCATCTTTGTATAAGTCAAGGCTGTGTGTCATGGTGAGTAGGGTGTTGGGGCCAGCATCAGGCTTAAGGTTTATATCTCTCTGCTCTAGGCTAAGGAGGCCTACAGAGATTTATGAGTGCCTGGGCTGGCTGGGTAAGGCCTACAGGGTGACCAGGCCAGACCGGTGTAGAATTGGGTTGGAAAACAAGCCACAGGCCCACAATGACTTCCGCAGCACTCTTAAGCAGCTCAGATTCTCATCAGCTCTTTGCAAGGGCTGAAGCTGTGTGGTGCTGCCTGCTAGGGGCAGGGCTGAAGCTGTGTGGTGCTGCCTGCTAGGGGCAGGGCTGAAGCTGTGTGGTGCTGCCTGCTAGGGGCAGGGCTGAAGCTGTGTGGTGCTGCCTGCTAGGGGCAGGGCTGAAGCTGTGTGGTGCTGCCTGCTAGGGGCAGGCAGCAGCAGGCAGCTGGTTGCTCTGAAAAGGCAGGGCAGGAGGGAGGGGCTGGAAGCAGGGCTGTCAGAAGCTATACTCCAGGAGGGATGTTGACGCAGACCATCCCGCGCCTCTGCGGCAGCCTTATCAGGTGAAGAGCAAAGATATAGCCAGTGCCTGTAATCGTGTTAGGACGGCATGGCCGAATTGGATTACCGTATGGAAAGCCGTCCAAACTCAGAGTTCTGTTACGCATGCTTACAGGAAGCAAATAATTACGCTCTGTGCACCAGAAGATAATTGGGGCTGGCCAGAGGCCTTCTCGTGACGCTGGAGAACGCAGGAGAAGCTGGCCTCACGGAAGCATGTGGGACGCACTCAGGGAGGAGGAGGGTGATCTTCCCTAGATATAGGTGGCTGAAGTTGATGCTATAATTTTCGGTTACTTTTCAAAGATGGTGAATAATTTATCAGAATTCAAACTCACAGTAGCAACGGGAGGCATATTGGAGGAGATAAAAATTCCAGGCTCTAATGATGGAGATTGTCGTGGCAGACAGGAAGTGATTGACAAGTGGGGGTACAGGAAGTGAGAACTCGAGGAGCTTAGCCTGTACTTGGCAGAGCTGCCTTAGCTTGCACTCCGAGCAAATGAAAACCATTCACCCGTCCGCTCCTGACTGCTTGCCAGAACACACGTTCCTCTTGTTTGTTTATCTTAGTAGCAAATCTCTCCAAAATGTTTGTGGTTAAAACTCTATATAATGAGACATTATGCTGGCATTATGAATGCTTTAAAATAAAAATATGGCTATCATTTAGAAAAATAAGTGGAGGGATTTTTATGGGTTAAGGGTTTTCTTGTATTTTATAAGCTTCTCGAACTTGGGGGGTAACTAATGTTCATTGCATCCTCAAAGCTCAACAGTGCTCTCTAAAAACGCTTTATTCCGAGAACAGCCCGTCGCATCTGTCAAAATGGTAAATGCCGTAAATTTGCCAAGCAACTGGATGAAGAGCACTGTGTTTACTACGGGCCTGGGCATAGGGCAACTCCGACGTTAGTTTGCTATTGTATCGTTTCTTGCTCCTGCCCTTTAAAGAGAAAGAAACACAGCCCTGCCCATCTGTAATTCCTTCACTGAAGGAATTCACTCAGTCAGAAAATGCTCAAAATCTAGGAAGGGTCTGTGGATGGTGAGCATCCCCTGAAAGCAGCAGGGCCATGCCGAGTGCCTTCCCGGTAATTCACTAGGAAATGAGTTTACCATGTGCAGAAAGGAAGGGGCTCGGGTGGTGTTGTTGCAGGACACAGAGCCCAGGCCCCACTAGCGGAAGAAGTCGGCTCCAGCATGTCTCTGCGGGAAGACTCAGGAGCTGCTGCACATCTGGGAGGAGGCCTCCTTTGCCCGACAGGCAGCTCTAGCCTTGCCCCACCTCTACCCTTCACCCCACCCCCTGCTTGTAATTCCTAGCTCTTTCTCAGCAGAAAGCACCAAGGGCAGGGTGCCATGTTAAAGCAACACAACCAAACATAACTTTGGCAATGTTCAAGGATCTGAAAACATTTGCCCTCCTGATGACAAATTTACAAAGTAGGAAGCTATCCTTCACTTCGGAGGCTGGCCCTATGTGTATAGGCTTCTTTGAGGGCATAACGCCGCCTTTTCTGGGGGGTTTTCACCAAGAGTTCAAGTTGTATACATGTGTACAGAGGAGATGCTTTAGACTCTATAAAACAGGTAGAGCCTGAGCCTGGTTGGTCCCCTGAGGGTGACACGTGCAGCACCAGTCTGAGATTTGATTACAGTCCTCGATGGCTGTCCCACCTTCTTTGGGAGTACAGGTGTCATGAGCTAGTAGGTCATCCCACTTTGACAAGGGATAGGGCCTGTCATTAGGAACAGGGTGTCTATAGCCCAGTAGAAGGGGTACCACTTCCAGCCAAGACAACTTGATATTTCCGGTTCTGGAGTCAGAGACGGTCTCTTCCCTAGCTCGAGGACAAGCTTTCTCCTTGAGCATCCTTCAAGGTTGCCAAAACGCTCAGTGCCAGAGCTATAATAGGTAGGGATCGAAGTACTATTCCGACAGGTAAGGGAGGCAGGTATTTGTGTCAAGTCCTTACTACTAAGAGATCTGTGCCCGTTTCTGTAGAATGCCACCCTATAGGCAGGAAGGGAGGATGGGCATCGCAGGTGTGCCCAGGGAAGCAGAGACTATAGACAGAGAGTTTGGAGCTGCGTGGTGCGTGCTGCCGGTCTGTGCATCCAGATGGCTTTCCAGAGCAGTTTTTAGGCTGACAGAAAACTGAACCGAAAGCATAATTTCCCTTGCCATTTCCTCTTTGGTCCTATGCCCTGGGTGAAGATTTTGCACTAAGTATGGGAGACTGGTTACAATCCAACTAATGTTGATAGGTATTAACTAAAGTCTGCAAATGACTGGAGGAATTCCTGGGTGCTGTACCTCCCGTGGAGTTTGACAAATGTCTGGTGGAGTGTATCTCTCATCTTACTCTGGCCTCTGTCCCCAGTATCCTACTCTTTGTCCCTCTCCCTTCCCAAACCCATGGCACTTGCCCATTTGTCCCTGGATCCCTACCCTTCAGGGATACACAGTTAGGGTCATACTAAATATGCAGGCTTTGCAGAGCAGCTGTTTCCAGGCGTGGCCTGCCCTCAAGTTTCCCTCCGGTCCTTTCCTTACGTACCGCTATCACTTTATGGTTCTTTTTGTCACTTTTTAAAGTTTGTTCCTTTCTCTCCAGTCTTGATGCTTCACTGTTCAGCTCTTTCAGTCTGAGCCTGTGTGTTGCCTGTTAGGGTGGAGAGTAGTTTGCAGGGTTCTGTAGCTTGTACAAGCTGCAGGCCCCACTTGCCACCCCCTGCCCCTTTTAAGTTCTTGGCTCCTTTACAAAAAATTAAAGCATTTTAACTTTATATTAAGCATTTATTGAAGTGGCACAGCTCAATTTCACTTATTAGGGTTTTATTTCCTAAATAATACTGTTTGGAATATTTAAATCACGGAGGCCATAAAAGGAGAATGATTAAATTATTGGAAAGGCACCCACGCTGCCCCATGGCATACAAACGGGATGAATTCAATGTTTGCTGTACTTGTTGGCTTTTTTGGTTTAATAAATTAAACTACAAATTTTCCTAATTGCCAAACAAAATGTTAGGCCAGCTTTAGCCATCGCTGACAGTAAAACAGAACATAAAGCCTGCTGAGAGTTATATGTGGTATTTAATACGAGACAGAGTAATGCTTGGGCTTTTACGGTTAAGTATGAATTCACACCAACAGCATTTGTTTCACATTAGGGAAGGTTTGTAAATCAGATCAGTGTGCTGGGATGGGGTGGCCGGGTGGCCTCTCTTCTTGATATTTGGTTGTTGGGCATGTGGCCAGAGATGGTTCCCCATCCACTTCCACATTCTCAATGAAGCGATAAGCCCCATGACACCCGGAAGATTGGGTCAGGAAACAAGTCGGGGATTGGATTGGATGAACGGTGTGTCCCCACCATGAGAGGTCACCAGTCCGAGCTGGCCACTGGGCAGCAGCCATCAGTTACCCAGACATCGGCTGCTGTGGGTCCCCGGCCAGGGGAGGCCCCAGGGAGAGAGGCAGGACCTGGGAGAGTGCTTCACGGGGAGCAGCAGTCCCTGCCATTTATTAAACGTGACAAGCGGGCTCTAAATATAACGGTCCTTTTCCCAAAGATCATTACTTTGAACAAATAATGAGTCATGCAAGTTACTACACAGCCAGGGTCCCATCCAGAGCTGGGCCTTTGTGTGGCTCAGATGCAGATCCTGCTCTCACCCATTTCCTATTCAAGGTCAGATTCTCTCCCACTCTGCTTGACCACTGGGGCACTTGTCCTGGACACTGGTTTTCCATTTCTGGGAGCCTGTCTTGTTGGTCATGATTGAAAAAAAAGTTTGTCTCAGATCAGAATATCCTGACACAGACATATGTCCTATAATTTGAAAATACTTCTTTCATGCTCTCAGGCCTATATGTAGGCCTAATAACAAACAAACAAACAAAAAAATGCAGTGGGTAGTGTGCTTGCTGGGCTCAGGGAATCTGTCGTGAGTAGTGGTCATGGCCCATGCTTGCTAAGACCCTAGGATAACTATTCCCAGCAATTAGAGCATCCAGACCCCTTTCCAGCACCAAACTCATTTGTCCCCATTTATTAGGCTGTGCACAGTAACTAATTTACATTGTTTCAGAGTTATGTGTTATGGTAATTTATTGCGTGTGCGGGGGTCACAGAGAGGTGACCAGTCGGCAGGGCAGATCCCTGTAAGGCGAGGAGGGAGAACCCAGAAGGAGGAGCAGGGAAGGCAAGGGGTCTGCGATTTTAAACTGGCTACAGTCTTTTTAATCACGCTTTGATTTATTCCTTGTGACGTGGCTGGCTTTACTCTTACTCTCTGTTTTTTAACAAATCAGAGCTGGAAACAGGATTCTTTTTTGTTGTTGTTGTTGAAGGGAATGGTAGTGATACTCTCTAACGAGTGGAGACTTTTACTAATGCCCTGAATAAAATATTTGCCAGCGGCCCCCAGTAAATGTAGAAGCACTCCGCCGAGGAAACAATGTCGTCACTGCTCCGCCTCATCATAGCAGGTTTCGTTATCAAGTTGAGGAAAAAGGCTTGTTTAGGCGAAAATAATGATCATAAATAGAGCTGTACAGTGGGGCTCACGGCAGCAGTGACAGAGCCTGCTATCAGGACCTGCAATTCCAAGGAAATATGACTGTTCTGATCCAGGGAAGCAGTAATTATCTTTTTGTGAGGAATGTACAATGGTGTCGGATGATGAATTGATCGCAGATTGGAAGCGTGGTTCAACTGTCATGTTACGGAGATAAGAGAGAGCCGCGGGATTGCTCGTCGCCTTCGCTAGTTCACAGCCAGCCAGTTTATTAGCACAAATCCCAAATGTTTAGTAAACTCATTAGGTCCCATCTAATGCTAATTTATCATCATAGGTGGAACCCTAGCAGTGAGGCCGGAGGACAGTACGGAAGCCTCGTGATTTACAGAGCGTTCTGATCAATCACTTTCTCCACACTGACCATTTTTCTTCAAATGCTTTAAAGGGGCCTGAGCGAGCCTAGGATCACACCATTCCAATTGGTCAGGGTTCTCAGAGTTATCTTCCCAGGGATGGTTATCTGAAAGGTTAGGAAATCCTATACAAACTGATGTGAGGCGCGGGGCTGGGCTCTGGGCCTGCCGTGCTGCCTTTCCTCACCCCCTGGCCTCTCTCTCCTCCCTTTCCTCCTCCTCTCCTTCCTCTACCTCCTCTCTCTTCTCTCTCCCCTCCCTTCTTTTCTCCAACCCTCTCGTCCTATCTTTCCTTTTCCTTTTACAATCTGGTCACAGAGTCGAATTCAAAGAATTTCCTTGCAAAATCAGTTTACCAAGAAATGCATCATGGTACATAAATGTCAAGTGCAGTTTATTCTAAACTTCAGACAGTGTTTTTCTTTTAAAAAATCAAGCTTTAAATGCCCAGTTCTCTTGACATTTTCGTACATATTCTATAGTGTTTTCGAAGAGGATAATAACCTTTGCTTGATCCCAGGCAACAGCTGCAAAGATAATGAAATTCTTATGATATTTCACCAGGTAAAATGTGAATTGCAGAAGAAAAGCTATTGAATTTTTATGGATCTTAATCGCATAAAATGAGATTCATGGGGCATACGTATAACTATACTCGGTGGACCAGCTGGCTGCAGTTGCAGCGAGGATTCACCGTGTGGTGTGAGGGGCGCTCCAGCCTCCACGAAGAAATGCTCCCCAAACGCTGCCTTCAGCTCGCCCTAAGAGTGATAATGAAATATGACAGAAATTTCCTTGTGCTGGATCAGTGGCAAGCGAGGTCCTCCACCACCAATATTAATTCATCTGACTTATGTTCCAGTCTTGATTTACCTTATGATTAAAAACTTCTGCAGGTCTGCTCAGCAATTGAGATCAGATCTCATCTGCAGCCCAGTGATATTGATCCCTATTTAACATCAAGGCTCAGAATTGATTGGCATTGATTAACAATAAAAATGCTCTCCTCCATGTCCAGCCGCCAAGCCAGCATTCTGAAAGGAGGACGCTGCCTCGTCCCTCTCATTGACCAATCTGAAAAGAGAAACAGCCCCACCCGCAAGTAAACAATATATTTTAATGTTATTGTAGCTGGATGCTGGACCGACACTACAAATTGATTTTATTCTTGTTGTATGAGATAAATATCTTTAATAAAATTCTCATTTTATTTAGGATTTTACAGGAATAACTTGATTACTCAAATAGTGGTATTTTTCTTTTCCCATGGTGTAAAAAAAAATGGATTAAAACATAAAGGCTGTAATAACGTAATCCTAGAGACAAAATGTTAATCAACTTTGAAACTGTGCACAGGATGGGAAAGTCCAGGGAGGTAGTTTACGTGTGGAGACAGCAGGAAACCTGGAGGACTATTGGCTTTACAGAGCGGTTTACCCTGTCAGCTAGTGCTGTGTGACGGGACCAGCACACGACTGCTGTGTGCTTGAAAGCTAGTTCCTCTGCAGAATGTCTCAAGAACATATGGCCCCAGAGAGCAGAGCCTAGCTGAACTGCTCAGCAGGAGCAAACCTGGCCACCTCAGAGAGACGGGGCCTTTGTTTCTGCTCTGTTTTTGTTGTTTCCTACAGATGAGCCCGAGCAAAGAAACCTCTAGCAGTTCTTCTAATTAATAGCAGAGATTTAAAAAGTGAACAGAGGAAAATAAATTAGAATAGTCTCAAACGCTCTAACTTTTGATATGTTTTCTGGGAAGCCATCCTGTTCCCAAGACCGGCTAGTAACCCCTAGCAACCCGTCAGCGCGCATCCTTAGCATCCAAACACGCTGGAGGCCAGGTCCAGCTGAAAGGAATTATCCAATCTCTAACATACAGAAGTTTACAGTTATATAATGATGGAGAAAACCACAAATCCCAGGGGATGTCAAATTTTAGAGATACTTTTAAAATGAAATTATCCAGCCAAGCCTCTAAGACAACCTTCTTGTGCTTAAGACAATAACTACGGTCTGGGATTAATTTCTTTTTTGTGATAGGGCAAATCCAATTTGCTTCTTTAACTGTTGATTAAGGAATCAGTTCTACAAGGCTGTCCCCTGGAATTATTTGCTGTTTATTTGTCTGCGGAGAGCTTCTGGAATCCCCTCCAACTGGGAAGGCCAGGTCAGGCATGGCCGTAATGAAGAGCTGCCTGGCGGCCTTGTTTGTGTAGAAGAAATAGTTGGGCCTTTGAGCACCCACTGCCTATCGTGCTTGCAAAGCAGTGCAGAGTGGAGGACCAAATGCATTTTCTCTGTAGCCTTTCCTTTTGCACTATAAGGGGAAACACCCATTAGGAAGCAATAAATAAGTAAATACCTTAAATTAGAATGTATCTCACTTCAAGGTCCTCAGAATTAGTGTCACTGGTAGCCTGATCTGGTATCAGGAAAACCAAGGTGTCTGGCTCCTCTTCTGCACAGGATGTATCTTCTTCCCACTGGATGGTGCGAGAAGAGGGTCTGTCTGTCCTGTTCACCTAACACCAAATGTGAGTACCGAATGTAGTATGCCTTCGGTTTTATTTAAAAATTTTGATATTTAAGAACCGAACATGATCTTCATTGCTGAATGTTTCTGTGTATGGGAGGCCCCAAATTGTCCCAGGCCCCGGGTGACCTACTATGTTGGTTGTTTTCTTCCTATCCTCTGGGATTCTATGGCTTTCCTTGCAGTGTGGTAGGTGTTCTGTTAAATATATGGTGTTGTGTTCTAGAAAAGTTTGTCCTGGGGTATCTGAGGCTTGTTCCTGTTTGATTTGGTCTTTATGTGCTGAGAGCCATTTCCCCATATGTCAGAATGAAATCTGATTTGTAGTTGAAGGGTTGGGGAGGAGGTTCGTTTTCTTAGGAACAGCTTACTTTGCCGTCCCTGGAAGAAGACGTCCACACACAGTGTCAAGAGACTGCCAACTGACTCCAGGCAGGGCTGCCCCACAGGGGCAGCGTTAGAAGTCCACTTAGAGTCTTCAGAGACATCTGAATGATCACATGTCTGTAAAAGTTGTATAGAAAAGTGAGAGGGAAAAAAGTAGGGGAATGTACCAGACAATGCACAAAATTTGTGTTGGCCAACTATGTGTGGTTCCTGTGCCTGAACTAAGGGCACCGGGCTCCCCATGGTACCACTCTGCTGGCTACAGGGACGCAAAGGCTTGGGCTGCTGGTGTAGAGTTTGAAGCTCAACTGTGTTACTGGTAGCTCTGTCCTTGCCTCGCTGCCACGACCACCTGGGTTATACTGTGGAGGGATCCCACATGTCCCTTCCATCCTCTGACCCTGAGGGCCCCGGAGAGAGCCCTGCTCTGCTCTCCTTTTCTTTCCCCACCTTTCTCTCCTGGCTTTTATGGCCCTCACCGCAGATGCCTGCAAGGTTGTCCCTTGTCACACTCACTCATGTCCCACCCAGAGTCCCTTCTCAGGGTCTGTTTCCTGGAAGCAGGTAGCAGGCTAGTGGCAAGCCTCAGGTGGACAGCCCTGCTGCTTCTCTGGACGCTCTGTTGCTCCAGTACTCATCAGTGGACAGAGGGAGAGCAGAAACGAGTGCTGTTCCTAGCATATGTCCTTAAGTACCGATGCCTTGTGCTTCTGGGTAAGGGCCCAGAATAGTCACCTGTCCTACTCTGTCCTTAACTGTATCTTGCTGAGCGCCTCAGGGGATACTTTGGTACCTTGAACTTGGTGCCTGCCACAGGCTGAGTTTAGTCATGACATTTGTTAGCCTAGCCACTCAGGTAAAAGGCTTTCTTTCTTATTTGAAATACAAACATTCTCTGTAACTTGTGACCAAGTTTCCATAAGTCACGTGGGGACCAGGCAACCTTTTTTCCTCATGAATCCCTGAAACCTGGGAAGCTCTGATAGCCAGGAAAGTCACCTTGTGCTTAAAGTCCCTCAGGAAGGAGCCTGGGAAGTTTAAGTCCATGGGGACTCTGGAGAGTCTGGTGACACCATCCAGGGAGGGAAAAGTGGTGGGTGTCCACAGCAGCTGTCTGACAGTTGGGGGGGGTGAGCCCTTCTTCACCTTGATGTCCCTCCTGCCACTGGGCTGCCCGTTGGATAGACAGGTGGCCTTGGATGGGAAAAGTTCCAGGACTCTAAGCTAAGGCGTAAGGGTGTGGCTACTACTTCTTGGCCAGTCTCCACTTCCTGATAGATGTCAGAGGAGGCCAGATATGGGAGCCCACCACTGAAGCCTTGTTTCATCCCTGTGAGAGGTCGTAGGGTGATCACAGCGGTGTCACTGTAAGACATGTCTGCAAAGCTAAGTCATAAGTATTGCCATCTTCTCAAATCCGGGGCATTAAGAAGCTTGTCCGAGATGAGTCAGCTGGGAGGGTCTGCAGCTGGGACTTAAGCCCAGGCTGCTGGGGTTTTTCATTCATGCACCCCTTACTGCTAGGGCTCATAGTAGCCAGCAGGCTCTGAGGTTGGACCCTGTAAGCTCTGGAGAGTACTTTTCTCTCTTAATCTTCAGGGAATGCCAGGAAGGTTTCAGACTTTAGGCCCATGAGGTGGGAGGAGAAGGCTGCTTAGGGGATGGATGGCTGTGACATGCACCCTGTGCAGAATGCTGTGGGCGTGTGCTCGTCAGGTGGTTTATATGAGTGAGCACATACCTGCACATGGTGGGACACCTGTGTTCCTGTGAGAGCTGGGCTAGAGATCTTCAGAGCTGTGAGCATAGAAAGGAGATTGAGAACACTGGACACGGCAGTGCACACCTGCAATCCCAGTGTTTGGGAGGGGAGGTAGGATCATCAGAAATGTAAGGTCATCCTCAACTGTGTAAGGAGTTAAAGGCTAGCCCAGGATATATGTGATACCCTGTCTTAAAAAACAAACAAAAAAAATCACAAAAGAGATAAAGGATATTGTGAACACAAGTGGGGGAACATACAGAAATACTGCTGTGTCTAGGAGGTGCAGCCAAAGGGACCCATGCTCCCCGCCTCGGGGCTTCTCAAGTTCTCAGAAGCCGTTTGGAAAGACTGTTGTTGAGTGTGGTTGTAAGGCTGATACCCTTTTCTCAGCCCTTGAAACAATTCAGAGACCTGGTCTCAGCTTGTGCAACAGAAGTTGGCTATCGACTTGGAGAAGTCCAGCTCCACATGGGAATTCTAATTCCATTTATCAATGAGAAGTGCTGAAAGGGTTTCAATCTGATTAAGCTCTATGACAGGAATATCCAGAGAGGCAACATCATAATGCTGACCCCTCAGCAGATCGAGGATGCTACAGTGGGTAGGCTGGCTCTGTCTACAGTGCCCTCGACCTGCCTCGTCCCTGTGTATGGCTAAATGAATAAATAAATGCAGGCAAGACAAGGGGCTGAGAAATGGCTCTGTCCTTAGGCACTAGGACCCAACCTCAGAACCCATCTGAAAAGCTGGGGGTGGCGGTGTGATCCCAGCTCTGGAGAGGAGGAGACAGGTGAGCTCTAGGCATTCTCTGGCCAGTCGGCCTAACCTATGTGTTGAGCTTCAGGCCACATGGGAGGCTGCCTCAAACAATAAACAAGGATGTGGCCAGAGAGATAGTTCAGTGGTTAGGGCACTTGCTGCTCTTATAGAGGCTTGGGGTTCAATTTGCAGCATCTACATGGTAGCCCACAATCATCTGTGACTCCAGTACCAAGGGCTTTGATCTCCTTTTCTAACCTCTCTGGGCACTGGGAATGTGCTTGGTACACAGACATACACACAGGCAAAAACAATCATACAGTAAAGTTACATAAATAAATACTAAGAATTAAAAATAAAAGAGGGATAGCACCTCAGGAAAGATACCTAAGGTTGTTCTCTGGCCTTCATATATGTATGCATACATGTGCACGAGCATCCACATGCATACTTACTAACCCACACCAACACATACACACTGTGCAAAACATAGAAACACAGATCCTTAAACAGAACCGTAAGAATGAGAGGATTCGTCCGAATCGCCCTGTGCACTGCCCCCACCTTTTCTCCTAAGGGTCTCTGTTTTTCCAAGGTCTGTTTCTAAAAGTCCCCAGGTTCGGAAAAGCCTGCCTGGGCCCTTTGGGAGCCCAGATCCTCAACCTAGGGATTGAGGGTGTCCTTGAAAACTACCCCGCTCTATGCAGAAACCAAGAGCTTCTGTATTTGAGAGTCGTGGACCCCATCCCTTAGGGTGAAAGCTCCTGCTGTCCACAGGGGCCATAGCCAACCTCTGGATCCTGGTGAAGATGCAGGCCTCCTATCCTGGGGCAGTGCTGTGTTTACCTACTCCTGATGCCTTTCCAGTTTTCAAGGACTCACCCAGCCTTTCCTTGTGCGTGATAATGTGAAGAGTACCTCCCTGAAATTCTGGATAGGACTTCCTTCTTATAAAGCAAACTGCATGGAGTCTAGGGCATAAAGGAATCAAGAATAAAATCTTCTACAAAATTAGAAGCCCTGTCCGCTCAGCCTTGCCCCCTGGGACATGGTAGTGGCTGTCCCTTGCACACAGGCTGTCTTGCTTCCATCGGCGGCCCCAGCTCCTTGAAGCCATCTCCTTTTTGAGCCCTGGGCAACCTTCTGTATTCTGTAGTCTCAGCTGCTGACGTTGTCCCCAGAGACATCCCCAGCCCTTCCCTGTCCCTTGGGCAGTACCCACCGGGGTCATGTCCTTGGCCCATCTGGTGCAAGCAGGAGGCTTTGGGCTAGCTCTTGCCTTCCATAGACTGCCCTTCGAGGACTGTTACCTTCAGGATAAACAAAAGGGACCTGAGAACTGTCATGGAATACCAGCGTCAGTCTGTGATGCTTTCTGTAATTCCATAAGTAGAATTCTATATAATTCCATAATGTAATGATTTTGTAATTGGAATTGATGCTGCTGTTGTACACAGGCCTCTAGGACTGCACCTGCTGCCTCCTCTAGCTGGCCTCAGGCACCAGCTGCATGGTTGGGGGTGGGGTAACTTCAGGAAGTCCCTCTCCCCATAGTGGCACGGTGGTGGAGGAGGGGCTCTTAGTACTTAAGAGACACTCTGAGATCTGCTTTTTATGAGGTTCCTTGTCTATGTTGCCTGCGGTTGAGTGTGGCCCTTCTTGACATCCGGTTTCTCTATTCATCTGCACACACACCAACCCTTGGCTCTGTCAGCTTGTCCATTGCCAGACCATAGTGTAGCAGGAGGCCAGACTCTGGGTGGATGGTCCTCACTCCGTATCCTCCGCTTGGGCATGCTAAGACCTGTGCTGTGGGTCAGGCTGGCCCCTGACATGGCTGCAGGATAGACCACTTGCCACCTGCAGGGTTATGCTTAGGAAGGGTGGCCTTCTGGATGAGTAGCTCTGGTCCAGAAACATCACCTGTCAGCACCACACCTTACTCAGGCAGCATGCTCAGCCTCACTCATTGATGGGAGGAGCCAAGTTGTGAGGCCAATCCCTGGGAGGGCTGGGCTACACAGGCACGACGAGAAGCTGTCGTGAAGCTTGTCAGATAAATGGCTTACAGCTATGTGCTTATGGCTAACATTTTTGGATCAGTATGTTTAATGTACTCAGGACACTGGGACATGCTTATCCTAAAATGTCAAGTCGTTTATTTGGTTAGAGTATCACCAGGCACAGAGCATGCCCTGCTGATCTAGAACACTCTGGAGTGTTCCAGGGTGCTCTAGAAAGTTCTAGAATATTTTGCTGGCTCAGTTTTGCACAGTGAATTCTTAGACCTTTGAACCTGACCTGTATCTGCATGTCCTGCTAACTTTAGCTCTGTTCATGGGAGGAACACCTGAGATCTAAATCTGGAAATCTTGCATTGGTTACATGACACCTGGCCTGGTGCCCATGGAGTGTTCAATTTTTTTTTTCCCAGTGTGCAGGATTCTCCTCTCCTCACTGGAGCCTCAGGATCACAGGAGGGAATGGAAACGAGGGGGAGGGAACATAGAACTTAGACACTCCCAGCCCCACTGCTAAAGCATGCAGCTTAATGGTATGCAAATGAGCTAATACTCAATAATCACTCAGAGTGACTCATTTGCATTTGGCCCTGAGATGAGACTGCAGATAGGATGGTGTAGGGAGAAGCCATCAGAAAGAGCACCCAGAGGTCCCTATGGGCTTTGAGGACCTCACCTAGAGCTGCTGGTGTTTGGTGTTTGCTGAGCTCTCGCTGGGAAGGGACAGAGTAGACTCATGGGAGCACATCTGCTTCTAGACTAGGCTCCCTCAGTATCCCCTGAACTCTCAGCAAGAATCAGACGTGTGGGGGAGTGCTTGTTCTGAACCGTTAAACAGGCCCAGGGAAACAGCGTCTCTACCTGAAACTGGGAGAGACCACTGGGGCTTGAAGGGTAGAAAAGGGGTCTGCTTTCAGGCACAGTTGGATCATGGAGAGAGAGGTTAAAGACAGGGAAGTACAAAGCTCTGACCTCTGGGACAAGGTTGCCTGACAATGTCAGGATGCCCAATTAAACTTAAATTTCATACAAACCAACAAGTAACATTAAGGACTGCATTTCCCTCAATATTTGAGATATACATATCCTAAAATAATAGTTGTTGCCTAAATGCAAATTTATCTGGGTATCTGTTATTTTTTTTTTAATTTATCAAATCTGGTAGCACCGTTGTGTGAGAGCACAGAAGCAGAGCGCCTTGGTGTGTGCCCCTGTGGGCTACGGTGAAGTCCATGGGTCCACCTGAGAGGAAGTGGAGTGGGATGAGAGTGAAAAGAGGCGAGAGGCGCAGAGCCCACTCGGAACACAGGTGCCTGGGCAGGCCAGCGGAGGCCAGAGGGTTGGCCGCCCTGGGAGGTGACAGAATGGGAGTGTTTACCTTCTGTCCCCTCCCCATACCTGATCTGACACTGGACACCGAGGACAAGAGGCTCAGAGGCGCCGTAGCCTGCCCCGAGGCTGCTGGAACAGGGTGCGGTATCAAGGCCCACTGAGATATGAGGACTTGGAGGCCGTCTTTGCTTCTATGTCATTGACTATGTCTATGTCTGTGTGTTTAATTCCCTGATCCACCCTCTAAATGCTGTGTATATGGCCGGGCAGGTTGCTTTCAGCCTTGAGATATTTCTAAGCACTGTTGGTGTGGGCATTCCACAGTGCGCAGGCTGCAGTTCTCCTTTACAACCGGAGCCTGCTCGCTCAGCTGCTGCCACCGAACTCTCCTGATGCTAGGTCAGCTCCCTGAAGCCCCTACCAGCCTTCCTCAACAGTCTTGTCCACAGCCTCTGTCTCAGAGCGGGTAGACTAGGGACTTAGTCTGTGGACCTGATATCCTGTGTGTGTGTGTGTGTGTGTGTGTGTGTGTGTGTGTGTACTCGCGCGCCCACATTTGTGCTTGTGCTCAGAAGTAGCTGTAGAGAGCTGGATGATGATCACCATGGCAGAATTGGGCCTTGCCTCCCCCGCGTCCATGAGTCAGGCTGATTCTAAGCGAATGAGATTTTAATCACCTGTCACCTCCGCCCGCACTTTCTCTATATTTATGATAATTTTTTTGGTCTTTTTATTGAAATCAGTGTTGACTGAATCAAGTAATCCTGATTAGCAATCTCACTGTACCCAGTCAAGAGTGAAATGCAGCCCAGCCCCGTTGGTGCACCAAGCATTCTGAAATTGGGTTAAAAAAAAAAAAAAAAAAGGGAAAAAGGGAAAAAAAGGAAATAGATGAAGTTTGTTTGTCTTGGTTAGAAGGGATGGTGGGTTGCTTGAGGACAGCGGCTGTGTTTAACTGCATGGCTTGTCTTCCTTTTGGTAATGTCATGGCACAATAATCCACTCAGATGGTCTTTTAACATCTTGGTTGTGGATGAGTCTCCATTGATGTTGTATCGCCGGGGTCTGAAATCGAGATTGGCAACAGCAACAACAGCAACAAATTATGCAGCAGGAAGCGTTTTC
The DNA here is from genome assembly GCA_964023405.1 of Apodemus agrarius. Taxonomy (NCBI): domain Eukaryota; kingdom Metazoa; phylum Chordata; class Mammalia; order Rodentia; family Muridae; genus Apodemus; species Apodemus agrarius. The sequence goes on along the minus strand of OZ030005.1, from coordinate 131,178,001 downwards.
CTGTGAGGTGTCACAGCAGCGAGAGAGGGCTGGCTCTTCACAACCCTGCTCACTGTACGGCCTTTGGAAATGGTGACGTATTGATCTTTCAGGCAGTGGAATAAACTGTGAAGGCGACAGATAAACACAGCTGTGAGAGTGGCCCTCGTGTTCTTCTGAGAGCAGCCATCGATCTTGGAGTGGTGCTATCAGATCCGTGGCAGCTCTGGTGTGGGGAGGAGAAATGCTCCTCCCCACGACAAGCCAGGGACTCTGGTGGCCTTGCTCAGACAGAGGCCGACTGTGTGCCAGGGATGGGGCTGGGGATTGTCTCCTAAGCTATGGGCCTTCCATCTTGCATTCTTTTCCATCTTTTATGTAGAAAATGCTTGCAGTGAAGCCTGGGTTCTCCATTAGGGCCTCTGTCTTATTGTCTATCCATCTTCGTTAGGAAAGTCGGAGTAATGCCCTCTGCTTTGTAGAGATTGCTTAGAAAGTCAGGACTTCCCCAGTGTGTGTGTGGGACACTCCCGCCCTCATTCCACATCTCCTCACCGCTGACCCTCTGGCTGTCATAGATGCTGGTCCTGGTTTGTTTTATCACCTGGAGAGAGGGACAGAGCCCTCTCTTCTCCTATGGATGGCTGGGCATAGCATGTTGTCATATATCCTGAGGGTCATAAGGGTCCCTGTGGCCTTGCCTGAATCAGTACGAAGAGGACACAGAGGTCAGGAGCTGTGCTCAGTATTGTAAAAGCAGCAGAGTGTACTTGGCCTGCTTTGAACAAGTCAGAGGAGGCAAACTGGTTCTGTTGCCAAAGGTGGGGGTGCAGGAACGGAATAGCTCCATTTAGAACTGTTCACAGACATCAGATCAGACCCTGGTCTCGCCCAGCAGGAAGCTCACTGGAAGACCCAGACCGTGAAGTTCTAAGTTATGCAAGGGACACTTAGAAATCCACTTCTCAAAATGACTACTTTCAGGTCACATGATTACATTGTGCTTGGTCCCCCATATCCCTCAGGATCTGTTGCGTGCCTGTAGCATGCCTGGCAGAGCCTCATGATAACACTAAGACCATCATCTGATCTCAAGGTGTAACACCAAGGTGTGACATACCTGGATCCAGAAGCTGCCTCTACGGTTCCCACAGTGATCTCACATTCAAAGTAACCCCAAGACATTAGGGTCCCAACTGTTCTTCTGTCAGGCTTGGTGGCTTTTTCAGAATGGGCCTGATGCTCACTTCATAGGCATGCTGGTGATTTAAATCTCTCTGCTTCAGATTGAATTCCCACCTTTCCGATATTAACGGCTCATCAACAAGTCCCCACATTGTATTATTAAGCAGGGTCCTCACCTACAAATGTTTACATAGGCCCAAACATGTCTGTGATCTCCCCTCCACCATGGCAGAGTTTGCACCAGAAAGGGTCTTTAAGGGATGGGCCTCGTCTTTCTCATGTCCCTTGGCACATATGAGGGATCCTTTGTTCAGACCCTGCTAGGGGAGGCTCTCGTGGCCCACAGCACTCCTAATTCCTTGGTTAGTTGTATTTACCTCAAATTCCACAGGATAGAAAATAAATAAGGGTATAAATAAAAATATATAGGATATAAATAAATAAAAATCAGTAACAGATATGAAAAAGATCACAGAAGAGACCAGCATTTTACCTGAGGCCAAAGAGAAGATGGGTGGCCGAAGACAGTGGCCACGGCTGTGAGATCCAGGCCTCCTCTGAAACCATCACGACTCAGGCTCCAGTAGGGACTCTCTGAAGAACCAGCGGCCATGTTTTGTCGCTGAAAGAGCAGTGAAGTCCGTTGAGAAAGGTGGCCTCACAGACATCAGGAACGGAAGCTGAATAAAGTAGAAGTACTTTTATTACAGTTAGGTGGAAAGGGTGGAAAAACACACAGCTCCAGCTTTTGTTAAAAAGATAGAAAGGGGATGGCCAAGAGAGAATCCCAGGAGCGTGGTGTCTGTCTGCGGGTATGAGTTTGTAGGTCAACTTCACCATCTCTGTATGCTGTCGGGTGTTTTCGAGAAGTTTCTGTGCTACACATCACCATTCCCATGGCTGTTACCCGTCTCACTGTCCACTGTTTCAGTGACTCAGCTTGTGTGTGGCTGAGCATTGTGAGCAAGCCTCTGTTGTAGCCTCATGCCTGTCCTGTGCTGGGACAGCACTAGTTTGCGGGCAGGGTAGTATTGTCCTCTCTGGATGGGAAGAGTTCCTCTGCTTTTCTCAGAGTTAGTGGGCGTTAGGGAAGCTGACACAATGGAGCCTCGGGCTGCCGATCTCAAGCTGTCCTAAGATACTTGATCGTGCACTTATGATGGTGTGACAACAGAAATCACAGCACTGCTACTCCTCCACTGCCGCACCCTTCCTCAGCCACTACCCATAGTGGACAGTCAGTACGTCCTACAGTGTAGGATGGCTCAGCATGGCCTCTCTATCTCAGCTTTCTCCCAATGATTCAGCAGCCAGATGGGCACATGGAGCAGGTGACTGTCCTTAGGTGTCAGAGGAGATGTGTTGGATCAGAACACATAGAGACCAGAGAGATGGAAGCTACCGAGAGATACCTAATCTCTAGGTTCTAGAGGTAGCAGCTCATGGTAGTCCCTGTCAGCATGGGCAGCAGGGCTGTCAGACAAGAGTGAACTCCTGTCCTTCCTTGAGTGTGGCCACCTGGAAATCCCTAAGGCAGGTCCATGGGACGATGCAGCAGGGAGGACCCTCAGGCCACTGCCTCTGTGCTCTCATAGAGGGAGGTGGATAGAAACTGCACGAAGAATGCTCTGATGGTCCTGTCTCTAACTTCATAGTATCAGGGAACCAGGAACTTTTGTTCATTCAATAAAACTTAGAAATACGCTGATTCCATTTTCCACTTCAAAAATTTATAAAATCAGGGCCAGTAAGATGGCTCAGCAGACCAAGGCTCTTTCTAGCCACCCTGACAATTGAGTTCAACCCCTGGGAAAGAGAGAACCAACTCCTTCAAGTTGTCCTTTGACCTCCACACATGCACAGTCTGTCAGTCTGTCTCTGTCTCTCTGTTTCTATCTGTCTGTCTGTCTGTCTGTCTATCTGTCTGTCTCTCTTTCTCACACACACACTAAATAAATGAATAAATTAATGTTTTTGTTTTTTTTAAAGTCATAAAGCCAGAGTAGCTGCTCTATTTCTGAAACTAGGAAGCCTGTGTTGTAGGGCCGATTGGTTGGGACAGTTCTCAAATAATGAAAACCTGAACTTGTTGTCTTTGGTTGGTCAAGCTACATCAACATGCTTCTTGTTATCTCTTGTCTTTGGTGACATTTCCCAAGTCTCAGTGATCCAGGAACTGTGCCTTAGAGCTGAGAGAAGTCCTGCACTGGGGTGCCCTTCCTTGGTACCTCAACTGATACCTACTCCTCTCCCAGAATGCAGACCAACAGACAGTGGCCTCTGTGCAGCAGACAGCCATGATGTCTATCTAATCTACATCTTCATTTTGGTTTTCATGAACTTATTCACCCACCTCCTGGAGTGAGCAACCTTCTCCAGCAGCCAGTGTTGTCTGACTGTTCCCTTAAACACCTTGCTTTTCTGTCCTAGCCCTAGCTCTAGCCTGAACCCTAATCCCTTTTCTTCCCTTAAGTATTTGTTCACATAGCCTCCTTGGGAGGAAATGTGTGTCATTTTCTTTTTATTAATCCTATGTCTTTCTTGGTCTTGTGAGTGACTGTCCAGCCTGTGCTTGGTGGCCATGCCTAATGGATTTTGTCCATCCTCTTCCCTGGAGACCTAGCCTCAGGGTGTGTTTATCCCTCTAGGTCTGGTGAGCCCAAGGGCTTTGCTGTGTTGGACTCAGTGGTCTGTGAACCTGAATTATACTGAGAGTCCAGTCTGGGGTCTGGGGTACAGTCTTTCTATCTTTACATGTTCAGGCCACACTGAAGCTTCTGGTGTCCTTCGGTGCCTTCACCCTTACCCAAGCCTGACGGTACCTGTGCCTGTGCGTCTGTCCTTCTGCCCTGTCTGCCTCTGTGCTCACATTCCCGGCTGAGGCCCACGCTCTGACTGCAGATGCCAGAGTTACTTCCACATGCTTGCTCTGCTCAGCATGAGGCTCGACCTCTCCAGAACTCAAAATGAATGAGTGCATGAACGAATGAACAAATGGACAGATGCAGCATCCAAGGACACAGTACATCATCTTTGTCTAGATTCAAAAACACTTTCATTCTCCATCCCTTGGTGGGTCCAGTGATCCCATGTCACCAGTGGGGCCCTTGCTGTTTCTTGTCAAAATATTTTAATTTATGTCAACACAGATTCCAGATCTACCTTAAAATGTCCATTGATGTCTTAGGAGAGAGGCACAGGTTAATTTCCTAAAGCACCTTAATTCGAGAAGGGGATGTATGTGTGGGGAAACATCTGCCCAGGTGTTAGGAAAATGGCTTTTGTTTTATTTTTCCCATCTGTTTCTGTTATGGTAAGATACAGGTGACGTGAAAGTAGCCATTAGTTTGTGAACATGCATTCAGTTTGAGGCACATGCGCTGTCTTGCCCTTCGCCACCAATGCCCTCAGCCCTCTTTCCATCTGGTAGAAGTGGAGCCGTTCCTTCCAAACACTGGCTCCCCACTTATGCCCTAGTTCTCAGTAGTCCTGACCATACTTTTGACTCTGTGAGTCTGTCAACTCTAGGGACTTCCTGTGAATGGAACAGGTGACATAATGTCCTTAAGCTTCTCTGTGGAAGCATGTGTCAGACCGTCTTTTGGCATGGCTAGAGAGCTCTGTATTGTCTGGGTATACCAGATCCCACTTGTTCTGCCAACCACCAGCACAGTCTTTGGCTTTTGTGAATAATGCCACAGTGGCCATAGGTGCAACGCTGCTTCAGACTCTCCCATTAATCCTCCAGTGGCTGGAACATGTGGCAGTCTCATTCTTAATTATGTGTAGAGTTGTTACACTGTTTTCCGCAGTGGAAACATCAGGTATTTTGTTCCCACCAATGATGTCAAGGGATTCTAGTTGTTCTGAACATTCACCCAGCTTTGTGGTTAATAATAACCATTCTAGCTGGGCAGTGGTGGCGCAAGCCTGTAATCCCAGCACTCTGGGAGGCAGAGACAGGCGGATTTCTGAGTTTGAGGCCAGCCTGGTCTACAGAGTGAGTTCCAGGACAGCCAGGGCTATACAGAAAAACCCTGTCTCGAAAAAACTAAAAAAATCCAAACAAAACAAAACAAAAAACCCAATAACCATTCTGACAGATGGGAAGTTGTATCTCATTGTAATTTTGATTGGTGTTTCCTAGATAGAGATCAGGGATTGTCAATAGCTTTTCGTGTGCTCATTGGACATGTGTGTATGTAATTGGGGGAAATCTTTGGTTAGGTCTTTTTGTCCCCACTCCTTCCTCCTTCCTTTTCCCTCCTCCCTCCTTTCCTCCCTTTCCTCCCTCCTTCTCTTCCATTCCTGTCTTCTTTAATATTAGACACAGGGTCTTACTATGTAGTCCTAGCTGGTCCAGAACTCACTATGTACACCAGGCTGCTATGGAACTCATAGAGATCCACTCGCCTGTACCTCCAATCTGCTGAAATTAAAGGGTTGTCCCATTTTCTGTGGGCATGCTTTGTTGTGGTTGAGTCTTGTGAATTTTCTGTATATTTTGGCTATGAATCTAACCAGATATAAAGGTTTCCTTCTGTCCATTGAGCTGCCTTTGTCTTCTGTGGGCAGTTGCTTAGTTTTGACAAGTGACTCCTGGAGGTTCATGTGTTGGAAGTTTGCTCCCCCAGAATGGCACTTGTGGGGTATGGGACATGTTTGGCATTGTTGGGAGCCTAATGGGGGGTACTTTGGTTATCCAGAGAATTTCCTTCAAGGGTGCAGTGGAACCTCAGTTTCTCAGGCTACCTCTGCATGAGGTTCATGATGGGAGAGCCTTTGCTACACACTAGCCCTGCTGTGACGTGCTACTATCGCCACAGTCCCACATTTTGTGCTGCCCAATTGGGGGCAGGAACTTTCAGAACCATGAGCCAAAACAAGTCTTTTATTTTCATTTATAAGTTAGTAGCCTCAAGTATTTCTTTTTTAGCCCCATGAAGTTAGCTAATGCACTAGTGTGCCTTGGTGTTGAAAATGTGAAAATCTTCCTGAACCTCAATGTTTTTGTTTTACTGTCTCAGCCTTTGGAGTCATAGTCAGGAAGCCATTGCTGATACCAGCGCCCCAAAGCTCCAACCCTGTGTTTTCCTTTTAGAGCTGTGCTTTAAAGCTAGACCTTGGGTCTATCACGAGTTAGGCTTTGTGTGTGCTGTTCCTTGGTATGAACATCCAGTTTCCCCACAGCGCTCATGAAACGATGACCTTTCCCATCAAATGATACCCCCACCGTTATTTAAGTCACTTGGCCACACAGTGAGAGTTTGTTTCTGGGCTCCCTTTCTGTCTCGCTGGTCTGCACATCTGCTGGTCTGCAATCATAGCTTGCTCTAGTGTGCTAGTAAGTCCTGGGACCAGGGAGGGTGAGTCCTCCAGTGTTGTTCCTTTTGAAGATGACTTTGATGATCAATGTGTGTGAAAGAGAGCATCTGTGCTCAGTGTTGGTGCCCACGTGCACAGATGTTAGATTTGGGGGGAAAAGAGTAGGTCACATCCTACTGAGCGGGCCCTTCATGTTCTCTCTAGAAGAGAGGAAAGAGCATGTGGCCCATGGCCACACAATGGACTATGGTTGGGTTTGGCAGCTCTGAGGAGCATTCATTGGACATGCTTCCTTAGGGTGTCACCTTCTTGCCAGGTCTAGTTGGTCTCGGTCAGTGAACCACTCACCCTGGATCTGGTGTATCTTCATGGCACGGCTCCAGGAAGTTTATAGTGATGCAGGACCTGGATTGTGCCCCATCACTTACTAACTATGTGATCTGGGCAGTTAACTTCTCAGGATCTCTGAGTCTTGCCCTTTGTGTAATAGGGACAAGTAGACTGGCTATTCTACCCATGGGACAGGATGGCATGGGCCCTGGCAGGGCGTGGAGTGTAGTTGGACACAGTGGACTGGGCCCCAAGCATGGAGGAAGCATGGTGGCCAGCATGGCACGGGCTTCTGGCATGGAGGGAGCATGGTGGACACGGTGATACTAGCCCCTGGCACAGAGTGAAGCCTGGCCAGAAATGCTCTTGTATAAAACAAAACTGGCCTCTGCCGTTGCTATCGACGGGGTGTTCTGGGACCAGCCCCTTGCTCCCTCTGCAGGTTTGGGCCATGATGTTCCAGCTTCTCACTTAGTTGCTCATAGAGACACTGACCCTGAAAGTGTAGGGACAGCTGCCTGAAGGCCCGAGAGAGGTGGAAAGGCCTGTGTACTGACTGGTCCTTTGGCAAGTGTGATCTTGCCTTGGCCCACTGGGGACCCTCCTCCATGTCTGCAGTTTGCATAGAGAGGAAGTCCGCCCACTTTCCCTCTCTAACTCCACTGCCCCAGGTAGTCTTTAGCTCTCTGCCCTGCAGATCTTGGTCTCTGTGGGTATAAGATGCAACAACTCCTGGTGCCTCGGGAACCCTTGGACACACTCTGGGATCCAAGCTAGTGCGAGAGGCACACTGAATGGTGCTGGGCCTGGTCCTTTGGCAGGATCTAGCACCAGTTGGCATGCTTGAGCATAATTGTCATCCTGCAACTGCAGCTGGCTCTGCCTGGGTGGGCAGCACGGGGACAGGAGCAGAGTCCATTCCTGTCTTTCTGTTTCACATTTCAGAGGCCACAGGGCCTGGGAGGAGCCAAGGCGTAAGTCTCTGGCCTCCCCTTCCCTCCTGCAAAGTCTAAATTCATACACAAATGTAAATGCTGGGTGAGCGGGTCAGATGTGATGACATATGGACAACAAAGCAGTTGGCTCCTGGCCCCACAGCTACATTACCTCACCTCTGTATGTCTGTGCTTAGGGCCCATGTCCAACCTCTTCGGTACAACCTGCTTATGAACAAAAGTCAGCTGACCTCTGGCAAGGAAAAAGGTCATGGAGGGTCATGGCTGGGTGGAGAGGGAGGAGTCTGATGTTGGCAGTAGGGAGCTAAATGTCCACAGTTATGTTCAAAAGCAGAGAGAGGTGTGGCATAAGCTTCCCCCAACACCCCATCATGGTCTCGCATTGGGAACATGCAGTGCAGCTTGGTATATTCAGAAAGTGTCTACTCAGACCACACACACTTGCTCTGTGCTGGGGCCAGAGCTGTTCTCTGACAGGCTTGCCAGTCCTCCCTTCGTTGGTATGTGAGGGCTCAGTGAGTCAGTAGCCTAGATCCTGTGCCAGGTCAGAGAGGAGTGGAGCAAGAGGACTTACTGATTGGGGATGAGGAACATTGTGTAGTTAGAAAGGCAGGCAGTAGGTACGTGTAGCCTTGTGTATTCGAGGGTGCTGATGCCCATACCACAAGCCATACTCAGGCTCTTTAGTGTGTCACAGCCTGTGGCCAGAGACACTTTCTGCTCTCTAGCCTGGCACCCAGAGGAGTCAGCCTGTGCTTGGACTGCATGGCCCCTCCATCAGGGCTCTGGGATGAAGAAGAATTGTGCAGGAGTTCTAGAAGGGAAGCTGATGGCCTAGACAAGGCAGCCACCCGCTGCACAGATAGAGGCCTGGGCTACTTTCCCAGCCTCAGCCAGGCCCTCTGTGGGGTGCCCACTGCCAAGTGGATGCTGGAAGCTTGGCGGTCAACTCAGGGCAACCCAGTCCCCACACTGATATTTGGTAATGCCCAGAGACATTCTGGGCTGTGGTCCTGAGGCAGTGAGAAGGTTTACCATTGACATCTGGTGAGTGGCAACCAGGGACATCTTCTCATCCTGCTCTGCCCAGTGTTCTGCTGTCCTTGCTTCTGACAGTCAGATGCTGTCTTTTCTGCTGTTGTTCCTGTGGCATCAGTCCGCGATGCTGTGGCCCTCTGCTCGCCAGGATACCTTTGACTGTCCCCCACCCAGCACATGGCCTTCTCCCTAGCTGTCCCCTCCCTGTCCCTTCATGCCAATAGCACATTTGACTCATAGGAGCCTTCTGGGGGCCACGAGGCTTCTCACTTAGAAGGTGAAAAAACAGCCTGGAGAGGCTTTGGGAGGCCCAAGGATTCCTTCACTGTAGCTGGGACCCACCACACAGTAGTGACAATGTCATTAGATCCTCGCCAGCCCAGCAAGACCCTTACCGCTTACATGTGCCTTCTCGGAAGCCATGTGAGCAGTTCGGGGTTCCAGCTCTTCTATGGGAGTCATCAGTGCTGTGCTTTCAGAAGCACAACTTTCCAGGGCTCTTGAATTTTAATAATCTGGTCTGTGTTAGTTTGTTCGCCTGCTCCCTCCCCCCTCCCCATTACTTTTTCCTACTCCATAGAACTAGCCACATTCCAGGGGGCTGACTGCGATTCTGTCCTATCACTGATCCACACCATCCCTGCTGAGTCTTAAGGAGCTTTTAATGCCCCCTGGCCATGTGGGCACAGTGTTTCCTTGGGTGGGGCAAGGTCCCTTCCTTCAGATGTTTGCCTCTTGGGTTATACATCCGTAGGGCTCAGTGGTGTGTTTTAGGTTTCTCTTCTGTTCTTCTTACCTGTCCAGCAGTATTTATTGGGCACCCACATGCCTGACGCCATGTGGGCTCTCAGGTCACAGTACTCAGCACAGCCCCATAGAGTAGGCACACCGTTCAGTCAGTCCTAAACCCATCCTGAGGTACACCACAGGGCTCCTCTATCTGGAGCATACAGAAGTGGCCCACCCCATGAGACACAGAGCCTAGGTGCTAGAATGTTCCTCAGACTGCTACAGTGGCTCTTGTAGATGCAGAGAGATGGCCCTCTGCACCTGGCCCCTCCTGTAGGGCTCTCTCCACAGCTGTCCTGTGCTGACTCTTTGCTGACAATCTCCTTTTTCTGTTCTACATAATTCTTAATCTGACTTTGGAGCTCAGCTCAGATATTGCATCTCCAAGAACTTAGTCTCAAATCACAAGGCTCCCAGTGCCCATAGCTTTCAGTCTTCTTGGGATACAAGGTATCACTCTCCCCTGAACTCAGTATATGCATTCATTTGCGTGTCTGCCCTCATATCTGCCCTCTCTCCTGCCTTGAGCATCCCTAGCGTGCTGACTCCAAGGGGGCAAGTACCTGGCACATCTGTTACCTGGGAAGGTATGATGGAAGTCAGTCACCTTGACTGCCTTCTGTAAGCAAGGACTGTGTGTATCTCTGGTCCTGGGCCAAAGGGACAAGAAATGAACATGTCTTTATGTGCATTCCTCACCTAAGGAGGTCACTGTGGTCAAGTCCCAGAAGCTAGTTAGGGAGATTTGAAACTCCGCCTATATGTGGCAACACACGTGGGCTTCTTCCTTGATGGTTCTAACCCTGACCGTATTTCCCATGAACAACTCCATGAGGAACCTCCTGAGGTTCCTCTCAGTCAGTTCTAGGTAAGTGATACGGAGGAGGGCAGGAGTGGCTGAGCTGAAGAAAGTAGAAATGGCCACTTGGTCGCTTTCTCCCTCTTTAGCTGTGGGCCGCTTGACTTTTTGATCATTCTCTAACTCTCATTTTTTTCTTACTTCTTTCTTGGTGCCTGAGTAGACCTCAGACTTTATGAAGATTTGACTTCTCCTCTAACCTGGTTTCATGTTAAAGCGCATGTGGGGTACATACCAGGTGGGAGTCTAATCTTAAGCCCCTGCACCCAGACTAGATCTTCTGAGGACCTAAGCCAAAACATGGTTGCTTGAGAAATTAGTGTCAGAATTTGTCTCTGAAATGTAATGCTGGAACCCTGGGCCTCAGTCACGCTGTATTGGGGCAGTTCCAAGTCTCCACATCGCACTGGGCTGTGCGGGCTTGAAGATCAAGTGTGTCTATTCTGCTGCATGTACAGGTCCCTCTTCGGATGACTCCTCATCTCCTGTGGGCTGGGGATGCAGGTAGAAGATGGTTGGCATAGGAGCTGCCCGTGTGGTCCATCGAGGCTGGTTGCTTGGATTCTTACCTCACCAACTCCACTTGTACTACCCACTCTCCCCAGTCTTTAAAGAGCTTCTCACAGACATGAGATTGTCCATTTGACTAGCCTCTGGGAGCATGCTCAAGTAGATCCTGTGTATGTATGTATGAGTATGTATGTATGTATGTATGTATGTATGTATGTATGAACCCATGCCCATGTGTGCATGCAGAAGCCAGAGAGCAACCTCAGGTGCTGTCCCTCAGAAGTGCTACCCACTTTATTTACTTTTGAGACAGGATCTCTCCTTGGCCTGGAGCATACCCAGTAGGCTGGCCCAGCTGGCCAGCAAGCCTGAAGGATCTGCCCATCTCTGTGATGGTAATACAAGCACATGCCAACCCGACCCTCTTGTTTATGTGGGTTCTAGAGATCAAACTCAGACCCCAAAACCCTTGGCTGAGGGAGCTGCCTCCTGAGCACCTTTGTTCCCCTTTAGCGGCATCTGTCTTTGTGTTAACTGAATGACCATGTGATGTGTTCTAGGTCTGTGCCCTCCACTGTCTTGTTTGTGTGCTCTTCCTCCTCTGCCTCCTCCGTCACGTCCTCTTCTTCCTCCTCCTTTCTTTTCTTTTTCTTTCTTTTTTTCCTGCAGGGTCTCACTCTGCAACACTGGCTATCCTGGAACTCTCTATGTAGACCAGGCTGGCCTTGAACTCATGGAAATCTCCTTGCTTTTGCCTCTCCACACCTCTTGTGTGCCCCCTTTTAACTGATAGAAAGTAGCTGTGTTTTTGTTCTTGGTGTCTTCACAAATCAATTTTATGTATTGGTACTAGGACTGTGTTTCTTCTGGAATATCTAGATTTTTTTCCCCAGGTAACCATTTGGAAGCTCAGGCCTGGATGTGGATCTGAGGTCACAAGAACCCAACTCTTGCCTGGACAGGGATGCTATTATTCCTGGTGGTGGCAACTCCCCTCGCCCTTGCCCTGGCCCTCCCCCTCCCCACCCCTGGACTCCTTACTTCCTTTGCCTCTCAGAAGGGCTTGAGCTGTGCTGACCTCCATCCAGTTGTGATCCTGAGATCTAGTGTTTGGAGGAGATTCTAGGTTAGACGCAGCACACTGTTGAGGCCCTCGGTGGTCATGCTTTGAGCTTTGCTTAGATTGGAGTGGTAGCTCTGTGTGCAGCATCTTCCTGCACGTGGCTGTCCTGCTGGCCCCTGAGGCAGGAAGGCTTAAGCTGCGACAACCTTGCTGCCCCTCTGAGTCAACTCAAGTTTTTTGTTTTGTTTTTTGTTTGAACCTATTAAACAGTTTTACCTGAGTTCTAGAACAATGCAGGAGACACAAGATTCTCAATGTGGTGGTAGACGGCTTCTCAGACTTGTTTGCTGGCATTACTTCCTAGTGATGGGCGTTGAGCCCAGGCCCTCACACCTGCTAGCCAGAGTTCTCTATCTTTGAGCCACATCCCCAGCCTGCAATTTGTTTCCGACAACTATACAGTGCTGGCTTCATATGCACAGGGCAGACTGGGGGTGCGGTAGGGTGGGAATGCATTTCCTATGTATTGCCGTGTTTGGTGTTTACTGAATGCACTTCCTTTGTGTGGCTGTGCTGTGTTTAGTGTTTACTGAATGTAGGAACTGGGCAGAGAGAAAAACAGCATTCCTACTTCAAAGATAAAGAGCCCGAGGCTGCCTCAGGGAGAGGGTCTGGCCCTGAGCTGAGGAACGTGCAGGGGGCTGAATATCCTCTCAGCCTGGGCATCCATAAGTGCTGCAGACCTCGGGCTGCTCTTTGCCTTGGCTTACCTAAATATGGAAATCAGAGAGGAGCAGCCTGTGGCTCCTGTCCTGGGCTGCCCCAAGGGCACCACACTAGCCCTTCCTTTTTTTATATAAGATACTCTGTCCCCACATGTCTCCCTGACTTTGTCTCCTACATCTGAAAAATGGGGTGATTTTTTAAAAACTTGACTCTGTAGATACCATCCCAAACTCTCAATTTGAAATAGCTTTGCAGAATAAGGAATTAACCCCCTTCTCCTGCTTCCCTGGCAACCATCTGCCTCTGCTCACCCCAGAAGGTGCCAGATCCCCAGAGGGAGGAAACTACCATCCTTTCTGTTCCCTTCTCATCTTTCCACATTTGTAGACGAGGCAGGAATGGAGCAGGCTGCCGCCAGCACTTTCAGGTGGTTGTATGGGGGCCATCCTGTGTTTGTATTTGAGTATTTAGATAAAATATTGTGCTTCTCTCCAAATGCTCGGCCATCTGTGGGCACAGCTTTTCCACTCTCAGCTGCCGTGTGCTCCCAGCATGGATGTCTGGGCTCTTGCTCGTTAGAACAAACTTCACGGAACGTCACACCCAGACAAACGGGCTCCTCAACTGACTTCCCAGTTCCACTCGTCTCTTCTTGGTTATCATGCCCCCTACCCCCGGTGTATGGTGTGGTGTGGTGTGGTGTGTGTGTGTGTGTGTGTGTGTGTGTGTTGCTGTTTCTGTTTTAAATTCTGACTGCTTAGTGAGTATCCTTACTTGTGAGTAGCGGTGGCTCTGTCAGTCAAGAGTTTTCTCTGCTCTGCATGTTTCAGCACTCCGTGCTCTCCAGGCCCTAGTTTCTGCACCCTGTAACCCCGGGCCCTCCTGTCACAGTGCCTCTGGTAGAGTTCCTAGCACTCTAGGACATGCCATTGCTCTGTTGGGCAGACGGGCAAATGTCCCTCTTCTCCTTCCCCTGTCTTGGGGCTGGTGATGAGCACCTGGGGAAGGAAGGCATTTGATCTCTGCAGGTGATTGAAGAACAAGGGAGCCATGGTCCAGAGGGTGCATTGCAGAAGCGTTTGTCAGGATCTCCACCCAGCAGCCTTGTTGGGCTCTTCTGGCTTTACAGGCGATAGCTGAGTCCTCAGCTTAGTCCCTGCCTGTTCTCTGCCCCTCACGTTCCAGAGTTACCTGCTGGCCTTCCTGGATCTGATAAGATGGTTGGGTGACTCTGACTCCTCCTTGATCAATAATTCTGCTTCTCTTCACGTGACATCTCTTTGGTGGGGGAGGCTTTAGGGAGACTCGTACCTTATGGTCAGAGGTCTATGTTGGCCATGCCTGCAGGGGCCTCCCTGGATGATGTGTGCTCAGATGGGCAGTAATTCCAGAGTCCTTACTGCAAGGTTCAGAAGAAGGGATGACTCATTCAAATTGGGGCCTTCAGAGAAGCAAAGGTTGACTTCCTGTTGGGGTGACCCCATCCTTGTGCCCCAGAAGAAAGTGCCAACCTTGTCAGATGTGTCTGGAGACCATGATTTTGTCCCTCTTCCTTCACTCCTGCCTTCTGGTCCTTGAGTTCTGGGTTTCACCAAGTAGTTCCATGATGTTGTCTAGCCTTTGAGAAAGCAGGCAAGACTGCTAACAGGAAGACTGGGCCTGCACTCACCTCCTCCTCTGTCTAGTTATTAGGATTCCATTCTGGGAGTCATCATCCTGGAAGCCACCACATTGTCAAGCAACACTGCTCAGCCAAGGGAGAATCAGGTATTGATGTATGGAGTATCTAAGAGTCTGCTTGCCTCTGTCTCCTTCAGGGTCTGAGCAAGAGGCAGTCAGTCCATCTATCTGGACCCAGGAGTCTTCCCCTTAGCAGAGATTTTCATCTGTCAGCCTTTGGACTCTCAGCCCCACAAGAAATTTTGAGACAGGCTATGAGTTCTTGACTGTTTGAACCCAGGTTCTCCTCTCTGTATATAAATACAATGAAGCCACAATCATGGACCCATGATTTTCTGGTGGCATTTCCATGCATGCAGACAAGACGTGAGCTTAAGATGTGGCACATGGTAGACAGCTGTGTGTGTTTGTGTGGGGGGCACTTATCTGGAAGCTCCAAATGTCCACATTACAGAAAGAGTCTAGGGTCTGAGAAGTAGATGGCTCCTGGCGTTTTTGTGTCCACGGTGGACTGTGTGTCCTGAAAGTTGGCCATGTTCATACTTTTGTGTGGGTGAGGAGACTGAATCTTCAAGCTACAGCTGCATAGAGTCCCAGATTTACCTCTACTGTGCTGACCCTACTCAGAGCACCCCTTCCACAGATCACCAAAGCCCCATTTCCCTCACAGGTGACAACCGGCACTCCCAGCATGCCTTGGGGTTCTCTGGCTTATATGATGCTACTTGTCTTTATGAAGGATCTGTCTGAGGGAACTGCAGCTCTCTGGGTGCAGGAGGTCCGTGCATCAGGGCCCTCAGGGCAGGTTTACAGGCGGCAGCCCTGCCGGCTGTTCCCTTGGAAATACTAGACCATCCATCACATTGCCTAGGACCACGTATGGCTGCAGCAATAAACTCTATGTTTATTCATCCAAGAGAGGAAGGGACGGCTGTTAAGGGTGCATGCTTGCCTCGGCCTCTCCGTGCTGCTCTCCCACAAGGTCCCGTGTAGAGACCTCTAGAGCCAGTGCTGGGTGCCACATCGGGCATGCAACTGTGTGTGAGCCTCCAGAAGATATGTGCACAAGTGCCAAAAGGCACACAAGGAGTCACCGGAGATGGTAATGACAACGTTTTGTTATCTTTGCATTGCTTTCTTTGCATGCTTGTTAAAACGTGGAGTCACAGTGTCTGAGACGGACCCTAACAAGGGCCTTCTAATCAGGCCCAGAATGTTTCTGTCAGGCAAAAGAAAAATGCTTAGCTCGAACAAAGCTGTGTTCTCCCCCCTAAGAAACACATTTGTTTAAAGATTGGCCTGTCAATTTGCAGATCCACATTTCGGCTCTTTTTGTTCAGACACCGAGCCTGTGCCGATCTCTGCCCAAGAAGTGGGAATAGTACCCAGCTGCTATTTGTTGTTGGATGGGAGTAAACTTCATCAGGGCGACTTAGATGTGTGTTTCAAATGTCACTCAGTACTGCTCTCTTGTAATGAAACGCTGCGTACAGATTTCTTCCTGAGGCTCAGGGGGATTAGACCCGGTAAAAGAAGAATTCAGTCTTCCTCGCCGTGGCGCATCAGAGTGAGAAGTTTAAAATCCACAATTTATTCAAATATTGATATTTCTACTTGTCAGAAGAGAGGGGCCTTGAAATTTCCACTGAGCACTGTTGTCAGAAGAATTGCAAGAAATGTGTCAGATAATTCATAAACGGAGTTCACTACTGTGAAATCAGCTGGGAACAGGGAAAAATATATTCTTGTCGATGTAGAATAGGGGCAATATAACAGAAAACAGCACCCGCTTTTCCATCATGTCAAGCAAATGCTCAATTTGGGCCAGGTATTTTTTTTTTAAACAGCCTGCTGCTTCTAGAGAAGCCAAGAATACATGAGCAATGTTTTGAGTTCTGCTTCGTAGACAAGAGATCTGTTTGTTGTTTTTTCCCCTCTGAGACTTTGGTTTCCCATCCTGCAGGAGCCAATCAGAAGGCAGCTGCTGGAGCCGGGGCTGAGGAGGGGGCTCTGCATATGGTTTGCATTAAGGCACTGAGAAGCTGTGAAGAGCCTGGTAGTGGTGTAAGGACCAGTGTAAATTTCATGCTGTTGATAGCAGGGAGACAGAGTTTCAGAGATTTCCTCAGGGCTACGAGCAGGCCCATCCTCCCATCGGGGCCTGCGTTTCCCTTCATGTTGAAGGGAAGGAGTAGAGAGCACACAGTGCTGGGCATGTGGAACCCGGAGGAGCTAAGGTGCTTGGTGTCTGTCCCCATGGCCTGGAACCATGTGAGGGGCTTTCTGAGCAGCAGGCCAGCCCTTCCCCACAGCTGGGCAGAGCCCTTTTTATTTATTCATCCATTCACGTGGGAAGCCACACATCCTGTGAGTTCTGCGCTTACTGCCATCCTGGACCAAAGGCTACTCTGGAAGAGCCATGGCCTGCTTCTTAGTGAGGCTATTTTTGTTTGTTTGCAGTTCCTTTTAGACCATGAGTGCCATCTCTGTGGGTAGGGCGTGGGACTTCTAGGCTTTGGTTCCACGGCCCTACATTTGTTGTAGGAGCTATGTATGCATGGTCACCATTTTCTCCGACACCATCATGGGACCCTACTTACTCTCTCTGCTGTGGTGGACTTTTGCATGAACCGTTTGTTCATGAAGCTTGCTAACTGTTCCTCCTGACTCTTGCCGTGATCTCTGCCCCTGGACTCTCCATTCCCTCACGGAGGGCGGAGCGGCTGTGGAGGCCAGCACTTTCTTCTGATGGCCTTGCTGACGTGGCCCCTAGCTTGGGGGTCCTAGGTCTCATGGGGGTTGACATGGATACTAGTGGGAGAAGAAACGGACTGGATGACACTAGTGGGAGGGCAGTGGAGGCAGAGCTGGGGAGGGCGAGTTAAGAAAAGGAGTCTTTAGGATACCTGCTGGCTAAGTCAAGTAGGGAATTAGGAAGGTGCTCCGCAATACACAGCTTTTTGTGGCGTCCTCCCTACTAGCTCTTCAGCGCTGCCTGCTGGTTAGAACACTGGGAATGTCCTGGCTTCATCTAGTGCTCTGGAGTCATGGCGTCTTGGTTGTCCCACCCTTCTTCACTGTGTAGTTGGAGGGCCCTTATGACCAGGGCTCTGCAGTCATTGCCATGAGGGGTGCTAGCAACACAAGATTCTGCTGCACCGGCTCGATCCTGCTTTTCTGTGCCCTGCAGAGTGACCTAGAATGCAGTTGTGGGAGCCTGTGGAGTGGGCAGTGGATGATGATGCCTGCGATGATGCGTTAGTGGCTGGCTCTGGGCCCTGAGTCTGCAGCCGAGCTCGACGGGGGTGAATCCATTCTGTTAGCAGCCTTGGCTGCAGCCCGGCTGGGCCCCAGGCCCCAGGAGTGGATGTGCTGAGCTGCAGCAGTAAGTAGACACTGGGAAGCCTTCCCTTTGGAGCACGTGAACACACGGGGCAGCTTACAGACAGGACTGCCGCCAAGCAGAAAGGCTACGTAGGCCTGGGAAGGATTTTTTTGGGGGTGGGGGTGGGGGTGGAATGTTAGTTTTCAAAGGAACAAACTGAAGTCCTATGCCTTGGATAACTTTGTAACTTCAATTTCTAGTGTAGTCACCTAACTGTGGCTTGGGGAGCCATAGGCAAAGGTCTGTTAGGGGCAGCCGAGAGTCCACAGGAAGCAGCGATGAGGTGAACCATCCCTCAGGTTGATGAGGGAAACACAGGGCCTGGCCTTGAAGCTTGAAGACATTTTCACTGAGATTTGGTATGTATCTGTTGACTGCCGTTGGGAGGAGGGTTTTAGTGCCTTCTGAGCTGAACTTTAAGATTATCGGTGCAGCTATTTTTGAGCCATTTATGAACCAATATGCTTGAACAGATGTGTGTAAGTGCATACGCATGCGTGTGGTGTGGTGGGTTGGGTAGGCAGAAGCAACCCCCTTTCATTTAAGGTAAGTAAGGCTGTTGCCATTCTGCTAGGCTCTGTACTGGCTTAGGGGGCTGAATATTCGGAAGGTCTGCCTGTGTGCATAAGGAAACTGTGGCAGGCAATTGAAGGCTCAGATTCCCTGGGCAGAGGGAACCCAGGCCTCATTTGGGTAGAGTGCTGGGGTGTCTGCCCGAGTGGCCCCTGGCCCTATGGCCCACGTGGCCCAGCCCCGGGCGGCTCATTAGCACATACCGTTGCTGGCCTCCACGCCTGCCTGCCGCGCTGGCTCCTCCGTGCTTGTTCACTGTCTGCTGGTGCCGGCGGATCTGTCATCGGCGCTGAGCAGAGCTGGAGCCCTGACAGTGAGGAGGTAAATGCTCCCTGCCTGAATCCCCCATTAACTTTGTGAGGCGTATTGATTTCTTGTAAAAATAATGATATTGACAGGCCTTCCAGGAGTAATTGTTTCCAGAGCGCAGAGGTCAGTGCTGCGAGGGAAGGGGCTGGGAGCTGGGCTCTGAGGCTCTGAGCCCGGGGGTGGGCACTTCGGTCCTATAGGACCCACAGTTCCTGACACTCTATGGTGTGTCCTGGAGAGTCATCAGCTGGTGCAGGGACTTGCACACTTGGAGAGGATGTTAGTGAACACCCAGTGTACCTGGCTCTGTTTGGCTACCAGCTACCCTGGGACATACTCTGTGTCATGCTTTCCAGGATAGACCTCAGAGTGTGCATGGTAGTTCTTGGGCTGAGTTTTAGGGCTGGTTACTGCTTCGGTGGGCCATCCTAGGCCAGGTAAATGAGAACTGTGCCCCACCCAGGGCTTTCTGCTCCTAGGTATCCTGTCTTCCCAGGACTGTGCTCTTTTCTCAGAATCCAGAGGTGGTGTCAGAGTGAGGCGTTCCTGGAGAGGCTAAGAAGGTTGCTGAGAAGTGACCACAGGCTCTTCCAGTGATCCTGGTGTGGACACCCTGCAGAGATCAGGAGAACCTGCCGGTGTGAATCTCTTGCAGCGAGGTGGGAGGCTGGGATCTTGCTGCTGCTGGGTCTGGGATTTGCTTCCTAATAGAGGCACAGGGATCAGCCCCAATGTCTGGCCTCAACAACCAGGACATCTGTGGGAAGGCACATGGGTTGCAGGCAGTAGTGTTTCCCAGTCCTGGGAAGGTCAGGGGGTGAAAAAGTTCCCTCTAGGTGAAGCAACACTGGCCCATTCATTTTCGAGTTCCATGTGCCCACAAAAGAACAGAGAAACTTTTAATTTAGAAAGAAAATCTTAACCATCTGTCTCTAAGATCAGAGTGGGCGGGTAACAGCTGTGTTTTTAACTCTGGCTATATTTTATGTATTAAACATATACCTTTAGTTTATATTGAAGGAGATTACTTAAAGAGACTGTTGCATTGCTCTGGAATCTGGAAGGAGTTGCCCTGTGGGTCACATGTATTGGCTGTAAACCACTGTGCTTCTAACCTACAAGGACAGTGGCCTCGTGTATCTTGGAGTTTGTTCAAGGCTGAGTGTGCCAGGTGGCCATGAGAGGCACTCAGGCTGGCATATGTGTGCATAGCTGCCCATTCCTACGGTATCTCCCCCCGTGCCTCTTCCCAAACGGAGGAACTCTGATCCAGGCAACTGAGGAGGCTCTCAACCAGCAGGCTAGGGGGTGTGGCCTTAGCTTAGACTAGATTTGGCTGAGTTTTCTTGGTGGAGTCTGTTTGTGTCAGTCAAGGAAGTTGCCCATTCAGGCATATCCCCTCTCCTGGTTGAGACTCCTTCTAGCTCTGTTTAGAACAAGATTTGTGTGCACCCTAATCTGATAACCATTGCCCAGGACGGCCCAGTCGCTCTGCTGGGAGATGGTGTCTAGGCTTGTAGCTACATCTAATGGGTATTTAGGTGCAAACTAGCTGTGAAGTGTTAAATATTTACATGTGGAATGCCAATAGTAATTGTCCGCTTTATCTGAGCTAGCCTAGGGAAATGTCTTATTTGTTTCCATGTTACTTCAATAAACAGAAAGCTGGAAAATCCGTCCGCTATTTCTTGGGGGCTTAGAATTAATAAAGCCAGGCAGTGTAAAATATGTGCTTTGGGTTTTTGAATGATCACTTCTGCACCAGGTCATATAATATGGCTTTAACTCCATGTGGCCTGTCTATTAAGCAAGACAGGATGAGCCTCACAAATAATAAAAAATATTTATGTTTTTCTTAGTGATACTAACAAGGTAACATATCAGAGGAGAAATGACAGGAAAAGAATAAGGTAACAGTGTCTTATGAATTCACGGCTCAGTGGGGTCCCGGCCAGCTCCCATAAACGCCCTAGGATTCTCTGTTCAGCACTGCTGTTATTCCACAAATTGTATTTTTTGCTTTTTGTTTGTGAAATCTGAAGTGTCATAAATGCCTCCGTCTCATCTATATTTGATAGTTAATATTAGTCTCAACCAGAAAAGTGCACTTTACATGTGACAACGTACGATTACCTGAGAGTGTTATTGCAAAGGAAAAAATCAATACCAATTTATAATTCACGATCGCAGTCTATCAGTTTTTATGGCTCTCTATCCAGTCTCATTAATTTTTTATTATGATTGACTGAAACTGAAAGATTTTAAACATGTTTTGCTGTTATTTATTCAACCTTAATAATTAAATAAACCTTAATTGGCTGTATTTCGAGGTGTCTTGGTGCTGTGGCTGGGAAGGTTGGGGTGACCATGTATTATTGATGCAGGAGGTACCTCACATTGTCTTCTGAAGCCACTCAGGGTGGGGATGCGTGGTCTGCCATCACCAGAGCAGGAGAAATAGATTTTGTCACCACCTAATCAAATTCTGGTTAAGAGGAGACCATTTGTTTTCATTCAAAAATATAAATTACCAATAGCACCTGGAGGGACATAATCAAACATCCCAGAGTACCTGGAGCTGATACAGAGTACCTGTGCAAAACTTTGATCAGCAGCTAATATCTTGATTAATGAGGCCAAAGGGTCTGCCTCACAGAGCACCACAAATGGGGACGCCCTCACCAAGGGTCTCCCGATTGGTGGTTAGCGGGTCCCTTTGAAAGGTGATTGACAGATGGAAAATTGCACTTTCAAATTTCATCCGTATTCATTTCAGTTGTTCTTCTACATGTCAACCGCTTCCCCTTCTGTGGCAGGCCAAGGCTGTATACATTAGCTGTTTCCACACTGGAAAAAGAAAGGAGACAATCTCGTATTTGAGCATGCTGAAGGAAAATCAATCATGTCATAAGTGAGAGGTATGGATAAGTTTGAACTGTAGCAACTCCCATCATTTCATTTCTGGCCACGCTGGTGGGTTTTTGAGAGCACAGGGCTGCATGCGGCACCCCCGCTGTAGCAGAGAACAGGAGACCAGATAGAGCCGGGTTAGAAGGGAAATTCTGTTTCCCTGGTATTTGTCAAGTTTCTCATGGTAGGGCATGAGAGGAACATCAAATCCTGAGATTATATACACTAGACATGTTGACAGAATTGAAAAAGCTGCAGTAACTGTGGCAAGGATATACCAGCCTCCCCCCTCCTCAATCAAACTGTCTGCTTTCTTTGAGTCTGACGTTGGTTCACATTTTGTAGCTTTGCCCAACTTCCACTTGACTGTCAGCAACAATGAACTGTGTGTGGTGTCCAGCAGTGAGCCTGTAGCTGAGCCCAGGGACGATGACCCTGACTTCATCCTCAGCCACTGGGACTAGGGACCCATCCCAGGCTCCAAGACAGAACTCAACAGCTCCTCGAAGAGGAGCCATCTGGGTGGCTCATGCTAAGCCCCCAATTGCCCTGTAGGAGTAAAAGGAGCCTTGTGGGGGACAGAAACATTAACTTAGAAGGATCGGGGCAGTTTAAAGGGATCTATACATGGTACTGAGCAGGGGCGTCATTCTGTATTGGAAATGCTGTGAAACTGTAGGAGACGAACATGTTGCAATTTCACAATCTTGTTCTTAATATTATTGAAAGAGAGCTCTTCTTGGCAGTAATAAATTTAACACAAAAATCAAATACAAAACAAATTTATTCTTCCAGAGCCGATGCCCCAGTCATTTCTTTCTTGTCTTGCATTAAGCTTTAAAATCAACTGTCACTCCCTATCGATTGCGTCTGAATTGTTATCTATATTTCTCAAAAGCGCTCTTGACAGTTAATACAGTGTAAATTATAATCTGGGGAAATGCTGCTTGTGTTTGCCAGCAAATTGCTTAGATTCTGAGTAAGGCTGCTTTATTCACCATTCTTTCCTTGTGGCCATCTATTCTAGTAAAGATCATTCAGGCCAAATTATTCTAAATTTACACTCGGCTAGTATGTAAATCATATTGTGGAAATCACTTTTGGAATCACTGTGGAATGTGGAGCAGTGTTGGAGTGTCTGAGCACCGCATTAATGAAACAAATATCGCCTCAGGGGCCCAACCCACCAAGGCAGCCTGAAGAGGGAGGCTGCTGCACTGGGTGTGGGTGGGCACAGAGATGGCTAGGCTCTGCCCTTCCTGACTCCTGGGTTCTCACTGAGCTGGGTGAGATCCCTGGTAGGCCAGCAGGCGGGGTGGGTCCACCATCCTATGAGGTAGTGTAAGGGCTGTCCATAGTGCTTCTGCAGGGGCATGGGGAGGCCCGGTCAAGGGCTGCCTCGTGGAGCAAGCTGGCCGCTCTCTAGCCTGACATTGGCCAATGGACAGAGAAGTTAAGTATCAATGCAAGCACCAGCTACAGCTGCACTAAGAAAATAAAACAGAAACATAATTTAGCTTCATGTGGCCGAAATACTATATTAATATAGAAACTAACATTAAAAAAATTCTATTGAGATTTTTATTTTAGCTTTCTCTTGTTTGCTGAGTCTTGCGATTTGTTGTGTATTGGACTTTCATAACCAGTGTCCATTGGGACCAGCCACCTTTTATGTCTCAAGTGCTACCTGTGGCTTGGGGCCGCCACGTTGGATAATGCATGCGAGGGGCCCTCTGGACGCAGTCAAATCTAAGACAGAACTTCACTCTCTCTGAGGTCTCCAGCCCCGAGTCTAAGAATGGCAAGCAGGGTGAGGCCCTGAGTGGTGGGGTGAGACCAAGAGTCCAATGTTACCCCAACTCAAGCTATTTTTGTGTGGAGTGAATTCACCCAGAAAGGCACACTTTCCCCTTTTTTGCTTCTTTCACATTTGCAGAGGTTGGAGCCTCATTTTATGGATGAATTTGGCTTTGTTTCAGAAACATCTCATTATTATAAACTTGTAGTCTGTTCCCTACTCAATGAAAATTTGCATTTGCAATATAGGAAGCTACTTAAGGAGCCACTTCTATTTCTTCAGGAATAACTAATTTTACATTCATTTATTCACTCAAGAAATATTTATTGGAAATCTATTAGTTTGAGTTAAGGTGGTCAAAATAGTGCCACTGCTGGGGAGGGGGAGGGGGAGGGGAGCAGCTCTGCGCTTGTGCCACGTATTAAATACAGTGCAGCTGCAGACACCTGCATTTGTCTGTCTGTCCTTCCACCCATCCATCTCTGGCTCTGTGGCCCTTATGTCCCTTAGTGTGCCTGGAAGGATGTGAGAAAGACTGAATAGAGTACAGGACAGAGACACTTGGCACAGAGACTGTGGTCTGATCTGGGAATAGGTCAGAGACCTTGTGGATGTGAGGTCCTTGGCTTTGAAAAGGAGGGGGCCTGTGCACCCTTGAGGGTGAGTCAGGAAAGGACATTCTAGACAGGAGGACATGAATTCACAAGCAGGGAAAAGGAACTAGGATATCCTTCAGCAGCTGAAGGAGGCTTTAGCTAAGGTGTGGATCATGGCAGCCTTGTGTACAGAGTTTGAGTGTGGAAGAGACTGAGAGCTTAATGGCTGTTCAACTTGCTGATCCTTAATCAAAGTCCACTCCTGGAGTAATATGTTGTGTTCAGACACTGGGTGTAGCAGGTAGGGTTTCATTAAACTGTGCTCCTGGGATCTCCTGATGCCTGTGGGCTCTCTGCGGCGATATGTGCCTCTCAGGCTCTCTGGCAGTATGTGCCTCTCAGGGTACTTTTGAGGGTGAGGACTAGATTGGTCAGAGATCACAGTCTTGACTGGGAGTCTAGCTCTCAGCTGGCAAATAGCTTGAGGATCTGAGTTCGATACCCAGAACCCACATACAAAGCTAGATGTGGTGTTGTGGATTTGTAATCCCAGTTAAGGGCAGTCCCCCAAGCTTTCTGGCCAACCTGCCAAACTCATTTGGTGAGTCTCAGGCCAGGGAGACATGCTGTCTTAAGAAAAGATGTATGTAGCCTAAAGAACAATACCTGAGGTTCTCTCTCTCTCTCTCTCTCTCTCTCTCTCTCTCTCTCTCTCTCTCACACACACACACACACACACACACACACACACACACACACACACCTGTACCATACATATCTATGTACCTCCGTGTACATGAACATACATGCACACAAATCAACATATTTCTTCAGGCTTAATGTGCCCTTCACCCTAACTTTGTAGATTCTTATTCTTCTGAAGAACTACCAGCAAATGGTCTCATCAACACTTTAAAAACAGTCCAAGAAATTCCCATAATCTGTATGCTCAGAGAGAGGCGCAGGGCTCAACCTGACCTTGTTTGGTGGGCTTCCGTCTGGACTTGTGAAGGTGAGATGCCAGCTTTGTAGTTCTTTGATTCATAGAATTTAACTCAGAGGACAATGGCTTATGGGATCCTAGACAGGACAGAGAAAGAGAGTATGGGATAAAATAGTCACAAACAAGTGCTCTGGGTATCTTCGTTTGAAGGTATTCATGCCCACGGGCCTTACAAAAAGCTCGCACGTACAAAATAATATTGCTTTGGAAACCGATCTTACAGTGAGTTGGCGTTACCTTTGCATAAAGTATCAGGCCAAACCCAGCGAGACACCATGAGGCCATGGCCACTGCTGGTCTTTACATTAGCAGGTGTACCTGGGCACATCTCCGCCTTGTGCAGTGTTGCTGGAGTTGGAGGCTAGGAACTTGGACTCCCTGTTCTGCTGTGCTGTGGTGTCTGTGACTCACTGGCATCTTTCAGTATACATCTAAGACTTTGGTGGAGAATTCATAGAGAACTGTCAGTGAACCTTTGTTCTTCTAGAGGTCAAGAGGCTGGGCAGCTTGGTAGGCTCATGTCTGGGGGGCTGCAGCTGGTGCGGGGTGCTATGCTGCTTCCTGGACAGCTTGGGGCCCTGCCTGACACCTTGCCCACATGAGCCTTAGTTGTCCGGAAGTCCTGTGTGTCTTGTTCTGTTGTAGCACCGTGTTTACAGGGCCTCGGGGTGTGGGGCTTTCCTACTGTGGTTAGTCTCACTCTCATAAAGAGCCCACAAGCATATCACAACAAGCCAACAGTTGTTAATACACCAAATGTCACCACTGCCAGGTAATGGTGCCAGAGAGAGGGAGAATAAGTTATCGGAAAGTACAAAACACCAACCTGCTTTTTGGATGGCTCATTCCAGGGCCTTTTATAGCTTGGGGTACCGTGGAGAATGTCTATGTTGTTTGTTCCAGCGTCACATAAATGGTCCGTCCCTTACAGATGCCTCTCCAGACCAAGTACCTCGCGCTAGACTGTAGCCACCTGTGGGAAGGCCATAGTTCCCCCAATCACACCAGCGTTTAAGGTGTGGTTTTACTGGGAGCACTAACTTGATCTCTGATTTTGCTTAGCTGGATGCTCTGGCTTGGCCCTTTTCCAACGAGCCTGGTGGTTAAATGAGGATGTGGACTGCATTGGTCAAAATCACATCCCAGGCTGGGAAAATGGCTCAGTCACAGGCTGAAGCCGAGCCGGCTTGTCTGTGGATGATGGTACCTGTGTAAATATGTGAATCAAAGAGACTTAGGATGAGATGTTGGTGGCTCTGATGAGGGCAGGTAATAGACGTGCTATTGTTGGAAACCGTGCAACACCAGGTTATGTAAACCTACCTTCAATTTCCTGGAAGCTTCCCTGGTTGAAGAACTTAACAGGTTGTTTAGAAGGATAGAGCTGAATGCTTGGTTCCAAATACCGTGCTGGGTCAGGGAGTGTTGCCTCTGCTGAGAGGTTTGCGGCAGGAGGCAGCAGGGCAGCTTACGAGCCTTCCTTAGCTGAGAGCTGCAGATTTCACTGTGTTCTGATTTTCCATCTGGCCACATGGGCTGGGAGGCTGCAGTTGGGTGCGAGCTCTGCTGTTAGTGAGGGGTCCCCAACTGTGCGCTGCAGCCCGAGCCAGGAGGACCACCCCAACTCATTAAACCAGAGCAAACTGTATGGAGGGCGCCGCTGTGCGATTTTAATATTTGGTGCATGTGACAGGATCATTTTAGTGATTTGCAGGATTTATCTCCTCTTAAAAGTACTGCCTAAGGCTACTCTAATTGGTAGGAAAGCAAATTCCCTCTTCTCCTCCTGTCAGTCTTTGTTTTATTTACTGAGAACTGCCGAAACCTATTTACACAATAATGAGGATAAATCACCAGGATGCTTTCAACACAAAGAGAAATGTGGTGGAGTTGAAAGCTGTACAATTAAAACAAAATTCCAGATATTCCTGAAGTGGTGTGTGCAGTTAGGGAGAGCAAAATAAAATTAAGACAAATGGTAGGGTCGCACCCAGGACCGGCTCAGGACGCTAATCAGGATCAAAATTCTGGAGATATTTTATGATGGGCAATTTCACTTGAAATGGCAATGAAGTAAATGCCTGTGAGTTACCATCAATATTTGTAATAAAAATAAACAATCATGCATTCCTCTAGCCTGCAAATAAACAGGGTAAATTTAGGCGTCATAATTATGACATTGCAGAGTGGCAGTAAGTCACGGGAAGATGTCAGGCCTGTGTCTGCAGCTTCTGGCTTGCTCCCAGCCAAGAGGACCAGAGTCACTTGGATGAGACACTCCAGATGTACTTGAGTGTCTGACCTGGAAGGACCCACTTATTTAGATGTCAAGAGCATCCTACAATTGAGGATAGTTCTCACTGGAGGGCGTACCACAAAGAGACTCACAGCCAAAGGAATTATGCATAGAACCTTCCCCTGGAACTCGGCTCAATAGTTGTTGGGTTGATGCCTGATTCCATTGGCTCTCAAGCCCCTCGTGCATGTTGAGACGATGCCTACTCTTGACTGCTCCCACGACTCTGAACCTGCCTTCGGTGTGTATTCAATGATGCAGACTTTTGATGGCTCCTGATCCTCGAGGTTTGCACTGTGACCCAGGCAAGCTCTATCACCTAGAACTGATGTTGGTCATAGGTGTGTCCTCAGGTCACTCAGAGGTGGCTTGAAACCCAGATACCTTACCTAGGAGTGATGATTACAGTGGTGGTGGTAGTGATGGTGGTGGTGGTGGTGGTAGTGGTGGAGGTGGTGGTAGTGATGGTGGTGGTGGTGGTGGTAGTGGTGGAGGTGGTGGAGGTGGTGGTGGTGGTGGTGGTGGTGGTGGTGATATGTGGTTGTAAATTAAGGACACTTAGAAGTCTGGCATCAGGAGTAATATCAGCATGGAAGCACAGAACACCTCTCGGGGTGCAAGTCAAGAGCCCTGAGGCCAAGCCTGACCGCAGCACTTAGCCCAGGTGTTGGTTTGTGAAACAGAGGGCCGAGTAACACTTCCTGGAATGTTAAAAACTCGTTGGTATCAAGCAGGGGACCCAGAAGGCTAGGTGTCGGGGTGGGTCACAGACTGACTCTAGTTCTTTCTCTGACCATGGCCAGGTCTCCACTGTCTCCACTGACCAGTTGTCCCCATGGTCTTCCCTGGTACTGAAGAATTTCTGTGCTTCTGTCTTGTCTCCTTCCTCCCTGCCTGCTCCCTTCCTGCCCCACCCCCGAGTTCTAACCCCGCCTGTGTTTCTTGCTGCATCCTGACAGTTCCAGCGATGGCTGCTCAGTAACCCCGGAAAAGAATAATTCACATAAGCAGATTTTTTAGCACATTTACCAGGTCTTTTAACTTCATCTGACACTGTTTGGATGGAAGATGTGAGAAGTATATTTTTATATCCCAAGGGAGACGCTTTATGATGACGCCTTCAAGGTGAATATTGGCATTTATTTAGCCTGAGCAGAAAATAAAAAAGAACACACAGAAGCTCGGATGTGGAAACACCAGAGTCAGCAAATGGTATTTTATTTTGTTGCTTTGAATTGCTATCCCTCAAACACAGCTAAATCTAAGTTAATTTAAAGTTTCTCTTGAGGAATTCATATCAAATTAAAGTGTTCTTCTGCTGTGATGACAAGAGCCGGGCACACATCTGAATCCCCTCCAAATTATGGTCTATTTTTACGGTCTCCCAAGGTTTGCCTTTGTGGACCTTATTCCACTATCTTTGAGGGAAAATTAATTTAACTAATGACAGCTCAGACTAAAACATCAATCAAAAGAAGAGAGAAATAACAAGACAATCACCAAAGAACGTGGGAGAGAAGCGGATTCTCTCCTGGAACTTCCTCCCCGACTTTCCTGACGTTGGGCTGTGCCTGTGCGTAGCACGGACATTTGTCCCGTTCTCATCCTCCTTGGATGAGACCATCTTTCCACCCCAAAAACCCCCACTCCATCTTGCTATATGTAGAATGGCTATCCCAAGGAGCCCCCAGGAAATCTACATTTTCCCTCCTGGACCATAGCTGCTCTTGTAAAGAAAGCATTGGGAATGCTTTATTTATTTATGTTTTAACCAAATGGCTGGTAGCTCTTTTAGCCCATTTGGAATTGCCCAAGCTGTTTCAGGGTGATGGCCTCTGCCTCTACATCCTTCTGTGTAATCAATCTCTAGGAGAGGACTAAAGAGGAACAGCTTCCTCTTAACCACCCAGCACACATCACGGCGCTCCCTGGCACTCCACTGGCATCAAGAAATGCCAGCGAATTGTGTAGAAAATTTAAGCTGTTTCCATTGGCAGTTACCCACACCGCTTTTGATTTTGCTGAGCACCCCCTTACTGATGTCGACTCCGATTTATGAATGATGAAGTGGAAGACACTGCTATCAGAAGCCCACAATGTAGCTCTTAATAAAAGATTAAACAAGGAAGAGTAGGCAGCGCAGGGTTCTGACACTGTGCTGATAAGCAGCTCCAATACAAGGCAGTGAGGAGGCAGGAGCGAGACAGTGACAGATGCTGAATGGGGGACGACGAACACATGTTGCTCTTCGCACTGTGACCGTGTAGCCATGTGGAAAATCTGTCTGAAGAACTTTCTACACATTAGACACCGAAAATGTTTTCTCCTTACTCCAGGCTACGCGTGATCCAGGGATAGAAAATTAATAGGCATGCGGGAAGGGATGCCGGCCGGCCGTCGGGCCAGGCAGCCTTGCTGCTGAGAGGCACTCCTGGTTCCTGGTGTTGGGAGGAGGTGGCAGGCAGTGAGCTGTCAGTTTGAGAAATGAGGGGTGTAAGAGGCTGGGACCAGCTTGGCAGATGTGCAAGAGGAGTCGAGAGCATATTGATCAATTAAATATGCAAATACCCCAGGAAGTAAAGACAGAGATAAATAAACTGACAGGAACATCAAACTGCACATTAATGATTCTACGAAGTGCCCATCCCAACAATTTAGTTTTAAATAAACGCCACTCTGTGGCACGAGTGGGCCCATGAGCCCAGGTTAGCTTCGCCAGGCTTCTCCAGGGGGCGGCCTCCCCTCTCAGCTTCCAGGACAAGGGGCAGAATTCAGGTTTCTTTATGACAATAGCCCACCCTATTCCAATTGTTTCTGACTTTTTCAGGCCGTTTCTATATCATTTCCTTTCTCAGCCTCTCCAAAGAAAGCCCAATTGTTTCGGGCCAGACTTTAACCGCAGTCTCCTGCCATGGTGAATCCTGTAAAGCTAGGATCCCAGATTGGATTTCAGCCCTGCACTGCAGGCCCGGCCAGGCAGGAACAGTACCTTTGTCCGTGACTTTTACTCTGTGAAAGGCACCTAATTATGACTTAGCTCTCAGACTAATGAAATTATGTCTTGTTCTCTTGCTTCTGTACTGTTGTCAAGACTTTGAAACATGATCGTTTAATTACTGACACCTACCGTAGCTCATTTTATGCATGCAGAGCTAGAAAATGCTTGTCTCTGGGAGCCCGACAGGAGCGCTGAGCTCTGCCCTTTTGGCTGCATGTGTAAAGTCCTCTTTTCATATGAAAATTTAATACAGCAACGGGTCAGCTTGGGCTCTCTTCTGTTAAGCAGCCCCAGATTTAGTCATTTATAACAGAATTATTTGAAATTCCTCGCCAGGAAAAGGGCAGAAATTCTAACGCAGAAGATGCAGGAACAAACCCCCAACAAAGTTCAATGGTATCTGCCTCTGGCCGCCCTGTCCTGCGAGGCCACGAGTGGCCGGGCCACCATAAATGTGGGAAAGTAAGATGTCATTTAAAGAAACGGGGGAAAATATTCAGACTCTGACATTTGGGCTGTTTTTCCACTCTGATAACATCAAAACTTGTACTTCTTGATAATAAATGGGAGAATGTCAGCTGTCAGTCAGGCCCCCGAGGAAGACACACAGGGCAGAAACACAGACAATGGTGGCCCTACGA